>OU342739.1:56001657-57201657 GCA_910589765.1 Avena atlantica | reverse complement strand
AAACTGGAAATATTACATCATTTCAGTGGCTACATGGCTCCCGAGTATGCTTCCCAGGGCCACTTCTCAATCAAATCAGACGTGTTCAGCTTTGGTGTTTTAGTTCTCGAGATCATTAGCGGGAAAAGGAATTCTGGTAACAATCAACGTGGAGCTCACATCAGTCTCCTTGGATATGTGAGTGCATAGACGTCCATATAACATGAAAAGAAATTCTTTGTTTATTTGGTGCCCTGTCTAAGTATATTATGAAACTTTGTGTAGGCTTGGCAATTATTTAAGGAGGGAAGATGGATCGAACTAGCTGATGCGCCATTGCTTGTCAAGTTTCACTCCATGGAAATGATGAGGTGCATTAACATTGCACTGTTGTGTGTACAAGAGAATGCAGCCGATCGACCTACCATGTTGGATGTTGCTACGATGCTAAGCAGCAAGACTATGGTCCTAAGTGAGCCTAAGCACCCAGCATATTTCAATTTAAGTGTAGGCAATGAAGAGGCTTCCCTTGCTACCCAGCCATGCAGTGTTAACAATTTGACCATATCTGTCGTAACTGGTAGGTAGCTTTTCTTTCATGTTATCTGTTTTTACCGAGGCAGTGTGGAATCAATGGTACGGTACATGTTGTATAGTACATAGTGTTATATACCCACAATTTGGCTCAATTTTGTTGTCCATGGTGGTTTTGCTCCCCCGGACATTCTGTAACTTTGAGCATGAAAATTCCAAGCTCTAGGAGAAGCAATTTTTCTGTTAGTGTGTGAGCTAACGCCTCAAGACATTTAATTTATTAGGCACAAGGCCCTTAATTTGCATACTCGTCTAATCGTTGTACCTTGTCAACATACTCTCAGGTGTTAACGCTAACACCAAAATGCAGGTCAATTTTACGCAGGTGGTAGCCTATAACATCTCTTGATTGCAGGAATCAGTAGTATTACTCCAGAATATAAGACGTTTTCGTAAGCTAATTTAGCCAGCCAAAACATCTTATATTCAGGGAGGTCGCTGCAACTCAGTTCGCGTTGGCACTACTCACGGCGATGTCCTCAGATGCTGCCATTTGGAGCTTCTAGACGATAACTGCATCCAGTGCTTTATTAATTTAAACCGGTCAATCCTGTAGAAACATTTAGCCTAGCAATTAGGATCTTGAAACCACCCTTAATCCAGATAGTAGAAAGTAAGCTAGGAATCAGACAACACAGTATTCTTTCTCCTATACAATGTATCTGTATGCATATCTTTTGATAGGTATGTATGCTTATTAGCAGGTACTACATCGCCTTCTAGTAGAAAAAAGTAAACTAGGAATGAGACAATACAACGTTCTTTTCTCCAATTTACTGTATGCATTATTACCAGTAACTGCTACATCGGCACATCGCCTTCTGGTACTGATGTGTCCGTCTGGAGAAGATCGTAGCATTTAGGAAATTGAGCTGGCCGGCCGGCCGGCCGAACACTTAAGCCAGACACTGTTAGAGCATCTCCACTCGCCTACCCAGGAAGGCCGATCCGGACGTCGAATTTTAGTCCGGACGCCGAAAACTGGCTCAGTCGCGTACCCAAGGACCTATTTTCAGTCGGATTTGGGCCATTTTTGGTCCGGACTATTCACGCCAAACCCAGGTTTCCGGGTACGCCCTGGAAACACCGGACTCAGCGAAATCGGCGAAAAAAAATCAAAGCGGCACGTGGACCCGCCGAGTCAGTGACGGAAGCCGAGTCGTCGTCATCCTCGGAACCACGCGGCGACCATCGGGTAATAACTGTCTGTCGCGTCGGCCACGCGTCGCCGATTTACGGCGCCACCGTCGCCGCCTTGGCTCCCGCGACGGACCGGCGGTCACTAAGTTCCCGCCGTTTTCACTTTTCCCGCCCTCGCCGCTACACCCCTCCCGCCCTCGCCGCCCACCTCGACCTTTATAAGCCGTACTCCTTGCCGGAGATCTTTGCACTCTCTCGCAGCTCCCCCCACCCACAAGCCCAACTCCGGCGAACCTTCTCTCACGTTTCCCCCTTCTCTCACCATGGGCGAACGCTACCCCGGCGACGGCGCTGCGGCGAACGGCTTCGATCGGCGCACCCTCCAGACTTGGGAGGCGCGCATGCTGTACGAGGCGGGGTACATGGCGCCGCCAAACACGCGGATGCCCCCGGGGTGGACGCTGAGCGTCGACGGCATCCCAATCCCGCCGGGGCTGACGTCGGAGGAGCTGCCGTACGATGTACAAGAGTACATCGCCGGCATGGACAACCCCGCCGAAGCGGTAAGCGCCGACGACCTCGTCTACTGGGGGAACTTCTTCGCGGAGCGGCGCCAACAGGAGCTCGACCGTCATGAGGGGCCGTCGAACGAGTCCCCGCCGGCGCGCAAAAACTCGACGGGGCGCCGGCGTTGGTGGATCGCACCAGGGCGGACGCTCGCCGCCGTGCTGGAGCACATCAACCGCGCGAACACTCCGCGGCTCGGCTTCCCGCGCAACCCGACGCCGGCGGCCAGGACGGGTCGGCGTGCTCCGACGAACTGGGCGCCGAGGAGGATGGCGAGCATGAGCTCGTCCTCCTCCGCTTAGCACGCCGACGGTCGTGAAGCGCGAAGCCGTCTCGCCTGCGTGCTCACCGCCACGGACACGCGCGCACGGTATCGTCATCGGCGAGCCGTCTGCGCCTACGCCGCCAACAGACCACCTACGCCTACGTCGCCCCAAGACAGAAGGCTCGGCGCCGTCCGAGGACGCCGCCTTGAAGGTGGCGCTGGAGCAGTCGCTCCGCGAAGCGCTGCCGCTGACGCCGACGCTTCCGCTGGTCGAGCCCTCCTCGCCGGACATCCTGGAATGGTCCAGGAGGGACTGGGAGAAGGCGGAGCATCAGCGCATCCTCGGCCTGCAGCAGCTGGCCGAGGAGCAGGCCGCCCGGCGTCGGGCGCTGTCTGGGCGTGAGCTCGTCTACCAAGACGCTCCGCTCTACGTCCTGGACGAGGACGAGGACGAGGACGCAGGTCCGTCCTACCAGCCATGGAGGTACGACGACCCTGGCCAGGGCAGCTCCCGCCAGAACCAGCCGCCGCCGAGCGACGACGACGACGGCGAGGATGACGGCCGGGCTGACCCCGACTACACGTCGTTCTACGACAACTTCGGCATGTAGGACGGCGAAGGCACCGACGACGACCTTTTTTAAGTTTATTATGTATTAGTTTAGTTTAAATTCGATGTAATCCGCATATATTCGCCCAACTTAATGAAATTTGTCCATATTTAACGAATTTTAGCCGAATTTGGAAACTCGGCCTGGGTACGCGAGTGAGCGACTGGGCGTACCCAAGCCGAAAACTTGTTCCGTACGGCCAAAAATCGGTCCGTTTTCGGCTGGGTTCGGCCAACGAGTGGAGATGCTCTTATACTCTCAAGAGAGTTTGATCTCATCTGCTTCCGTACACGCCATGTTATCTTTGCTAATCCATCAGTTTTCTGACCATTAAGATTTAAGAGAACGCAAGAAGCGATGTGAAGAAAATTACTCTCTCCATCCTAAAAAAATATGTCTTAACTTTGTTAAATTTATATCATTCTACACACTGAAATACGTTCTAGACAAAGTTGCGATGTCTTCTTTTAGAACGGAGGGAGTAACTAACATTCTCAACTGTCCAAGTCTACAAAAATAGGAAAATGCATAAGAACTTGGAGATCACTTGTAAAAGATTGTATGAAATTATTCTATCTATGTTATGACACAAACGTTTAAGAAGATAAGGTCATCATTATTTTCTACTACCTTAGTTCCACAATACAAGCCTCTTTTTCACAAGTTGTTTTAGTTTGTTAAAAATGCTTAGTACATTATGGAACGAAGGTAGTAGTTATCATCGCAAAATGTTGCATATATAAATAGTTATTGTCGGCGCTGATTGTATAGTCATACGTGTAGGATGATAACTGAACTTTCTCCCTCCACGGCCAATTCAGAATAAATCTGGCGACCTACCACTGCCATTCCCCCATAGGTACGAGTACGACCATCAATGGAGAAAATGCAGCTTCCGCAAGAGGCCAAGCATTCCCGGTCCACGCACCAGCTCCTGCCATTACGACATGCCGCCGATCGAATCCGAAGCCTTCGCGCGCGCCTACTGTTCTCCCTCCCTTCATCTACCCCCAGCATCGGAGGAGGGATCAAGTTTACTACGGGCATGTGCCTCCCGCCGCCGCCGCCTGCCACGCCACCTGAATCCGGTGCCCGTGGCCACCACCAATTATGGAGGCAACAAGGCTAGTAAATGGCGGCCATATCCGGCAGCTGACACAGTGCCATCATATGGCAAGGCAGTAAACCACACACTAGACCAGCAGCCTCCTCCGGGATCGGTCATTGCAGTCATTTCTGCGAAGGAACTTACGTGGGTGGTGACTTCCGTTCTGTCGATGGATTTTTTCAGATGAATGATGTCTTCCCAAATTCTGAGGCTCGGAAAAGATGCTACTAGCACCTTGCTGGGTGCGATCACCCGATGTTTCTGATCGGATGGCCACAATGGGTTTGCTTCACCACCTCACATGCTTTGTTAGCAGGTGGATGGACATAGAGCAACCTTGCATCCATCCATGTGATGAACAGCGTCACATGGAAATTCAAGCACTACTAGAATTCCTAAAGTACCAAAATAAGCATCATCATCATTGCTGGTACCGATTTCCCAAGAACATTGGCTTTTCTTTGCTTCTTCTCTTTTTTTAGCATCATCATGACTAAAATATTAGCCCACAGTACCACAATTAGCATCATCCACGTGAGAACGGTGGGGGTGCCAGGCCCAGCTGGTGGAGACGAGAGGACTGGAGTTCATCACACTTCATCGATGGTGGAGATTTGAGCATAAAGGCAAAGTGCGAGGACGAAGCAAGGCAAGTGAGAAAAGGGATTAAAAGACACTGATGATTAGCTGCACTGCAGCTGGGCACTTGTTCCCTAGCTGATCATTGGCTGGTCTTGGTTTCCTCTAGGGGTGGCCTTTCTTGCCTCTTGGTGTAGTGTGGTTGTGTAAAGGTGGGTGAAGTTTGACATGTGGAACATAAACTAGGCTTCCATTTTGTTGCTTCGAGAGTTCAGCTTTGAGCTAGCAACTCGCTGGCTGGCATGCAGATAAGTTAAACAGGCTAGTTCTACTTTGATTGTATCATCGGCAAAAATCGTAATGTCCTGAATGTGTGGAGTACTGGGTTATTGGACAGCAGGAGGGAAAACAATGGGGGCACTATTTTTTCGAAAATGACATCGAAGCTCCGAGTCACAAGCATCTTGTGTGGAGTATTGATTTCTGACAGAAGTGGAATGACCACAGTGTATACCAAGGGATTGTTCTTTTTTTTTGAACAGACAAGGGATTGTTCGCAGTCAGAGTTGGAATGTAGCAATAAAATCACCCTTCATAGAAAGAAAAATATATTACTGGTATTAAGTATAGATATCAATTGGAGTATTCGCGAATTCAACAATGTACGCATGCAAAAAGATAAAGAAAACAGAAAAAAAGTCTTCGGTGCCACTCAGTGGTGACGCATTGCTGGCGCACCTTAGAATCCGATTCCGAGCTCTCTCTCTTTGCATGTATGGAAGGCCTGGTCCTGGCCCTCCAGTGGACGACTTCACCGGTGATCATCATCGTGGTCAGACTGTTCCATGGGCCACGGCGTTGACAATGATCTCTGCACTGCAACGGAGGAGGACATGACAAGGCACTCACATCCTTGTTCCAGAAGCCAAGAAAGAGACACAAGTGGGTTCAGAAAAAGAGATAGAGCTCCTAAGGCCGGTCATAGTGGGGAGTAACTTAGAGTAGTAATATGCATATGTTACTAGTCTAAGTTACCACCTTCATAGTGGAAAATAACTTAGATGTGGTAACATACAATGTCATATTAATTAGATTGCAGACACACTTTGCCTTGGTATGTATGATGTTACAGTAACGTAGCTAGTTATTCAATATATCTCTTTCTTCATTAAATCATTGCCACCTAAGCAAAATTGCTGACTTGGACTCTCAATTTACTAGTGAAGTTACTCCCACTATGACCAGCCTAAAGATTCATCGCACCCAAAATGAGGCTAGCCATGAATTATGACCAGAAGAGGCCTAGAGAAGTGTTCCGTGCACCTAAAAAATGACCAAATTCGTGCTGTGCAGATTCAGTTATGCATCTTTTGCCTTTAGAGCTGAGCTCCTGTCATGTTCCATTACGGCTTGTTTCAGTGCAGACGGCAGATTCCGCAAGAGGCCTCTGGCGACATGCCACGAATCGCGCGCGCCGACGGCTCTCCCTCCACCGCCACCATCGGCGATCGGGTTTACGGCGGCCATGTATGTGCCTCCCGCCGCCTGCCGCCTGTCACCACCTGAATCCGGTGGCCACCATCAATTGTCGATGCACCAATGCCAGTAAATGGCAGCCAAATCCGGCAGCTGCCAGACTGCCACAGTGCGTGCCATCGTGGAGCCTCCGCGGTAAAACAAACCATGCAATATACGTGGCATGCTTTACGGACGCTTCTCTCCTGTTACTATAATCAGAGTATCGTCGACGACAAGCCCGTCACGGCGTACAGACACATCAGATCTACAAAACGCCACGACGATCTGGCGCGTCTGCCACGGGCACCGGACCGTTTTCGAAACTCGATCTTATGTCTAACTTGTCTTGCGTCTAGTCTATTTTGGTTACTCTTGGTGTCTTTATATAATAGGCCAGGTTACAAGTGTCTGACTCAAACACCTAACCCTACCACATAGTCCAAATCCAATTGTAGCCTATACACATATTCGACACTATTACAACAATCTCCACCTTGACAAATATGTCGTCAATGCAACCGCCGTCTTCGCGCGAATACCTTATGTTGAACTTGGTTTTCTTGTTGCTCACTTGCATGAGTCGTCGTCCGAGCCCTCATCGGACTCGGTCGTCCCAACTGATCCTGCCGCCATCGTGCTCCTCTTCAGCTCCACCTGGAACGATGCTCACACACACCTTGTACAGGTTATTCCTAGTCCTTCTACCCTTCAGCAACAGCTTCTTGTTCTTCTTGACCCGCATAGAAAACTTGTCCCTGTCAACACGATAGGAATAACCATTGTCATGGAGTTCTACCAGTGAGATTAGATTCTTGCGAGCCCTCGGCACATATCTAACATCCTGGAGCATCATTTCACCAACATCTTTAGACTTGATCTTGAGATCTCTCATGCCCATGATGCGCTGATGCGCACCATCGATTTGCTAAACAGCTCCAAAATCACTAGACTTATAGGTAGAGAACCACTCCTTGTTAGACGTCACATGATAAGAGCTCCCTGGATCCAACATCCACACCTCATCGAATAATTCGCTTACCAAAGCCAGAACTTCACTATCAGAATCAGCTGCAGATTTAACAGCAATATTTGCAGCTCCATCAGCCTTATACGTTGGAAAAAACCTCCTGATATGACCCCACTCCTCATAATGATGACATTGTGGCTTTCCCTTCTTTTTCTTGCCCTTCCCACCATGATTGTCCTTGACCATCAGCCCCTGTCCATCACTAGCACCAGCGGAAGCACTTTCTTCGAAAGTCTTTTCTTCACATTGATCATATGATAACAGCGCAGTTTGTACCTCGCTTGAAATTATGCTTGACTTGCCGTATGTCAGAATAACCATCAAACTCTTGTAGGATTTTGGCAATGAAACAAGCATGAGCAAAGTCTTGTCCTCGTCCTCCACCTTGGACCCAATCCTCTCCAGATCTGAGACCACACGGTTAAAGGTATTGATGTGTTCAGTAAGGTTCGCCCCCTCTTGCATCCTTATTGGGCGCAGTCTTGTTCAGAAACTGATCCTCCAACGTCTCCCAGATTGCACTCGGCGACTCCTCGTTCATCACATGGTACAAGACCTTATCAGCTAGGCTTAGCTGTATAGTACTGGCCGCCCTGATTTGCATCTCAGCTCAGTCATCAGCGTCTAACTTTGCAGGCTTCATCGCATCAGTCTTAATTGTCCTCAGTAGTCCCTGCTGTCCCAGCAAATCCTTGACCCTCGACTGCCAAAGCGGGAAGTTGCCCGTACCATCGAACTTTGTCACCTCGAACCTGATGGAAGACATCGTGTCCTCCCGCTGCTCTCCCACGAACAGCCACCGATCAGATCGTTTAGGTCAGGATGATCCAACCGACCAGAGCCTCTCCTTCGGTTCAGCAAAATCTTCTCGCACGCGTCGCCTCGCCTCTGAAATTCCATGCTCGAACTTAGGGAAAAACAACTCGTGAGCTCTCCGTTGCCTCCTCAGCCCTCCTTTTATTGACCTTGAGATAGTTCGGATCTATCTCCACCTTCAAACCGAACCGTATATGACACTCTTTCCTAAGCTCCAAGCCACGCCTTGCGTCTTCCAACTCGGCCTTCCTTGTTCCGTGTGCACACCATAATAGAGTCGGTCCACGCCGTGTCGAATTGAAACCGTGTTGGACTCCACCATATATTCCAATCTTAGAGTCCACACTCGCACGTCTGTTTATGCGCCTCAGAGACCATAACCGTCATGATATCAGAACACATCGGGTCCTTGTCGTATTGCACATGGTCTCCTTTCGTCGAGCCGGCCTCTCCGGTTGAACCGTCCGGTCTGACCGCTCGAACCATGTTGCGCCGCCTCAGTTGGTACGATCTCCCCCAACTTGCGCGCCAAGCTATCCAACTGACGGTGCCTTCCAATCGGATCTTCTTCGATGACATGGCCGCCTCGCGTCGTCATGCCCGCGATCAATGTCGTCCTTTGTTGATGGTGTTCCGCCTTCATCAACAACGCGTACTGTTGACGGTGCCTGCCAATCGAATCTGCTTCGGACTCCGCTCGCTCGACCCTTACGCTCCGCATAAGGAACCTCGCTTCGCTCTGTTCTCCGCTCGACAGAAGCCCGCCACCCACCAGAACCTCCATCACTTCGCCTTCCTCTACGATCATCCGCACCATGAATCCGATCTTGTAACTTGATGCTTTGATACCACTTGTAAGCAATATACCCGATTAGATAATTGCAGAAAGTAGACGGAGAAGACGACGTTTGGTAACGCAGTTCGGCAAAGTCTACATCTGCGGGGCATGTTTTAGACGCTCTCCCCTGGTACTATAATCAGAATACGGTCGACGACAAGCCCGTCATGGTGTACAGACACATCAGATCTACAAAACGCACGCCGGTCAGTCCCGATACTCGATCTTATGTCTAACTTGTTGTAACACCCTCAGAATCGACCCTATGCAAGTTTCAGCGATTCCCGTCAAACCCGCATAGAAACGATTCAAAGGTGCCCACCAGGCACTTTCGTGCGGGTGGAAAACGAAGTAATGACATTACACAATAGTCCCCGATGGGACCCACAGAACAGATATATATATAACATCGACTCAATGAGTCAAGAATACAGATGTACGATACAAAGATCCAAATCACCTTTAAAACGATATAGCGTCCGAGTACGGACAAGATGCAAATTGAGCTAAGAGCCCTGAAGAATAACCAATGGCATCCATAACCCTGCCCAGGCCAAGCCGGAAGGGTAACCCTACTAACGACATCGATCTCAAAACCTGCTTAAACAAAAGGGGTGCCGACAAAGGGCAAAGGAAAAAGAGAGAGCGGTCAGTACTGAGGCCAGTACACGACGAGGCTAGAATTCGGCGGTCCTCGCCTACATAGGTATGGTGGACTGAAGCGACAGCGCAGCATGCACTAAACAACCTATAGAGACTCATTACAACTAGCGGCTATCAGAGAGGGGTAAGAAAGACCTATTCGGAACCAACCTGATACTACCTCCAAACATACCCATCCTGGTGTTTCCCCATCGAGACCAGACGAGGAAGTCAACCGAGGAACTCACACCGTTGGCAGTTTTATTTATTCAGTTATCGTTGCAACAATTACTAGTCAGGTATAGATAATCATCCTGATATAATAAGCAGTGGGCAGTTTTAGTTAACCATTCCATTGTAGTTGCACTCTTACTAGTCAGATACAGTTAGCATGAGATATCCCCAAAACCCAGCAGTTGTTGGTACTTTTATTTAGCCATTCCGTTATAGTTGCAATATTTACTAGTCAGGTACAATGGTAGCAAGCGACAACCCAAACAAGCAATTGTTGGCAATTTAATTTAGCCATTCCATTATAGTGAAGCTGATTACTAGTCATTATAAAGTCAAATTTATAGCACTACTTTAGTTATAGTTGTCTATGATCGAGATACTGTGCTCCAAGTCGTCCATAACCGCGGACACGGCTTTCAGAAAGTTTTACCCTGCAGGGGTGCACAAATAGCAACACACACTCGATCAACCTCGGAAAAACCAAATCAAAACCCAACGAGGCCTTCACGACAAAGCAATCACCAGATTCAGAAATATTTCAGGGGGGGCACCCCATTAAGCTACCCGCAACGAAGTTAGCTGACTCCGAGACGGACTCAAGGTTTGCGTCAGTGGCTGTAAACAACTGGGAACCCGAAAATGTGACTGGCTTGTCGATACCGCGAAAACACTCCGCTTCCAAAATAGTACAGTGTGCAGTACCTCGCACAATTTAAATAAAGCAGTAAAGCATGGCATAAGTACAGGATAGTAAATCAAACCTCAAACTAGTTTGTGGCCCCAAGAAATAAGAATGAATCAAGCTCTGGCTCAGGGGGGTCCCATAATCCTCCCGGATGTGGATAGCGCGAATATTCAAGGAACAGGTATCAAGTACTCGGGGTCCTACGGGACACAAGTGGACGGTTAACAACCAAATAACATCTATTGCCCACCTGTGCCTCTGCATTTACCTACTTCAATTTTAGTTGTTAAACAGTAATTAAAGTCTTGATCATCTCCAACAATAAACACACGGCAATACTCCAGCAACTGTGGTACTTGACGACACGCAACAACACTTGAGCAAGCGACTACGACGCGCAGGTCCAACTATCTACCAAACAACAGGTAATAGGAGGTGTCCAAGGCAATATAAGGCTGCAAGGGATATCACGGGTACGAAAACTAGAGCATCGCAACACAGATAGCAATAGATCAACAGGAGGGAATAAATTCTATAAAAGTAAGATAGGTAGAAAGGGGGAGATGCTCGCCTGGAAACATTGCCTAAAGTTCAACCGAAGATAGGGTCGACACTCGCATCAACTCAACGGCCTTATCCGCGAAGAACCAAAACACTAGAATAAACACCGAATGCAATATTTAATACTACGACAAAAGATCGGGCATGATGCATGTATGATGTATGACATGGCAAATGTGCGGTGCAATTAGGCAAGATTAAGCGGAACCGGGGTCCCGACAAATATTATTAGGTTCGAGTTATTTATCTACCCCGCAAATTAAATGTTGTAATAACAGGGCAAGATAAGTTACCGGTTCGCTACACAAATTTAAATGAGGCCAATATAAGACTAGATTTGTCCGCATATGGGCCCCATATTTAATTATGAGGTGACTCGGCATAATGCCCCCAAACCACACAATTATGTATGCGACATGAATGATTTAATGCAACAAGTTTATATATAGCATTTATAAAATAGGGGATCGGGAAAAGGTTCACACATCTGGGTTCGGAAGATCTTGGTTCCGGGGGTTCGGGGTTCGGTCTCAGGGTCTGGGTCTGGGGTTCGGTCCCGGCGGGAGCGTTCTCGGATAACAGAGTAGATCTTGGCGTTCCGCGAAGAAGGACTTGGTTCGGCGTCGGGGCGCATCGGATTCGTCCTGGTCGGTGTCGATCTTGTCGTCGATGGCGAACTTGAGTGGATCGGGTACCGGGGTCTTCGGATCTGGGAAGTAGATCTTGTCGCACGGGCGTCAATGCTTCCGGGAATGAGAACTTGTCGTTCAGGGTCTCGGTGTCCGGGGTGAAGTGCTTGTCGTTCCATGGCGATCTTGGCGGCTTCGGAGGGTTTGAAGATCGGTCTTCGGATCCATGAGGTAGACCTTGGTGTTCCATGTCGGAGTTGATCTTGATGTGGGGACTTCACTGTAGGTGACAACCCCGAGGAAGGGATCTGCATCGACGAGATGTCAAACCCACGGGTCTAGTTTGAGCATTCACGGGAACACACGATTTAGACGCATACAAGCTCTCAGATAAAATGAACGAGATCACAAGATGCAGGATACCTGCCGGATACCTGCATCAAAACGTGGCAGAAAGATGGTGGCCTCAAACTGTGGCTCAGGTGAAATGGAGAGGCACAGGACTTGCTAGTACAGAGCAGAGAGGAAGGCCTCGGTGAGGCGCTTGCGGCCACCGGCGATTGAGGACACGCAGAGGCGGAGGGGCGGAGGCACAGAGAGCCTGCTCGAGGAGTGGCGGCCAGTAAGCAAAGGACGTCGATGGAGCTCACGGGCGCGGGACCAAGGTGGACGAGCGACCGAAGGCGGGCTCGAGGCAGAGAGGAGGGCGCACGATGCGGCCCGGCGAGGCCCTGGCTCGTGCGGTGGCGGGCTCTGCACGCGGAGAAGGGGACCTGCGGGCAGAGGCGGCAGGAAGGTTCTCTGCAGGAGGAAGGAGAACACATGGGGGGTGGTGGCGCTCGGGTCGAGTTCCTTCGTGAGGAGGACACGGGTTAGCAGGGGCCGCTAAGGAAGGAAGAAGCGAGGCAAAGGGGGAATCGAGGCCGGGAGCTAGCGGGGCGCGCGTCTGGGGCTGGCGGCGGCGATCGAAGCGGGAGGAGAGGGAAGGGAGCAGATCACGAGTGGCCTGGGTTGCGGGAGTGGCTCGCCTCGTGTGGTGCGCGTGGTGGGGACCATGGGCGGCTATGCGTTGCGACCGGGGCAAGGGAGCGTGGCTGCTGTGTGCGTGTAGGTTAGGTGCGTGCGTGCATGGTGAGCGACGTGTGCGTGTTGTGTACCGCAAGAGTTGTGTGGAGTGTGCTACTAGGATGTGGTGTGGCGGCGGCAGGGGTTGGGTAGGTGTGGGATTAGGGTTAGATGGGGTAGGTTTTTAGGGTTTGGTGGTTGTGGGCTGGATGGCCTCCGGTTGGGCCTTCGGGCCTGGCCGTTGGCTGCCTACCCCCCACAAAAATAGTTTTGGTTTAATTATTTTGTCAATAGTTTAAGAAAAATACAAATCCGAACGGACCGACAGATTTGATTTGAAAAAGAAGAAGGGCTAATTTAGAAAATAACATAGGCTTTTGAAAAATAGTTTTAGACAAACATATGCTTGATGATGTCATGATGATGCACAAAACAAAAAACACAACGATTTTCTAGTAGTGGTTTTGCGGGGCGCCACAATTCGACACCACTAACAATGGATCTCGCCCTCGAGATCCGCCTCATGGTACCGGAAGGAAAACCGGCGAACTGAATCTTCTCGCATCGTGTAGATCCTCGCGACACCACTAACAAGAGGTCGTTGTCCGTGATCATCGAGGGAACACTCCGGGAACAAAAGGTCGAAGGTAGAGGTATCAACAAATAAAGCCACCTCTAACTCTGATAGAAAGAGAGAACCGATGCATTCTCATCCACTTCGATGTACACAAGCGAATAGAGTGAGTAGTCGGCATGGGGGCCAATCCATCACGCACCCAAACTATTACTCTGCACAATCAGTAGAGAAGAGTGCAACCATTCTCGGAATCAGACTGAAGATCTCGACAATCGAGGTTCGGGAACAAAGGAGTGATGCAGACTCTGCATCGGACCTAGCGTAGATGATGTCGTCGCGTCGGAAAACACCGGAAGGCACGAGAAGGAACAAAGAGAAGTCCACCAGACGAAGGGTTCCTCGGATAGCAAGAAGACCAGATGTAGCAACACCGTTACCAAAAGAGGAAGCGAAACCCTGAAGGTACGACGGAAACCCAACCACGAGAAATCCTGGACTCGAAGAAAAGATAAGGGAGGAGATTCCAAACACGCAGAGGTGAGAGGAGAATAGCAGAGGGGTAAGGAGTAAAATCAGACCTAATCAGAACTATCCAACCAATTTTGCAAAAATAGTTTTGACACTCTACTTCGGTCGTTAGCTAGGTTATCCTACAGGCTGGACTTGTGGGGTATCGCAACTGCTGAGCTCTGATACCACTCTGTAACACCCTCAGAATCGACCCTATGCAAGTTTCAGAGATTCCCGCCAAACCCGCATAGAAACGATTCAAAGGTGCCCACCAGGCACTTTCGTGCGGGTGGAAAACGAAGTAATAACATTACACAACAGTCCCCGATGGGACCCACTGAACAGATATATATAACAGCGACTCAATGAGTCAAGAATACAGATGTACGATACAAAGATCCAAATCACCTTTAAAACGATATAGCGTCCGAGTACGGACAAAATGCAAATTGAGCTAAGTGCCCTGAAGAATAACCAATGGCGTCCATAACCCTGCCCAGGCCAAGCCAGAAGGGTAACCCTGCTAACGACGTCGATCTCAAAACCTGCTTAAACAAAAGGGGTGCCGACAAAGGGCAAAGGAAAAAAGAGAGAGCGGTCAGTACTGAGGCCAGTACACGGCGAGGCTAGAATTCGGCGGTCCTCGCCTACATAGGTATGGTGGACTGAAGTGGCAGCGCAGCATGCACTAAACAACCAATAGAGACTCATTACAACTAGTGGCTATAAGAGAGGGGTAAGAAAGACCTATTCGGAACCAACCTGATACTACCTCCAAATATACCCATCCTGGTGTTTCCCCCTCGAGACCAGACGAGGAAGTCAACCGAGGAACTCACACCGTTGGCAGTTTTATTTATCCAGTTATCGTTGCAACAATTACTAGTCAGGTATAGATAATCATCCTGATATAATAAGCAGTGGGCAGTTTTAGTTAACCATTCCATTGTAGTTGCACTCTTACTAGTCAGATACAGTTAGCATGAGATATCCCCAAAACCCAGCAGTTGTTGGTACTTTTATTTAGCCATTCCGTTATAGTTGCAATATTTACTAGTCAGGTACAATGGTAGCAAGCGACAAGCCAAACAAGCAATTGTTGGCAATTTTATTTAGCCATTCCATTATAGTGAAGCTGATTACTAGTCATTATAAAGTCAAATTTATAGCACTACTTTAGTTATAGTTGTCTATGATCGAGATACTGTGCTCCAAGTCATCCATAACCGCGGACACGGCTTTCAGAAAGTTTTACCCTGCAGGGGTGCACAAATAGCAACACACACTCGATCAACCTCGGAAAAACCAAATCAAAACCCAACGAGGCCTTCACGACAAAGCAATCACCAGATTCAGAAATATTTCAGGGGGGGCACCCCATTAAGCTACCCGCAACGAAGTTAGCTGACTCCGAGACGGACTCAAGGTTTGCGTCAGTGGCTGTAAACGACTGGGAACCCGAAAATGTGACTGGGCTTGTCGATACCACGATAACACTCCGCTTCCAAAACAGTACAGTGTGCAGTACCTCGCACAATTTAAATAAAGCAGTAAAGCATGGCATAAGTACAGGATAGTAAATAAAACCTCAAACTAGTTTGTGGCCCCAAGAAATAAGAATGAATCATTCGCAAAAAAAAAGAAATAAGAATGAATAATGCTCTGGCTCAGGGGGGTCCCATAATCCTCCCGGATGTGGATAGCGCGAATATTCAAGGAACAGGTATCAAGTACTCGGGGTCCTACGGGACACAAGTGGACGGTTAACAACCAAATACCATCTATTGCCCACCTGGCCTCTGCATTTACCTACTTCAATTTTAGTTGTTAAACAGTAATTAAAGTCTTGATCATCTCCAACAATAAACACACGGCAATACTCCAACAACTGTGGTACTTGACGACACGCAACAGCACTTGAGCAAGCGACTACGACGCGCAGGTCCAACTATCTACCAAACAACAGGTAATAGGAGGTGTCCAAGGCAATATAAGGCTGCAAGGGATATCACGGGTACGAAAACTAGAGCATCGTAACACAGATAGCAATAGATCAACAGGAGGGAATAAATTCTATAAAAGTAAGATAGGTAGAAAGGGGGAGATGCTCGCCTGGAAACATTGCGGAAGGTTCAACCGAAGATTGGGTCGACACTCGCATCAACTCAACGGCCTTATCCGCGAAGAACCAAAACACTAGAATAAACACCGGATGCAATATTTAATACTACGGCAAAAGATCGGGCATGATGCATGTATGATGTATGACATGGCAAATGTGCGGTGCAATTAGGCAAGATTAAGCGGAACCGAGGTCCCGACAAATATTATTAGGTTCGAGTTATTTATCTACCCCGCAAATTAAATGTTGTAATAACAGGGCAAGATAAGTTACCGGTTCGCTACACAAATTTAAATGAGGCCAATATAAGACTAGATTTGTCCGCATATGGGCCCCATATTTAATTATGAGGTGACTCGGCATAATGCCCCCAAACCACACAATTATATATGCGACATGAATGATTTAATGCAACAAGTTTATATATAGCATTTATAAAATAGGGGCTCGGGAAAAGGTTCACACATCTGGGTTCGGAAGATCTTGGTTCCGGGGGTTCGGGGTTCGGTTTCAGGGTCTGGGTCTGGGGTTCGGTCCCGGCGGGAGCGTTCTCGGATAACAGAGTAGATCTTGGCGTTCCGCGAAGAAGGACTTGGTTCGGCGTCGGGGCGCATCGGATTCGTCCTGGTCGGTGTCGATCTTGTCGTCGATGGCGAACTTGAGTGGATCGGGTACCGGGGTCTTCGGATCTGGGAAGTAGATCTTGTCGCACGGGCGTCAATGCTTCCGGGAAGGAGAACTTGTCGTTCAGGGTCTCGGTGTCCGGGTGAAGTGCTTGTCGTTCCATGGCGATCTTGGCGGCTTCGGATGGTTTGAAGATCGGTCTTCGGATCCATGAGATAGACCTTGGTGTTCCATGTCGGAGTTGATCTTGATGTGGGGACTTCACTGTAGGTGACAACCCCGAGGAAGGGATCTGCATCGGCGAGATGTCAAACCCACGGGTCTAGTTTGAGCATTCACGGGAACACACGATTTAGACGCATACAAGCTCTCAGATAAAATGAACGAGATCACAAGATGCAGGATACCTGCCGGATACCTGCATCAAAACGTGGCAGAAAGATGGTGGCCTCAAACTGTGGCTCAGGTGAAATGGAGAGGCACAGGACTTGCTAGCACAGAGCAGAGAGGAAGGCCTCGGTGAGGCGCTTGCGGCCACCGGCGATTGAGGACACGCAGAGGCGGAGGGGCGGAGGCACAGAGAGCCTGCTCGAGGAGTGGTGGCCAGTAAGCAAAGGACGTCGATGGAGCTCACGGGCGCGGGACCAAGGTGGACGAGCGACCGAAGGCGGGCTCGAGGCAGAGAGGAGGGCGCATGATGCGGCCCGGCGAGGCCCTGGCTCGTGCGGTGGCGGGCTTTGCACGCGGAGAAGGGGACCTGCGGGCAGATGCGGCAGGAAGGTTCTCTGCAGGAGGAAGGAGAACACATGGGGGGGTGGTGGCGCTCGGGTCGAGTTCCTTCGTGAGGAGGACACGGGTTAGCAGGGGCCGCTAAGGAAGGAAGAAGCGAGGCAAAGGGGGAATCGAGGCCGGGAGCTAGCGGGGCGCGCGTCTAGGGCTGGCGGTGGCGATCGAAGCGGGAGGAGAGGGAAGGGAGCAGATCACGAGCGTCCTGGGTTGCGGGAGTGGCTCGCCTCGTGTGGTGCGCGTGGTGGGGACCATGGGCGGCTATGCGTTGCGACCGGGGCAAGGGAGCGTGGCTGCTGTGTGCGTGTAGGTTAGGTGCGTGCGTGCATGGTGAGCGACGTGTGCGTGTTGTGTACCGCAAGAGTTGTGTGGAGTGTGCTACTAGGATGTGGTGTGGCGGCGGCAGGGGTTGGGTAGGTGTGGGATTAGGGTTAGATGGGGTAGGTTTTTAGGGTTTGGTGGTTGTGGGCTGGATGGCCTCCGGTTGGGCCTTCGGGCCTGGCCGTTGGCTGCCTGCCCCCCACAAAAATAGTTTTGGTTTAATTATTTTGTCAATAGTTTAAGAAAAATACAAATCCAAACGGACCGACAGATTTGATTTGAAAAAGAAGAAGGGCTAATTTAGAAAATAACATAGGCTTTTGAAAAATAGTTTTAGACAAACATATGCTTGATGATGTCATGATGATGCACAAAACAAAAAACACAACGATTTTCTAGTAGTGGTTTTGCGGGGCGCCACAATTCGACACCACTAACAATGGATCTCGCCCTCGAGATCCGCCTCATGGTACCGGAAGGAAGACCGGCGAACTGAATCTTCTCGCATCGTGTGGATCCTCGCGACACCACTAACAAGAGGTCGTTGTCCGTGATCATCGAGGGAACACTCCGGGAACAAAAGGTTGAGGTAGAGGTATCAACAAATACAGCCACCTCTAACTCTGATAGAAAGAGAGAACCGATGCATTCTCATCCACTTCGATGTACACAAGCGAATAGAGTGAGTAGTCGGCATGGGGGCCAATCCATCACGCACCCAAACTATTACTCTGCACAATCAGTAGAGAAGAGTGCAACCATTCTCGGAATCAGACTGAAGATCTCGACAATCGAGGTTCGGGAACAAAGGAGTGATGCAGACTCTGCATCGGACCTAGCGTAGATGATGTCGTCGCGTCGGAAAACACCGGAAGGCACGAGAAGGAACAAAGAGAAGTCCACCAGACTAAGGGTTCCTCGGATAGCAAGAAGACCAGATGTAGCAACACCGTTACCAAAAGAGGAAGCGAAACCCTGAAGGTACGACGGAAACCCAACCACGAGAAATCCTGGACTCGAAGAAAAGATAAAGGAGGAGATTCCAAACACGCAGAGGTGAGAGGAGAATAGCAGAGGGGTAAGGACTAAAATCAGACCTAATCAGAACTATCCAACCAATTTTGCAAAAATAGTTTTGACACTCTACTTCGGCCGTTAGCTAGGTTATCCTACAGGCTGGACTTGTGGGGTATCGCAACTGCTGAGCTCTGATACCACTCTGTAACACCCTCAGAATCGACCCTATGCAAGTTTCAGCGATTCCCGCCAAACCCGCATAGAAACGATTCAAAGGTGCCCACCGGGCACTTTCGTGCGGGTGGAAAACGAAGTAATAACATTACACAACAGTCCCCGATGGGACCCACAGAACAGATATATATATAACAGCGACTCAATGAGTCAAGAATACAGATGTACGATACAAAGATCCAAATCACCTTTAAAACGATATAGCGTCCGAGTACGGACAAGATGCAAATTGAGCTAAGAGCCCTGAAGAATAACCAATGGCGTCCATAACCCTGCCCAGGCCAAGCCGGAAGGGTAACCCTGCTAACGACGTCTATCTCAAAACCTGCTTAAACAAAAGGGGTGCCGACAAAGGGCAAAGGAAAAAAGAGAGAGCGGTCAGTACTGAGGCCAGTACACGGTGAGGCTAGAATTCGGCGGTCCTCGCCTACATAGGTATGGTGGACTGAAGCGGCAGCGCAGCATGCACTAAACAACCTATAGAGACTCATTACAACTAGCGGCTATCAGAGAGGGGTAAGAAAGACATATTCGAAACCAACCTGATACTACCTCCAAACATACCCATCCTGGTGTTTCCCCCTCGAGACCAGACGAGGAAGTCAACCGAGGAACTCACACCGTTGGCAGTTTTATTTATTCAGTTATCGTTGCAACAATTACTAGTCAGGTATAGATAATCATCCTGATATAATAAGCAGTGGGCAGTTTTAGTTAACCATTCCATTGTAGTTGTACTCTTACTAGTCAGATACAGTTAGCATGAGATATCCCCAAAACCCAGCAGTTGTTGGTACTTTTATTTAGCCATTCCGTTATAGTTGCAATATTTACTAGTCAGGTACAATGGTAGCAAGCGACAACCCAAACAAGCAATTGTTGGAAATTTTATTTAGCCATTCCATTATACTGAAGCTGATTACTAGTCATTATAAAGTCAAATTTATAGCACTACTTTAGTTATAGTTGTCTATGATCGAGATACTGTGCTCCAAGTCGTCAATAACCGCGGACACGGCTTTCAGAAAGTTTTACCCTGCAGGGGTGCACAAATAGCAACACACACTCGATCAACCTCGGAAAAACCAAATCAAAACCCAACGAGGCCTTCACGACAAAGCAATCACCAGATTCAGAAATATTTCAGGGGGCCACCCCATTAAGCTACCCGCAACGAAGTTAGCTGACTCCAAGATGCACTCAAGGTTTGCGTCAGTGGCTGTAAACGACTGGGAACCCGAAAATGTGACTGGGCTTGTCGATACCGCGAAAACACTCCGCTTCCAAAACAGTACAGTGTGCAGTACCTCGCACAATTTAAATAAAGCAGTAAAGCATGACATAAGTACAGGATAGTAAATAAAACCTCAAACTAGTTTGTGGCCCCAAGAAATAAGAATGAATCAAGCTCTGGCTCAGGGGGGTCCCATAATCCTCCCGGATGTGGATAGCGCGAATATTCAAGGAACAAGTATCAAGTACTCGGGGTCCTAGGGGACACAAGTGGACGGTTAACAACCAAATAACATCTATTGCCCACCTGTGCCTCTGCATTTACCTACTTCAATTTTAGTTGTTAAACAGTAATTAAAGTCTTGATCATCTCCAACAATAAACACACGGCAATACTCCAACAACTGTGGTACTTGACGACACGCAACAGCACTTGAGCAAGCAACTACGACGCGCAGGTCCAACTATCTACCAAACAACAGGTAATAGGAGGTGTCCAAGGCAATATAAGGCTGCAAGGGATATCACGGGTACGAAAACTAGAGCATCGCAACACAGATAGCAATAGATCAACAGGAGGGAATAAATTCTATAAAAGTAAGATAGGTAGAAAGGGGGAGATGCTCTCCTGGAAACATTGCCTAAGGTTCAACCGAAGATAGGGTCGACACTCGCATCAACTCAACGGCCTTATCCGCGAAGAACCAAAACACTAGAATAAACACCGAATGCAATATTTAATACTACGGCAAAAGATCGGGCATGATGCATGTATGATGTATGACATGGCAAATGTGCGGTGCAATTAGGCAAGATTAAGCGGAACCGGGGTCCCGACAAATATTATTAGGTTCGAGTTATTTATCTACCCCGCAAATTAAATGTTGTAATAACAGGGCAAGATAAGTTACCGGTTCGCTACACAAATTTAAATGAGGCCAATATAAGACTAGATTTGTCCGCATATGGGCCCCATATTTAATTATGAGGTGACTCGGCATAATGCCCCCAAACCACACAATTATGTATGCGACATGAATGATTTAATGCAACAAGTTTATATATAGCATTTATAAAATAGGGGCTCGGGAAAAGGTTCACACATCTGGGTTCGGAAGATCTTGGTTCCGGGGGTTCGGGGTTCGGTCTCAGGGTCTGGGTCTGGGGTTCGGTCCCGACGGGAGCGTTCTCGGATAACAGAGTAGATCTTGGCGTTCCGCGAAGAAGGACTTGGTTCAGCGTCGGGGCGCATCGGATTCGTCCTGGTCGGTGTCGATCTTGTCGTCGATGGCGAACTTGAGTGGATCGGGTACCGGGGTCTTCGGATCTGGGAAGTAGATCTTGTCGCACGGGCGTCAATGCTTCCGGGAAGGAGAACTTGTCGTTCAGGGTCTCGATGTCCGGGGTGAAGTGCTTGTCGTTCCATGGCGATCTTGGCGGCTTCGGAGGGTTTGAAGATCGGTCTTCGGATCCATGAGGTAGACCTTGGTGTTCCATGTCGGAGTTGATCTTGATGTGGGGACTTCACTGTAGGTGACAACCCCGAGGAAGGGATCTGCATCGACGAGATGTCAAACCCACGGGTCTAGTTTGAGCATTCACGGGAACACACGATTTAGACGCATACAAGCTCTCAGATAAAATGAACGAGATCACAAGATGCAGGATACCTGCCGGATACCTACATCAAAACGTGGCAGAAAGATGGTGGCCTCAAACTGTGGCTCAGGTGAAATGGAGAGGCACAGGACTTGCTAGCACAGAGCAGAGAGGAAGGCCTCGGTGAGGCGCTTGCGGCCACCGGCGATTGAGGACACGCAGAGGCGGAGGGGCGGAGGCACAGAGAGCCTGCTCGAGGAGTGGCGGCCAGTAAGCAAAGGACGTCGATGGAGCTCACGGGCGCGGGACCAAGGTGGACGAGCGACCGAAGGCGGGCTCGAGGCAGAGAGGAGGGCGCACGATGGGGCCCGGCGAGGCCCTGGCTCGTGCGGTGGCGGGCTCTGCACGCGGAGAAGGGGACCTGCGGGCAGAGGCGGCAGGAAGGTTCTCTGCAGGAGGAAGGAGAACACATGGGGGGGTGGTGGCGCTCGGGTCGAGTTCCTTCGTGAGAAGGACACAGGTTAGCGGGGGCCGCGAAGGAAGGGAGAAGCGAGGCAAAGGGGGAATCGAGGCCGGGCGCTAGCGGGGCGCGCGTTTGGGGCTGGCGGCGGCGATCGAAGCGGGAGGAGAGGGAAGGGAGCAGATCACGAGCGGCCTGGGTTGGGGGAGTGGCTCGCCTCGTGTGGTGCGCGTGGTGGGGACCATGGGCGGCTATGCGTTGCGACCGGGGCAGGGGAGCGTGGCTGCTGTGTGCGTGTAGGTTAGGTGCGTGCGTGCATGGTGAGCGACGTGTGCGTGTTGTGTACGACAAGAGTTGTGTGGAGTGTGCTACTAGGATGTGGTGTGGCGGCGGCAGGGGTTGGGTAGGTGTGGGATTAGGGTTAGATGGGGTAGGTTTTTAGGGTTTGGTGGTTGTGGGCTGGATGGCCTCCGGTTGGGCCTTCGGGCCTGGCTGTTGGCTGCCTGCCCCTCCACAAAAATAGTTTTGGTTTAATTATTTTGTCAATAGTTTAAGAAAATACAAGCCGAACGGACCGACAGATTTGATTTGAAAAAGAAGAAGGGCTAATTTAGAAAATAGCATAGGCTTTTGAAAAATAGTTTTAGACAAACATATGCTTGATGATGTCATGATGATGCACAAAACAAAAAACACAACGATTTTCTAGTAGTGGTTTTGCGGGACGCCACACTTGTCTTGCGTCTAATCTATTTTGACTACTCCAAGTGCCTTTATATGATAGGCCAGATTACAAGTGTCCGACTCAAACAACTAATCCTATCACATAGTCCAAGTCCAATTGTAGCCTACACATATTTGACACTATTAAAAAAACCATACTGCTGGGATCATTGGAGGTATCTTTCGTGACCGTCCGTGGTGGCTTCTGGATTTTGGATAAGCGTAACGTGATGAACAGCGTCACATGAAAATATATCACCGCCCCCAAAACGACCTTGCTCCTGCACTGCCACGATACTATGCATCATCATTGCTGGTTTATCAAGAACAGTGGCTTTTCTTCTCTCGTACTCCTTCCGTTTTAAAATATAAGATGTTTTAGTTTTGTGAAGAGAACGTATCTAGACTTATTTTAGTGTGTAGATTTACTTCAAACATGAATGAACCTACGTCATAAAAGAAGTCTAGATGCATTTGCTTCACAAAGCTAAAACATCTTATATTTTGAAACGGAGGGAGTAAGTACCAGGATTTTATCTATCAATGTGAAAGGATAATGAAAAGTGCTGGTGGTTGATGCCAGGCCCAGCTGGTGGGAGACGAGAGGACTGGAGTTCATCACACTTCTACAGGGAAAGATTGGAGCATAAAGGCAAAGTGAGATGATGAAGCAAAGCTAATGGGTAAGGAAAAAAGGATTAAAAGACACCGATGATTAGTTGCACTGGGAACTGCAGTAGAGGGGCACTAGCAATGCAGTTTTAGTTCCCTAGCTCATCATTGGTTGCCTCCAGGGTGGCCTTTCTTGTGTATACGTATAGTGTGTGCTTGTGTAAAGGTGGGAGAAGTTTGACATGTGGAAGAGTATAAACTATGAGCTGGCTAGGCTTTCCATTTCGTTGCTTCGAGACTTCGGCTATGAGCTATAGGAACTCTTCATCGGTTGAACTGATTCTAGTAGTGGCCTAGGCTGGCTGGCATGCGGATAAGTTTAACAGGCTAGTCGTACTTTGATTGTATCGTAAGCAAAACCACATCCTCCATGATGATCTTCACACTTTTCTTGACACAAATTGATCAAGAACAGATGTTAGTAGTGGTGAGTAAAATTTGAACTACTAGCGCCAGCAGATATGGAAGCACGCGGGAAATGGGTAGAGAAATTTTTCTGAAGAGAAACATCGAGGCTCCGGAGTCACAAGCCTCTGTGTGTAGTATTGATTTCTGACACAAGTGGAAACGAACAGAGTGTATACCAAGGGATTGTTCGTGATCAGATGGCGAGCTAGTACATCAGGAACAGCCCAATTGCATAGAAAATGGATCTTCACAGCTCGACATTTTCCCCCATCAATCTACATGACATGCAGAACGACTTGGATATGTTCTTTTCATCAGAGAGGCAATTTGGCAGTTTAAAACTCCATATGGAGAACCCGCAGCATAGTCAGATAGTACGAGATATGTATGACAGTATATTATGCACAGTTCATTTGAATTCAACGCAAATCCATTCAGTTCAGTTGAATTAGACGCAAATAAAAGAAGATTAGGATTTCAGACAAAGAACGCATAACACAAGAATGAAAGAATCATCAATAATAATAATAGAACAAAATCTCATGTCTCTGCAGCTATCAACGAATTGTACACTGCTAGGAATAGAGCGAATTGGGAATCCCCAAGAACGCCCACCCAAATAAATGAATCTGAATTTCTACCGAAAAGAACAAGCTCTTCTTTTCTCTACCCAGCCTCGTCGCGATGCAATCACCGCGACCGACCCTGTACAGCCGATGGGGTGGGGCGGCGGTGGGAGCGGCAGCGGTAGCACCAATGCGATGCCACGGCTGCCATTGCCAAGAACCGCCCCAACCAACAAAAGAATTATTGTATCTATCCATCCGCTACATCTACGCGCTCTGTTTCTACAACCAAGAAGCCGACAATGCCGGCCCGGAGGCCGGCGAGGCGGCGCCGCTGCCGTCTCCGGCAATGTAGAGGTCGTAGGACTTCCAGGTGTGGTCGAGCGGGCAGGGCCTGCCGGCGTCCAGCCTGTCCCACGGCTTGCCCTTGCCCGACCAATGCATGAGGCTGACGGGCCCGTCGTGGAGCGGTCGGCAGCTGCCGTGCACGTTGTCGCCGCCGAGGCCGTGCTGGTTCCAGCGGAGGTCGACGGCCTCCACCTCGCCGGCGAAGACGAGCAGGAACGGGGGCAGGGAGCCCAGCTCGTAGATGCGCTTCTCCTTCTGGATCTCCATCCAGCGCTCGATGCGGCGGCGGTAGTTGCCCGCCCGCCAGCGGCGGAGGTCGATGACCATGACGCCCGTGTTGAAGTAGCATGGCGGGCGGCGTCGGTCCGCGAAGACCCTGGCGCCGAGCTCCGGGTCGGACCAGAACGCCGGGGTGAAGTAGCGGGAGAAGTTGGCGTGGCAGTACTCGGGCGCGGCGACGACTGCGGCGGCGGGGAGGCGCGTCTCCCAGAGGCGGCGCACGTCGTCGGCGGCCAGCACGTCGGAGTCGAGGTAGATGGCCCGGGGCACGCAGGGCGGGAGCAGGTCGGCGAGGTGGTTCCGCGCGTAGTTGAGCGGCGCGTCGAGGGCGGCCCGCACGGAGGCCGAGATGAGCCCCGCCACGGCCTCGGCGCGGAACGGGTAGATCTCGAAACGCAGCGACGGGAACGAGGCCGCCACGGCGCGCCGCAGGTCCGTGATGTCCCCGGGGGGCGCGTCGGCGGCGAGGAAGTGGAAGAAGAGGGACTCCGGGCAGGAGGCGTGCTTGAGGAGGGAGTAGATGGCCGCCATGGAGCCCCGCAGGTAGTGCGCGTCCAGGGTCATGGCGATGTGTACCAGCCCAGGGTCGCACACGCCCGCCGCCGCGGCCGGGCAGCCTTCCCCGTTCCGGTACTGCGGCGCCTCCGCGAACCTCGGCAGCTCGGCGCCGGAGACGGCGGCCGTCGCGGCCAAGAAGATTAGCAGCGCTGCTGCGGCTGCTGCTGGCCCGGCCATCATCGGCGGCGACGATGGCTCGGCGATTCTTCTTGGATTCCTGCGCCGCTGGGGGTTGTGGTGTGCAGCCTGCGCTGAGCTGTCTGGCGATGGTGGAGCAGTAATGCGGAGGGAGGGAGTAGTCGGTGAGGCGGGCGTATGTATCTGCGCGTACGGTGTGGGTGGGTTTTGGGGGGTGATAAAAGGGACGCCGCCGGGACGGGAGGTCTCGTGCGCGTTTGGGAAACGCGTAAACCAAATGGCGACTAATCAGCGCGTTGTTCCAGCGAAGGGTCGTTGCTGGCTGGCTTCCTTCCAGATGTGTGTGCTAGTATCTGTTTTTATTTCTTTCATAAAAGAAAAGCATTGGTAGGATATGCTAACTAATACTAGCTGTTTGCATGTTTCTATGTTTTGAACACAGCTAATACCTCAATTGTGTTTGTTCTAGACGAAGCATAACATGTTGAAGATCATCACAGCATCATGTGAGCTGGACAAATCCCAATTTTTGGAACGAAGAATAAACATTGAGATTCTAGGAGATGTAATGTCTGACCAGCCAGGATTTTTTTTTCAGGTTTTATATCTCCTGGCTGTGGCGAATTATTTATTCATGCTTTATATCTCCATCTCCTAGCTGTGGAGTATATCACAAATACTTGTCCTATTTTCAGCATTGATGTCTAGTATTTGGTTTTGTCCCGTCTACAAGGTCAACTTGTTTGGTTGGTTTAGTAATTACAATCTTTACTATCTTCTTGTTAAATGAGTAGTGAGGTATTCTTAAGGATTAATATTTTGACCTAAATACGATATGTCGGTGTATGCTTTATTTGGTCAATGGATTGGCATTTAGAGAATGCCTCTTTTCTTTTGCAATTTATATCCATTAGACCAACCAGATATTACCTATTGCTTGTTATATTACCATTGGCATGGATTTTTTGTTGTAACTAAAGGTAGATAGATTGAATTCAATGAGAGGTTTCTTGACCTTAACTTCATTTTCCACGTCCCCGGTCTACTTCAAAAAACGTATATTTGTGAACCTTGGGTCTAACTTTTGAGACATCACACGCTTTATGTAGGCGTGAATTATTCGGTGGATAATTATTTAGTTCACATTGATATGTCATTATAACTAAACATAAAACTCATTCAATGGTGAATTATTAGTATAGAGTAAATAAGAAAATAGGATATTATGTTGTATATATAGTTCTGAAATAGAGTTTTTTATTTTCTATTGTATAGTATTACTTCTCATTATATTGCATAGATTAGTCATTCTACCATAATTAGGTTCTATTTAGTACTTTTTTAGTTTTTATTTAATAGTCTCTTAATTATAATATTATTAAATATTAAATAAAATATAGAGAAATTCCTTTTTAGAGATTATAGTTTCACAATTATCTATATTTATGGCATTTGCAACATTGATATCTATAGTTTCATGATTTTTTTTCATGTTTTATATCTCTTGGCTGTAGCGATTTTTTTTGTTATTCATGCTTTATATTTCCATCTCCTGGCTCTGGAGTATATCACAAAATCTTGTCCTATTTTTAGCATTGATGTCTATTTGGTTTTCTCATGTCCACAAGGACAATACTTGCCCTATTTTCAACATTGATGTCTATGTGTTTGGTTTTCTCCTGTCTAAAAGGTCAACTTGTTTGGTTGGTTTATAGTAATCGTAATCCTTATTATTACTATATTCATGATAAATGAGTTTTTTGTTATATGTTGAATCCACTTCTAATGTACGTATGCAATGTCCTTTTGTATCTATTGGATATAGTGAGGTATTCTTTGGGATTAATATTTTGACATATCTAAGTCACGATTCACCAAGCCAATTCCATGTCACCACATAATAGAGGGAAGGGTGAGGAAGCAAGCTCGAGAGTTCAATAATGGAGGTCAATTTTGTGGTTAAGAACACCCAAAAATGTTTGGGGAAGAACCCTTTTTATATGGGAAGGCAAAAATGACCGTTGGGAGAAAATCCCGGTCTAAAAGTCGGTCGGACCGGTCCCGGTACCGGGAAAC
The DNA here is from genome assembly GCA_910589765.1 of Avena atlantica. NCBI lineage: Eukaryota > Viridiplantae > Streptophyta > Magnoliopsida > Poales > Poaceae > Avena > Avena atlantica. The sequence continues at coordinate 57,173,548 of OU342739.1, read as the reverse complement.
TCGGTCCCCGGGCCGGTGGACCGGCCTACAAATCGGAACGGCACTGTATACCAACTCGGATAGACTCGGTATAAGAAAACCGACAATCCCGGTTTAAGATCCGTTTTTTCGGTGCTGGCACCAGACCACCCGGTCTAGGGGCCGTTTGAACCGGATCCACAACTAGGATGAAACAAACTTCACAAAAAACGCAATAACTTTTGCATCCAGACTCCGATTTTGATGATCTTAGGATTGTTTTGATGAGGACAACAAGCTCTACGAGATGGTGCAGAGAAACATCATAGCCCAAAAAGTAGGATAAAACCAAATAAAGAAAGGTAAGAAGCCTCCCTAAAGAAGAACCGATAAAACCTTCAAACTCGAAAACGCCATAGAAGATGCATACGAATTCCGTTCTCGATGAACTTGGACTTGTTGAAGAGCTGGAAACAAGCTCAAGAACATCACATGGAGAAACACCAAGAAGAAAAAAAATAGGAAGATCTAAAGTATGCAAAGGATTGAGCTTCCTATGATGATGTGATCAAGTTACCCAACCGAAAGCCCCTCTTGGTAGTGCGGCTATCTATCCTATAACTCGGTCTCCCAACAACTACCTTGATACCGGTGAAAGGAAAACCTAGCAATGCCATACCTTTGCTTGTTTCGTATCTACTTTGTATTATGTTTTGTCTACACTTTGAGATATTTTTATATCTTTTCTGGAACTAACCTATTAACAAGTTGCCACAGTGTCAGTTGCCTATTTTCTTCTGTTTTTGGTTCTAGAAAGGCAAAAAATCAATATTCTTGGAATTGGACGGGACAAAAGCCAAAGTCAATAACTTTGCGTGAGGGACATGAATCCAGAAGGAGGGACGGAGAGGCACCAGAGGGTGACAGACCCCCTGGGCGCGGCTTCGCCTATAAGAAGCCTCCGACCAAAAAACCCTAGGGCATCCAGAAGAAATCCACGAAAACCTCTATAGCTCCGCCGCCACCGAAGGGGAGATTACCGGGACAGAAAGTCTCTATTCCGGCACCCTGTCGGGGCGGGGAAGTGTCCCCGGAGCCATCTCCATTGATATCCACCACCATCTCCATCACCGTTGCTGATTCCCATGATGATGAGGGAGTAGTTCTCTCTCGAGGCTAAGGGTTCTACCGGTAGCTATGTGTTCATCTCTCTCTCTATGCATGATCTTGTTGTGGTCATGAGCTTTGTAATCAAGTAGATCTACCTTGCTACTCAAGTGCTTCAATAGATCTCTGCTCTCCCCATATGTGTGAAAGTGACAGTGTGCACGCCATGGTGGCACTTAGGTTTGAGTCTACATAAATACTCTTTGTGCTTTAATAGATCTATGCTTTTCCCCACGTGTGTGAAAGTGACAGCGGGCATATCGTGTGTGGCAATTTGGCTAGATTGAATATTTGTTATGAGTTATATTTGGAGTTGGATGTCTCTATGAAATTATAGTATTTGTTGGAACCATCTAGCGCTCAAGGTGATAGTGTGGGGTTATCTAGATTGGGGAAGGCGGACTTTGAGGTGTGCTGCTATAGCCCTACCATGGATTAGAGTGTCCAACCGGAGAGTAGTTAAGAGTAGTATCATGAAGAGAGGATATTTATATGAGAGAGTGTTCACTAGTGAAAGTGTGATCCTGATACGCCCAATTTGCATCACCATTCTATATCATAATTTACCTTTGTTCATTGATATTTGTCTTATTATAAGGTATTACATATGGTTTTTCATCTATTTATGCATGTTGGATGATTCCTGGAGGATGGACTGCCGGAGTCTGGATTCTGATGGAAAAGAAGGCATTTCGGTGCAATTTCGCGAAGATCGAAAAAATATGGAAACATATTATTTTACCAGAAGACGAAGGAAGCCAAAAGGAGGGACGGAGATGGGCCTCAGGGGGGGACACACCCTCCTAGGCACGGGCCCACCTGACCCCGCGCCTAGGGCAGGTGTGGCCCACATGCCCGGCCTCTGACTTCGCCCCTTCACCTATATCTTCCCTATGAAACCCTAATACCAGGAGAGCGACCACGGATAGATTTTTGCCGCCTCCGGGGGGCGGAAAACACCGAGAGAGAAAGATCTCGCCGGCAGACATATTTCTGCCAGGGGAATTCCTTCCCGGAGAGGGAAGACCGTCGTCGTTAACACCGTCATCAATCTAGGCTTCATCGGGATCATCATCAACATCCACAGCATCATCCCCACCAGCACCATTACCACCACTCCGTCCGTTGTAACAATTGTGTTGGATATTCCTTTAGTTCTTAGGGGAAACTTTCTCGGTGTTGATTACTATTGTAGTTGATGCTTGTGAGTGGAAGCATTGGATTATTGTTTATGTTCAGATTGTTATCCATTACCATATTGTAACATCCCAGCATTTAGGACTAAACGAAGGGTAGATTTAGGATTTTGTGCATCTGCATGCATGCATCTGAAAATCGGGGGAATTTTTTTGCCAAATTAAAAGACTAGAGTGACTCCGATGAATTAGGTTTAGTGACATCAAAAGGGGAGTGAGATGAATTTTGACATGATCTCTATTGTTTTCTGGAGTTATGAGGGAAGAAATTTGACTTATAAATAATTATTCACAATAATACAAATACAAGTATTATAAATAAAAGTATAAAGATTATTAAAATCCAGCATTACAATGTTCTTTTACAATAAAAGAATAAAGGGATATTACAATGAAACAAATAAGAGAATAAGAAAATGGAAAATGAATTACAATAATTAAACAAATAGAAGAATTCTTTATTAAAAGAATATATATTACATTATTCTTTTACAATAAAGGAATAATAAGAATGGTTACAATAATAAGATAAAACAATGTATTACAATGACTTTACATTAATTCTTGATAGAAAAGGAAATTACAAAAATTGGATAAAAAGAAAATCCTAAAACTAATCTTCATTTTCACATCTTTCCATTTCCAGATCTTGTCCCTGTAAAAGCATGAAGTAAACAATATATAGTATAAAGAAGTTTTGGGGGGGTTAGAATTACTCTCAGTAAGGCGATGTGATGCATTGCTTGTCACATCATTGAGTTATAGAGAAGAAAACAAGTCAAGTATAAATCAGTTCTTATCAAATCTGTCTCAGCACAACATCATTGACATAAATGGGGCAAGTTTCACCAATTTATAAAAGGTAAAGGTCAAAAAGTAGAACCATCAGCAAATATCAAGATATTTTAACTTGATCTGATCCATAACATCACAGCAAGGAACCACACAGCTCACACACATGCAACTATTTGTGCTATCAACACCACAAGAGAGCAGCAAATGGAGAGATAGCACCAGCCGTAGCAAGGCTGCTAACATATCCATCCCACACATACCACCAGCCCATAGTCCTCCACTAGTTCTAGAGCACCACAAAGAACATCACCTGTTCTTATTAGATTTCCCAACAACACACAGATCAAACCACCTCACTAGCAACCTAGTTTAAATCCTGTACTCCTAGCAATCTGGTTGCTTCAATGAGCCATCCATTTGTAGGCCAAGATCAAACAAGATAAGGAGGAGGAGAATATCAAGAAGGAGGCTAGTAGTAGATCAGGGAGGAGAAGGTCAACAATATCAAAATCACAGCATCAATAAGAGCTACTCAAGCTCAAGTTAAGACATACCAAGCATCATCATATACTGCTCAACATAAGGTTGCTATTCCTCTCTAAGACAGCCAAAATGTTTGATGTCAATGGATCTCCTATTTAGTTTTCCCAAGATGGATTTAGGGTAATAGGAAGCTCTCAGTATAGTGTAGAAGTGCTACACTAATTTCATCCCAGAGCTGTTAAAAGCCAACAAGTATTTGTTCTTATTATACATCTGGCCTCAGAACCACATCATAGGCAAGGATTGGACTAAATCTTAGTTAAGGATATTTTAGCAGATCATATAGTTGATCTAGACAACTGCGCATCCTCCAGAGAGGTACCACAGCAGCTAGATCATCTATAAAGGCTAGAAATCTTACATATAGGACATAACCAATAAATCAAAGCACCAACTTTATGAAATCTTAAGCAATCTAAATCATTTTCCTAGGTGAGAGTCACCAGGAATCATTCCATCCATTCAAAGATCTAGGTCTCAGCTCATCATTGACCAAGATCACATATTAAGCTTATACAGTAATTGAAATTAATGTGTTCCATCCTAAGGGAGGCATCACAGTGATATCATTAGTGAATCTACAAAAGCCACCAACATTGCTTACAAGACACATCCATACAAGATTAATCACTTTCCTAGACAAAAGAATTCTAGAAATCATTCTTTAAATTCTGATCTCTCTGTCAACTTAGACAGGCAATAAGATCAATCATGATCATCATTTTAACCTGAAACATATCCCATATTTACTGCCATATCTAACAGATATAATGTTACAGAAAAACTACTTCCTGAAGCAAAGCTTCAGCAAGTTAAGAATCAGGACATTAAGATTGCAGTATACATTTAGAATCCAAGGAATTCTATCCAAACCGTGTGTTTGAATCCAAATAGTGCCAATGTATAAATTTAAGCAGGAGCATTGTACTTCCAGCTAAACTAACCACCATCAAAACATGGTGAACATCCTCTTAGTATCTTAAAAGGAAATCCAAACCACAAGCGAGCATACAGGATTGTAGGATATGACTAACCATGCATGTTAGAGAATTTGTATAAGCATAAAAGTTCCAAATTGGTCCTTATCAAGACTACCAACATTAATAACAGTAGCCACAGTGAGGTTAAGTTCCCCACTATAGTATCAATGTTAAGCCATCATGATTAACCCAAATCATTTATCCATAGACAAACAATTGAAGATAATTGAAAGTGTATTTTAAGCAAATTTGTGAAAAATCCTTTTATCCCCACATGTCACTGTCATAGCCATAGCACGAATATCTGATCATTTTCTTAAGGCAATACCACTAGAGATCATCTCTGTTTATTCAAAATATAATTCCAACTACTGATAATATGCAAATCAGAGGCATAGTAGAATATTGTTTAACAACTCAATCATCAATAACCAACAAGGGGCATCCATCCATAACCATGCATATACACCAGCGCAAAATAATGTGTCAGAGAGGTTTGAGAGAAAGGAAGAGGGGTAGGAAGATAAACATCTGGGCGTGTACCTGACGCCCGAGGCACAACCACCACAGTGTGGCGAGGCAGGGCTCGCGTGACCACAGCGGTGCACACACGGGGAGGACTTCACCGTACACAAACACCATCACCACATCTACCTGCGGCACAGAGGTCACCCTTGCTCTGCACTACGCCAAGCCACACCGTTGGAATCTGCAAACCAACACAGCCGGCACCGTCATCTACATCATATCAAAGCCACCATGAACCAGGGGGGCATCGGGGTTGCGGTTGAGCACCGTCGTCCCACCGAATAGGGAGAGGGGTGATAGATGGATTCAGTAGAGAAGGAGAAAGGGGCGGAGCCATGCCGATAGAAGGAGCATCGAGGCAAATCCCCCGTGGCCGGAGCTGGAATAGAGACCTAGGGTTAGCTAGGGTGTCGTGGTTGGGAACAGAGAGAGAGAGGGCGCTGATAGGGATAGAGCATAGGAGGTGGTGGCGAGGTAGCGCCAGCGAGCGGCTGCACCAGTTGCCACCAGCGACAGACGGAGCGGCGACGTATGCGTGTGAGGCGGAGGTTGGGGAGAGACAGAGAGGGGTCGCGTGCGTGTGTGTTTGGTGAGAGGAGGGTGTGAGTTGGGCCGGGGCTGGGGTTTAACCCCAAGCCCAATTGGGTCGGGTTGGATTAGATGGGCCAATGGGCCAAATTTAGTTTGTTTAGGAAATGCTAAAAAAAGAATAAAAGAGTAAAGGAAATCACCAAAATACCCTCTAAACATTTCAATTTCGAGAAAAAGGTAAAAAAATCCTAAAAATATATTTAATACCTCAAAATGTTTATTAAAATAATATCTACCTAAGAAAAATATAATACTACTTATTTAAGTGAAACAAAGTGTAACCAAATATTAACACCCTTAAATATCTAAATGAAAATTTAATAAATTTATAAAAAATCCTAAAAATAAATAAAAATCATTTTTATGAATAAAAATAAATCTCTTACCTCATAAAATTACTAACTTAAAATTTTACAAATAAAATTTAAAACAAATATTTAAAGATATTAAATAATTAATATTTTTTTAAAAATAAAGATAATGCCTAAAAAATAAATAAAATTCATTTTTAGGTTTTCAAACAAGTATATTTACTAGAAAAATACTAAGTATATTATTATAAAAACATTTTAAAGTTCCTAGATCATATAACTTCAATTATCTAAATTATTAAAATAAAATTTTATTAATTATTTAAAACCCTTTCCTAAGTAAGAAATGATCTTATTCAAAACATAATCTTTTGAATCTAACTAATCTAAATCATAATTATAATTTAAATATAAAATCTAGGTGTAAACAATTAACTTTATAATAATATTCTAAAATCTTTAACTAACATAACTTGGCAAATCCTTAACAATTCATGTATAATTATATTCAACAAACTTTAAGTCTTTAATACTAAATTTCATTATGCTTAGGAAAAATCCTAGTTATTGTTAATACCATAAATGTTATATCCCCAAGTCCAATTATATCTTGATAATTAATCTTGGTCTGATATATCATAAGCTAGATATATAATGGCTCAGATCATTTAAACCTTATCAGAAACCATAACTTTAATCTTATTAATCTTCATAATTGAATAACTTAACATAATTAATATTTTCTTCAAATGTTATTCTTTTTGCCACTTCAAAAGAAACACTATACCATTTCTTTAAAGTCATGACAACTTAAAACATAAATTTTGTAATAATTACCTATTTCATGAAACCATAGAATTATATTATAATTGTACTTTACTCTTCATATTTTATATATTTATCTTCCTTATGAAGTAAACTTAAACTAAATCAAATCTTAAATAAATCGTAAATATATCTCACTGGCAATGATTGAAGAATTACTTGGGATTTTGCATTATGCATCTCATTACTTATGCATAACAGCATATTGCTTCTTTAAACATTGTCCTTACCGGGCAATGATGATATTTTTGTAGAACCCGAGGTCCAGGGTCAAGTCGAGACATTTGACTACAATACTCCGCTATATCAAGGCAAGTTCACACTTGGTCATGTCCTTTGGTTATTTTCTGTAAAGTATTTTGCAAATCCAGTATTGTCATCAGCTGCATTTCAAAAAGGTCGAAAACCCTATTTTCATAATTAAAGTGAACTATTGGTTACTGATCCAGGGTGATCAGCTAATCTATTAAATCTGGCAGTTGGAATACCACTGCACAGGAATGTATCATCTAAGACTTAACAACCAATGTCGCTAGTGATTCTCGCGCCGTATATTACACGTTAACCATGAGATTTGGAATGAGACGGAGAAGTTAGCTGGATCGGCTCCCTTTCGCATGCATTGGACATTGTTCTGGGCATCTGTGAGTTGCAAATCGTGGGTATAGCCGTTTTATACGGGGAAAGGTCTACCGTGGATCCGAGCTTACAATAGACAGATTACTAGTGTTAATGGTTGTTATGTGTATCCAACTAAGGTATAGCCGTTTTATACGGGGAAAGGTATACCTTGAGTTTGGGCAATGATGATATTTTTGTAGAACCTGAGGTCCAGGGTCAAGTCGAGACATTCGACTACAATACTCCGCTATATCAAGGCAAGTTCACACTTGCTCATGTCCTTTGATTATTTTCTGTAAAGTATTTTGCAAATCCAGTATTGTCATCACCTGCATTTCAAAAAGGTCGAAAACCCTATTTTCATAATTAAAGTGAACTATTGGTTACTGATCCAGGGTGATCAGCTAATCTATTAAATCTGGCAGTTGGAATACCACTGCACAGGAATGTATCATCTAGGACTTAACAACCAATGTCGCCAGTGATTCTCGCGCCGTATATTACGCGTTAACCATGAGATTTGGAATGGGACGGAGAAGTCAGCTGGATCGGCTCCCTTTCGCATGCATTGGACATTGTTCTGGGCATCTGTGAGTTGCAGATCGTGGGTATAGCCGTTTTATACGGGGAAAGGTTTACCGTGGATCCGAGCTTACAATAGACATATTACTAGTGTTAATGGTTGTTATGTGTATCCAACTAAGGTATAGCCGTTTTATACGGGGAAAGGTATACCTTGAGTTTGGGCAATGATGATATTTTTGTAGAACCTGAGGTCCAGGGTCAAGTCGAGACATTCGACTACAATACTCCGCTATATCAAGGCAAGTTCACACTTGCTTATGTCCTTTGATTATTTTCTATAAAGTATTTTGCAAATCCAGTATTGTCATCACCTGCATTTCAAAAAGGTCGAAAACCCTATTTTCATAATTAAAGTGAACTATTGGTTACTGATCCAGGGTGATCAGCTAATCTATTAAATCTGGCAGTTGGAATACCACTGCACAGGAATGTACCATCTAGGACTTAACAACCAATGTCGCCAGTGATTCTCGCGCCGTATATTACGCGTTAACCATGAGATTTGGAATGGGACGGAGAAGTCAGCTGGATCGGCTCCCTTTCGCATGCATTGGACATTGTTCTGGGTATTTGTGAGTTGCAGATCGTGGGTATAGCCGTTTTATACGGGGAAAGGTCTACCGTGGATCCGGGCTTACAAAAGACAGATTACTAGTGTTAATGGTTGTTATGTGTATCCAACTAAGGTATAGCCGTTTTATACGGGGAAAGGTCTACCTTGAGTTTGGGCATACAACAATTGTGGTGTATGCGGGGTCGCGGAGAAGGACAGTGATTGGCTTGGATCATCTACTGGGCCCCACACCATAGGAAGTGTGGACGGGATAGATTCGCCCGGTTGTGCATCAAGTATTTGATCTCTCATGGGTAAAGTGACGCACCTATGCAGAGTGTAAGAACGGTAACTTGTTACTCCCTGTTCCGGGAAGGAGCTGCGAACGCTGCAGGAAAGGAATTCCATGAAAGTTCTGGTAAACCTGTGAAGGCTGACGGACATAGTTTTTCAGAATAAAAGCAACCTTTGAAGAAATGTTTACGAAAACCTGCATTGCCTATGACTTATGGTCCGTGGTTGTAGATATAGTGCATCAAACACTCCTTATTAGTGAACTTGCTGAGTACGCTCGTACTCAATGTATCTTATTAACCCTTTCTAGATTCTGAAGACAATAACGGTCAAGAAGAGGAAATACTATATCTAATTGAAGACCAAGAAGAATTCCGCTATGAAGAACCAGAAGTATCCAGAAGCGTCGAAGGGACCAATTACGAAAACATATATGGAATGGAGACCGACGTATCTGAAGTGTAGATGTATCATATATATAGATCTAGTCCAGTAGTATAGATTTCTATCCTCTATCTATAACTAAATCCCGTATGAACCTTAGTTGCTTCTTTAATCTGTTCTTCGAGTTATTATAGTTTAGCCTGAGTCATCGGGATACCTCTATGGACCTGGGAGGATCTCAAAGTCGTCATGTAATTTCTGGTTGTAATAATGATAATGTATGTTGTGGACCCGCTTTGTTTCTATTGTACCACTCTGAGGATGTAATATTTGCGGAATGGTACTCCGTGAGTGTTATGTCCACGACTATAGTATACTACAACATGCAGTGGTATGCTGGGTCACCGCACATATCATCTTTGATCTTGATCCATGTGATGTCTTGTGAGTAGTTCGTCTTGTTCTTGAGGACATGGGAGAAGTCATGTTGTTAGTAGTGAATCTGTGATTAGTTATTATTCAATGGTTTAGTATTTAAGTTGTGGTACTATTCTTCTAGTGGTGTCATGTGAACGCCGACTACATGACACTTCACCATTTATGGGCCTAGGGGAATGCATTGTGTATTTGGCTACTAATTGTGGGGTTGCCGGAGTGACAGAAACCTGAGCCCCCGTTAGGACACCTTTTCATAAGGGAGTGTAGGATCTTAGAGTTTAAGGTTGTGGTTAGATTTATATCTTAATTACTTTCCTATAGTTATGGATGTTTGTAGGGGGTTTAATCACAAGTATGTATTATTCCTAGGAAGGGCAGTATGTTAGCACAGGTTCACCCACACAACACCTACAAACACCAAAGAAGAGTACTCAGCTATTTGAAGCGAAAGCACTTGACAGAATTCCCATGTGTCCTCGAGAACGTTTGGTCCTTATAAGTATTTCCACCGGCTTATCCTTTGCTAAGAAAGGATTGGGCCACTTACTCCGTTTGTTTGTTACTTCTATTACTTGCTCTTTGTTTTGTTGCCTTGTCAGAAAACCACTAAAAATTTGTTTGCTAAGTATTCACAGGGATTTCCTGCTCCATACCACTGTTCAGCACCTTCTGCTCCTCGTTGGGATCGACACTCCTATTTATCGAAAGTACTGCGGTACACCCCCTATACTTGTGGGTCATCAGATCCCTAGGCCTTGTTTCTAAGCATTGAAACACCTGTTTGCATCTAGATTTGTTGCATGTTTGCTTTCTTCCATCTTTATTCCGTTTGTCGGGGTGGTTTTGGTACTTCACCTTACCTCACCATCAAGCTCTTTTCTGGAACCTTTACCCCATGACAACAACAAGTCAGAAGCTATTTTTCTAGCACCATTATCACTTGTATTTCACTATCTCTTCGCCCTAACTGGTGCACCTATATTGGGTGTGTTGGGGACACAAGAGACTTCTTGTATCTTGATTGCAGGTTTGCTTGAGAGGGAATACCTTTGACCACTTCCTCCTTGAGTTCGATAAACCTTGGGTAATCCACTTAAGGGAAACTTGTTGCTATTCTACAAACCTCTACACTTGGAGTCCCCAACAACTGTCTACAAGAATAGAAGTGCGTAGACATCAAGCTCTTTTCTGGCGCCGTTGCCGGGGAGGTAAGGTAAAAGGTACTCACATCCTCCGGTGTGAGTGCTCGAAGTTATTTCCTTTAGATTCTGTAGTTTTGTCTTTTTGTTTCTTGTTTTCACTAGTTAGGCTTAATGGAAAACAACAACAAAATTAGAGAGCTTCATAGTCTTTATCTAGAGTAAGGACACGAAGTGTTTGAAGAGAAAATTAAAAAACCTATGGAACTTTATTTGCATGCTAATAGCAATGTTATTAGTATGAATTTTTTGAACACCATTGTTACTAATGGTATGGAAACATCTAAGCTTGGCGAAGCTAGTTTTTATGAGAAGGATCTTTTTAGTCTCCCGGCTTGGGAAGATAGCTATTATATTGCTTATGATGATACCAAACCTCCAATATATGATGATTACAATGATGAATATGATATTTTCAGTCCACCTACTATTGAGGAGACAATTAATTGTGATTACAATATGCCTCCTATTTTTGATGATTATGGTGATGAGAATAACAGTGATAGCTATTTTGTTGAATTTGCTCCCACTATAATTAATAAGAATGACTATGCTTATGTGGAGAGTAATAATCATTTTATGCATGTGGATCATGATAAGAATGTTTTATGTGATAGTTATATTGTTAATTTTATTCATGATGCTACTAAAAGTTATTATGAGAGATGGAAACATGGTCTTATGCATCTCAAAAATATTAAGTTTCCCCTCTTTATGTTGAAAATCTTGAAGTTGCATTTGTTTTGCTTTCCTATGCTTCTTGTTTTGTGCTTTCATGACTTGTTTCTTTACAAGATTCCTATGCATATGAAGTGGGTTAGACTTAAATGTGTTCTGAATTTGCATCTTGATGCTCTCTTTTACTTGTTTCTTTGTGCTCTCTTTTTATTCAACACTTTTTGATTTGAGCAACAGAAGGACTTCGAAAAAGTCGGTTTCTACCTGCTGGTCTGTTTTGACAGATTTCTGCCATTTTTTGCATTTGCTTCTTATTGATTCCTTTTTGATTTCTCTTTTGGGGAATTGAGCTTTTTGAAGGAGTTAATACAGTAGCATGTGTTTTTAGTGAAAAGTCTTGCTGTTCCAAAGCTTTACCTAAAGGTCTATTATCTTTTGAATACACTAATGTTGCTAATGAAGATTGTGTGAAGTTTTGTATGAAGGAAAATTTAAAGGTGTAGAGAAAGAATGATGTAATGAGATGAAGAATGGACAAAATCTCAAGCTTGGGGATGCCACCCCATGTCACCCCAAGAAATATTCAAGAGGTACAAGCGTCAAAGCTTGGGGATGTCCAAGGCATCCCCTTCATCAATAAAAAGCTAGGTCTTTCTAGACACTTCGTTTTTATTATTTCATGCATTGTTGTGTTGTTCTTGGAGCGTCTTAGTTTTCATTTTTGATTTTAGTTTGCTTAGTTTGCTTGAGTAAGTTGGTTGGTTACAGCATACTTCTTTTGGAGAGAGACACACTTTGCTTTCATTGCCTAGAACACTCTAGTTTTCATTCTTATTATTTTGTGAGTGTTCTCTTTTGCTAGCACTGTGTTTAGCCTTAGTTTTCTTGTGCTTTCAGCTTAGAACTTTTTAGTTCTTATTTGTGGATTTATGAGACAAGTTCACTGGTCTTTATTGATTATTATCTTTGTGCTTAGTTTCAAATAAGTCGATTGGTGTTGGAAAAGAGTAGAAAGTTTCATGCTTATAGTGGTACAAAAGAGAGCTTGCTTTGACCGTGGCTTGGACTTTATCATGTCATGCTAGATCTTGTTTTGACCTTATGCTTAGTGATTATTGTTGTAGCATGACTTGTTCAAAACAATTAGGATTGCTTAATGTGCCTTGAAGGAATCATGCGTTGTTTTAGCATGCAAAAGCATAGTATTGTGGTATTCTCCTTTGATGCTTTGCTTGGGTTGACTTGGCACATGCTCACACCATGTTATAACTATGACAAGTCACTGTAGCCTATATGATCATGTCCTTGACTTGTAGTACCACTCTATGCTTTGATTAGTAATGTTTTGTTGCTCTGCATGATTATGGCCATTATTGCTCTCTTAGTTGGTTGCTCCCAGTCTTTTGCTAGCCTCCACTTGTATGAGTAAGCTCTACTCATGCTTCCAACTCCCAAGAAACCAAGTTATTCCAAAGTGTCCACTATAAATTCCTATGCATGGTGTGTTACACCATTCCAAGTATATTCTTGTTTTCAACTATCTTCCAATTAAAAAACTATTTTGTTATGTGAAAACTTAGTGATTAAAGCCCTCACAAACTTGATGGCACACTTTATATTCTTTGCCCCTAATAAACTAGAACCATTGTGTCGTCTATGTTGTATATTCTTCCACTTATACGTTGGAATTAGCAGAACCGTGCTGTCACGGGGAACGTTTTCAACATTGCACTTGTACTTTATACTCAGTTGATATCATGCTCTTTTGTATATGTATGTCACCAGTGTGAAATAAAAAGGAAACTTGTAAGTCCATGGAGTTTGTATCCTGTGTTAGAGAAACGCCTGGGCCGCTAGACTAAGCCATGCCTAATCATGGTGGAAACTTGCAGCATCACCATAGTGAGCTATCTATGAAGCATCCTCAATAAAAAGATATGCATATGGTAAATAAAAAGATCGCTGAGATGCTCATCGTCTGCTTGCCTTGTCATTTTGGTTATGGGATAGCTCCTGTACCATGTGCAAGGGGTACCCCGTTGGCGGTTCTCTATGATACGCATGTACTTACAATGACAAGAACTTACAGGTGACTGAAGTTGAGTAGCATGAGGTGTGGCCCTCGTATTCAAGGGACTTGAGATTACCAACTTATACTTTGTCAAGCATATACTCCATCTTTGTTCACTTTAACCTTAACCACTTCAAGATGCTTATGATAGGGGCAATGAGGGCTGAAAGCTAACAAGTACCATAATTTTTGGAAGCTCTTTTTGAAACTTGAAATCCCTGCTTCCTTTATGAAAGGCCCTTCTTCCACTATTATTTGAGTCTCCACCTTCTACCTTTAGGCACCATTAAGAGATCATAGTTGTCATTCTGTGTGTAGTGTCCCAAAACTTAATGATTGATGCATATTGTGATATTACTTGTTCATGTGCTACTTGTTTATAGTCACCCTTGTGAACTTTGAAGGTGTCCTATACATCTATTTGCTACTCTATGAGGGACAAGATGAATGCCACTATGCCATGTTTTCTGTATGTGAAATAAACAAACATTTTTCAATGCATGTTATTCATGATCTTTGTTTGTAGCCTTTCATGTTGCATGCATAGTTACTTTGTCCTATTGTTAGAACTCCGTCTTTCATGCACATGTTTAGAATTCTTTGATCCCAGCTTTCAATGCTTGCAAATGGTTTGATCTTGGTTTTGATGGTGCATGTCACCTCAAAAATTATTCTTTTTATCACTTACCTACTCGAGGATGAGCAGGAGTTAAGCTTGGGGATGCTTGATATGTCGGAAACGTATCTATAATTTTTTATGCTCCATGCTGGTTTTGTATCTACTTTGTCTTATGTTTTGTCTACACTTTGAGGTATTTTTATATCTTTTCTGGAACTAACCTATTAACAAGTTGCCACAGTGCGAGTTGCCTGTTTTCTTCTGTTTTTGGTTCCAGAAAGGCAGAAAATCAATATTCTCGGAATTGGATGGGACAAAAGCCAAAGTCAATAACTTTGCGTGAGGGACACGAATCCAGAAGGAGGGACGGAGAGGCACCAGAGGGTGGCCAGACCCCCCTGGGCACGGCCAAGCCTGGCCCGTGCCTGGGGAGGGTGTGGGCCCTCTGGCCGCCTCCTCGGCCTCCCCCTTTGCCTATAAGAAGCCTCCGACCAAAAAACCCTAGGGCATCCGGAAGAAATCCACGAAAACCTCTATAGCGCCACCGCCACCGAAGGGGAGATTCGGGGGACAGAAAGTCCCTGTTCCGACACCTTGTCGGGACGGGGAAGTGCCCTTGGAGCCATCTCCACCGATCTCCACCACCATCTCCATTACCATTGTTGATTCCCATGATGAGGAGGGAGTAGTTCTCTCTTGAGGATAAGGGCTCTACCGATAGCTATGTGTTCATCTCTCTCTCTATGCATGATCTTGTTGTGGTCATGAGCTTTGTAATCAAGTAGATCTACCTTGCTACTCAAGTGCTTCAATAGATCTCTGCTCTCCCAATGTGTGTGAAAGTGACAGCGTGCATGCCATGGTGGCACTTAGGCTTGAGTCTACATAAATACTCTTTGTGCTTTAATAGATCTATGCTTTTACCCACGTGTGTGAAAGTGACAGTGGGCATACCGTGTGTGGCACTTTGGCTAGATTGATTATCTGTTATGAGTTATATTTGGAGTTGGATGTCCCTATGAAATTGTGTGTTTGTTGGAACCATCTAGTGCTCAATGTGACAGTGTGGGGTTATCTAGATTGGGGAAGGCAAAATTTGAGGTGTGTTGTTATATCCCTACCATGGATTAGAGTGTCCAACTGGAGAGTAGTTTAGAGTAGTATCATGAAGAGAGGATATTTATATGAGAGAGTGTTCACTAGTGAAATTATGATCCCTAGGCCTTGTTTCTAAGCATTGAAACACCGTTTCCATCTAGATCTGTTGCATGTTTGATTGCTTCCATCTTTATTCCATTTGCCGGGGAGGTTTTGGTCCTTTACCTTACCTCACCATCAAGCTTTTTCCTGGCACCGTTACCCCACGACAACAAAAAGTCAGAAGCTATTTTCTGGCACCGTTACCACTTGTATTTCACTATATCTTCGCCGAACTAGTGCACCTATATTGGGTGTGTTGGGGACACAAGAGACTTCTTGTATCTTGATTGCAGGGTTGCTTGATAGGGAATACCTTTGACCACTTCCTCCCTGAGTTCGATAAACCTTGGGTAATACACTTAAGGGAAAATTGTTGTTGTTCTACAAACCTCTGCACTTGGAGGCCCAACAACTGTCTACAAGAATAGAAGTGCGTGGACATCACTTTGCCTTGCGCATCCCGCTTGATCTTGATCGCAATTCTGAAGGGAATATGCCCTGAGAGGCAATAATAAAGTGTTTATTATGTATATTCCAAGTATATGGTAGATGTTTGTTTTGCATGCTATAATTGTATTAATACGGAAACGTTAATACATGTGTGTTTAATAAACAAATAGAGAGGTCCTAGTTATGCCTCTCTCATAAACTAGCTCGTTGATTAACAAGATGATCAAGGTTTCATGATCATGGACATTGGATGTTGTTAATAACGAGGTCACAACATTAGTGTAATGATGTGATGAACATTCATCTGAAGTATAATCAAAGTCATTGATTTTATATTGCTATAACAACTTACGAAGTGATCTAATCCTTAGACCATGAGATCATGTCAATCACTAACACCGGAAGAGTTTCTTGATAACATCAAATGTCACACCGTAACAGGGTGATTATAAAGATGGGTTCAGAACTACTAAAGTGTTATGTTGAGGCCCATGGATTGAGAGTGGAATTTGTTCATCCCGATGACGGATAGATATGGTCTAGGCTCTCTCGGTGATATCATATTGATTAGCTTGCAAGCAAGTGATTTGATCACTAAAATGTTATATCACAGGAACGAGAAAAGAGTACATGTCAGTAACGAGATCAAACTAGGTATGGAGATACCAATGATCAAATCTTGGACATGTAATATATCGCGAAACAAAAGGATTAAGATACTAGCGTAAAAGGTTCTGACGATCACAAGAAAGTCATCGTTGAATGTGTGGGAGTCAGTATGGGTCTCCAGATCCCGCTTCTGATTATTGATCGTAGAGGTGTCTCGATCATGTCTGCATTATTCGCGAACCGTAGGGTGACACACTTAAGAGACACTGATATCCATTTGGAGCAAAAGTTCCATGCCGGAAAGAATAACAAGTGCAGGAATTTATTTCACTAGATACCGAAACAGGTTTTCGGGTGAAATTGCAGAAAGTGTTTTTGCATGTGAAATGAAATACTAGAAAGGGGTTATATGTGAATGTTTTCCATTAAAGTAATTTACAAAATTCTGAATAAATAAAAGGATTTTTATTTAATGAGAGTGCATTAAATTTGGTGGAAATTTAATGGGAATTTGAGTGGGATTTTGAGTGGAGGGAATTGAAAGGATTTTTGTGAGTGGAGTGTCCACCCACATGAATGAGGAGAGGGCAAGGGGAAGCTCCCATGCGCCGGCCACCCCCTTGGGGTCCCCTCCCTCTCCTATAAAAGGCACCCCCTCCTCACTTCTCACTCACACCTCCTCATGAAGGATCTCTCTCCCCCTCTAGTATTTATCCCCCATGGTCTTGGACTAGCGAGATACATGTTCCCGGTGGCTATTCGACAAGAAAGAGTTGTGCTTCCGCTGCATCGCTGGAGCAAGGAGGCGGAGGTTTCCCGGTGCCTCGGACGTGTGTGCGAGCACAGATGCACCGCTAAGTTGCGGTGCTAAGGACTTCCTCTCGATCTTGAGATCGGCAAGAGATCGTCTAATCAACCACGAGTTTAACTCGGTAAGCTTTGTCGGTCTTCAAGGATATGTTCTCTACGGATATACATCCGCCCGTTGTTTGTATCTAGTAGATAGATCTTGGTACATGGTTGTTCCCATCGTAGGAAATTTTTTGTTTTCTATGTTGCGAACCCTACAGTGGTATCAGAGCCAGGTTCTATGCGTAGATGCTTTATACGGGTACTACAAATATGAGTATGTGGGCGATGATGATTATGTTATTGCTTCTTAGTTGTATTTTGGATATTGGTGGCATAGTGGGATGAAGCGGCCCGGACAAACTTTACATGTCCTCGCACATGAGACCTATTCCATGCTTGACATGCAACTAGTTTGCATAAGTGTCTAGCGGGTGTCTGTCTCTCCTACTATAGTCAATATCTAATTTGCAACAAGTTGTCAACAATTTGTTTATCCTCGTTGTGGTTCATGTTCGTAGGTAAGAAGGGTTCTATCTTCGAAAGCCCTAAGTCACGTAAAACTTGCAATGGATAAATTAGAGGCGTCTAGTTTAGATTGTTGTTGGGCTAGTGTTACGATATGGTGATGTTATAAGTAGAAGTATGAGATGATACTCTTACAACACACATAACGTGTAAGTTCCATAGACCTTGTCCTTACACATAGAGGTATGATAGTGATCATACCACGATGCACATGATGGAGATCAAGTGCGGGAACCATATCATTTCACTTATAAACATGTGATATTTGATTGCATCTTATATTGCTTGTTTGGCGTTTTATTAGCATAATAAGATGATCCCTCAATTAAATATCAAGATAAGAATGTGTTCTTCCTTAAGTATGCACCGATTATGTTTCGTCGCTCTAAGACATCACGTGATGATTGGGTGTTCTTGGATCCACGACCATATTTCGGGTGTAAGACGGTTACACACGCGAATAGTAAGGTTCTTACTTGGCGAGCCTAGAATGTACAGACATAGCCTCGGAACACGGACCGAAAGTTTAAGCATGAGTCATATGGTAGATATGATGCCCATTTGATGCTCACCTTTGAAGCTACACCGACTCACGTGATGATCGGACTTGGTGTAATGGATTTGGTTCATGTAATCACCAAAAAGGCACGAGGGATGTCGTTTTTGAGTGGGAGTTCATTCTTAATATGGATTAGTTGAACTCAATCTATCATAAACTTACTCTACACTTTACAAATTCCGTTGTAGATGGCACCACCTACTTTTAATTTCAATGTGTTCATGGAGAAAGAGAAACTTGCAACGAACGGTAGCAACTTTACCAAATGTTCCATGAATTTGAGGATTCTCCTCTTTGCTGTACAAAAGCAATATGTGCTAAAAGCGCCACTAGGCCCCCACCGTTTGATGATGCCCTTGATGAGGAGAAGAATGTCTATCAGACTCGTCAGGAGGACCACAACTTAGTTCATTGTGGCATATTGTATGGGCTAGAGCCAGAACTTCGAAATCGTTTCGAAAACGGCAATGCATTTGATACAATGGGTGAGTTGAAAATGATTTTCGACACACATGTTGCTATAGAGAGCTACAATGCTTCTAGAAAGTTCTTTAGCTGCATGATGGAAGAGCACAACTCCGTAAGTGAGCATGTACTCAATATGTTGGGTTACACCGATAAGCTTGTGTCCTTGGGAATATCGATTCCCATTGACTTAGGCATCCATCATTTTTTCAGTCTCTGCCACCTAGCTATAAGAGCTTCGTGATGAACTATAATATGCAAGGCATGAAGAAGTCTCTCCCCGAGCTTCTGTCAATGCTTAAAACTGCAGAAGTGGTGAAAGGACTATATTTTCCCATGCTATTTTGGTGATGATGACAATCCCACTTGTGGTTTAACCGTGTACTTGAGTTTTAGGAAAAATGCTTTTGATGATTCCTATGGATTATGTGGATGCTCTCTTTGGGATCTTGTGAAGACGACGACCTTTAGTTTTTCTAGTTTCTCTCTTTTTATTGCTTTAGGTCGCCGTACTATCAAGAGGGGGTCCATCTCGGAAGGCTGTGGGAAATCACTTGTTCTTGCACAAACCCCATATGCACTACCACAGCCATCCTACTCATCTGCGAGAGAGCGAGGTTCTCATCTGCTGGAGCCATTTCCGTATGATCGGAACTTCCGTCCAGGCGCCGGAAGTTCCGCTCAGGGCTTTTCTGTGGGAAGATCTGGAACTTAGTTCCGATCCAACTTCCGCTGGAAGTTCCGGCCAGCTCCCAGTACCTTCTGTTTGGGTATGCTCTATTTGTCGGAACTTCCACCGGAAGTTGCACCGAAAGTTCCGGTGAGAAATTTCTGTTGCTTCTCCCTGAAAGTTCCTGAGAGGAACTTCCGCCCAGACGCCGGAACTTCCGGTCAGACATGCTTCGCGACCCATATGTTCTGCCCCTAGTTCTGCTCCAAGTTCCGCTCCAAGTTCCGCTGAAGGATCAGTATACTTCTGTTCGAAGTGGTCTATTTGACGGAACTTGGGCCGGAACTTGCATCGGAAGTTCCGCCGGAACTTCCGGTCATTCTGACCGGAACTTTCGGTCAAGCTTTTGGAGTGGGCGTCAATGGGCTGATGACCGTTGAAGCCTCGCTAGGCGGAACTTCCGGCCGCTCACCAGAAGTTCCGGTGAGGTCGCGGAGGCTGTAACGGTTCAGCGTGGAGGGAGCCTATCTAAGGCGCCCTCCTTCTTCCTCCCACCCAACTCGAAAATTTTCTCTTTCCACCATTAATGCTCGAGCTTCACCTCACTATATCTCTCTCCCTAGCCACTCAAATCACTTGATCTTTTGAGAGGTGAGGGAGGTGACCTAGATCTACACTTCCACCAAATAAGATTTGATTTCCCCCACTATCCTTTGTGGATCTTGTTGCTCTTGGGTTTCTTGAAACCCTAGACGGTGTAGGGCATCCACGGAGCTAAGGGCTTGTGTTGTAAAGCTCCGTGGTGTCGTTGAGGGCCTCCAATTGAGTTGTGGAGCTTCCCCCTCAACCTTGTTGTAAAGGTTTCGGTTGGCGCCTTCAAGGTCACCGGTTAGTGGATTGTGAGGCCTCCTTTGTGGGGAATCTCACCGGAGAAGAAGGTGAGGCCTTTGTGGCGCTCGGGTGACCTTGTGTGTCCCTGACACCTCTCCAACGTAGATGTAGCTCCTTTGGGAGTGAAATACGGGAATTACATCTCCGTGTCCCCGCTTTGGTTACTTCGTTCCCTTCCTTTACTTCTTGCTCTTTACCGTTCTTGTGGTTCTTGTAAGTTATCTAGCATATAGGTTGTTCACCCAGTTGCCTAAAAGTGTGAAACAAATTATAAATTGGTAGTCGCCTATTCACCCCCTCTAGTCGATTCAAAATCGGTACTTTCAATTGGTATCAGAGCCAAGGCTCTTATTTAGGGATTTACCGCCTAAGAGACAATGGCCGACGAAGGGGGTAGTGAAACTAAAAACCCCAAGATATTGGCCACCATGGATGACCTCAAGCAATTGGAGACATCCATGATGTCCAAGTTCGATGAAATGATGACTATCTTGCAGTCTCTCAAGCCAAACCCCATGGTTGCTCTTACCACGCCCCAAACCACCGAGCTTCCTCCCACCGTTATTGTGACCACCCCCGGGGTGAATCCCGCGGCCATCACCACTCACTTGGGACTTGGTTTTGTTGCTCAAACATCTACCAAGGTTCCAAGTGAGAACACCTAGGAGCCCGAGAACTCAACTTCCAAAGAGGAAAATGGAGGAAAGGACTACTCGGCGGTACCCCCACCGCCAAAGTACACTCTGGATCCACCCATTCCCATGCCACACATCATTCCTCAAGGAGCACCACCTATTCTAGATACTTCAAATTTCACCAATTGGCAATATCTAATGCGCTCACATATTTCCAGCTCTTCTATTGAGTTAATGAGGATTGTGGAGGATGGGTTCTCTCCATATGACCCAAAGAAGTTGACACGAGGTGAAGTGGTGGACAAGCAACTCAATGCCACGGCTTTGGGGATGATTCAAAAGGCCTTGACTCCAAAGGACTTTGCTCACATTCGCCAATTCAACACAGCCAAGGAAGCATGGAATCAACTCACCGAGCTATTTGTTGGGAATGCAAGCATCCAAAGCTCCAAGTTTGATGAAGTCAACAACGAGTGTGATGGTTTCGCTATGCAAGATGATGAGACTCCCGAAGATATGTATAGGCGGCTCAAGGTCCTTTGTTGCACTATGAGGGATATTGGGTCCACCTATGTTGATGACAAGTTCATGAAGAGGAAGTTCATTCAAGCTCTCCTTCCATTTTAAGAAAAAAAGCTCAACTCTATCAAGGGAAGAACCAACTTTCACCTAATGACTTCCCAAGAAGTCTTGAGTGAAGTGATTGCCATGACCATTACCAAGAAGAATGCGGAGTCCGCCCGTGCTAGGGCCATTGGATCAACCGAAGTGAATCTTGCTTTGAAGGCCAAGGCTATTGAAGTTTATGATGATGATACATCAAGTGAGTGGTCTCAAGAGGACCTCAAGTGTGCCTTCAACGAACATATTGCTCTCGCTTCGAGGGCCTTTTGGAACAAGTCCATACTCAAGTCAAGGTCAAGGGACAACTCAAGGTTCAACTCACCCAACAAGTCTCCCAAGGCAAGGTCATGCTACAATTGTGTCGTGGGAATGGTCACGGCAGATGCTGCAATCGGCAGCGAGTAGTAGAACGAGGGGCAAGGGCGGCCAGCCATCTGCGGTGCGAGATGAGGGCAAAGACACAGGGTTTTACCCAGGTTCAGCCCCCCGGAGGGTAAAGACCTACTCCTGCTAGATTGTATTATGGAGGTGTTACAATGGGCGAGCTCGGCGGCTAGGCAGCGAGTCGCTTGGGTGTATGAGGGAACGTACGCCTACTCGCCCTATAGGGAGGTTTATATAGGCTCACCTCCCCTAGGGTTTACATATCTCAACCAATTCAGTTAAAGCTTCGGTAGTCGTTTAACCTAATCCGACTAGGCCTATCTACTCGCCTGGGCCTTCAGCTTCCAGTCGCTCGGTGCCTTGCTGGGCTTCAATCCACTCGCCGTTCTGCAGGCCCACTCGCCAGCTTACGGGCCAGTCGGAAACGTCCTGCTGGGTATACCCCAGTAGGCATATCCCCATCAGTAGTCCCCGAGGCCGTCGTCGATTAGGCGTAGGTGGCTGCTGACAGTCGGAGTATACGGCTTCAGAGTAGGCATCCAGTCGAATCGTCGGCGGGCTCCTGTATAAAGGAAGAAATCCAGTGATCCAAGTCGCGGCTTTGGCGAGTCGAGTCGGCGAAACACTGTCATAGTGATCGAGTCGGCGAGCCGAGTGGCCGGAGTTGGACCATCAGGCGTGGTCAAACTAGCCGTTGGGGTAATCCAACGGTAACTTTCGGCGTAATCATCGCACGGTAACGGCTTCCTGATTTGGCGGGTAACATCCATTATATAAGGGGAATGGCAGGCGATCAGAGAGCCAACTTCTCATCACTTCTTCCGACTGCGCGCTTTTTCCTTCCCTCGCATCGCGATCCAGCCGACCCAAAATCCTCCGACTACCAATCAACCCTTCGGCCATGGCCCTTTCCACCGAACCGTGGGGTAGATCCAAATGCACGAGGGCGCAGTTGGCCTCTTTCGAGGAGGCCGGGATCCTGCGAGCCGGCTGTTGGCGTATCCCCGCAGCCGGAGAAACGACCCCAAACCCGCGAGAGAGGGAATTCATCTGTTTTACCAGTCATCTCGAGCGGGGGCTAGGGTTTCCTACGTCCCTGTTCTTCCGGCGCTTCTGCGCCTACTACGGGATACAGCCTTCAGATCTGGGCTCATCCGCGGGGGCTAGGGTTTCCTACGTTCTTCGAATGCTACTTGGGCTGCCGGCCCTACTTCCCCTTGTGGCAAGATCTGTTCCACGGACGGATCAGCCGCGAGGAAGCAGGCGGCCCAATGCTAGCCGCGGGCGGCCTGGCATTCCAACTCAAGTCCAAAGCGTCATTCTTTAAACTGATGCTGCCCGCCAAGGCAGCGAGCGACTGGAAGAAGTCGTGGTTCTACGTGGCCGAGGCGACCCCGGAGGACGAGGCGGCGATCCCGCGGTATTCCGCCAATCGGTCCGAGCCGCGCCATCTCCAAGTCGGCAAGCTCCCCAACGACCAGCGGATGGTCGTCGACGAGATGCTCCAGACCATCCGCGGTCTGAAGAAGAAGGGCCTCCAGACGATAAATCTGTACAACTGCTGGCTCGGACGGCGGCTGGTTCCGCTCGCCCAACGCGACCACTATATGTACTAGTACACGGGCCGGGGAGACTCAACGAAGGCCTGCCTCGATGATTGGAAACTGGAGGACTACCTCCCAGCGCTGAAGAAGATTACCCAGGCGGTGTACCTGGATGCGCAGGCTGGGGTCGCCCCCTATACCACGAAGCGTCCAGCTCCAACGGTAATCACCTTACTTTGCTCGCAGTCGCAGCCTATGCAGTCGCGGTAATTCTGATTCCATTCTGTATTCGTTGCAGCTATTCCAAGTGGTGGAAGGGTGGCTCCCTCCTTCGGACGACGAGAGCTCGGGCTCATCCGCCCAGGACGTGGGCGAGTCGCCGCCCGCCAAGTGTGACGAGGACAACGATGACGAGTCCGAGGAGGAGGTCGCCCCACTGGTCCAAAAGACCCGCGGACAACGACAGCGCGAGATCGAGGCAAGCAGAAGCCTCGAGCGCCATGATGACGACGACGAGCTCCCAGAGACCACCTCGCACCGTCAAGCCACTCCGTCGAAGAAGAAGAAGAAGGAAAGGGAGGCAAGGGCCCCCCCGAAGAAGAAGATGAAGCCATCAAAGCCGGCCTCCTCGCCGCACTCGGCGAGCAGCTCTGATGCTCCCATCCCTGCCGATGATGACGCGCCACCAGTGACAGCCGCGCTGGACGCGGCGACCGTGGAAGTGCCGCTGGCTTCAATGCCTCCGCCATTCGCCCCAGTCTCTGGGCTGGGGGAGGCTCCAGCTGCAGCGGCTTCGCCTCACAAGGAGGCTCCGGCTACGGCGACTTCGCCTCGCAAGGAGGCTCTTGCCGAGGATGTCCCAGAGGCTCCAGCTGCGGCCTCAACGACGAAGAAGTCGTCCGTGTCTTGGGCACGCGACGTCCTGGAGATGGGGCTCAGTCGCCGACTGGGCCCAGAACTGGAAAAACCGGCCGGCCTCCGTACGGGGCTACGTTTCATCCCAGTCGCCAAGTGAGTGCACTTACCCTTCCTTGCTTTTCATAACTATTTCGATTGTTTTTGCTTATTCGATTGATGCACAGGACCGGAGTGAAGAGGATGGGCCATCCGACCGTGGCTAAGGTGCCACCCGTCGTTAGCGAGGAGGACCCTTCCCGCAAGAGGAAGGCGGACGAGGTCGTCGCCTCGGCGGATGGCAGCAAGAGGGCCAAAGGTGATGACGTCGTCACGATTTCTGACGACACGGCGGTCGCGCCGGCCGGGCCCGCGGTGGAGGCAGCCGCGTCTACGAAGGAGGGCGCTTTCTTGCCTGGAACGGCGGAGGCGACCTCCCTTGAAGCGGGTGCCTCTATCGCTACCTTCCCACGCTTCGTGACCAAGGCGTCCACGGCGAGTGGAGCTGCGCCCTCGAGCCACGCTCTTGGGACCGCCGATGCTGAAGTTGACTAACATCGTGCGCACACGCCGGCGTTACTCGCGTCCGTGGACGCGATACAACTCCATGGCATGCTTGGCGCAGCCATCCAGGTACATCCAGTCCCCGAGGATCAGGTCGGTGCTTTGCAGCGGCTTGATTCTTATAATTTCTCGTCTTTTTATTTTCGCATCCAGTCCCCGAGTGCGCACGCGCTAAATTTTAGCGGGTGGGCACTTAGGAATTTCTCGATCGTCAGTCCCCGAGTGCGCACTCGCTGAATTTCAGCGGGTGGGCACTTAGGAATTTCGTTTTGACTAACTTTTTCGGTGATGTGCAGGGTTTGCAGCTGGAGTCGGCGGACCGATTGGCCACGAAGCAGCGCGCGGAGAAGGAGCTGGCCATCATCCAGGAAGCGAACAAAGGGCTTCAGGCTTTTGCTGCGAAGGCAGAGGAAGCTCGCCAGGGGCTTGTCCCTGCTGGTGAATTGGCGGCGGCGCAATCGGCCTTGAGTGCCGCTGAACAGCGGATCGCCAACCTTGAGCGCGAGCTGCGGGAGGCGAAGGAAGAAGCGAGCTCGGCTGACGAGCGATCTAAGGCCACCATTGCAGCCGCTGAGGAGGATCGCAAGGTGTTGGAAGTCCTTATTGCTGGTCTTCAGGACGACCATACCTCGCTTCAATGCTTCATCACGGAACTCGCCCGTCCGCTGCTTGGTGAGTACACCTTCCTTTTCCGGTGGTTGTGTCTTTTGTGGTGTCCGTCGTGCTCATTATTGTCTTCTACTCGCAGGTCGCATCATTGATAGCGAAGGAGAGGCGAGCTCGCTCGACGCGAGGCAATGCGTAAGTATGCTCGTCGACTCGGCGACACTGTCGGCGACGTGCATCCGTGCCTATCTCCAAGAGATATCGCCCACGGAGGTGATTCCCAGCGACCTCGTTGAGGTGTGGAAATATTTGGAGAAGGCGCCCGCGGTTGTTGAGTACATGACGTGGTCGGCGTTTCGGCGCGGAGCGTCGACGGCCCTGAGCCTTGGACTCGCCCACTTCCCCGAAGATTTCGACATCGACGATGTGACGAGTGGATATCCATCGTCGACTGGCGCGGTGGAGCTGTCCGAGGTCCTCAAGTTGCAGGAGTGTGCCGCCACGTACTCAGAACGTGTCTGGGCAATGAGCGACCTCCTTCCGTACCAGGAGACGGTCGTCGCGCCGAACGACCCCGAGCCGCCGCATCGTGACTTCAAAGTCGAGCAACCTTTTCGCGCGGCGATGGCGGGTGAGCTGACGACGTATCCGTCAAACCCGTACACGGCGTTCATCCGCAATCGCCGGGATGTTGGCGAGTCGTCATCGAAGCCTGCAGAGTAGGATGGTTTGCCTTGTGGCGTTAGCAGCAGGTCTGCCACGCGGGCATATTTTGTTAGCGTGAAACAATGCAATACCCAATTGAATGAGACGTTGTGTCTATTTTGGTATTTGTTGTGTGTTTGTGATTGATTTGTGAACGAGTCCCCGAGCGCGTCCGCCCTTTTTTGGGGTTCACCTCGTATATGATGTATGTGTTGTTGTCATGTGTTTTGATGTTTTGGTCGACTCGCCCGAGCTCGAAGAGCCAGTCGCTAGGCGACTCCCTTGAGTTCTCTGTACTTTACCATTTTCCCGTGCGCGAACGAGGTCGGGTGGCCGAGTCCCCGAGCGTGGTACTTGGTAGTTCTAGGCGCGACTCGAGGGTGGTTGAGGACTTAGCGCGTTGGTGTGAGCGCGTCACTCCTGCCTGGCCCGTGGGGTCAGTCGCGTGGCGAGTCCTGGGCATGCTCTCTTACTTGGGGTTTTCCCTGTCCGCTCGCAATGAACTGGTCTCCAGTCCCCGAGCGTGGTATTTAGCCGTTCAAGTCGCTATGCCGAGGATGCGGAGGCTCCGGTTTGGCATTTTTCGTGGACGATGCAAGACCTGAGGTGATTCAGTGCTCTTACACCGCACTACTTAGCCGTGCCGATCGCTGTACCAAAGGTTGACTTCTGCATTTAGCATAACGCTGTTATTACGAGTGCGAGTGGCACAAGTCATGGAGAGTAGGCGCAATTTGCGGTAACCGTTTCTTTTTATTTCATAGCGACTGGAGAGTACATGTGTGGGGTTCTAGGAGTAGAACTTCCGGAGGAGGTTTACATTCCATGGTCGCTTGACGTCGAGTTCGCCGTCCCCGCGGACGTCGATGAGGTAGTAGGCGTCGTTGCCGAGTACGCGCCCGATAGCGAATGGGCCTTCCCACGGAGGGGAGAGCTTGTGCATGCCCTTCTTGTCCTGGATGAGGCGTAACACCAGGTCGCCTTCCTGGAAGGTGCGAGCTTTCACCCGCCGGCTATGGTAGCGGCGGAGTCCCTGCTGGTAGATAGTGGTGCGTGACCGAGCGAGGTCGCGTGCTTCGTCGAGTTGGTCGATCCCGTCTTGGCGGGCTAGCTCGTTTGCAGCCTCCGTATAGTGGACGACCCGCGGCGAGTCATGTTCGAGGTCGGTGGGCATGACTGCTTCGGCACCGTAGACCATGAAGAAGGGAGTGAATCCCATCGATCTGTTGACTGAGGTACGGATTCCCCAGATGACAGAGGGCAACTCCTCGACCCAGCACCCGGCGGTGCGCTCGAGTGGTACTTGGAGTCGCGGCTTCAGGCCGTGGATGATGCTTTGGTTGGCCCGTTCCGCCTGGCCGTTGGATTCCGGGTGGGCGACTGACGCGAGGTCGAGCCGGATGTGGTGCTCTTCGCAGAATTCGGCCATGGCTCCCTTGGCGAAGTTGGTGCCGTTGTCCGTGATGATGCTGTTTGGGAACCCGTAGCGATATATGAGCTCGCGTAGGAATTTAGTGGCGGTCTTCCCGTCGCATTTCCGGACCGGCTTGGCCTCCACCCACTTCGTGAATTTGTCGACGGCGACTAGCAGGTGGGTGTAGCCGGAGGGGGCTTCCTTGAAGGGGCCTACCATGTCCATGCCCCATACGGCGAATGGCCAGGTAATGGGGATTGTTTTGAGCGCCGAGCTCGGTACGTGCGTCTGATTGGCGTACTTCTGGCACCCGGCGCACCGCTGGACGATATCGACGGCATCGGCGTGCGCGGTGGGCCAGTAGAAGCCGTGTCGCATAGCCTTGGCGACCAGGGAGCGAGCAGCGGCGTGGTGGCCGCAGTCACCGGAGTGGATGTCGTGGAGGATCTTGCGTCCTTCAGCTAATTGGACGCAGCGTTGGAATACGCCGGTGACGCTGCGCTTATGGAGTTCGCCGTCAATGATAGTGTAGGACTTGCATCGGCGAGCGATCATCCGAGCGTCCGTCTCGTCTGCCGGCAGGGTGCCGGCTTCCAGGTAGGCGATGTAGGGCTTGGTCCAGTCGTCTGGCTCGTTGACGAGTGCGACCAAGGCTGCCTCTGGTTGGAGTGGGACTCCGATGTCGATCTCCCTCGGGGGGGGGGGGGGAGACTGATGGCTTGGAGATCGTGTCGAGGAAAACGTCGGCGGGTGGTGTGAGTCGAGCCGACCCGATGCGAGAGAGGGCGACGGCCTCCTTGTTCTTCCGCCTGTCGATCCACTCGACGGAGTAGCCGGTGAAGTGTCCGCCCAACTTGTCCACTGCTTGGCGGTACGCCGCCATGGTAGGGGAGACGGCGTCGCAGGTGCCAGCGACTTGCCCCGCGACAAGGTCGGAATCTCCGTAGCAGCGGAGGCGGTTGACGTTCATCTCCTTGGCGGCGCGCATGCCGTGGAGTAGGGCCTCGTACTCAGACATATTGTTGGTACAGGGTGTGAAGTCGAGGCAGAGGATGTAGCGGAGCTTGTCGCCCTTTGGTAAAGTTAGCACTATCCCTGCGCCTGCACCGTCCGCGTTCTTGGATCCGTCGAAGTGCAGGCTCCAGTAATGGAGGTACGGCAGCTTCTCTGGCTGCTGGGCCTCGTCCCAGTCGGCGATGAAGTCTGCCAGTGCCTGTGATTTGATCGCTTTTCGTGGCTCGTACTTGATGTTGTGGACGCCGATTTCGACGGCCCACTTGGCGACCCGCCCGGTCGCCTCGCGGTTGCGGATGATGTCTTGCAGGGGAGCTGAGGAAACGACCGTGATCGTGTGCTCCTGGAAGTAATGCGGCAGGCGCCGTTGAGCTCTGAAGACCGCGCATACTAGCTTTTGGTACTGTGGGTACCGCTGGCGGGACTCGGTGAGGACCTCGCTGATGTAGTACACCGGCCGCTGGACTGGGCGCTCCTTTCCTTCCTCTGGTCGCTCGAAGACCATCACGGCGCTGACGACGCGCTCAAAAGCCGCGACGTAAACCAGCATGGGTTCTTTGTCGGCGAGGGCAGCGAGTAATGGTGTGGCATCCCGCTAAAACCACTACTAGAAAATCGCGTTGTTTTTGTGCATTGCATCGTCATCATCATGCATTGTTTGTCTGAAACTATTTCGAAACGCCTAGTTTTGTTTTCTAAATAACCCCCGTCTTTATTTCAAATTTAAAACATCGGTCTCGTCAGATCTTTTATTTGTCTAAAAAGTATTTACAAAAATGTTTTACAAATAAAATTAAAACAATAAAAATATTTTGTCCGGAGAGGCAGTCCGACCGGTCAGGCCAGAGGCCCAATCGGTCCAGACTACCTACAATCGGTCCACCTTAAACCTAGACCCTTTTCTACCTAGTCCTAATCTACCCAGCCCTCTCCACATCATCCCCACCAATCCCCTCCCTCCACCTCACCTTTCCCTCCACCTCATCACACCCACCGCCACCTCATCAATCCACCAGGCGCCAACCCCACCCTGCGGGTCCCGCTCCCTCTCTCTCTCCCCAACCAGCCACCCACACACGCCACCTCCCTCTGCCCACACGCCTCACGCCACCTTCCGCCTGGGCCCCACCGCACACCCCACCCACGCGCCAGTCCCACCTCCCACCTCAGCCCCGCGTCCCCACTCGCCCGCCCCGCTCCATCGCCACCAACCCACCCCTGGAACCCCTGCTCTCTCTCTGCTACCGCACGACACCGCCGCCCGCCGGCGACCACCCTCCGCCGGTCCGCCCTTCCTCCTCTGCCCCGCGTCCGGCCTTCTCCCCCCCTCCGCTCGCGGCCGCGCCCGGCCGTGCTCGAGCCGCCGCGTCGCCCTCCTCTGCAGCATGCCTCCGCCTCGCCGGACCCCCTCGCCGCCGAGCTTTCCCCTCTGCCTCCGCCGCCGCGCGCCTCCCCATCTCGCGGCCAGCAACCACTGTCGGCCTCCGCCGCCCGCAGCCTTCACCTTGCCGGCCTCGAGCCGCCCCTCGCGCCGGAACTCCCCTCTCCTCGCCGGCACCGCCCCTGCCCTCCCCGCGACCCCGCGGGGCCATCGGCGTCCTCCGGCCTTCCCCCTTGCCGGTCGCCCCTCCTCCGAGCCCCACCGGCCTTCGCCCGCCACCGACCAGTGCGCCGCCGCCTCTCGGGTGCTCGTCGACGGTGCCCTCTTCGCCGGCCGCCTCCACCCGTCCCCCGTCCGCCGCCATCAGGCCTCTCCCCGAGCCGCTGGCGCCTCCCTCTGTAGGACGCCCTCCTCTCCGGCTGCGCCTCCTTGCGACCGGTGCCGCGTGGCCCCGACTCCGCCGCCGGCGGCAGCCGACCCTGGCCATGGCTCCCTCTGCGTGTTTCGCCAGCCGGGCCTCCATCCGTGTGACCCTTCAAGCTTCCTCCGCGCGCTGCCCGGCCACCTCGCCGCCACCCTGCAGCCGCCGGGCCCGCCCATCGACGAGCCATGCGGGCTGCCCCCTGGTTCTCTGTAGCAGGCAGTGGGTCCCTGCCTTGTTTTATTTCGGGTCAGCAGAAGCCGTTTGTAGAAGGAATATGGTAGCCGGAGGCTACCTAATCAAGTTCTACACCGACATTAAAGCCGAGACGAGATCTATGTTACCTATCCGGCGATGATGCACTGAGGTGAACCGCAACCCCCACAAGGATTTCGTGCCGCCGTCAAGGCCTTCGCCCTGGAATCGCCATGACCGCCGACATGGAACCCTGAAGACCGCCGGTGCTGAATTCCGAGGACTCCGACCTGGAACATCAAGATCTACCACACGGACGCACCACGGACTCGGAGAACCCTCGGACGCCAAGTTCGCCGAGAACCCGGACGCCAAGATCACCGACACGGAACGACAAGACCCCCTTCCCGCACCGATGCCGCCGACGTCGCACGCAAGTTCTTCACCCCGTACACCAAGACCGACCTGATACGCGGGCCCGACAAGATCGACACCGACCCGGGCGAGTCCGATGCGCCCCCGACACCGACCCAAGTCCTTCTTCCCGGAAGGCCAAGCTCTCCCTCTTGTATCCGGCCTTCGAAGACCGATCCCGTCAAACCTTGAACCCCGAGACCCGATCCCGAACCCTCGGAACCCCAAGTTCGCCGATCCCTAATGTGTGACCCTTTCTCCCGAGCCCTATTTTATAAATGCCATCAACATAACTTGTTGCATAGTAAATTGTCATGCTCGCATGCATATTGTCATGTGGTTTGGGGGCCTTATGCCGATTCACCATATAATTAAATCTAGGGCCCATATGCGGGCAAATCTAGTCTTATATTGGCCTCATTTAAATTTGTGTAGCGAACCGGTAACTTATCTTGCCCTGTTATTACAACATTTAATTTGCGGGGTAGATAAATAACTTGAACCGTTTAATTAATTGTCGGGACCCCGGTTCCACTTAATATGACCTAATTGCATCGCACCTTTTGCCATGTCATACATCATACATGCATCATGCCCGATCTTTTGTCGTAGTATTAAATATTGCATCCGGTGTTTATTCTAGTGTTTTGCTTCTTCGCAGATAAGGCCGTTGAGTTGATGCGAGTGACGACCCGATCTTCGGATGAACCTTCGGCAATGTTTTCAGGCGAGCATCTCCCCATTTCTACCTATCTTACTTTTGTAGTATTTATTCCCTCCTGTTGATCTATTGCTATCTGTGTCGCGATGCTCTAGTTTCGTACCCGTGATATCCCTTGCAGCCGTATATTGCCTTGGACACCTCCTATTACCTGTTTTTTGGTAGATAGTTGGACCTGCGCGTCGTAGTCGCTTGCTCGAGTGCTGTTGCGTGTCGTCGAGTACCACATTTGTTGGAGTATTGCCGCACGTTGAATGTTGGAGATGATCATGGCTATAATTACCGTTCACTTTAATTACTGTTTAACAACTAAAATTGAAGTAAGTAAGCAGAGGCACAGGTGGGCAATAGATGTTATTTGGTTGTTAACCGTCCACTTGTGTCCCGTAGGACCCCGAGTACTTGATACCTGTTCCTTGAATATTCGCGCTATCCACATCCGGGAGGATTATGGGACCCCCCTGAGCCAGAGCTTGATTCATTCTTATTTCTTGGGGCCACAAACTAGTTTGAGGTTTTATTTACTATCCTGTACTTATGCCATGCTTTACTGCTTTATTTAAGATTGTGCGAGGAGCACACTGTACTGTTTAGGTAAGCGGAGAGTTTTCGCGGTATCGACAAGCCCAGCCACACTTTCGGGTTCCCGGTCGTTTACAGCCATTGTCGCAAACCTTGAGTCCGTCTCGGAGTCAGCTAGCTTCGTTGCGGGTCTACTCAATGGGGTGGCCCCCTGAAATATTTCTGAATCCTGTGATTGCTTTGTCGTGAAGGCCTCGTTGGGTTTTGATTTGGTTTTTCCGAGGTTGATCGAGTGTGTGTTGCTATTTGTGCACCCCTGCAGGGTAAAACTTTCTGAAAGCCGTGTCCGCGGTTATGGACGACTTGGAGCACAGTATCTCGATCATAGACAACTATAACTAAAGTAGTGCTATAAATTTGACTTTATAATGACTAGTAAGCAGCTTCACTATAATGGAATGGCTGAATAAAACTGCCAACAATTGCTTGTTTGGGTTGTCGCTTGCGACCATTGTACCTGACTAGTAAGTATTGCAACTATAACGGAATGGCTAAATAAAAGTACCAACAACTGCTGGGTTTTGGGATATCTCATGCTAATTGTATCTGACTAGTAAGTGTCGCAACTACAACGGAATGGTTAACTAAAAGTGCCCACTGCTTATTTTATCAGGATGACTATCTATACCTGACTAGTAATTGCTGCAACGATAACTGAACAAATAAAACTGCCAACTGTGTGAGTTCCTCGGTTGACTTCCTCGTTTGGTCTCGAGGGGGAAATACCAGGATGGTTTTGTTTGGTTTTAGAATTAGGTTGGTTCCGGATAGGTCTTTCTTACCCCTCTCTAATAGCCGCTAGTTGTATCGAGTCTCTATAGGTTGTTTAGTGCATGCTGCCGCTGCCGCTTCAGTCCACCATACCTATGTAGGCGAGGACCGCCGAATTCTAGTCTCGCCGTGTACTGGCCTCAGTACTGACCGCTCTCTCTTTTTCCTTTGCCCTTTGTCGGCACCCCTTTTGTTTAAGCAGGTTTTGAGATCGACGTCGTTAGCAGGGTTAACCTTCCGGCTTGGCCTGGGCAGGGTTATGGACGCCATTGGTTATTCTTCGGGGCTCTTAGCCCCATTTGTATCTTGTCCGTAGCCGGACGCTCTATCGTTTTCAAGGTGATTTGGATCTTTGTTCTGTATATCTGTATTCTTGACTCATGGAGTCGTGTTGTATATATATCTGTTCTGTGGGTCCCATCGAGGACTGTTGTGTAATGTTATTACTTCGTTTTCCACCCGCACGAAAGTGCCTGGTGGGCACCTTTGAATCGTTTCTATGCGGGTTTGGCGGGAATCGCTGAAACTTGCATAGGGTCGATTCTGAGGGTGTTGCAGAGTGGTATCAGAGCACAGCAGTTACGATACCCCACAAGTCCAGCATGTAGGATAACCTAGCTAACGGCCGAAGTAGAGTGTCAAAACTATTTTTGCAAAATCGGTTAGATAGTTCTGATTAGGTCTGATTTTACTCCTTACCCCTCTGCTGCTCTCCTCTTACCTCTACGCGTTTTGAATCCGCTCTCTTCTCTCTCTTCGAGTCCAGGATTTCTCGCGGTTGGGTTCCGTCGTACCTTCAGGGTTTCGCTTCCTCTCTTAGTAAAGGTGTTGCTACATCTGGTCTTCATGCTATCCGAGGAATCCTTCGTCTAGTGGACTTCTCTTTGTTCCTTCTTGTGCCTTCCGGTGTTTTCCGATGCGACGACATCATCTACGCCAAATCCGATGCAGAGTCTGCATCACTCCTTTGTTTCTGAACCTCGATTGTTGAGATCTTCAGTCTGATTCCGAGAATGGTTGCATGCTTTTCTACTGATTGTGCAGAGTAATAGTTTGGGTGCGTGATGGACTGGCCCCCATGCAGACTACTCACTCTATTCGCTTGTGTACATTGAAGTGGATGAGAATGCATCGGTTCACTCTTTCTATCAGAGTTAGAGGTGGCTTTATTTGTTGATACCTCTACCTTCGCCCTTTGTTCCCGGAGTGTTCTCTTGACGATCACGGACAACGACCTCTTGTTAGTGGTGTCGCGAGGACCTACACGAAGCGAGAAGATGCAGATCACCGACCTTCTTTCCGGTACCACGAGGCGGATCTCGAGGGCGAGATCCATTGTTAGTGGTGTCGAATTGTGGCATCCCGCTAAAACCACTACTAGAAAATCGTGTTGTTTTTGTGCATTGCATCGTCGTCATCATGCATTGTTTGTCTGAAACTATTTCAAAACGCCTAGTTTTGTTTTCTAAATAACCCCCGTCTTTATTTCAAATTTAAAACATCGGTCTGGTCAGATCTTTTATTTGTCTAAAAAGTATTTACAAAAATGTTTTACAAATAAAATTAAAACAATAAAAATATTTTGTCCGGAGAGGCAGTCCGACCGGTCAGGCCAGAGGCCCAATCGGTCCAGACT
Organism: Avena atlantica; assembly: GCA_910589765.1. Lineage (NCBI taxonomy): Eukaryota > Viridiplantae > Streptophyta > Magnoliopsida > Poales > Poaceae > Avena > Avena atlantica. Next base: position 57,138,486 of record OU342739.1, on the reverse strand, counting down.
ACCTACAATCGGTCCACCTTAAACCTAGACCCTTTTCTACCTAGTCCTCATCTACCCAGCCCTCTCCACATCATCCCCACCAATCCCCTCCCTCCACCTCACCTTTCCCTCCACCTCATCACACCCACCGCCACCTCATCAATCCACCAGCCGCCAACCCCACCCTGCGGGTCCCGCTCCCTCTCTCTCTCCACAACCAGCCACCCACACACGCCACCTCCCTCTGCCCACACGCCTCACGCCACCTTCCGCCTGGGCCCCACCGCACACCCCACCCACGCGCCAGTCCCACCTCCCACCTCAGCCCCGCGTCCCCACTCGCCCGCCCCGCTCCATCGCCACCAACCCACCCCTGGAACCCCTGCTCTCTCTGCTACCGCACGACACCGCCGCCAGCCGGCGACCATCATCCGCCGGTCCGCCCTTCCTCCTCTGCCCCGTGTCCGGCCTTCTCCCCCCGCTCGCGGCCACGCCCGGCCGTGCTCGAGCTGCCGCGTCGCCCTCCTCTGCAGCACGCCTCCGCCTCGCCGGACCCCCTCGCCGACGAGTTTCCCCTCTGCCTCCGCCGCCGCGCGCCTCGCCATCTCGCGGCCAGCAACCACCGTCGGCCTCCGCCGCCCGCGGCCTTCACCTCGCCGGCCTCGAGCCGCCCCTCGCGCCGGAACTCCCCTCTCCTCGCCGGCACCGCCCCTGCCCTCCCCGCGACCCCGCTGGGCCGTCGGCGTCCTCCGGCCTTCCCCCTTGCCGGTCGCCCCTCCTCCGAGCCCCACCGGCCTTCACCCGCCACCGACCAGTGTGCCGTCGCCTCTCGGGTGCTCGTCGATGGCGCCCTCTTCGCCGGCCGCCTCCACCCGTCCTCCGTCCGCCGCCATCAGGCCTCTCCCCGAGCCGCCGACGCCTCCCTCTGTAGGACGCCCTCCTCTCCGGCTGCGCCTCCTTGCGACCGGCGCCGCGTGGCCCCGGCTCCGCCGCCGGCGGCAGCCGACCCTGGCCATGGCTCCCTCTGCGTGTTCCGCCAGCCGGGCCTCCACCCGTGCGACCCTTCAAGCTTCCTCCGCAAACTGCCCGGCCACCTCGCCGCCACCCTGCAGCCGCCGGGCCCGTCCATCGACGAGCCATGTGGGCTGCCCCCTGGTTCTCTGTAGCAGGCAGTGGGTCCCTACCTTGTTTTATTTCGGGTCAGCAGAAGCCGTTTGTAGAAGGAATATGGTAGCCGGAGGCTACCTAATCAAGTTCTACACCGACATTAAACCCGAGACGAGATCTATGTTACCTATCCGCCGACGATGCACTGAGGTGAACCGCAACCCCCACAAGGATTCCGTGCCGTCGTCAAGGCCTTCGCCCTGGAATCGCCATGACCGCCGACATGGAACCCTGAAGACCGCCGATGCTGAATTCCGAGGACTCCGACCTGGAACATCAAGATCTACCACACGGACGCACCACGGACTCGGAGAACCCTCGGACGCCAAGTTCGCCGAGAACCCGGACGCCAAGATCACCGACACGGAACGACAAGACCCCCTTCCCGCACCGATGCCGCCGACGTCGCACGCAAGTTCTTCACCCCGTACGCCAAGACCGACCTGATACGCGGGCCCGACAAGATCGGCACCGACCCGGGCGAGTCCGATGCGCCCCCGACACCGACCCAAGTCCTTCTTCCCGGAACGCCAAGCTCTCCCTCTTGTATCCGGCCTTCGAAGACCGATCCCGTCAAACCCTGAACCCCGAGACCTGATCCCGAACCCTCGGAACCCCAAGTTCGCCGATCCCTAATGTGTGACCCTTTCTCCTGAGCCCTATTTTATAAATGCCATCAATATAAATTGTTGCATAGTAAATTGTCATGCTCGCATGCATATTGTCATGTGGTTTGGGGGCCTTATGCCGATTCACCATATAATTAAATCTGGGGCCCATATGCGGGCAAATCTTGTCTTATATTGGCCTCATTTAAATTTGTGTAGCGAACCGGTAACTTATCTTGCCCTATTATTACAACATTTAATTTGCGGGGTAGATAAATAACTTGAACCGTTTAATTAATTGTCGGGACCCCGGTTCCACTTAATATGACCTAATTGCATCACACCTTTTGCCATGTCATACATCATACATGCATCATGCCCGATCTTTTGTCGTAGTATTAAATATTGCATCCGGTGTTTATTCTAGTGTTTTGCTTCTTCGCGGATAAGGCCGTTGAGTTGATGCGAGTGACGACCCGATCTTCGGATGAACCTTCGGCAATGTTTTCAGGCGAGCATCTCCCCCTTTCTACCTATCTTACTTTTATAGTATTTATTCCCTCCTATTGATCTATTGCTATCTGTGTCGCGATGCTCTAGTTTCGTACCCGTGATATCCCTTGCAGCCGTATATTGCCTTGGACACCTCCTATTACCTGTTGTTTGGTAGATAGTTGGACCTGCGCGTCGTAGTCGCTTGCTCCAGTGCTATTGCGTGTCGTCGAGTACCACAGTTGTTGGAGTATTGCCGCACGTTGAATGTTGGAGATGATCATGGCTATAATTACCGTTCACTTTAATTACTGTTTAACAACTAAAATTGAAGTAAGTAAGCAGAGGCACAGGTGGGCAATAGATGTTATTTGGTTGTTAACCGTCCACTTGTGTCCCGTAGGACCCCGAGTACTTGATACCTGTTCCTTGAATATTCGCGCTATCCACATCCGGGAGGATTATGGGACCCCCCTGAGCCAGAGCTTGATTCATTCTTATTTCTTGGGGCCACAAACTAGTTTGAGGTTTTATTTACTATCCTGTACTTATGCCATGCTTTACTGCTTTATTTAAGATTGTGCGAGGAGCACACTGTACTGTTTAGGTAAGCAGAGTGTTTTCGCGGTATCGACAAGCCCAGCCACACTTTCGGGTTCCCGGTCGTTTACAGCCATTGTCGCAAACCTTGAGTCCGTCTCGGAGTCAGCTAGCTTCGTTGCGGGTCTACTCAATGGGGTGGCCCCCTGAAATATTTCTGAATCCTGTGATTGCTTTGTCGTGAAGGCCTCGTTGGGTTTTGATTTGGTTTTTCCGAGGTTGATCGAGTGTGTGTTGCTATTTGTGCACCCCTGCAGGGTAAAACTTTCTGAAAGCCGTGTCCGCGGTTATGGACGACTTGGAGCACAGTATCTCGATCATAGACAACTATAACTAAAGTAGTGCTATAAATTTGACTTTATAATGACTAGTAAGCAGCTTCACTATAATGGAATGGCTGAATAAAACTGCCAACAATTGCTTGTTTGGGTTGTCGCTTGCGACCATTGTACCTGACTAGTAAGTATTGCAACTATAACGGAATGGCTAAATAAAAGTACCAACAACTGCTGGGTTTTGGGATATCTCATGCTAATTGTATCTGACTAGTAAGTGTCGCAACTACAACGGAATGGTTAACTAAAAGTGCCCACTGCTTATTTTATCAGGATGACTATCTATACCTGACTAGTAATTGCTGCAACGATAACTGAACAAATAAAACTGCCAACTGTGTGAGTTCCTCGGTTGACTTCCTCGTTTGGTCTCGAGGGGGAAATACCAGGATGGTTTTGTTTGGTTTTAGAATTAGGTTGGTTCCGGATAGGTCTTTCTTACCCCTCTCTAATAGCCGCTAGTTGTATCGAGTCTCTATAGGTTGTTTAGTGCATGCTGCCGCTGCCGCTTCAGTCCACCATACCTATGTAGGCGAGGACCGCCGAATTCTAGTCTCGCCGTGTACTGGCCTCAGTACTGACCGCTCTCTCTTTTTCCTTTGCCCTTTGTCGGCACCCCTTTTGTTTAAGCAGGTTTTGAGATCGACGTCGTTAGCAGGGTTAACCTTCCGGCTTGGCCTGGGCAGGGTTATGGACGCCATTGGTTATTCTTCGGGGCTCTTAGCCCCATTTGTATCTTGTCCGTAGCCGGACGCTCTATCGTTTTCAAGGTGATTTGGATCTTTGTTCTGTATATCTGTATTCTTGACTCATGGAGTCGTGTTGTATATATATCTGTTCTATGGGTCCCATCGAGGACTGTTGTGTAATGTTATTACTTCGTTTTCCACCCGCACGAAAGTGCCTGGTGGGCACCTTTGAATCGTTTCTATGCGGGTTTGGCGGGAATCGCTGAAACTTGCATATGGTTGATTCTGAGGGTGTTGCAAATGGTGCGGCGAGTAGCACCTTTTTTAGGTCGCGGAGCACGTCGTCCGCCTCCTTGTCCCACTGGAAGGTGGGGTTCTTGCGCATCAGGCGGTATAGGGGCATCGCCTTTTCGCCCAGTCGGGGGATGAAGCGACTGAGGGCCGCTACTCGTCCGGCCAGCTTCTGGACGTCACGCAGGCACTCGGGTTTGCCGAGCCGGGCGATCGTGTTGATCTTCGTGGGGTTCGCCTCGATCCCTCGTTTGGAGACGACGTACCCCAGTAGTTGTCCGGCAAGTACACCAAAGGTGCATTTGCCTGGGTTGAGCTTTATCTTATATCTTCGCAGGTTGGCGAATGTTTCCGCTAGGTCGGCGAGTAGGTCGCCTTGGCGAGCGGATTTTACGACCACGTCGTCGATGTAGACATGGATGTTGCGGCCGATTTGGCTCGCGAGGCATTCTTGCATGCACCGCTGGTAGGTCGCCCCGGCGTTCTTGAGGCCGAAGGTCATGGCGGTGTAGCAGAAAGCACATAACGGCGTGATGAACGCCGTCTTCTCCTCGTCTTCGACTGCCATTTTGATCTGGTTGTACCCAGAGTAGGCGTCGAGGAAACATAGCGACTCTGAGCCCGCGGTTGAATCGATTATCTGGTCGATCCGCGGGAGGACGAACTGCTCTTTGGGGCAGGCGCTATTCAGGTTTGTGTAGTCGATACACATTCTCCAGGTCCCGTTCTTCTTCTCGACCAGGACTGGGTTTGCCAGCCACTTGGAGTACTTGATTAGCCGGTTGAAGCCGGCAGCGAGTAGACGCTGCACTTCCTCGGCGATTGCTCGACGGCGTTCTTCATTGAAGGGCCGCAACGACTGCTTGACAGGTCGCACTTTGGGGTCGGCGTTTAGCTTGTGCTCAGCGAGCTCCCTAGGGACACCGGGCATGTCAGAGGGTTTCCATGTCAAGATGTCCCTGTTCTCACGGAGGAACTCGATGAGCGCGCCTTCCTATGCTGGGCTCATGCCCGTCCCGATCGTCACCGTCTGGCTGGAGTCGCCTGGGACCAGCTCGACGGTGCGGGTGTGTGTCGTTGCCTCAAAGGTTGAGGTGTTTGCGCCCTCTGAGTTGGGCTTCTTGAGTATGGTGGGGTCGTCGTTGTTGACCTCGGTCGCGTACTTGGCGAGCTCGTCGGCGTGGTTGGTCTCCGCCGTGATGACGGCGTCAGCGAGCTCGGCTCCTTTGGCCTCGCACTCGGCGGCCATGTCGGGGTCGCCGTTGATGGTGATGACGCCGCACGGCCCGGGGAGCTTCATCGCGTTGCACGCGTAGTGGGGCGCTGCCATGAATTTAGCGAACGCCTGGCGCCCCAGGACGCAGTGGTAGGGGCTGTCGAAGGGCACCATCTCGAAGACGATCCGCTCGGTGCGAAAGTTTGCCGGTGTGCCGAAGGTGACTGGCAGCGTGACCTTGCCGATTGGGTACGCCTTCCGACCGGGGACGATGTCGTGGAATGTGGTGTGGGTCGTCTCGATCATCGACTGCGGGAGCCACAGCCGCCTGAAGGTGTCGAGGTACAGGATGTTGATGGAGATGTCGCCGTCCATCAGTGTCTTGGGGAGCCAGTAGTCGCCGACCTTGGGCTTGACCACCAGGGCGACTCGTCCTGGGTACTCGATGCGTGGCGAGTGGTCTTGGCGGCTCCAGGTGATGGGCTGCTCCGACCAGTTTAGGAACTGGGGGACGTCTATCTGGGCCACCGCGTTGACGGCAACAGCGCGGGCCATGACCTTCTTCTCGCGCTTCGTGTTGAAGCCTGTAAAGGTGTGGAGCGAGCCGGCTACTTTGCCGAATTTTCCGCCGTTTGGCGGGTCGTTGTCGGGGTCCTCCCGCGCTCGCCGTGCCTTCTCGATTTCTCTGAGGGTGTGGCAGTCGGCGGTGGTGTGCGTTGTGGGCTTTCCTTCCCTGCTATGAAACACACATGGTTGGTTAAGGAGGGCCGCGGGGTCGAACCTTGGCTTGTTCTTGTAGTTGTCGTCGTCGCGGCGTTGTCCTCCGTCGCGGCGGAAGCTTTTGGACTCGCGCTGCGCGTGCCCGGCGTTGGCGACGAAGTCGACTTGCCCGTCACTGCGACGCTTGCCGGTGAGGCGAGTACCGCTGTAGCGTAAGTCGGATCGGCGTCCGCCGTCGTTTCCGCTCGCGCGACGTTGACCTCCTGACTCGTCGTCAGTTTCCTGGTTTGGATCTTCCTCGGCGTACCGTTTGGCGATCTCGAGGAGGTCGGGGATATTGTCGAGCGTGCGGGAGTGTCGCTTCAGCTTGGCGACCAGGGGCTCGTAACGGCACGAGGTCTTGAAGCAATGGATCGCATGCCGGCCGCGTTGTACCAAAGTTCTTGCCACCGTTGGACCCAATTGCGGGTCGACTCGCGGGGTCCCTGGACGCATCGCTCCAGGTCCTCGATGGTGGTGGCGCGGGTGTAGGAGCACTCGAAGTGCCTGACGAAGGCGTCGCGCATCTCCTCCCAGGAGTCGATACTGTCCTGGGGGAGGGTGTTGAACCACTGCCTGCACGTCCCCTCCATCATCAGGGGGAGGTAACGAGCGGCTAGCAGGTCAGTGTGGCCTGCGATCCCCATCGCCATGAGGTATGTGTCGAGCCAGACGGCGGGGTCGTACGAGGAGTCGTACTTTTCTATCTCTTTTGGCGCCTTGAAGTTTGGCGGGTACTTATCGCCTCGGATCATTGGTCCGAAACACTTGGGTCCGAGTCGACTGAGCGACCCCATGGGCTCGCCGTCGCGGCGGTTAGCTAGGGTATGTCGCAAGTCGTCAGGCTGGCGTGCACGCCAACTTTGGTTGTTGATGATGTGGGTGCGGGCGTCGATGGATTGCCCGTTGGCAGCGACGAGGTTAGTTGCTGGCCTGGGATCGTTGGTGGAGAGTGCCGCGTTCGCGGGTAGGTGTTGGAGCTGCAGTGGCTCTGGTGGCGGTCAGTTGAGGGTGTTTGCCGCCGCTGGGCGGCCGCTGGAGTCCGCTCTGCTTCCCGAGGAACGCGAGTATACTCGACCTGCCGAGTCGGCGCCCGCTCTTTGCTGCTCGACGGCCTTCGCGAGCAGGGCCCTGGCGTATTGGATCTGTAGGGCGCTGTCGCCGGTGGCTGTGATGCTGTCGGCTGCTGCTCGGCCTGCCATGAGGTTGTCCATTGGGGTGGAGAATAGTGGGAGGCCGTTTGCGTCTCGCTCCCGTGAAGAGACTACTATCCGTGGCTGGTCTCTGGGAGGGGTGCGGTTGGGTGGAGGTGGGGCGCCCCTCGCCGTTGATCCTGGCGGGGGCCGGGCGCTTCCTCCTGGTGGCGCGTTCTCACAGATTGCGCGCTCGGCCACGCGGGCCGGGTCATTTTCATCGTCGAAGTTCAGGGCACGCCCTTGAACGGTGGGGTTCAGGCGTGACCTGATCCGCTGCTGGTGGTAGCGTGATAGCTCCTGCACCGTCACCTTCTCGAGGCGAAATTTTTCGCGCTCGGCTTGCTCCTTGTGCACCGCCTCCGCCAGTTTCAGGTGGAGCTCTTCGACCTCCGTCGCCGTGGCGTTAGGAGGGATTGGGGTGGAGAATGGATCCTCCGGTGGATCGGTGCCAGTCGCCATGTAGGTCGCGGCGTGGCGACCGGTTCCGTCGCGGAGGTCGGCGGAATTTTCCGACCCGGAGTCGAATTCGAATATCCCGAGGATGGAGGGGTCCTCGAAGTCTCCCACGTTGGAGACCTGGGCGATGGAGCCCGCGGACGAAGCCGCGGTGATGGATTCGGCGAGTGACGCCGGGGTCGCCGAGTCGGCGTCGTCGGTGAGGGCCGCATCCTCTGCGGCCGCTGAATTCCCGGCCACATTGCTGTGGGCCGAGTTGTACTCGGAGGTGTTGGAGATATGCCCTAGAGGCAATAATAAATGTAGTTATTATTATATCTTTGTGTTTATGATAAATGTTTACATTCATGCTATAATAGTATTATCAAGGAAACATTGATACTTGTGTGATTTGTAAACTTAATTTGAAGTCCCTAGTATAGCCTCTATACATCACTAGCTTGTTGGTTGATAAATGATTGTGGTTTCCCTATCATGAACATTGAGATGTTATCAACAACAAGATCATATCGTTAGGAGAATGATATGATGGACATACTCCTATAGATAAGCGTAGCATAAAGATCAAGTCATTTTAATAGTTCAATTGCTATATGCTTTCTGATACGTAGTAACCTAATTCCTTCGACCATGAGATCATGCATATCACCTTTACCGGATGGATGCTTTGATGACATCAAACACCACACCGTAACTGGGTGGCTATAAAGGTGGCATTGAGTGTTCGGAAAGTATTGGTTGAGACACATGGATCAAGAGTGGGATTTGTCCATCCATATGACGGATAGATATACTCTGGGCCCTCTCGGTGGAATGTCATCCAATTAGCTTGCAAGCATGTGACTGGCTCACAAGGGATCACATATCACGGGAACGAGAAAATAGTACTTATCGGTAACGAGGTTGAACTAGGTATACAGAGATACCGACGATCATAACCTCGGATAAGTAAACTATCGTGAGACAAAGGGAAATTGGTATCGTATGTAAGTGGTTCATTCGATCGCAAAGTAATCGTAGAAATATGTGGGAGCCATATGAATTTCCAGATTCCTCTATTGGTTATTGTTCGGAGAAGTGTCTCGATCATGTCCGCATAATTCACGAACTGTAGGGAGACACACTTAAGGATTCGACGTTGTTTGAGTAGTTATGGTATTATGAGAAAGAGACCGAATGTTTTTCGGAGTCTCGGATGGGATCCGGGATATCACGAGGAGATCCGGAATGGTCCGGAGAATAAGATTCATATAAGGAAAGTCCCGTTTCGGAGTTCGGGAATGATTCTGGTGTTTTCATCGGGAATGTTCTAGAAGGTTCCGGAATGTCCGGCACTCCGGAGGGGAAGGGGTACATGAATGTGTCATTTCATATTAGAATGATTGCATCATGTACTAAGTGCCCTCATTGTTCCAAATAAAGTATTAAATTGAATCCTAGTTTGAAAAGTCAAATAGCTAGTTTGAAAAGTCAAACGGCTAAAATTGGAAACAGGAAAAGAGGAGGGAGGTGAAACCGAGTTGGGGAGGGAGTCCTCCTCCCCAAGCCGGCGCACCACCCAAGCCGAGTTGGGGAGGGACTCCCCTCCCTCCCCTTGGCCGGCCGGCCCCTCCACCTATATAAGGAGGGGCAGGGCTACCTCCTAGCACACACAAGTCCCTCACCTCAAACCCTAGAAGCTGCAGCCCACCATAGCCGCCGCCGCCCCCCTAGGGTTTTGCCCTAGCCGCCGACTTGGGGGTCCCCGGAACCCTAGCCGCCGGCTCTAGCACCTCCTCCTTGGTGTGTCCAAACCCTAGATCACCGAGGAGCTCTCTCATACTCCACCATACTCGCTCCGGCTTAAGGCGAAGCCCTGCGAGATCTCCCCTCTACTTCCGGTACCACGCCGTTGTGCTGCCGGAATCGCGAGGAGAGTGCTACAACCTCCGCTGCCTGCTGGAACAAGGGAGAGGAAGGTCTTCGTCGAGTACCGAACGTGTGACCGACTGCGGGAGCGCTGCCGGAACGCAGCGCCGGAAGGATCGTCTACGCGATCTTGAGATCGGGAAGAGTACGACTACATCACCCACGAGAATCCGCTCTCGTTAAACACTTTGGAATCTTCGAGGGTAAGTTATTCCATCAACTCGTTGCTACAATCTAGTAGATAGATCTTGGCTTGTTTGTTTGTATGCGATAGAAATTTTTTGTTTTCCATGCTACGAAACCCTATAGTGGTATCAGAGCCGTGTCTATATGTAGATCTGTTGCACGAGTAGAACACAATGGTCATTGTGGGCGTTGATGCTTTTATTGTCGATTGCTTCTTGTGTACTTTGCATCTTGCAGTATGTTGGGATGAAGCGGCCCGGGCTAACCTTACATGACATCGTTCATGAGACTTGCTCCACGCTTGACATGCAACTTGTATTGCATAAGTGGCTTTGCGGGTGCCTGTTTCTCCTAGCATAGTTAAGATCCAATTTACAACGGGTGATTAACAATGCTAGTATCAATGTTGTGGTTCATGTTCGTAAGTTAGAACGACACTTATTGAAAAGCCCCAAACCACGTAAAACATGCAAAGAAAGTAGAGGCGTCTAACTTTGTTTTGCAGGGGTGTGCAGTGATGTGATATGGCCATGATTGTGATTATATTTGATGTATGCAATGTTCCTTATTGTAAGTTGACAACCGGCAGGAGCCATATGGTTGTCTTTAATTTATGTTAAGACCCGCGTGTCTATTCAAGTAGTTGTAATAGTTGAAGCCGGTGGACGACAACCATGGAGAAGCGTCATTGACCTTGATGCAATGCCGGTGATGATGGAGATCATGTTCGTGCTTGAAGATGGAGATCGGAAGCACAAAGAAGAAAGGCCATATCATATCACATATTATGAATTGCATGTGATGTTAATCCTTTATGCATCTTGTATTGCTTAGTAGACGACGGTAGCATTATAAGATGATCCCTCATGCACATGAATTTCAAGTCATAAAGTGTTCACCCTTAGTTAGCACCGTTAATAAAACTTGTTGTTTCGAAGCACCACGTGATGATCGGGTGTGTTAGATTCTGCAAGTGTATACAACGTGAGCAAGCCAGATTTGCTCATGCGGAAACTAAGGTTTGATCTTGACGAGCCTAGCATGTACAGACATGGTCTCGGAACACGGATCACCGAAAGGTAAAGCATGAATCATATAGTAGATATGATGAACATGACGATTGTTCGCCATTGAAACTATATCAACTCTCGTGATGATCGGTGTTGATGTAGTGGATTTGGTTCGTGTGATCACTAAAACAATGTGAGGGATATTGTTTTGAGTGGGAGTTCACCTAGGTTAATTTTATTATTAATTTGAACTCAATTTGTCATAAACTTAGTCTAAACTATTGCAAATATGGTGTAGATCAATGGCAGCCCCTACCATCAATTTTAATGCGTTCCTAGAGAAAGAAAAGTTGAAAAACAATGGAAGCAACTTCGCGGATTGGTTCCGCAATTTGAGGATTGTCCTCACAGCTGGTAATTTGACCTATGTGCTGGATGCACCGCTGGGTGACCCACCTGCAGCTGATGCTGCCGATGAAGTAAAGAACGTTTACCTCACTCGGAAGACTCAGTACTCCACAGTTCAGTGTGCTATCTTGTATGGTTTAGAATCGGAGCTTCGGAAAAGGTTTGAGCATTCAGACCCATATGATATTGTCGAGGATCTCAAATTGATCTTTGAGACTCATGCGAAAATTGAAAGCTATGAGGCTTCTGAAAAGTTCTTTAACTGCAAGATGGAAGAGGGCAGCTCCGTCAGTGAGCATGTGCTTAAGATGTCTGGGCACGCAAACAAACTTCAAAGCTTGGGTATTGTGATTCCTAATTCTTTGGGGATTTACCGTGACCTCCAATCACTACCACCAAGTTACAAGAACTTTGTGATGAACTACAACATGCAAAACATGAACAAGACGTTGCCAGAACTCTTTGCCATGTTGAAATCTGCAGAAGTGGAGATCAAGAAAGAGCACCAAGTGTTGTTGGTCAATAAGACCACCAAATTCAAGAAAGGCAAGTCTAAGCAGAAGGGACACTTCAAGAAGGGTGGTAAGAAACTTACCACGCCGGCGAAGAAGACCAAGGCTGGACCCAAGCCTGATACTGAGTGCTTTTACTGCAAGGGAGAAGGTCACTGGAAGCGGAATTGCCCAAAGTACTTGGCGGATTTGAAGAACGGCAACATCAAGAAGAAAGGTATATCTGATATACATGTTATTGATGTGTATCTCACTAGTGCTCGTAGTAGTGCCTGGGTATTTGATACTGGTTCGGTTGCTCATATATGTAACTCGAAACAGGTGCTGCAGAATAAACGGAAGCTAGCGAAGAACGAGGTGACGATGCGCGTGGGAAACGGATCAAAGGTTGATGTGATCGCGGTCGGCACGCTACCCCTTCATCTACCATCGGGATTAGTTTTATACTTAAATAATTGTTATTTGGTGCCTGCGTTGAGCATGAACATTATATTGGGATCTTGTTTATTGCGAGACGGTTACTTGTTTAAATCCAAGAATAATGGTTGTTCGATTTATATGAGTAATATGTTTTATGCACATGCACCTTTGATAGATGGTCTATTCTTATTGAATCTCTATAGTGGAAATACACATATCAACAACATTGAGGCTAAACGTTTGAAATCAAACGATAATTCGACCTATATGTGGCACTGTCATCTTGGTCACATTGGAGTGAAGCGTATGAAGAAACTCCATTCCGATGGACTTCTTGAATCACTTGATTTCGAATCACTTGAAAGATGCGAAGCATGTCTGATGGGAAATATGACTAAGACTCCACTTTCTGGTATGATGGAGCGAGCTACGGACTTATTGGATATCATACATACCGATGTGTTTGGTCCAATGAGTGTAGCATCGCGCGGTAGTTATCGTTATGTTCTTACCTTCACGGATGACTTGAGTATATATGGGTATATCTATTTCATGAAACATAAGTCCGAGACTTTCGAGAAGTTTAAGGAGTTTCTGTTATCGCCATATTTTGGCCAAAGGAGGAGATGGGCCGTAATCAAGATGGGCTTAGAAGATACGTATATGCAACGTGTTGTTGAATCGGCCTCGTGCGTTGATTTGGGCTAAATTGCCCGTGTATCTTATATTGTAATAGGTTCCGTTTCGATTTAGGTAAGAGATAGAGTTGTAGAGTTATTCCAAAGATAGAAAGTCTCCGGACTATAAATATGTACCTAAGGTTATTGAGAAAAGGAGGACAATCACGTTCACAACAAACACAATCTCGGCGCATCGCCACCCCTTGTTTCTAGGGTTTTTCTCGGGTAAGTGCCATGCTGCCTAGATCGCATCTTGCGATCTAGGCAGTATCTACTTATGCGTTATTTGGTGTTACTCGTACTAAAGCCTTGTTGATGGCGAGTAACACTATTATCGTAGATTTGTTTAGGCTAGCATCGGTACTTTTTTGCTATGATCGTTTAGTTATGCTACCTCTAGTTATCTCGCCGCCTTTGCACCTTTTCCCGGGTGTGAGGGTGGCACCTTGCTTGATCTTTATTTAAGTCGATTTGATCTGTTATAGTTGTGCCTTGTTCTCCAAGGTTTAGTTTGATATCTACATGATCAGGCCTTACAAACGGGTTGAACGATCCAATAATATGTAAGATATGGTTTGCCGATCCGAGAGGAGTTGTTCCGGGAATTGACTTTACGTTGGTTTTTAGGCCTTCTCTAGGGTTAGTTTTCTATTATCTTTTGTATCTACCAGGCTCAATTACGTGTAGGACGTTCCAATTATGTGGTGAAAACGTTAAACTGTCGTAGATCGATTTAACTTGTATTGATGAAGCAAAACCCCATGGTATCGTAGATCTAATACAGAACCATGGGTTAATCGGCTCTAGGAGCCGATTCACAGGGAAACCTGGGAGCCGGTCACGGCTCGAATTTTACGTATACTTGTTTACCATGCAGGAAACCAATCGAAGCAATCCTTCACCTTCCTGACCAGGTGTAGGTCAGGTGGCACGCCCTCGAACCAAGCCAGGACGTGTGCTGGAGTTTTTCGGGCCGTTGCCCGAGGGACCAGGGCCCACCAGCAGTTCTGGGAGCCTCCCGGCTCTTCGTGTTGCTCGTCGCTGCTCGCCGGTGGGTTTTGACAGGCAACACATTCTGGCACGCCCGGTGGGACCTTCAACGACGTCTACATCAACATCCGACGCTGCGATGGAGAACAGACCGGTCACGTACGACGATTTGCCTGAGGAGCACAAGGCAAAGTATGATGACATCAAAGCTCTCTTCGAAGCCGATCTCATCGGCTCTTTTAAGAGGACTCGTAAGCATGGCATCAGGTGGAAAGGGTTCTCACCCGAGGGTGCTCTTGATGAGGTGGATCTGTCTGTTCCTTCAGAGGAGCGCACCAGAGCTCTGCGACAGGAAGTCAACTACATGGTGGCTCATTCTCTTCACCGCCATTCTGAGAGCCTGGTGAACGCTTTCGAGCGGATTGCAGTTCGCGTAGTTCATGAGATCATGAAACATCAGTAATCTCCGTCGGGGCCTACTCTGGGGACTCACCAGGGAGAAAGACCGCTCCAGGCCAGGCCACCGCTGCCATTCACACTTGCAGCTCCGGAGCCACCAGGGGCAGCGGCGTACGTCGTCTACAAGGTCGGAGGCGACCCAGGCGATTGCCAGTTCCTGTTTGAGCCACCTAAAGAAATCCCACATGGATATGTGTGCACCTACGTGCCGGACTGCAATAACCTGACACGCACCAACCAGATTGCGACCGCAGGGATTTCTGCGGCAGGAGTTCCTGGAGCAGGGGTTTCAGGAGCAAGCGTTTCTGGAGCAGCGATGTCTGGGATGGACGCCGACAAACAGGCGTGGCTAGCCAAGTATGCCACTGGAACGAGTCATGAGAATCTAGCCCCTGCAGCCCAAACAGTGGAGCAAATCCGTACCATTTTGAGAGACCAGTTCGGCTTCGTGCTGAAGAGAAGGACAATCGGCTATTCAAAGCCGTACCCCAACGAGTTTGACCTGATTCCGCTGCCACCCAAGTATCGGCTCCCTGAGTTCTCAAGGATTAGCGGGTCAGAAGGGTCGAGCTCGATCGAGCACGTGAGCCGATACCTGGCACAGTTAGGCATGATTTCAGCATCGGATCAGTTGCGCGTAAGATTCTTTGCGCAATCTCTGACAGGACCACCTTTTGGGTGGTACACCTCGCTGCCACCTGATTCGATCCAGACCTGGAAGCAACTGGAAGAGCAGTTCCACATTCAGTATCATTCAGAGGCTACCGAGGCTGGCATTGCAGACCTGGCACAGGTGCGGCAAAAGCGGGGAGAAACTGTAGCCGAGTAAATCCAGCGCTTCAGGACTGTCAAGAACCGATGTTACTCAGCTCGGTTAACTGAAAAAGAAGCAGTCGAGCTGGCAGCGTTGGGTCTCTCAGCACCTATCAAGGATCTGGCTTTCCAAGTAGAGTACAACTCATTGGCGCACATGGCCCAGAAGCTGACGATGTATGAACAGCGCCACCCTGAGTTGTACCAAGACAAGTTCAAACATCCGATAGGCCTGGTCGATACAGAAGAAGATCCTACGCAAGACCAGGAGGTGGCCGTGGCTGAATGGGCTCGGGGGGCAGATCCTGTACCCTGCAAATGGGTGAAACAGCAAGGGCCTGCAAAAGGGTTCGACTTCGATGTGAGCAAAGCTGAGCAGATATTCGATTTACTGCTGAAAGAAAAGCAGCTGAAGTTACCCGAAGGCCACAAAATCCCTACGGCTCAAGAGATGAACGGAAGACCATACTGCAAGTGGCATCACTCGTTCACCCACACCACCAATGACTGCAAAGAGCTACGTCGCCAGATCCAAACGGCGATAGAGCAGGGCCGTCTGATCCTGGGGCAATTCGCCATGAAAGTAGACACCAACCCGTTTCCCGGCGTCAACATGGTAGAACACAGCCACTCCACGAGGCGCCAGTTGGATTTCTCGTTCGATGTCAACATGGCAAGGCCTGTGTACCACCATGGCACGTACAAGGAGGAAGGCGGTCGCTCTCGGGGCAAAGAAAGAGAGGAGGCTGGTCCACGCGACCGGCCCAGCTACGATGACAGGCGGTATCTAACTGAGGAACAGGTGAGGAGCGTGCGATATCAGAAGCCACATTCCACGCATCTCCTTAACAAGTATGAGCGTCAGTATGACCGACGTCGCCGGCGCGATGGAAACGATGAAGGATATGAGCACCTCGCTAGGGGACCGTCAAAAGAAAAGGAAGGCGCAGACAAACATTGGGATTGTCCTTTCTTCAAGTATTGCTGGGATGAGAGAATGAGCCGATTGCCTACAATCGATAACTGCCCGGAATGTGGACAGCAGAAGGAGGACACGGGGCCAGTGTCAGTTTTCAAGCGTCTAGGGCCTCTCCCACCTCAGAGCCGATACAGGGAGTCCGCTCGAGCAAAAAATCTCGAGGAGCCAATGGATGACAAAGAAAAAGACAGATATCACCGTCCAAGGTGGTGTCCCGACGGACTCAGACACACCCAAAAGCGTAGAGTGCAGTGGCTGCGTAACTTGGAGGAAGCCGAAGCGCAGTATCTCCACGCTTTAAAGAAAGCACGGCCCGATCTGGCCGTTAAGATTCGGCAGACCTTGGAAACGGAAGAGCGCCCGAAAAGGAAAGAGTGGCGCCCCAAACCGGTAAAAGCCGATGCAAAGACATCGGCTGGCACAAACATGGTATTCATACTTCCGTCAGAGTTCTGCGCGCCAAGAATCAACGAGCTACCAATGGCACAGTTTGACTGCGGCCCACGGCCGGTTATCTTTGAGAAGCCACGTGAGAAGGGCTACAAACATCTGAAAGCCCTGTACCTACGAGGTTACATCAATGGGCAGCCTGTCAGCAAGATGTTGGTGGACACCGGAGCGGCAGTCAATATAATGCCATACTCCATGCTACGGCGTTTGGGACGCTCCACTGCAGATCTGATCAAAACCAACGTCACGTTAAGCGACGTCAACGGCCAAACTTCAGAAACGCAAGGCGTACTGAACGTGGATCTGACCGTGGGCAGAAAAACCATCCCTACGTCATTCTTCGTCGTGGACAGCAAAAGCACCTACGCTGTCTTGCTAGGGAGAGATTGGATTCATGCTAACTGTTGCATTCCATCCACGATGCACCAGTGCCTAATATAGTGGGATGGAGATGAGGTGGAGGTCATTCATGCAGACGATTCTATCGAGATCTCCATAGCTGGCATGAACATCTGGGAAGCAGAAGACCAAGAGCCGATCTCTGGAATCAGTCTAGACGGCTGTGAGCGCATTGAAGCTACAAAAAACGGGGTGAGGCTGGTCTTATCCACTGGCCTGACAGAGTAGCAAAGTCCACGATCGTACGTGGTATGGCCGATCCCTGCGATCAGCCACAAAAAACAAAAAGCAGCAATCTTACGACAAGCAGATCATGTAGTCGTAGCAGGGAGATTCCCTGCCATTGTAAAACACAAATAAGGTGTAAACCGTCCTTGACTAATGCAATCAAAAAGGGGGCCGATTCAGGCAATCGGCCCAAATTATTTTTGTCATCCTCACCTACTGTTTGCCCTGTGTTTAGCATCGATTTAACAGGTGACGGAAAACTAGGGTATGGGTTTACATCCGCTGATGAACTAGAGGAAATCGACATCGGTCCTGGGGATAAGCCACAACCAACATTTATCAGCAAGAAGTTAGATCCGAGTCTGCGGGGTCCGATGATAGCTCTGTTGAAAGAATATCCAGACTGCTTCGCCTGGGACTATACAGAGATGCCTGGATTAGACAGGAGAATCATTGAGCATCGACTCCCGCTTAAAAAAGGATTTCGGCCATTCCAGCAGCGAGCACGACAGATGAAGGACGAAATTTTGAAAGAAGTCAAGAAGGAGATCGAGAAAATGTTGACAGCCAAGTTAATCAGGCAATGCAGGTATGCTGAGTGGATTTCTAGTATCGTACCTGTAGAGAAAAAATATGGCCGCTGGCGTGTTGCCATAGATTTTCGGGATCTCAATAGAGCCACTCCAAAGGATGAATATCCGATGCCGGTAGCAGAGACATTAATCAACGCAGCTGCTGGTCATAAAGTCTTGAGCTTCATGGATGGCAATGCTGGTTACAACCAAATTTTTATGGCTCCGGAAGATATACACAAGACTGCATTCAGAGTCCCAGGTTCGGTGGGGTTGTTTGAATATGTAGTCATGACGTTTGGACTGAAGAATGCCGGCGCCACATACCAAAGAGCCATGAATTACATCTTCCATGATCTGATTGGCAAGCTGGTGGAAATTTATATCGATGACGTAGTGGTCAAGTCTGCCTCAGTACAAGGACACTTGGGCGATCTGCAGCGCGTCCTGGACCGAACAAGAAAATTCGGCCTACGAATGAATCCAAAGAAGTGTGCCTTCGGTGTAACGGCCGGTCAGTTCTTGGGGTTCTTGGTCCATGAACGCGGAATTGAGATCGGCCTGAAAAGTCAGGAGGCAGTGCGAACAATGAAGCCACCTACCACGAAGAAAGAACTGCAGTCTCTCATCGGCAAGATCAACTTTGTCAGAAGATTCGTCTCCAATCTGTCAGGAAGAATAGAGCCGTTCATGGGACTGGTGAAGATTAAATCTGACGAGGAGTTCAGCTGGGGGGTAGAACAACAACGAGCCTTCGACAAGATCAAAGAATATCTGACGAAGCCGCCAGTATTGGTTCCGCCCCAGCCGGATAGGCCATTCTACATTTACTTATCAGTAGCTGACACGTCCATCGCCTCAGTGGTGGTGCAAGTTTATGATGGGCTGGAGCGAGTTGTATTTTACATCAGTAGAAGGATGCTGGATGCAGAGACAAGGTATCCTGAGATCGACAAGTTGTGCCTCTGCCTGTTTTTCACCTGCACCAAGCTGCGCCACATTTTGCTATCAGCGGAGATTGTCATCATATGCAAATCAGATGTCATAAAGCACATGCTGTCGGCTCCTATGTTGAAAGGCCGACTGGGCAAATGGATGTTTGCATTATCGGAGTTTGACATCCGGTATCAACCCGCGAAAGCAGTTAAGGGACAGGCATTGGCCGACCTTATCGCTGAAAGGATCAACACTAATATAGCAGCACTGTTTATACGAGCGTGGGCTATGTTTTTCGATGGATCGGTTTGTGACGATGGGTGCGGCATCGGCATGCTACTCGTGTCGCCCCGGGGGGCAACATTTTCCTTCTCCATCAGGTTATCTGCCCCTCACACCAACAACGTCGCTGAGTACGAGGCGATACGCAAGGGCATGGAGTTGCTCATCGAAGCTGGAGCAGAAGCAGTGGAAATTTTTGGAGACTCCAAATTGGTGATTTCCCAGCTCACGGAGGAATACAAGTGTGAGAGCGAGTCTCTCTTCCCATTATGGTTGCAATGCCGTGAGCTCATGGCACAGTTCCGGTACATAAACTTTAACTGGATCCCGCGATCGCAGAATACAGAGGCAAATGATCTCGCACAAATGGCTTCAGGCTACAAGGACGTAGCAGAGGGAACTGATGTTCAAGTTCAGTTCCTGGAGACGGACGACTGGAGAGCCGATATCTTCAATTACTTGAAGGATTCGGCTCAGGGGGCACCTAAACGGATAAGGTACAAGGCCATGAAGTATGTGCTCATTGGGGACGACATGTTCTACAGGACTCTGAAAGGGTTACTGCTCAAATGTCTGGGGCCAACCGAGGCCAATCGGCTCCTACACGAGGTACACGAAGGCGCCTGTGGAACTCACCAATCGGCTCACAAGATGAAATGGTTGATCAGGCGATCAGGGTTTTATTGGCCCACCATGCTTGAGGACTGTTTCAAGTACTACAAAGGATGTCAAGCATGTTCGAAATTTGGGAAAATTCAGATGGTACCCGCGTCAGCAATGAACCCCATCATCAAACCTTGGCCATTCCGAGGTTGGGGCATGGATATGATTGGCAAGATCAATCCTCCATCAAGCAAAGGCCACATGTGGATTTTGGCCATTACTGATTATTTCACTAAATGGGTGGAGGCTGTCCCGATGAAGTCAGTAAACTCAAAGGATGTTATCAATTTTGTGAAAGAACATGTCATCCATAGATTCGGGATCCCCCAAACGATCACGACCGATGGAGGTTCGGTCTTCACTTCTTACGAGTTTAGAGAGTTCTGTGAGGACACGGGAATTAAGCTGATCCGATCATCTCCGTACTATGCTCAAGCAAATGGGCAAGCTGAAGCGTCAAACCAGAGCCTTATCAAGCTGATCAAGAGGAAGATCGATGAGCACCCTAGGCGTTGGCACGAGGTTTTGTCAGAGGCGTTATGGGCTTATCGCATGTCATGTCATGGAGCAATAAAAACCTCGCCATACCATCTAGTCTATGGACAAGAAGCCGTATTGCCCTGGGAAATTACGGCTGGATCGAGGCGTGTCACCTTTCAGAACGATCTAACGACTGAAGAATATGCGGCCCTGATGAGTGACAGTGTTGAGGATTTAACTGAGCTT
Organism: Avena atlantica; assembly: GCA_910589765.1. Classification (NCBI taxonomy): domain Eukaryota; kingdom Viridiplantae; phylum Streptophyta; class Magnoliopsida; order Poales; family Poaceae; genus Avena; species Avena atlantica. The sequence goes on along the minus strand of OU342739.1, from coordinate 57,118,077 downwards.
AGGTTGTGGTCGCTTGAGAAAATCAAAGAGAACAAGGCCAAGGTAGCTCGTGCATATAACAAGAAGGTGAGACCGAAGGAATTCCACGTTGGCGATCTGGTATGGGAAGCTGTATTGCCATTGGGAACTAAGGATGCAGCATATGGTAAATGGTCTCCAAATTGGCACGGGCCATACAGGGTCGATCAAGTTTTAAGGGGAAACGCGTACATGCTTGAGGAACTGGATGGCGTAAAATTCCCAGTGGCTGTCAACGGGCAACACCTCAAGAAATATTTCCCAAGCATGTGGGATGATGGACACTGAAATATGGGGGCCGATACATGAAATCGGCCAATAAAAAAAAACATACAGCCGATGCACAGCCATCGACTCTAGAGGTTCAAACTGTTACAAGCAGATGCCAGTTTACATAAACGAGCTACTGAAGAAATGCCTCGAAGGCGTGGAGGGCGTCAGCACGGACACGGTCCACCTCGGCGATCTCGGCTTCGTCATCTTCGTCCTTGCCCGTCACTAGCTGCTTGTTCAGGGCACGTATTTCTGCCAGATCGGTCTTCAGTTGAGCCTTGAGGCTTTATGCTTCGTCTTGGGATCGGGCGATGGATTCTTCCTTGTCGCGAATGAGCTGTTTAGTCGCCCGGACCTTCTCTTCAAGATCTTCCAGCTCCCTTTTCAAGGATGCGAGCTCGGCGGTACTGACAGAGGTGTCAGTTTTGGCATCAAGAGACGCCTTTTTCTCGTTGAGCTGCTGACATCTGTCTGCGATATTGGCCTTCAGTGGAAGTTGGGCGCGGCGCAGACTGATCCTCTCATGAGCTAACTTCACCCTTGACCCGTAGAAAGACAGAGTTACAACTGGCCAAAGCTTCACCTGCAATGCTACTGGGAGTTGGTCTTTTATTTCAGCAAGAACGCTCTTCACCTCCTCAGAACCCTCGATCAACTCTTCGATCGGGGAGGACAGCAGGGTTTTAAGACGCTGGAATTGAGGTGGAACAACCCTGGCTCGTGGTTCATCATCGGCAACAGAGGGAGTTGGTTCGATGGATTCAGGGTCGAACGTCAGCAAGCCTGAAATATCACAACTCTGGCAGCCCAAAAAAAAAGCGTCAGTACGCGTCCAACGTGTAAGGATGAGCCGACAGAAGCTAACATACCTCTCCTAAGATCGAGGGGACAGCAGATGAGGAGACGATCGGTTTGTGTGTGGTTGCTGGGGGCTTGGCCAAAGTGGTAGCCGTTTCGTTTGCACCTTCGGGGATTGCTGAATCCGGCTTGGCTAAAGGCATTGGCATTGCCCCAGCTTTCCCACTAGAAACGTCAGTCGTCTGCATTGAAGGTGTTTAGCCGATGTAAATGATGATCAATCGGCAGATAAAAATAAGTAAGTGGTAAGAGCATGAAGGGTGATGAAACCTCCTGGCTCGACGAAGAAGCTTGCGGTCCTTTGCGATCTCTCTTGGGACACACAGCTGGCCCCACCTCGACTGGTGCTCGGGGGGCAGTAGGTTCAGGAACCGACCTTTTCCTGGAAGCCGATGGTGGTGAATCTGGCTGGCTCGGTGTGATGGTCCTCTCAGAATCTGTGGGGCCTAGTTCTCCTCGATTGGTCTGAGTGTCCTCGCTAGAGGTGTCTTCGACGGAATCCTGTAAAAAAAAAGGGAGAACCAGTAAGCACGAGCATGTCTGCAAGAATGGAAGAATGAGAAGGATCGACCAAGACATGGATCAGCCTACATGCGAGCTTTCTAGAGAAGGGCTCCGGCGCCTCAAGGTCTTCCTGGCAGCTACCTTCCTCACCGTCGTTCTTGTCTTAGTTGGAACTCGAGGGGCAGCTGATTTAGGAGTTGCTTGGTTCTTGGAAGCCGATTGTGGTGTGATCGGATGGTTCTGCATCATGACCTTTTTCAGAGGTGGCGAGTTTTTGCAGAAAAGAACCACAGGAGCTGGCGGAAAGAACTCGAAGGGGGAGCCATCACTATGCGTAGGTTCAGGGCCATTTTGTTGCTGCAAAGAGAAAGAGTGGGTTAGTAGAAGAATCATTTGTGAGCTGCATCAAGAAAATTTACAAGTAGTGGTACCTGTTCCACGGGGATGTCATAATCAGCATCGAGCTGCTTCAGCAACGGTCCCAGGGCTCTCCTGAAGGCATGAGTCTTCCACATCGACCACCAGTCTTCAAAGCCATCAGTTGATAAGGCGAAGGTGAGGTCATTAGGAATAGGGATGGCCAGAGCATCAAAGAAGGAGTAACACCTTTGACTGGTGAGAGGATCAGGCAGGTCGGCTCTGCTCTTCGTAAGATGGTGGAGAAAGAGATGGGGAGGTACTTGTCCAAGGCCAAATTGCCGAGCCACTACGACCGGCTGGTAGAATTCATACCCAGGCTTGATTATTCTGTTGGATGTACTCATGCCAACTGGAAGGAAACAGGGACGGATCACGATGGAAAAGAGCTGCTGAGTGCTAGTGTCATCGGCAAAATTGTCTAGCCTAAAGGAGAGTGGATTTTCAAAATGTTCCGATTCTTCCGTGTAAGGAAAGAAGATAGGATTATCCAGGCCTTGAAAGAAAATGCTGAACCATTTAGATGCTTCCTGAGGGGTCAGTTTACTACCTGGCAGTCTATACAAAGCTTGGCCATAACTGGTGCATCGGATCTGCTTCCCTTTGACATCTGGAAAGGTGCAACTCGCCAAAAGGGGGAAGTTTGGGACGTGGTTTTGAAAATACAGCTGAGCCCATAGCTGAATGAACCACCAAGGACCACCTGTTTTGACTGCTATGCCAGAGAACAGCTTGACAGACATCAACTGGAGATATCGATAGACCTCTCCAAGGAACAGTTTGCCGATGCCAAGTTGAGTGCCTTTGGCCAGTTTGTGGGCTAAGGAGAGGTAGTTCTTGGTTGGAGCAAGGGAAGGACCACAGAATATGAAATGTTCTAGCCAGAAGTTGAGGAAGGCTGTGTGTTCTTTCTCTGTGACAGGACCCTTTGTTTTCATATGGCGTTGGAGGTAGGCACCCCAGTTCGTGCAGTCTGTTTTAGAAGACAGTTTGTAGGGGATTTTGGTCAGTTTAAAAGCAGAGGAGCTGGGTGATGTAACATCCAGACCAGTAATCATCACCACGTCTAACAGAGTTGGTGACATAGGGCCATGACCGAACATGAAGCAGTTCAGAGCGTCAGACCAGAAGTAGCCGATGGTTTTTAGAAGATTCTCATGTTTCTCAAGAGGAGACAATGACAAATGAAAGGCATCGGCTATTCCCGTGGTTTCCCATTGGGATTGGTAAGCTCTAGCTACCCTGCTGAACCAAGAGACCCAATGTTCAGGAGGATTAGGCCAGGCTCGCAAGCAGTCGGCCCAAGAGTTTAAATCTAGGTCTTGGCTTACGAAGGGGATTCTGTTTGCTTCGCAAGAAATCAGATGGGCAGGACTAGATTTTGTACGAGGGCCAAGACAGAGAGAATTTGGGAGAGAAGGATGCGGCAGCAGAATGTCTGAAACCTAGAAAATTTAATGGTGGAGTAAGGCATTAATTCAGGTGTTCGCCATTAATTCTAGCATCGCGTTCAGACTGCGAGGAGTAGGCGTACCTTCAGACCGGAGACCTCTGGGTTGGTGTTGGATGATTCCGCCATCTAGTTTGCCGGCGGAGATGGATCTATGCAGTTGGGGATCGAGGGTTCTTGTCGACTGTGAGCTCGATCTGGTCGGTGGGCAATTGGAGATCTGGGTCGCCCCTTTTTGAAGAGGGTCGCAGGTTACCGTTTGAAACTGGAAAGTGGCCGCTCAGATTTGTTTAAATACGCGACCAAAATTGACCTTGTCAACGTTTTTTGAAAGCCGATGCTTTACCATCGGCTCTTTGAGATTTGACTTGTTTGACTGTATGAGCGCAGTGTGGTGAAAGCCGATACAGTACTATCGGCTTCTGGAGCATCGACCTATTTTGACTATCGGCGAAATTGGGTCGGAAAAGCAATCTTCGAGTTGGAAAAGCAATCTTCGTTCATTCAAAAGACGATTGTTTACAGTGATTGCTTACAAAAGGAGCTGATTGCTTACAAAAGGAAATCTACCACTACTACTACTAGTTCCTAATCTAGAGGCCGAGGTCGTCGCCGCTGTCTTCGCCGTCGTCTTGTTCGCTGTCATCAGCGCTGCTGCCGGCGTCGTCTTCGCTGCTGCTGATGAAGATGCCAGCGGGGGCCTCCTCGTCCTCGTCCTCGTCTTCGGTGTCCTCGCTGGACCCGGCGCGGAAACGCTTCACCGGTGGATACTCATCGGAGGAGGTGTCCTCCTCCGACTCCTCCTCCTCGTCGGAGGATTCGACGCCGTCCCAGGACCAGGCGTCGTCGCTGCTCTTCGCCTCCAGTTCCCCGTCGACGAGGAACTGCAGGCCCTCCTCGCCGTCAGTCAGGGACGCGTCGTCCTCCGACCAAACGGCGAAATCCCAATCCCTCTCGTCCCACCATTGTGGGGCGAGAGTCTCGTACGCCACCGTGGGCGGGTGCTCCGGCGTCGGCTCTCGGTCGCTAATGGTGTTGGAAGACTGGGAGGAACGGGCGGAAGAAGAGGAGGCCATGGCGGAGGAAGAGGGTTTTTTCGGCGGAGGAAGAGGGTTTTTTGGCTACTGGAGGAAGATGGGGACTGCAAGCTGCTTAGATGAATTTAAATAAGGGGAATAGTGGGAGGCGGTTCAATGCTATAGCGGTTTCCCAGAATGTGCTGCCGAAATTGTCAAATCATGCACTGCGGAGAAGTGGAGAAGACAGGGCATCATGATGAGGGGGTGGCGTGACGATTCTGCTCTGCAACGCGTAACCCGATGTGAAGAAAAAAAGAGAAGGGGGGAAAGAAAAAACATCAATAGAGTGGTTTTGGAATTATTATTGCCAAAACCAGGGGGGCATGTGTTATCGCCATATTTTGGCCAAAGGAGGAGATGGGCCGTAATCAAGATGGGCTTAGAAGATACGTATATGCAACGTGTTGTTGAATCGGCCTCGTGCGTTGATTTGGGCTAAATTGCCCGTGTATCTTATATTGTAATAGGTTCCGTTTCGATTTAGGTAAGAGATAGAGTTGTAGAGTTATTCCAAAGATAGAAAGTCTCCGTACTATAAATATGTACCTAAGGTTATTGAGAAAAGGAGGACAATCACGTTCACAACAAACACAATCTCGGCGCATCGCCACCCCTTGTTTCTAGGGTTTTTCTCGGGTAAGTGCCATGCTGCCTAGATCGCATCTTGCGATCTAGGCAGTATCTACTTATGCGTTATTTGGTGTTACTCGTACTGAAGCCTTGTTGATGGCGAGTAACACTATTATCGTAGATTTGTTTAGGCTAGCATCGGTACTTTTTTGCTATGATCGTTTAGTTATGCTACCTCTAGTTATCTCGCCGCCTTTGCACCTTTTCCCGGGTGTGAGGGTGGCACCTTGCTTGATCTTTATTTAAGTCAATTTGATCTGTTATAGTTGTGCCTTGTTCTCCAAGGTTTAGTTTGATATCTACATGATCAGGCCTTACAAACGGGTTGAACGATCCAGTAATATGTAAGATATGGTTTGCCGATCCGAGAGGAGTTGTTCCGGGAATTGACTTTACGTTGGTTTTTAGGCCTTCTCTAGGGTTAGTTTTCTATTATCTTTTGTATCTACCAGGCTCAATTACGTGTAGGACGTTCCAATTATGTGGTGAAAACGTTAAACTGTCATAGATCGATTTAACTTGTATTGATGAAGCAAAACCCCATGGTATCGTAGATCTAATACAGAACCATGGGTTAATCGGCTCTAGGAGCCGATTCACAGGGAAACCTGGGAGCCGGTCACGGCTCGAATTTTACGTATACTTGTTTACCATGCAGGAAACCAATCGAAGCAATCCTTCACCTTCCTGACCAGGTGTAGGTCAGGTGGCACGCCCTCGAACCAAGCCAGGACGTGTGCCGGAGTTTTGCGGGCCGTTGCCCGAGGGACCAGGGCCCACCAGCAGTTCTGGGAGCCTCCCGGCTCTTCGTGTTGCTCGTCGCTGCTCGCCGGTGGGTTTTGACAGGCAACTGTTTCAAAGTGAGGTAGAGAATCAACGTAACAAGAAGATTAAATTTCTGCGTTCTGATCGTGGAGGTGAATATCTAAGTTACGAGTTTGGCGAGCATTTGAAGAAGTGCGGAATACTTTCACAATTGACACCGCCGGGAACACCACAGCGTAATGGTGTGTCCGAACGTCGTAATCGAACTCTCTTAGATATGGTTCGTTCTATGATGTCACTTACAGATTTACCACTATCATTTTGGGGTTATGCATTAGAAACAGCCGCATTCACTTTAAATAGGGCACCATCTAAATCCGTTGAAACGACACCGTATGAATTATGGTTTGGGAAGAAACCTAGATTGTCGTTCCTTAAAGTTTGGGGATGCGAAGCCTATGTAAAGAAGTTACAGCCGGACAAGCTTGAACCCAAAGCGGAAAAATGCGTCTTCATAGGATACCCGAAGGAAACTATTGGGTATACCTTCTATCACAAATCCGAAGGCAAAATCTTCGTTGCTAAGAATGGATCCTTTCTAGAGAAGGAATTTCTCTCGAAAGAAGTGACTGGAAGGAAAGTAGAACTCGACGAGGTTTTCGAACCTTCTCTCGAAATTGCGAGTAGCGCAGCACCGGAAGAAGTTCCTGTGGTGCCTGCACCAATTAGAGAGGTAGCTAATGATGATGATCATGAAACTTCGGTTGAAGTTGCTACAGAGCCTCGGAGGTCAACGAGAACTCGTACCACTCTAGATTGGTATGATCCCGTTATGAGTGTCATGTTGGTGGACAACACCGATGACCCTGAGACATATGAGGAAGCGATGATGAGCCCAGATTCTAATAAATGGCAAGAAGCCATGAAATCCGAGATTGGATCCATGTACGAAAACCAAGTATGGACTTTGGTGGACTTACCGGATAGCCGGAAGGCTGTCGAGAACAAATGGATCTTCAAGAAGAAAACAGATGCTGATGGTAATGTTACTGTCTATAAAGCTCGACTTGTCGCAAAAGGGTTTCGACAAATTCAAGGAGTTGACTACGATGAGACTTTCTCACCAGTAGCGAAGCTAAAGTCTGTGAGGATTATGTTAGCAATCGCTGCATATTATGATTATGAGATATGGCAGATGGATGTCAAAACAGCATTCCTCAATGGAGACATTGATGAAGAGTTCTATATGATGCAACCCAAAGGTTTTGTCGATCCTAAAGATGCTAACAAGGTATGCAAACTTCAACGGTCCATCTATGGATTGAAGCAAGCATCCCGAAGTTGGAATCAACGTTTTGATAAGGTGATCAAAAGTTTTGGTTTTATACAAACTTATGGAGAAGCTTGTATTTACAAGAAAGTGAGTGGGAGCTGTGTAGCATTCTTAATACTGTATGTAGATGACATATTGTTGATTGGGAATGATGTAGACCTTCTTAATAGTGTCAAGGAATATTTGAATAATAGTTTTTCAATGAAGGATCTTGGCGAAGCAGCTTACATATTAGGCATAAAGATTTATAGAGATAGATCAAAACGCCAAATATCATTGTCACAGAGTACATATTTGGACAAAGTTCTAAAGAGATTTGGAATGGAAGATAGCAAGAAAGGGTTCTTGCCCATGTTGCCCAATACGACCTTGAGTAAAACTCAAAGTCCGACATCGGCAGAAGATAGAGAAAGGATGAGTAAGACTCCCTATGCCTCAGCCATAGGATCTCTAATGTATGCCATGCTATGTACTAGACCCGACATTGCATATGCTGTTAGTTTAACTAGCAGATATCAAAGTGATCCAGGAGTGGATCATTGGACAGCGGTCAAAAACATCCTTAAGTACTTGAGAAGAACTAAGGATATGGTTCTTTCTTATGGAGGTGATGAACAGCTCGTTGTTAATGGTTACACCGATGCTAGTTGGAACACCGATCCGGATGATTCTAAATCACAATCCGGATACGTATTTATTTTGAATGGTGCAACAGTTAGCTGGAGGAGTGAAAAGCAAAGTGTTGTGGCGAGATCTTCAACTGAATCGGAATACATGGCTGCTTTGGAGGCTTCACAAGAAGCGATATGGATGAAAGAGTTCATTACAGAGCTGGGTGTGGTTCCTAGTGCACTGGACCCAATGTCTATCTACTGTGATAACATGGGCGCCATAGCCAATGCGCAAGAACCAAGGTCACACAAGAAGCTGAAGCACATCAAGCTACGTTTTCACGCTATTCGAGAACATATCCAGGATGGGGATATAAAGATTTGCAAAGTACACACATATCTGAATGTGGCGGATCCGTTGACTAAACCTCTCCCGAGGGCAAAACATGACCAGCACCAAACTGCCATGGGTGTTCGGTATATTACCATGTAATCTAGATTAGATGACTCTAGTGCAAGTGGGAGACTGTTGGAGATATGCCCTAGAGGCAATAATAAATGTAGTTATTATTATATCTTTGTGTTTATGATAAATGTTTACATTCATGCTATAATAGTATTAACAAGGAAACATTGATACTTGTGTGATTTGTAAACTTAATTTGAAGTCCCTAGTATAGCCTCTATACATCACTAGCTTGTTGGTTGATAAATGATTGTGGTTTCCCTATCATGAACATTGAGATGTTATCAACAACAAGATCATATCGTTAGGAGAATGATATGATGGACATACTCCTATAGATAAGCGTAGCATAAAGATCAAGTCATTTTAATAGTTCAATTGCTATATGCTTTCTGATACATAGTAACCTAATTCCTTCGACCATGAGATCATGCATATCACCTTTACCGGATGGATGCTTTGATGACATCAAACACCACACCGTAACTGGGTGGCTATAAAGGTGGCATTGAGTGTTCGGAAAGTATTGGTTGAGACACATGGATCAAGAGTGGGATTTGTCCATCCATATGACGGATAGATATACTCTGGGCCCTCTCGGTGGAATGTCATCCAATTAGCTTGCAAGCATGTGACTGGCTCACAAGGGATCACATATCACGGGAACGAGAAAAGAGTACTTATCGGTAACGAGGTTGAACTAGGTATACAGAGATACCGACGATCATAACCTCGGATAAGTAAACTATCGTGAGACAAAGGGAAATTGGTATCGTATGTAAGTGGTTCATTCGATCGCAAAGTAATCGTAGAAATATGTGGGAGTCATATGAATTTCCAGATTCCTCTATTGGTTATTGTTCGGAGAAGTGTCTCGATCATGTCCGCATAATTCACGAACCATAAGGAGACACACTTAAGGATTCGACGTTGTTTGAGTAGTTATGGTATTATGAGAAAGAGACCGAATGTTGTTCGGAGTCTCGGATGGGATCCGGGATATCACGAGGAGATCCGGAATGGTCCGGAGAATAATATTCATATAAGGAAAGTCCCGTTTCGGAGTTCGGGAATGATTCCGGTGTTTTCATCGGGAATGTTCTAGAAGGTTCCGGAATGTACGGCACTCCGGAGGGGAAGGGGTACATGAATGTGTCATTTCATATTGGAATGATTGCATCATGTACTAAGTGCCCTCGCTGTTCCAAATAAAGGATTAAATTGAATCCTAGTTTGAAAAGTCAAATAGCTAGTTTGAAAAGTCAAACGGCTAAAATTGGAAAGAGGAAAAGAGGAGGGAGGTGAAACCGAGTTGGGGAGGGAGTCCTCCTCCCCAAGCCAGCGCACCACCCAATCCGAGTTGGGGAGGGACTCCCCACCCTCCCCTTGGCCGGCCGGCCCCTCCACCTATATAAGGAGGGGCAGGTACCTCCTAGCACACACAAGTACCTCTCCTCTAAAAACCCTAGCCCCAAGCCGCTGCCGCCTCCAAGCCACCGCCGGCCCCTAGGGCATCAACTCGCCGCCGCCTAGCTAAACCCTAGCCGCCGGCTTGTCCTCTCCTTGGTGTCTCTAAACCCTAGAACACCGAGGGACTCTCTCATACTCCACCATACTCGCTCCGGCTTAAGGCGAAGCCCTGCGAGATCTCCCCTCTACTTCCGGTACCACGCCGTTGTGCTGCCGGAATCGCGAGGAGAGTGCTACAACCTCCGCTGCCTGCTGGAACAAGGGAGAGGAAGGTCTTCGTCGAGTACCGAACGTGTGACCGACTGCGGGAGCGCTGCCGGAACGCAGCGCCGGAAGGATCGTCTACGCGATCTTGAGATCGGGAAGAGTACGACTACATCACCCACGAGAATCCGCTCTCGTTAAACACTTTGGAATCTTCGAGGGTAAGTTATTCCATCGACTCGTTGCTACAATCTAGTAGATAGATCTTGGCTTGTTTGTTTGTATGCGATAGAAAATTTTTGTTTTCCATGCTACGAAACCCTATAGGAGGCGAGGCGATGGATCGTGCGGATCTGGCTCTCGGAGAGCCGATCGCGAGGCGGCGACTCGCGGATGCGAGCCGAATCCTCCGAGACGATGACGTCGGTGAGACCGACGAAGAGGCTGATCGTGCCGATCGGCAGGATCACGCTCTGTGTGACGGGGCGCGCCGCCGGGACGTAGCTGCTCGGCAAGATCTGGAGCATCTCGCCGATCGCTATCATTCGGCTGGTGGCGACCGTCTCGTCGATGGGCAGATTGGATCTCGCCGCAGAACACCGGCCAGACCGGCCAGGCCCCACGGTGGGCGCCACTGTCGTGGGAATGGTCACGGCAGATGCTGCAATCGGCAGCGAGTAGTAGAACGAGGGGCAAGGGCGGCCAGCCATCTGCGGTGCGAGATGAGGGCAAAGACACAGGGTTTTACCCAGGTTCAGCCCCCCGGAGGGTAAAGACCTACTCCTGCTAGATTGTATTATGGAGGTGTTACAATGGGCGAGCTCGGCGGCTAGGCGGCGAGTCGCTTGGGTGTATGAGGGAACGTACGCCTACTCGCCCTATAGGGAGGTTTATATAGGCTCACCTCCCCTAGGGTTTACATATCTCAACCGATTCAGTTAAAGCTTCGGTAGTCGTTTAACCTAATCCGACTGGGCCTATCTACTCGCCTGGGCCTTCAGCTTCCAGTCGCTCGGTGCCTTGCTGGGCTTCAATCCACTCGCCGTTCTGCAGGCCCACTCGCCAGCTTACGGGCCAGTCGGAAACGTCCTGCTGGGTATACCCCAGTAGGCATATCCCCATCAAATTGCAACGACAAGAGTCACTTTGTGGCCAAGTGTCCCTTTGAGAACCGTGAAGACAATGGTGGTCATCTCATTCGCAAGATCAAGTCAAGGCCTCCTCATCCTTTGAACAAGAACTATGCCGTAAAGAATGTCGCCAACAAGGAAAGAGCTATTGTGGTCCATGAAGAATATATTTCGGGCACGGATGAAGATGATGATGATGATGAAGTTCAAGGTGGTGAGATTGTGGGAGTTGCTGCTATTGCCACTACATCTACTCCATGACTGTCCCTCTTCGACTCACCTAATGAGAACGTCATCTCCTCCAACCAAAAGTGCCTCATGGCCAAGGCCACCGAGGTAACATCTAAACCCACTCCTCAACCCATCTCTAGTGAGCCTTCTTATCTTGATATTGTTGGTCTAGAGGTGAAGAAAGAGATGTTTGACATGTGTGAATTTGTTGCTATCTTGGATGAAGAAACTAAAACTTTCTTTGAATCCTTGCTTGCACAACTTGACAATGCTAGGGACGCTTTAGATGAAAAGGAAGAACTTCTTGACTTGTTAAGTAAAAATGAAAGAGATGCCGCCGATGAAATTGCTTCTCTCACTAAAAGTCTTGAGGATGAACAAAATATGAGAATTAATCTTGAAGAGAGTGTGTCTAAACTAGTTGATGACCATAACAACACCATGTGCTCTCTAGTTAAAGAACGTGATCATGCTCTAGCTTTGGTTAAAGTGCTTAAGAAAGAAAAAGTTGAGTTTGTGGTTGGTCATGATAGGACTCAAGAAGATCATGAGAAACTCAAAGAGGAACACAAAGCCTTGGAGATCAAATTCTCAAGTCTTTTTTAAGCTCATGAACAACTTCAAACTCAACTAACTTGTGAACATGCTAAGTCTTCCGTTGTGCAAATTATAGACTTGTCTAGCACTCCTAACCCTTGTTGCAAGCATGAGCATATCATTGAGGAGAACAAGGCATTGAAGGATCAACTTGCCAATACTAAGAAGAAGAAGAAGAAGAAGAAGAAGAACAAGGGCATGGATCAAGGACCCTCAAATGGTCCAACCATCTTGCAAAGTGACAACTTTTCCAGAAACAACAATCCCTCTTATATTCTTTGCAAGTCCTATGATGGTCATGTATATGCTAGATATGTTGGAACTTCTTACATGCATGATTATAATTGGGCCATTTGGGTGCCGAAGACTCTTGTTACTAACAAAAGGGGACCCATTGCAAAAATGGGTACCTAAAACCAAAGCTTGATTTTCTTGTAGGACTATGCTTCTGGTGGATCAAAATGGGTGCTTGATAGTGGTGCCACAAGTCATATGATCGGAAGCAAGTCTATCATGACGGAGATGAGGCCAAATATTGCCAACACCATGGTCTCCTACGGTGATAAAACAAGTTCTCAGGTTTTGGGTTTTGGCAAAGTGGTGGCAACCCCGGATATATCCTTGGTTGACGTCATGCTTGTGAAAACTCTTGGTTACAATTTACTTTCAGTTTGTGCTCTTGCCCTTATGGGTCTTTCTTCTTTCTTCCATGTGCATTTCGTGGTCCTCATGTGGAGCAAGTCTCTCAAGGTGTCTTTCGTAGGGTATGTAGAGCATGACTTGTATGTGGTAGACTTTTCGGGGACCACTACTCCTCATGCTCTATGTCTCTATGCTAAAGCCGACAAGGGATGGTTGTGGCATCGCCACCTAGCCCATGTTAACATGAGAACTTTGCAAAGACTTCACTCCGAGGGCCACATCCTTGGACTTAACGATGTTTCTTTTGCCAAAGATCGTGTTTGTAGGGCTTGTATTGAAGGTAAGATGCATGAAAATCCTCACAAAGTGCTCAATCAAATCACCACAGAGAGATGTTTGGAGCTCTTGCATATGGACCTTTTTGGTCCTCCCTCTCATGATAGTCTTGGAGGCAAGAAGTATTGTTTGGTTATTGTGGATGATTTCTCAAGATACACTTGGGTGTTCTTCTTCAAGTACAAGAGTGAGACTCAACAAATTGTCATCGATTTTGCCAATGAAGTTCAATGGAAACACAATGCAACCATTCTCTCAATTCCAACTGACAATGGCATCGAGTTCAAGAACTATACCTTGGATGAGTTTCTTAGTGATGAAGGAATCAAGCATCAATACTCCACTCCCTATACCCCTCAACAAAATGGTGTTGCCGAAAGGAAGAATCGCACGTTGATGGATGCGGCTCGGTCTATGCTAGCTGAATTCAAGTCTCCATACAACTTTTGGGCCGAGGCCATCTCCACCGCTTGCCATGCAACCAAACGGTTCTACCTTCGCAAGAAAAAGAACAATACCCCCTATGAGCTGCTCACCGGGAAAAGCCAAATGTTAGCTACTTTCGTGTGTTTGGTTGCAAGTGCTATATTCTCAAGAAAGGAGTTCGTTTGTCCAGGCTTGAATCCAAGGCTCAAGAAGGAATTTCCGTTGGTTACTCAAATCAGTCCCATGCTTATAGAGTCTACAACAAAGCGAATGGAAGAGTTGAAGAGACGAGCAATGTGAAGTTTGATGAAAACCATGAGTCCGTTGTTAGGCAAGACGGTGTTTGTGATCCAAGTGATGAAATTCCTCCTAAGGCCATAAGAAGAATGGGTGTAGATTTACACCTCCCCATTGAGGATCCCCTTGTGGACAAAGGAGAAGGACCAAGCTCTACTCAAGTGGAGCCCTCACTCTCACAAGACCATCTTTCCTCTCAAGGACCTACTATTTTGGCACAAGCTCCCTCAAGCTCTTCCGAAGCTTCTCATGCTCATGACTCTCCAAGCCCCGAAGGTCAAGCTCTTCATCAACAACATCAACCTCCCCAAGATGGGGCTCCTCCTCAAGGCACCTCCCAAGGTCAAGCTCTTCATCAACAACATCAACCTCCCCAAGATGGGGCTCCTCCTCCTCAAGGTCAAGCTCGTCAAGATCAAGGGCAAGCCAGTGATAGTCAAGGCTCTACTCCAAATGATGACTCTCCCGAAGTGGAAATTGATGAAGATGATCCTCGTGTTCGTGCTTATAGTCAAGGCGGGGGCTCCAATGGTGGCAATGACCAAGTGGTTGCTCAAGAATCTCGTGTTGAAGCACAAGCCCGCCGTCAAGCCTATCGTCTCGCCAAGCTCGTTCGAGATGGCCATATCCTTGATAATGTTTATGGAGATTTCAATAAAGGTTCCACTACTAGGAGGCAACTAGCCTCTTTTAGCTCTCACCATGCTTTTATCTCTCTTGTGGAACCACAAAAAGTCTTCGAGTCTCTTGAAGATGATGATTGGCTTGACGCTATTAACGAAGAACTTCACAACTTCAAGAGGAACAATGTTTGGACATTAGTTGAGCAGACCAAAGATTGTCAAAATGTCATCGGTACCAAATGGGTTTTCAAGAACAAGTGTGATGCGAATGGAATAGTTGTGCGCAACACGGCAAGGTTAGTTGCCCAAGGATACTCATAAGTTGAGGGCATCGACTACTGTGAGAATTATGCCCCCGTTGCTCGCCTTGAATCCATTCGTATGCTTCTTGCTTTTGCTACTCATCATAACTTCAAGTTGCATCAAATGGATGTTAAGAGTTCTTTTCTTAATGGGCCTTTGAAAGAGTTGGTATACGTCAAGCAACCTCCGGGTTTTGAGGATCCACTTTTCCCGAACCATGTCTACAAGCTCAATAAGGCACTCTATGGCCTAAAACAAGCCCCACGTGCGTGGTATGATTGCCTTAGAGAGCTCTTGTTATACCGTGGCTTCGAAGTGGGCCTCATTGATCCCACTCTTTTTACTAAGAAAGTTGGAGGCCACTTGTTCGTATGCCAAATCTATGTTGATGATATTTTCTTTGGGTCTATTAACAAAGCTTTTAATGAGGATTTTGCCAAGCTCATGACCGATTGCTTCGAGATGTCCATGATGGGGGAGTTGAAGTTTTTCCTTGGGTTTGAAGTCAAGAAATTGAGGAAAGGGACCTTCATCAACCAAGTCAAATACATTCAATACATGCTCAAGAAGTTCAAGTTTGATCAAGTCAAAGGATCCAAGACTCCCATGCCAACTAAGGTTAATCTTGATCTCGATCCCAAGGGTAAGTATGTGGATCAAAAACTCTATCGCTCTATGATTGGTTCTTTGCTCTATCTTTGTGCATCCCGATCGGATATTATGTTGAGTGTGGGTATGCGTGCAAGATTCCAAGCCGCACCAAAAGAAAGCCACATGGTGGCGGTCAAGAGAATCTTTCGATATTTGGTTCATACCCCAACTTTGGGTTATGGTACCCCAAGGGAGCCAGCTTTGACCTTATTGGATACACAAACTCGGATTGGGCTAGTGACAAAGTGGGAAGAAAGTCAACCTTCGGAGCTTGTCAGTTTCTTGGAAGATCTTTGGTTTGTTGGTCATCGAAGAAGCAAAACTGTGTGTCTATGTACACTGCCGAAGCTGAGTACATCTCCGCCGCAAGTTGTTGTGCTCAATTGCTATTGATGAAGCAAACTTTAAAGGATCTCGGGCTATCTTTTGACAAGGTGCCCCTTCTTTGTGACAATGAGAGTGCCATTTATATTGCTCACAACCCCGTGCAACACAACCGGACTAAGCACATTGAGATTTTGTCATCATTTCATTCGGGACCATGTTGCTAGAGGAGACATTTCTTTGGAGTATGTTCCCACCAAGGAAAATCTTGCGGATCTTTTCATGAAGCCTCTTGATGAAGAAAGGTTCCGAGAGTTAAGGCATGAGATAAATATCATTGATTCGAGCAATGTGGCTTGAGTACCTTGCACACCTACCCGTGTCGCAATGTGTATCTAGTTTGGATGTAGGCATGGATTTAAGGGGAGTGTAGTTCCTCTTATGTACAAACACTATCCCTATTATGCGCACATTAAAGTTTTCATACTCTATAGTCTCTAAAGGAGACCATTTGAGCTTCATGATGAGTGTTGGTAATGAACCCAAGATATATCTTCGCGGTGTCAAGCCATTTACTCTTATATAAGGTGGCCTCGGCCACCGACCCGTTTTTGTCTCTTGTTTTGGTTTACTTTGTGTGTTTGGTTGTTTTTGTTCTTTTTTGGTTTTGGTTCTTCACAGTTTGAGCTCTCTATCCCAAGCCTTTCCTTTCCTCAAGCCCTCTCTATTCCCTGCATAAGTTCTTCCTTGTTATCTTCCAATCCTGAGAAGTTTTTCCGGCGTCACCGGAACTTTCGGTCAGCTGCCGGAACTTCCGATCAGCATGTTGTTCTTAGGAACCACTTGCTGACCTGCATAGTTTCTGCCTGACCCGGAACTTCTGGTTCATCGGAACTTCCGGTCATTGACCGGAACTTCCGGTGAGGCTATCTGTCCTATATAAAGTGGGCCCTGGGGAAAACGGGATCTTCCTCTTTTCCCCAAGACCCATATTTTATTTGGAGCAGCCGCTGGCAAAGTGAACTCCGCGAAGGTGCTCCGGCCCCTTCGTCTTCGGCCACCCCTCCTCAGATCTTCTCCGCGGGAACCTTCCCCACCTTGATCTCCCACCATGGACTCTGGTATTTTCCCTCAACTCCCTCCATTAATGGAGATTTTGCTCTCTCACCATTGCTTGAGTTAGGGCTCACCTTGTCTAGGCTAGTTCTTTGGCTAGAACGTGTTGGGAGATCTTGGTAGGCCTAGGGAATCATGCTAGGGTAGATTGGTCCAATACATTCATGGAAATTTGTACTTGTGCCTTGTAGATCTAGATCTATGGATCTTGCTATTTGAACCGCCAGTTCGTGGTCTCATCGGAACTTCCGGTGAGCCACGACCGGAACTTCCGGTGGACCATTTACACCAGAAGTTACGGCGCTTCAGCGGAAGTTCTGGCAACAGTAAAAAAATTCCCTGACTGTATTTTTCCAATCTCCTTTTGTATTTCTTCTGAACTTGAGCACTTACACCACCTTCCCTCCCTATTCTTTTGCTTTCTTCTCAGAGCAAGGTGGTGCCCGCAAAGGCAAGCGTCTCCGTCGACCATCCTCCGATATTCCTCCTGAGATTGATGAAGATGATGTTGAGGTGGTGCGTCCATCCACTCAGACGAGTCGTCAGAGGTCTGCTGCCGCTCGTCGTGCTGCTGCTGAGGGAAAGCGGCTTGTTCTTGCCTCTCAGAAGGCCACTGCCACCGGGCCTGAAAAATCCAAGGCCAAGATCTCTAAATGGACTCAGAAGGCCTACTCTGAATTCAGGCGTGTGGATCCTTACCTTGTTCCTTGTGACCGTCACTGCTTGGATTCCCTCTTCCACAACTGCCGTCAAGAACAGATCTTTGCTGAAATCTATGCTACCAAGACAAAGTTTGTCGTTGCTCCTCAGAAGTACATCAATGTGGCTCACATGGAAGAAAATCATGCATACTTTGGCGAGGCTCTTGACATTTGCAGGAGGTTTGGGCTGATTCCCCTCATGGAGCACCGTCAGAACTTCGATGAGAATGCTATTGCTCAATTCTACACTACTCTTCACCTGAATATGAGCTCTTCTACTGAAGGTGTTATGAAGTGGATGACTAATGGCGTGCTGCTTACCGCCCAATGGTCCGAATTTGCTGAGCTCCTTGGCTATTCCATTCAACCTGGCAAAGGGGCAAATGGTTGGCGTGTCCATACCGCCCAAGCTGCTGATACTGAAGTCCTAGAGCCTCTTTACATTGAAGGTTGGGGCACTATTGGTTATGTGAATCATCTGCAGCCAGTTTATGACATCATGCGCAGGGTGTACTTGAACACCATCTCTCCCAAGGCCGACAACTTTGGTCAGTTTCATGCCTATCAAGTTGATCTCATGCATCATACTTACCTTTGTCGTGACTCTGACAGGAAGATGGATGTCATGCATTTCATCTACACCGAGATGTGGCAGGCTATCATTGACAAGCGCTCTTTCCCCTATGCTCCCTATATTCAGACTCTCATCAATCACAAGTGGCTTGAGGTGAGTGGTACGCGCTTCTCTGAGGACTCCATCACCATTCATGAGGAGAAGAAGCTGTGTGTGAGCAAACACAACAAGCCTCGGTCCCAAGAAGAAAAGGAAGAAGCTCTTAGGCAGGCTCGTGCTAAATCTGGTGGTCCCTGTTCTGCTCATGGTGGCTCTAGTGCTCGTGGTCCTTCTCTTCAGAGGCAGCCATCTTGGGCCAAGAAGCTGCTCGGAAAGGTGAAGAAGACCTTTTGCTTTCTGCAGGATCACGAGTATCAGTCTTATGTCGATCAGTGACACAGTGTTCGGCGCCAGAAGGCTATCATGTCAGCTCTCAATATTCCCTGATCTCCTGTCACTAGCTCTGTCACTGCTCCCAGGGATGATTGGATTCGCGACAACTACCACTGGACTGAGGATGAGTCTGAGGAGGTGGTCATTGGTTCCCTGCCTGCGTGGGATTCTTGGGTCCCTGAGCCCGCTCCTCCTCCCTTTCATGGTTGGGGCGATTAGAGTGATCTTTCCTTCCTTTTTGGTGTCTCGATGCCAAAGAGGGAGAAATATGTCTATTAGGTTGCTCAAGGGATTTGCATGGGGTGAGTCGCGAGCTCGTTCTTGTCTTTGATCTTTTGTAGATCGTGAACTCTCTAGTTTTATTTGTGTGCTTGTGGACCTCTTTGTGCTTGTGCACTTATGTGTATGAGACTATGTGGTATGTTATGTTATTCTTGGTTAATGCCTAGTGTTTGGTATTATTGTTATTGGCTTATGGGCATTTGTATATGGTGGTGGAGCATTTTTAGTCTCCCTTGATATTTCTTCTATTGTCTCCACCACAGTTGGTTGGTGCAACGGTATGATGTCTATACTATCTATTCCTTGCACCTGTGCTATCTTTTCAATTGGAAGGGGGAGCCTCCTTGTATGTGTGCTAGTCTTGTTCTTAGAGCATTTTCTCTAACTTGCACACATATAGGGGGAGCGTGTTCCATCCATTGCAAAGATTACTTCCATCTTATGCAAATCTTTGGGATTGTCATCAAACACCAAAAAGGGGGAGATTGAAAGGACTATATTTTCCCATGCTATTTTGGTGATGATGAAAATCCCACTTGTGGTTTAACCGTGTACTTGAGTTTCAGGAAAAAATGCGTTTGATGATTCCTATGGATTATGTGGATGCTCTCTTTGGGAACTCGTGAAGACGGCGGCCTTTAGTTTTTCTAATTTCTCTCTTTTTATTGCTTTAGGTAGTCGTACTATCAAGACGGGGTCCATCTCGGAAGGCTGTGGGAAATCACTTGTTCTTGCACAAACCCCATATGCACCGCCACAGCCATCCTACTCATCTGCGAGAGAGCGAGGTTTTGATCTGCTGGAGCCGTTTCCGTCTGATCGAAACTTCCGGCCAGGCGCCGGAAGTTCCGCTTAGGGCTTTTCTGTGGGAAGATCTGGAACTTAGTTCCGATCCAACTTCCGCTGGAAGTTCCGGCCAACTCCCGGTACCTTCTGTTTGGGTATGCTCTATTTGCCAGAAGTTGCACCAGAAGTTCCGGTGAGGAATTTCCGTTGCTTCTCCCAGAAAGTTCCTGAGCGGAACTTCCGCCCAGACGCCGGAACTTCCGGTCAGAAATGATTCAAAACCCAGATGTTCCGCCCCTAGTTCCGCTCCAAGTTTCGCTGAAGGATCAGTATACTTCTGTTCGAAGTGGCTATTTGATGGAACTTGGGCCGAAACTTGCATCGGAAGTTTCACCGGAACTTCCAGTCATTTTGACTGGAACTTCCGGTCAAGCTTTTGGAGCGGGCGTCCACGGGATGATGACCGTTGAAGCCTCGCTGGGCAGAACTTCTGGCCGCTCACCGGAAGTTCCGGTGAGGTCGCGGAGGCTGTAATGGTTCAGCGTGGAGGGAGCCTATTTAAGGCACCCTCCTTCTTCCTCCCACCCAACTCGAAAATTTTCTCTTTCCTCCATTAATGCTCGAGCTTCACCTCACTAGATCTCTCTCCCTAGCCACTCAAATCACTTGATCTTTTGAGAGGTGAGGGAGGTGACCTAGATCTACACTTCCACCAAAGAAGATTTGATTTCCCCACCTATCCTTTGTGGATCTTGTTGCTCTTGGGTTTCTTGAAACCCTAGACGGTGTAGGGCATCCTCGGAGCTAAGGGCTTGTGTTGTAAAGGTCTGTGGTGTCGTTGAGGGCCTCCAATTGAGTTGTGGAGCTTCCCCCTCAACCTTGTTGTAAAGGTTTCGGTTGGAGCCTTCAAGGTCACCGGTTAGTGGATTGTGTGGCCTCCTTTGTGGAGGAGCTCACCGGAGAAGAAGGTGAGGCCTTTGTGGCGCTCAGGTGACCTTGTGTGGCCTTGACACATCTCCAACATAGACGTACCTCCTTTGTGAGTGAACTACGGGAATTCCATCTCCGTGTTCCCGCTTCGGTTACTTCGTTCCCTTCCTTTACTTCTTACTCTTTACCGTTCTTGTGGTTGTTGTAAGTTATCTAGCATATAGGTTGTTCACCTAGTTGCACATCTAGATAACTTTCTTTCCCGCTAATCCTAAAAGTGTGAAACAAATTAAAAATTGGTAGTCGCCTATTCACCCCCCTCTAGTCGATTCAAAGTCGGTACTTTCAAGTGGAGATCAAGAAGGAACATCAAGTGTTGATGATCAATAAGAACACTGGTTTCGAGAAAGACAAGAAGGTAAACAGAAGGGAAGTAAGGGCGGTAAGTCGGTTGCCGTGCCTGAAAAGAAACCCCGAGTTGGCCCTAAGTGTGATACCGAGTGCTATTATTGTAAGGGGACTGGCACTGGAAGCGCAACTGCCCCAAGTATTTGGCAGACAAGAAGGACGGCAAGGCAAACAAAGGTATATATGATATACATGTTACTGATATGTACTTGACTAGTACTCACAGTAGCACCTGGGTATTTGATACCGATTCAGTTGCTAATATTTGTAACTCGAATCAGGGGCTATGGAACAAGCGACCGCTAGCAAGGTGTGAGGTCAAGATGCGTGTCGGCAATGGATCAAGTTTGGATGTGATCGCCGTCGGAACGCTACCTCTCCACTTACCGTCAGGATTATTAATAAACTTGAATAATTGTGATCTGGTGCCAACACTAAGCATGAACATTGTATCTGGATCGTGTTTGATGCGAAGTGATTATTCATTTAAATCCGAGAATAATGGTTGTTCCATTTATATGAATGAAATCTTTTATGGTCATGCACCGATGATGAATGATTTATTTCTGTTGGATCTCGATAATAGTGTTACACATATTCATAATGTTGATGCTAAAAGGATTAAACTTAATGATGATATATCCACATATATGTGGCACTGCCGTCTAGGTCATATTGGCGTTAAACGCATGAAGAAGCTCCATTCAGATGGGCTTTTAGAATAACTCGATTTTGAATCATTTGATACATGTGAGCCATGCCTTATGGGCAAGATGACTAGAACGCCATTTTCCGGTTGAATGGAACAGACGACAGATTTATTGGAAATCATACATTCTGATGTATGTGGTCCAATGAGTGTGTCGGTGCGAGGTGGATATCGTTATTTTGTTACTTTCATGAATGATTTGAGTAGATATGGTTATATCTACTTGATGAAACAAAAGTCTGAAACCTTTGAAAAGTTCAAGGAATTTCAGAGTGAAGTGGAAAATCATCGTATAGAAAGATCAAATTTCTATGGTCCGACCGTGGAGGAGAGTATCTAAGTTACGATTTTAGCACTCATATGAAAGAGTGTGGGATTGTTTCACAACTCTCACCTGCCGGAACACCACAACTAAATGGTGTGTCGGAATGTCGTAATCATACTTTATTGGATATGGTTCGATCTATGATGTCTCTAACGGACTTTCCGTTGTCATTTTGGGGTTATGCACTAGAAACTGTTGCATTCACTTTAAATCGGGCACCATCTAAATCCGTTGAAAAGACACCATATGAATTGTGGTTTGGAAACAAACCTAAGCTGTCATTTCTTAAAGTTTGGGGATGCGATGTTTATGTGAAAAAACTTCAACCGGATAAACTCGAACCCAAAGCGGAAAAATGCATCTTCATAGGACACCCTAAATAAACTACTGGGTATCCCTTCTAT
The DNA here is from genome assembly GCA_910589765.1 of Avena atlantica. Lineage (NCBI taxonomy): Eukaryota > Viridiplantae > Streptophyta > Magnoliopsida > Poales > Poaceae > Avena > Avena atlantica. The sequence goes on along the minus strand of OU342739.1, from coordinate 57,095,772 downwards.
CGCAAATCCGAGGGCAAGGTTTTTGTTTCCACGAATGGATCCTTTCTACAGAAAGAGTTTCTCACGGAAGGTGTGAGTAGTTGGAAGGTAGAACTTGAGGAGGTTACTGAACCTTCTCTTCAAAGTTAGGATTATGTTAGCAATTGCTGCATATTTTGATTATGAGATATGGCAGATGGATGTCAAAACCGCGTTCCTCAATAGTAATATTGAAGAAGATTTGTATATGATACAACCAAAGGGTTTTGTCGATCCTAAGGATGCTAACAAGGTGTGCAAGCTTCAGCGATCCATCTATGGATTGAAGCAAGCATCACGGAGTTGGAATCTCCGCTTTGATGAGGTGATCAAAGAGTTTGGATTTGTCCAAACTTATGGAGAGGCTTGTATTTACAATAAAGTGAGTGGGAGCAATGTGGCATTTCTGATATTATATGTGGATGACATATTATTGATCGGAAATGATATAGATCTTTTAAACAGTGTTAAAAGTTATCTAAACAGCAAATTTTCAATGAAGGACCTAGGTGAAGCGTCATACATATTAGGCATAAAGATCTATAGAGATAGATCTAGGCGCCTAATAGGGCTATCGCAAAGTACATACCTTGATAAGATTTTAAAGAAGTTTTAAATGGACGGAAGTAAGAAGGGGTTCTTACCTATGTTGCAAGGCAAGACATTGAGTAAGACTCAAAGTCCGGCTATGGCGGAAGAAAGAGAGATAATGGACAAAGTCCCCTATGCTTCAGCCATAGGCTCTATAATGTACGCCATGCTATGTACAAGACCGGATGTGACACATGCTATTAGTTTGACTAGTAGGTACCAATCGTATCTAGGTTCGGAACACTGGATAACGGTCAAGAATTTCCTTAAGTACCTGCGAAGAACTAAGGATATGTTTCTTGTGTACGGAGGTGAACAAGAGCTCGTCGCTAAGTGTTATGTCGTCGCAAGCTTTGACACTGATCCAGATGACTCTAAGTCTCAATCCGGATACGTATTTCTCATGAATGGCGGAGCGGTTAGTTGGAGGAGTTCCAAACAACCTGTGGTGGCGGGATCAACAACAGAGGCCAAATATGTTGCTTCTTCGGAAGCAGCTCAGAAAGCGGTTTGGATGAAGGAGTTCATATCCGAACTAGGCATGGTTGCGAGCGCATTGGACCCAATGGTGATCTATTATGACAACAATGGTGCCATTGCCAATGCCAAAGAACCAAGGTCTCACAAGAATTCCAAGCATATTAAGCGCCAGTTTCACTCCATCCGTGAGCATATGAAGGATGGAGATATAAAGATTTGTAAATTACATACGGATCTCAATGTAGCAGATCCTTTGACTAAAACTCTCCCTAGAGCAAAACATGATCAACACCGGAACTCCATGGGTGTTAGATTCATCACTATGTAACTAGATTATTGTCTCTAGTGCAAGTGGCAGACTGAAGGGAATATGCCCTGAGAGGCAATAATAAAGTGTTTATTATGTATATTACAAGTATATGATAGATGTTTGTTTTGCATGCTATAATGGTATTAATACGGAAACGTTAATACATGTCTGTTTAATAAACAAACAGAGAGTTCCTAGTTATGCCTCTCTCATAAACTAGCTCGTTGATTAACAAGATGATCAAGGTTTCCTGATCATGGACATTGGATGTTGTTAATAACGAGGTCACAACATTAGTGTAACGATGTGATGAACATTCATCCAAAGTATAGCATTACGATCAAAGTCATTGAGTTTATATTGCTATAACAACTTACGAAGTGATCCTAATCCTTAGACCATGAGATCATGTCAATCACTATCACCGGAAGAGTTTCTTGATAACATCAAACGTCACACCGTAACAGGGTGATTATAAAGATGGGTTTAGAACTACTAAAGTGTTATATTGAGGCCCATGGATCGAGAGTGGAATTTGTTCATCTCGATGACGGATAGATATGCTCTGGGACCTCTCGGTGATATCACATTGATTAGCTTGCAAGCAAGTGATTTGATCACTAGAATGTTATATCACGGGAACGAGAAAAGAGTACATGTCAGTAATGAGATCAAACTAGGTATGTAGATATCTATGATCGAAGCTCGGACATGTAATATATCGTGAAACAAAAGTATTAAGATACTAGCGTAAAAGGTTCTGACGATCACAAGAAATTCATCGTTGAATGTGTGGGAGTCAGTATGGGTCTCCAGATCCCGCTTCTGATTATTGATTGGAGAGGGGTCTCGATCATGTCCGCATTATTCGCGAACCGTAGGGTGACACACTTAAGAGACACCGACATCCATTTGGAGCAAAAGTTTCATGCTGGAAAGAATAACAAGCACAGGAATTTATTTCACTAGATACCGAAACAGGTTTCGGGTGAAATTGCAGAAAGTGTTTTTGCATGTGAAATGAAATACTAGCAAGGGATTATATGTGAATGTTTGTCATTAAAGTAATTGAAAAAATTCTGAATAAATAAAAGGAGTTTTATTTAATGAGAGTTTGCATTAAATTTGGTGGAAATTTAATGGGAATTTGAGTGGAGGGAATTGAAAGGATTTTTGTTAGTGGAGTGTCCCCCCACATGAATGAGGGGAGGGCAAGGGGCAGCCCCCATGCGTCGGCCACCCCCTTGGAGTCCCCCTCTCCTATAAAAGGCACCCCCTCCTCACTTCTCACTCACACCTCCTCGTGAAGGATCTCTCTCCCCTCTAGTATTTATCCCCCATGGTCTTGGACTAGCGAGATACATGTTCCCGGTGTCTATTCGACACGAAAGAGTTGTGCTTCCGCTGCATCGCTGGAGCAAGGAGGCGGAGGTTGCTCGGTGCCTCAGACGTGTGTGCGAGCACGGATGCGCCACTAAGTTGCGGTGCTAAGGACTTCCTCTCGATCTTGAGATCAACAAGAGATCGTCTACATCAAGCACGAGTTTGACTCATTAAGCTTTGTCGGTTTTCAAGGGTATGTTCTCTATGGATATACATCCGCCCGTTGTTTGTATCTAGTAGATAGATCTTGGTACATAGTTGTTCCCGTCGTAGGAATTTTTTTGTTTTCTATGCTACGAACCCTACAAATTCTTCAAGATCCATCCAAGCCGGAATGCATCACTGGATCATTATTGCTTCGTGAAAACTCATAATTTTCTCACCCATACACCACTATGGGATAGCTTCATTAAGACACGTCTTCACATGTCCATTATCACTAATATGGACGGCAAGCTTCAAGCAAATGATCTTCTCACTAATAAGCTTATGTTGAACTTGCCCTTCTCAACCTTGATGACGATCATCACTTGATGTCATCCTCTCATGGGCTATATGAACTCTTCACTTTTGAATCATGCTCATGGAAAGATACCTATCCCATATAGAAAATGCAAAGGCACATATATAATGGGTTAGTTCATGATGCATAATTGACAAGGCTTACCATACCACAAGATTCATGTGGTACATTCTTTATGCTTCATGTGTTGACCAACTTGAAATTACTCTTTGTATTGGTCAACCATATATCTTCTCGTGCTCCATCTCAATATCTTGAGGTACATAAAGAACTCTTCATTTGATTACATGCTCTAAATATTAGTCAACCATAGCTCAACTAATAAGGCTGTCATGACACCGACTTAGAGCCATATCGCTGAATTCTTCTATTGAGATCACACTCTCCAGATCTTGATCATATCATATTCTTCTTCAACTCGATGATCATGATGCCAATACTCAAGGTATATCTTTATCTTCATGGTATCCATACTTGAATCCAACACATATACTGCAAGCATGACATATGGATATTCCTTCATATAAAACTTAATAAAAATATTAGTCCATAGGGATTGTCATTAATCACCAAAACCACACATAGGGGCAATTACCCTTTCAGGGATTTAACTGGATAATTGGCCATTCTCTTTTTCTCTAGAAATTAAGATAGCAAGCATATCGATAATAATATTAAATAACATTGGAGAAAGAGGATCACCTTGCCTTAGGCCTTTTCTTGTTTGAAGGTAGTGTCCAATGTCATCGTTGACATGGATGGCTACACTTCCACCCCATACGAAATTATCATTCCATTTGCACCAAAGTGGATTAAAGACTTTAATTCGCAATACTTGTTGTAAAAATGCCACTTCACTTTATCATACGTCTTTTCAAAATCTATTTTGAATAAGACCCCATCTAGCTTCTTTTTGTGAAGCTCGTGAATTGTTTCATGCAGTACTACCACCCCTTCAAGGATATGCCGTCCAAGCATAAACGCCGTCTGAGTGGGCCTAATTACTTTGTGAGCAATCACAGTGATACGATTTGTTGCAACCTTAGTGAAAATTTTGAAACTGACATTAATTAAACAAATCGGTCTATATTGTTGTATTTGTACTGCGTTTTCTTTTTTGGGCAGCAAGGTGACAACACCAAAATTTAGCTTAAACAAGGGTAATTTGGCTTCATGCAACTGTGGAAACATAGCCATAAGGTCTTGTTTAATCACTGTCCAAAAAGTTTGATAAAACTCTGCCGGTAAGCCTGTGGCATCCCGCAAAAACCACTACTAGAAAATCGCGTTGTTTTTGTGCATTGCATCATCCTGACCGCATGCTCATGTCATCATGCCACATTGCATTTGAGCATCGTCATCATCATGCATATTATTTTACTTGAAACTATGTTGCGAAAGTCTACTGTTTTCCGAAACTAGCCTCCTTCTATTTCAAATTAAACCCCGGATGCTTCCGGATATCTTGTTTGTCTAAAAACTATTTACAAAAGTTTATTGCAAATTAAATAAAAGTTCTATTATTTTAGTGGGGCAGTCGAACGGGCCGATTCGACCCGGACGACCACCCCCAGAATAAAACGGTTCGCCCGAAATCCTAAAACTACCCAGTCCTATTCTACCCACCCCTCCTCCACCTCACCCCGGACAATCCCCACCTGACACCTCACCTCTCCCCTCCCTCTACCCTATCCCACGCAGCCACCTGGCCTCTCTCTCTCTCTCTCTCTCCCCACTCACCCAGCCACAACACACACAACACACACCCCGCCTGGCCCCACCACCTGCCCTGTCCCGCCCAGCGCCCCACCTCGGAATCCCACCCCCCACCTGGCGCGCCCCACTCCCAACCACCGACACGCCTGGAACCTTCCCCACGCGACCCCGTCTCCCCATCCTCCCGACGCGCCGCTCCTCCCTACCCACCGCACTCGCCCGCCTCCATCGTCCTCCCCTTCCGGCCGGCCTCGCGCGCCACCGCCCCGCTCACCGGCCCGTGTCCTCCCCCTCCTCTCCTCCGCTCGTCGCCGCCGGCCCCCTCCTCAAGCTCGCCCCGAGCACCTCCGCCGGCCGCGCCTTCTTCACCGCCTTCGGCCGCGTCCCCGACCTCTCCGGCCACCACCCTCCACTCTGCGGACCACCTCGCCTCCGGTCTCCCTCCCCAGGCGCCGCCGCGGCCGGCCCTGCATCCTCCTCGCCGCCTAGCAGGCGACCGCCGCCGCCGCGTCCTCCGCATCGCCCGACGCCCCGCCTTCCTCATCCTCTCCGTGCCGGCCCCCTCCTCGCCTCGTCTGCGCCCGCCACCGACGCGCCCTCCCCGGCGGCTCCGTCGCCCACCCCCCCGAGCACCTTTCCGCCGGCGCCCCCTCACGCCGGCCACCAGCTCGCCGGAGCGTCCCCATGCGCCGCCCCTCCCGCCGTCGGCCTCGCCCCGTCCTCCGTCAGCGGCGCTGCCGCGCAGCCCTGCCCGACGCCGCCCCGGCGCCTCGGCCCCGCGCGCCGAGCCCGAGCTCCTCGCCGTCCCTGGCGCTCCGCTGCAGCCCGCGCCCGCCAGCGACCTCCCCGCCGGCGAGCCGCCCTCGACCTCGCCCGCGTCGGCCTCCTCTGCGCGCGCGATGTCGCCGGCGTCCGTCCCGAGGAGTAGCCGCCAGCGCCGGCCGCGTGACCGCCCCTGCGAGCTCCTCCCTGGTGTTCCCCCGTCCACTCCACGGCGACGCCAAGATCTTCGATGCGGAGACCCCCGTGTACAGGTACCGACGTACGAGGTGGAACCCGAAGGTCGCCATCATGGATCCACAAGCCCTCCGTCATGGACATACGAAGACCCCGACCCACGGAACCCCGCAGACACAATTCCGAAGATCCGAAGACCGAACCTCGGAAACCCCCCCCCTCCCGGAGCGAGAAGATCGCCCACACGGACTTGAGTACCCCGAAGCCTTCGACACGGAGCACCGAGGACGCCTTCATGGGACGCCAAGACACCCATCGAACCCCGAAGGCTGGACCCCGTGGACCGACATGATCGTCTTCACGGATACGACAAGTACTTCCCTCGGACGCCAAAACCCGAACAGAAAGGACGCCAAGAACGCCACAAGTACGACAAGTTCTACTTCCGAACGACAAGACCGGCCGATCCGTGGGCCCGACAAGATCGACCGCGTGGAACCAAGATCTCCGGCATGTCACGACAAGTTCTCCGTCTTGTATCCGCTCCCGCTGATCCGTCGAACCCTGAACCCTGAGACCGACCCCGAACCCCGGAACCCCAAGATCGTCGAACCCTAATGTGTGAACCCCTTCCCGAAAACCCTATTTTATAACATAATACAACTTGTGGCATATTAACTTGTCATACTTGCATGCATACATTCATGTGGTTTGGGGGCCTTATGCCGATTCACCTCATAATTAAATATGGGGCACATATGCGGGCAAATCTAGTCTCATATTGGCCTCATTTAAATTTGTGTAGCGAACCGGTGCTATCTTTTGTCTTGATAATGCAACATTTAAATTGAGGGGTAGTTAAATAACTTGAACCGGTTAATTAATTGTCGGAACCCGGTTCCTCTTAATATGGCTTAATTGCATCGCACCTTTGCCATGTCATACATCATACATGCATCATGCCCGATCTTCTGCCGTAATCTTAAATATTGCATCCGGTGTTCCTTCTAGTGTTTTGCTTCTTCGCGGATAAGGCCGTTGAGTTGATGCGAGTGTCGACCCGATCTTCGGTTGAACCTTCGGCAATGTTTTCAGGCGAGCATCTCCCCCTTTCTACCTATCTTACTTTTATAGTATTTATTCCCTCCTGTTGATCTATTGCTACCTGAATTGCGATGCTCTAGTTTTCGTACCCGAGATATCCCTTGCCGCCTTATATTGCCTTGGACACATCCTATTACCTGTTGTTTGGTAGATAGCTGGACTTGCGCGTCGTAGTCGCTTGCTCAAGTGCTGTTGCGTGTCGTCAAGTGCCACAGTTGTTGGTGTATTGCCGTCTGTTTGGTGTTGGAGATGATCATGGCTTTACTTATCGCTCACTTTAATTCCTGTTTAACAACTAAAATTGAAGTAAGTAAGCAGAGGCATCGGTGGGTGATAGATAATATTTGGTTTCCGACCGCCCACTTGTGTCCCGTAGGACCCCGAGTACTTGATACCTGTTCCTTGAATATTCACGCTATCCACATACGGGGAATTATGGGACCCCCTTAGCCAGAGCTTGATTCATTCTTATTTCTTGGGGCCACAAACTAGTTTGAGGTTTTATTCACGATCATGTACTTATGCCATGCTTTACTGCTTTATTTACGATTGTGCGAGGAGCACACTGTACTGTTTAGGTAAGCGGAGTGTTTTCGCGGTATCGACAAGCCCAGTCACATTTTCGGGTTCCCAGTCGTTTACAACCATTGACGCAAACCTTGAGTCCGTCTCGGAGTCAGCTAGCTTCGTTGCGGGTCTACTCAATGGGGTGGCCCCCTGAAATATTTCTGAATCTTGTGATTGCTTTGTCGTGAAGGCCTCGTTGGGTTTTGATTTGGTTTTTCCGAGGTTGATCGAGTGTGTGTTGCTATTTGTGCACCCCGGCCGGGTAAAACTTTCTGAAAGCCGTGTCCGCGGTTATGGTCGACTTGGAGCATAGTATCTTGATCATAGACAACTATAACTAAAGTAGTGCTATAAATTTGACTTTATAATGACTAGTAATCAGCTTCACTATGATGGAATGACTAAATAAAACTGCCAACAATTGCTTGCTTGGTTTGTCGCTTGCGACAATTGTATTTGACTAGTAAGTATTGCAACTATAACGGAATGGCTAAATAAAAGTACCAACAACTGCTGGGTTTTTGGGTTATCTCATGCTATTTGTATCTGATTAGTAAGTGTTGCAACTATAACGGAATGGTTAACTAAACGGCCCACTGCTTATTTTATCAGGATGATTATCTACACCTGACTAGTAATTTCTACAACGATAACTGAGTAAATAAAACTGCCAACTGTGTGAGTTCCTCGGTTGACTTCCTCGATCGGTGTCGAGGGGGAAACGCCAGGATTGGTTTGATTGGTGGTAGTATCAGGTTGGCTCCGAATAGGTCTTTCTTACCCCTCTCTGATTGCTGCCAGTTGTATCGAGTCTCTATAGGTTGTTTAGTGCATGCTGCCGCTGCCGCTTCAGTCCACCATACCTATGTAGGCGAGGACCGCTGAATTCTAGCCTCGCCGTGTACTAGCCTCAGTACTGACGCTTGTAGCATCCCAGTTGTCTAACCCCTGTAATGCTACATGTCATAATAATAAAATGGGCCACTTCCAACATATAATTGTTGCATCATCATCATATCATGCTCATGTCATCATGTCCCCTTGCATTTGAGCATCATATAAAACCTTTTTCCTTGTTTGGTTCTTATCTCATGTTCATGATTAATTGTAGTTGTCTCTTGATATTGTATTTGGTTCTTACTAAATTGTTAAATGCCCAAGCTGAGTTGGGGGCATCTCTCTTTTGACTCCACCACCTTATCTTTCACCACCTTATAATTCCACCATCCTATAGTATGGGCTTGGCCTTTTACTGAGTTTCTCTAGCCCATGTTGTTGGTTGGATCCACTCATAATCTTTTGCTTGGCCTTTGCCCACTTTTTGGGAATGCAAGGATTAAAGCCACATGGAATCATGTTGTTTCCACAATATAACCACTTGGCATTAATTGTCTTGCATGGGCCATGCAAGTACCCTTTTTTTCCTAGTTTTGGTTTTTGTTGGATTCTAAATGGATCCTGCTACCTTGCTTCATTTTGTTGGGTAGTTCAAGACCCTAGCCCTCTTCCCCTTCTTGGTCCTTGCTTGGTTTGTAGGAATCATGCATGGGCCAAATAAAAACCACCCCATCATCTTAGGCACCTCTTCCTATCCTTTTCCTTTCTCTTTCCCTTGATCATGTGTATTGCATTTGAAGTATGCATGATCTAGAATAAGTACCTCCATCTCTTTTCTTACCCCTCTTAGCAAGCTTGGAATCTTCCCATGCCTTCTCTCTTTTAACCTAAACCAAACCCTAAACTACTCTTTCCTCTAACAAAACCTAAACAACATCTCTCTCTCTCTCCTTTTCTATCCTAAACTAAACCCTAATTTACTTATACCCTAAAATAATCCCTACATCTACTTCTCTCTCTAAACTAAACCCTAGCTACATCTACCTCTACTCAAACCCTAAACTACCTTTTCCCTCTAACTAAAACTAGCTACCACCTACCATGCGCCTACCCCAGCACCCCCCATGCCCCACTCGGCCAGGACCCCCCCCTAGCTGCCCCCACACGGCATGGCACCCCTCTTCCTACCCTAGATCCCACCCTAGCTAACCGAGGCCACCACCTCTTATCCCTCTAGCTCGCTCTCAGCCGTGGTGGCCCTGTCCACGCCCTACCCCCACCTGCCAGTCTCCCTTCTCCCTTTCCAACTCCACCACGCTACCCTGGCCCCCATGCGCAGCACGTGAGCAGGGAGGTGACCAACGCCACCCCGCAGCTAACCCTTTCCCCCACGCCACCACCGCGCCTCCCCCTTCTTATCCTCTCCCTCTCCCCTCTCTGAGCCTATCCACATCCGCCCTGAGGCCTGCCTCGTTTTCCTTGCCCCCTCCTCCTCCGCAGAACCCCGACGCCGGCCACCGTCGGACCCTAGCTCGCGAGCACGTACCAGGAGGCCAGCGCGGATCCGAGGATGCCGAGGTAGCTCAAGAGGTACCCAACGTAACCACGGTACACGGAGCAAGGAGGAGACGGCCGCAGCATCGCCAGAACCTGTCGCGCCGCCCGGAAACCCTAGATCGTCGGAGCGTCTGCCTCGCCGACGCTGCGCTGCACCCCGCTCCGATCCGACCACACCAGCACAATCCAGGTGAGCAGTCCCACCTCCCAGACAACCTCCTGCACGTTCTCGCTTCCTGGACGCGTAGATCTTTCCGTCGAACGCCCTCTGCGCGTCGGCGGCGAGTTGTTTCTTGCACGCTCCCAGGCGCGGCCATCTTATCTAGCTCGCGCGCGACACGCTGTCATCTAGCCTAGCCCACCCCAGTGGCAACGGACCCCGCTAGCACGCCAGAGAGCGCGGGTTCGAGCCCCGCCTGCGCTGCGCCGCGCGCCGCGCGCGTCAGGCGCACGCGAGGGGGAAGATCCACAGTGCGCCCGTCCTTTTTGCGAGAAACCCCCTGGCTGTTTCTTTTGCTTAACCCGCAATCCCTGAGGTCCCACCTGTCAGCGGCGGTGGCCTTTTTCTAAAAAGGCTCCCGCAAGACCCCGCGCTGAACCCGCAGTCCACCCCCCTGGCCCGCGTGTACGTTTTGCAGAGGATCCCTGGGCCTTTTGTTGGCGTCAACCCGCGGTCCCTGAGAGCCCTCGTGTCAGTGACTGTGAACCTTTTACATTTAGGCGCCTGTTGTTCGTTTCAATCAACCCGCGATCCAGAACGTGTTCAGACGCTGCCGCGTGGGCCAGAGATGCCCCCTGGCCCACCTGTCTGCGACTCAGGCTGGGCCAGCCTGAGTGGAAAACGTTTTCAGAGCTGTTTTCAAAATTCAAACCTGTTTAATTAATTCAAATTCAAATTTCTTTTCAGATTTCTAATAACTTTTACATCCTTTATCCAAATTGAGCAAATGATATATGTTTTGATATCAGGAAAATGAGGGGAATTTAAATATGCCATCTGTTTTGTATTCTTCTCAAGTAAAATTCCAAGTTCATGTTAATTACATCAGATGCCACTGGATCTTCAACAATTAATAACCTTTGTTTTATAAATCCAAATTTAGCAAGTAAATAGTCTAAATTGATCAGCTCGACGAGACCTTTCTGATTATGCTATCCATGACTTCAATTGCAGCATGCATCATATAAATATATGTTAAACAACAAATGTTATGGCAACAATTGTGATTCTAAAACCCAATTAAATGCTACCTTCTTGTTCTTCACACCTCACCATGCCATGCTACCTTTCTTGCCATGTAAATTGTGCATCATTCATCATGGCATGATTGTTTGCTTGACGCATCTTATTCATATGCTTGTGCTCTATATTTATGATGGCCTTGTTTGTTTGGTTTTTCTCGGATAGACACTGAGCAGGGGTTGTATCAAGAGAACCAGGAGCACTACCCAGAACCGTCCTTTGCTTCAACAGAGACACCAGGCAAGCACTACCACATGCTTGCATACATACAGTACCTATTGCCTCTATCTTATTCTTGCATCATTGAGTCGCGATTGCATTAAAATGAATCCCAAGTATGCATAGCCTTTACTTTTAAACCCCACCAAGCTTGTATCCTCCCTCCCATGAGCCACTACGATAGGAGTTGTTTGAGCCATGCGAGTCGTAGAACAGCATGTGTAGGGTTTGTGAGAGTCTGATGAATAATGAGGTACCTAAACAACTTAACCTGAGTAGTTCTGGGATAACTAAAGAAAGTGGCACCGGTGAGCAATATCTGCTATTTGGTTTTTCCTGCTCACTTGTGTCCCGTAAGACCCCGAGTACTTGATTCCTGTTCCTTGATTTATCGCGCTATCCACATCCGGGAGGTATATGGGACCCCCCTGGGCCAGAGCTTGATTCCGTCTTATTTCTTGGGGCCACACACTAGTTTGAGGTTTTATTTACGATCCTGTACTTATGCCATGGTTTACTGCTTTAATTACGATTGTGCGAGGTACTGCACACTGTACTGTTTTGGAAGCGGAGTGTTTACGCGGTGTCGACAAGCCCCGTTTGGGGTTCCCAGTCGCTCACAGCCACTGACGCAGACCTTGAGGCCGTCTCGGAGCTTGCTTACTCCGTTGCGGGTTCTACTTAAGGGGTGGCCCCCTGAAATAATTCTGAACCCTGTGATTGTTCAGTCGTGAAAGCCTCGTTGGGTTTTGATTTGGTTTTTCCGAGGTTGATCGAGTGTGTGTTGCTATTGGTGCACCCCGGCCGGGTAAAACTTTCTGAAAGCCGTGTCCACGGATATGGACGACTTGGAGCACAGTTTCTCGATCATAGATAAGCATAACTAAAGTACCGCCTTAATTTGACTAAGTAACTTGACTAGTAAATAGAGCAATACTCATGGAATGGTTAATAAATTGCCAACGGATGGAAGGATTGTTCGTCCGCTTCCTTGTTGGTAAGCAGGGAGGAGGATGGATCGGATGAGATTACCATTATAACTGTTGTATTTAAATTCACGGACATCCGTCTATCATTGGTTAGGCGGATGGTTAGCGCTTATCTGTAGAACTGCTAGGGTTTATCTTTCGCTGCAATTGCGTCACCCAGGTTGTGTCCCCTTTAGAGGCATTAAGACTTGCTGAGTACCCTTAGGGTCTCACACGATAAATTCTTGATTCAGATGAACAGGTACCTTCTCAGGACGGATACTGGGTGGAAGAAGCCGATGATGTGGGCAGCGATCGTTTGGTGTAGAGATTCCGGGATCGGGGATCCGTGAGACCTGTAGTTGGGATGTGCTTATTTTTCTCTGGCATCTTATGCCTATTTGCTTCTTATCCGTACTCGGATCTTGTTTGCCGCTTCCGCATGATACTCTGATGTGTGTTGTATGAGGAGCTATCCTAAATTATAGATGTATCTAGGTCATTTGAATCTTGCCGTATGGCGTTGGTAAATTTCCTTTCTTTCTAGATGGTGTGGCTCTGATGTACTCTTGTATGGTGGCTTGCGTACATACCCACTTGTGTACGTAGTTGATCCCTTCGCCTGCCGACTACGCCGCCCGTACAGGTCCCGTTGAGAGGTTAGCGGTTGGGACGTCCGAAAGGACTACCAGTGAGTGGCTTTTGGGGCCCCGCCGTACTATTTCAACCGCTATCTCTCATCCAGGCTTGTATCTAGGAGCGTAGTTCACCGAGGTAGTTACAATTGGTATCAGAGCCATCCCGACCTTCAGGGTTTCAGCCAAACGGTCGTTGTCAGTCTAGCAAATATTTTTGGTAGTTATGTATATTAGGGAAAAACAAAACGTGAGAGTAGGACTGCTTCCACTTTTCTTCTTACCCTCCCAACCACCCTTTTCTGGTAAGGAAGTGCAACGTTTTCAATCCTCTACTCAAAGTTCAAACTAGGATTCACGTGTTCGGGGTTTCCGTAGTACCATAGGTTGTGTGTGTGTGTGTGTGTGCGTGTGTAATTCCTTGTCTATCTGTTGCATCCAACATGTTATCTTTATCTGCCTTTGATTATCAACTGTTGGTACATTCCATACCGACAGGCTTTTGCAAACCGACGCAATCTATCTTCCTCTTGTATCCGACGCTATCTTGTTTGGGGTGTTCGTTTCCGTAGTTACCAATCTTTAGGTTTCGTCGTGAGAAGAAGGGGTTAGGATATGTGTTCCACTTGTTCATGTGCGGAGTAATGATTTGAGTGCGGGATGGAGTCGCGACCATACCACTACTCTTCTCATTCGCTTTTGTATATTGGATCGGTAGAGTCACTAATCTTGATTCGTTAAGTAATTTTGCGCATCTATTGGTATTGTAATGCCGAAATTTGTGGAAAATTTTTCTTTGATATATTTGTGTACCACACTCCTTTTCAGTCGTGTGCGATATGCTTAATATCTTTTAGGTGCTATGAACTTTGTTGATATTTTAATATCATCTCAGTAAATTGTATCCTTTAAATCTTGGTTAATTCCATCTTGGTACTATTTTGGATTATTATCATTCTCCATTATAGTACTGACTTGAGTTTTATATCAATGGCAGGATGGCTCCACGCCGGGTTGATGAGGACATCCCTCCGGAACTGGGCTCAGCGCTGTCCAACATTGCGAATGCTTTGGCCGCGATGCAAGAGAACCAGCAGCGCTTTGAGGAGAGCGTCAGAAGGAACGAGTTTGCTCCACTCCCTCCACCTCCCAGACGTGGAGACATCAAGAGCTTCCTCAAATTCAACCCTCGTCAGTTTGATGTGTCTGACCGACCTCTGGACGCGGATGATTGGCTGCGTGAGATCTCAAGGTTGCTCGAGACTGCTGATGTTCCAGAACAGGAGTGGGTAAAGTGTGCTACTCACCTTCTCAAATGAGATGCAGCTCTTTGGTGGGAGAACTACTTGAAGGCAAGCTGCACGGGTTTTCAGCCAACTTGGGAAAGGTTCACTGGAGCGTTCAAGGAGCAGTTTCTCTCAGAGATTGAAATGGAAAGGATGAAGGAGGCTTTTCTCAACCTGAAGCAGGGAAATGATAACGTCAACACCTACATCAGGAACTTCATGAATCTATCTCGCTATGGTGGTGATGAGGTATCTGATGACAAGAAAAAGCAGAAAAGGTTCAGGCAAGGGCTCAATGCGTCGATCAAGTATGCAATCACGCATGCGAGACCGGCAACCTTCCTGGAACTACAGCACACGGCACTGCAAGAGGAGGCAAGCAGGCAGATGTTTGAGGAGTCCAAGAAACATAACAGGGATGCATCAAGCTCTTCGGTTATGGCAGCTCCTTCGAAGCGGCGTGTCTGGGTTCCTAACACCCCACCGTTGCTTCCGGCTTCACCAAGACCTGCAAGTTACGCGTCAAGGCCACCAAACTTCACCACTGCGGCTTCCAGGGGCTACAACAACCACTACCCTGGAGCGCCTGGCGGAGTCCCTGGCCACTCTGCTCCACGTCCACGCGGTGCCTGTTACACGTGTGGAGATCCTGGACATCCCCACTGGAACTGTCCGTTGAAGAACAAAACTCTCCCTCCACCCCCGCCAAGATCTGCAACAAGCTCTCCTGCGGTTCGTGCACCACCGCCTCGGGCTCTCAACATCAACACTAAGCCCGGGTCTGCGGTTGTCCGTGCAAACTGCGTCAACGCCTCTCAAGCTGAGCTCGCACCAGGAGTTGTCATGGGTATGCTATCAGTTAACTCAGTCCCCGCACGAGTTCTCTTTGATTCTGGTGCATCGCATTCATTTGTGTCTCACAAGTTTGCATACGAGAATGAGTTAGTCCTGGTTCCTCTTCAAAAGAAGTTAATGGTCCTTTCTCCTGGAGAGAAGATGGCAGCTTCTAAGATCAGTCATGGCAACCAGATCGAGATTGGTGGTTCCTCATTCATGGCTTCTTTAATTCTCCTGGGCAACTCTGACATTGATGTCATTTTGGGCATGGATTGGTTGACAGCAAATGCAGCTGTGATTGATTGTGCTGAACGCTCAGTGTCTTTGAAGATTCCTGAAGGGCACATAGTCTTTTCTCCAAGTCTGTCTCCTGCTGTCCAGCTCTATTCCTTGGCTGCTCTTAATGATGATGCTATGGAAGCTATTCAAAAGGTACCAGTGGTCTGTGAGTTCCCGGACGTCTTTCCTGAAGAGTTGCCAGGTATGCCTCCGGATCGCGAGGTTGAATTCGTGATTGAGCTTGAACCTGGAACGGCTCCTATCTCCAAGAGGCCATATAAAATGGGTCCTTCTGAGTTGGCTGAACTCAAACGACAACTTGAGGAACAAGAGAAATTGGGTTTCATTCAACACAGCACTTCTAATTGGGGTAGCCCAACAATCTTTGTGAAGAAGCATGACAGAACCGATAGGCTATGTGTTGATTATCGGGCTCTCAATGCTAAAACCATCAAGAACAAATATCCTCTTCCTCGGATAAATGATCTATTTGATCAGCTAGCAGGAGCTGTGGTGTTCTCTAAGCTGGACTTGAGAAGTGGTTATCACCAAATCAAAATTCGCAAAGAAGATGTGCCCAAAACAGCTTTCACCACTCGCTATGGCCTGTATGAGTACACGGTTATGTCTTTCGGTCTCACCAACGCACCTGCTACCTTCTCGAGGCTGATGAACTCCGTTTTCATGGAGTACCTGGACAAGTTTGTTGTGGTATATCTGGATGACATTCTGGTCTATTCCAAGTCCAAGGAGGAGCATGAAGAGCACCTGCGGTGTGTCCTGAACAAGCTTCGTGAAAACCGCTTGTATGCAAAGTTCTCAAAGTGTGAGTTTTGGCTGCCTGAAGTAACATACCTGGGTCATGTTATCTCTGCCAAGGGCATTGCAGTTAACCCGGAAACCGTGAAGACAATAGTTGAATGGCTTCCTCCTGCTAATGTCAAGGAAGTACGGAGTTTTCTCGGCTTGGCTAGCTATTGTCGTCGCTTTGTTCAGAACTTCTCGAAGATAGCAAAGCCTCTTACCGATCTCCTCAAGAAAGGCAAGAAATACCTGTGGACTCCTGCTTGTCAAGAAAGTTTTGAGACACTCAAACAGAAGCTCACTTCCACACCAGTCTTGGTTCCTCCGGATACATCTAAGCCTTTCCAGATATTCTGCGATGCCTCTTTACAAGGATTGGGTGCGGTCCTTATGCAAGAGAGACAGGTGGTTGCTTATGCCTCTCGTCAGTTGAAGACGCATGAGGTCAACTATCCCACACATGACCTTGAGCTAGCAGCAGTGGTCTTTGCCTTGAAGCTGTGGAGGCACTACTTGCTGGGTAACCGTTGTGAGATCTTCTCGGACCACAAGAGTTTGAAGTATATCTTCACTCAACCGGATCTCAATCTTCGTCAAAGGAGATGGATTGAAGCCATCAATGACTTCGATGTGACCATCAACTACACTCCTGGAAAAGCAAACGTCATGGCAGATGCGCTTAGTCGTAAAGCTTATGTCAACAACCTCATGGTGGAAGAGCAGCAGCCTCTCTTGTGCGAGGAATTCCGTCAGCTGAACCTGGAAATTGTGGAACAAGGGCATCTCCTGAACCTTCTGGCTACTCCTCTCTTGGAAGAACAGATTCGGTCTCGTCAGCGTGGTGATCCGCACACTAAGAAGCTCATCGCTAAGCTTGGCACTCCGAAGTATGAATCCTTCCATGTTGATGATCAGGGCACGCTCTTCTTTGATCACCGGATGTTTGTTCCAAACTACCCGGGTCTGAGAGATCAATTGCTCAAGGAGGCACATGATTCGGTCCTTTCTATCCATCCTGGCAGCACAAAGATGTACATGGACTTGAAAACACAGTACTGGTGGCCTGGGTTGAAACGGTATTGTGCCAAGTATGTCTCAGAATGTGATGTCTGCCGCAGAGTCAAGGCTGTTCATCAGAAACCATTTGGTCTTCTACAGCCATTGAAGCCTCCGGAATGGAAATGGGAGAAAGTTGAGATGGATTTCATCACGGGCTTTCCAAGGTCGCAGAAGGGCAACAATGCAATTTTTGTTGTCATCGACAGGCTTTCTAAAGTGGCACACTTCTTCCCAGTCAAAGAAACAATTTCTGGACTTCAGTTGGCTGAGCTCTACATCAACAGGATTGTCTCTTTGTATGGGGTTCCACTGGAAATCAGTTCAGACCGTGGGAGCATCTTCACCTCAAAGTTCTGGGAGAGTTTCCAAAAAGCTTTGGGAACGAAGTTGAACTTCAGCACTGCTTACCACCCTCAGTCGCAAGGACAAGTGGAGAGGATCAATCAGATTCTCGAGGACATGCTTAGAGCTTGCGTCATCTCGTTTGGCATGAAGTGGGAAGAATGCCTTCCATATGCTGAATTCTCCTACAACAACAGCTTCCAGAAGAGTCTGAAGATGGCACCATTCGAGGCTCTCTATGGTCGCAAGTGCAGAACTCCCATTGGTTGGTCAGGTGCAGGAGAAAGAATCTGGTTTGGCCCTGACATTGTGACTCAGGCAGAGGAGAAGGTGCATATCATTCTGGAGAACCTGAAGATTGCTCAAAGTCGTCAGAAGAGCAACTATGACAGGAAGCACACAGATATGGTATATGCCCCTGGTGATCTCGTCTACCTTCGTGTCACTCCCATGAGAGGAACACACCGCTTCGGTATCAAAGGAAAGTTGGCTCCTAGATACATCGGTCCTTTCAAGATACGTGGTAGAAGAGGAGAAGTTGCTTATGCACTCGAGCTTCCGGAAAAACTCAAAGTCCATGATGTTTTCCACATCTCTCAGCTCAAGAAGTGCTTCAAAGATCCCGGCAAGACTGTGGATCATGAGCTAATCGACCTCCAAGAAGATCTATCTTATCAAGAGCACCCCACCAAAATCCTCGAGACCGCAGAACGAAGGACTCGCAACAAGTCCATCAAATTCTGCAAGGTGCAGTGGTCACACCATTCTGTTGATGAAGCAACATGGGAGCGTGAAGATGAACTCCGTGCCAACCATCCTTCTCTATTTGTGTCTTCTTCTTCTTCTTCTTCTTCCTAGAATCTCGGGGCGAGATTCCTGTTTAGTGGGGGAGAGTTGTAGCATCCCAGTTGTCTAACCCCTGTAATGCTACATGTCATAATAATAAAATGGGCCACTTCCAACATATAATTGTTGCATCATCATCATATCATGCTCATGTCATCATGTCCCCTTGCATTTGAGCATCATATAAAACCTTTTTCCTTGTTTGGTTCTTATCTCATGTTCATGATTAATTGTAGTTGTCTCTTGATATTGTATTTGGTTCTTACTAAATTGTTAAATGCCCAAGCTGAGTTGGGGGCATCTCTCTTTTGACTCCACCACCTTATCTTTCACCACCTTATAATTCCACCATCCTATAGTATGGGCTTGGCCTTTTACTGAGTTTCTCTAGCCCATGTTGTTGGTTGGATCCACTCATAATCTTTTGCTTGGCCTTTGCCCACTTTTTGGGAATGCAAGGATTAAAGCCACATGGAATCATGTTGTTTCCACAATATAACCACTTGGCATTAATTGTCTTGCATGGGCCATGCAAGTACCCTTTTTTTCCTAGTTTTGGTTTTTGTTGGATTCTAAATGGATCCTGCTACCTTGCTTCATTTTGTTGGGTAGTTCAAGACCCTAGCCCTCTTCCCCTTCTTGGTCCTTGCTTGGTTTGTAGGAATCATGCATGGGCCAAATAAAAACCACCCCATCATCTTAGGCACCTCTTCCTATCCTTTTCCTTTCTCTTTCCCTTGATCATGTGTATTGCATTTGAAGCATGCATGATCTAGAATAAGTACCTCCATCTCTTTTCTTACCCCTCTTAGCAAGCTTGGAATCTTCCCATGCCTTCTCTCTTTTAACCTAAACCAAACCCTAAACTACTCTTTCCTCTAACAAAACCTAAACAACATCTCTCTCTCTCTCCTTTTCTATCCTAAACTAAACCCTAATTTACTTATACCCTAAAATAATCCCTACATCTACTTCTCTCTCTAAACTAAACCCTAGCTACATCTACCTCTACTCAAACCCTAAACTACCTTTTCCCTCTAACTAAAACTAGCTACCACCTACCATGCGCCTACCCCAGCACCCCCCATGCCCCACTCGGCCAGGACCCCCCCCTAGCTGCCCCCACACGGCATGGCACCCCTCTTCCTACCCTAGATCCCACCCTAGCTAACCGAGGCCACCACCTCTTATCCCTCTAGCTCGCTCTCAGCCGTGGTGGCCCTGTCCACGCCCTACCCCCACCTGCCAGTCTCCCTTCTCCCTTTCCAACTCCACCACGCTACCCTGGCCCCCATGCGCAGCACGTGAGCAGGGAGGTGACCAACGCCACCCCGCAGCTAACCCTTTCCCCCACGCCACCACCGCGCCTCCCCCTTCTTATCCTCTCCCTCTCCCCTCTCTGAGCCTATCCACATCCGCCCTGAGGCCTGCCTCGTTTTCCTTGCCCCCTCCTCCTCCGCAGAACCCCGACGCCGGCCACCGTCGGACCCTAGCTCGCGAGCACGTACCAGGAGGCCAGCGCGGATCCGAGGATGCCGAGGTAGCTCAGGAGGTACCCAACGTAACCACGGTACACGGAGCAAGGAGGAGACGGCCGCAGCATCGCCAGAACCTGTCGCGCCGCCCGGAAACCCTAGATCGTCGGAGCGTCTGCCTCGCCGACGCTGCGCTGCACCCCGCTCCGATCCGACCACACCAGCACAATCCAGGTGAGCAGTCCCACCTCCCAGACAACCTCCTGCACGTTCTCGCTTCCTGGACGCGTAGATCTTTCCGTCGAACGCCCTCTGCGCGTCGGCGGCGAGTTGTTTCTTGCACGCTCCCAGGCGCGGCCATCTTATCTAGCTCGCGCGCGACACGCTGTCATCTAGCCTAGCCCACCCCAGTGGCAACGGACCCCGCTAGCACGCCAGAGAGCGCGGGTTCGAGCCCCGCCTGCGCTGCGCCGCGCGCCGCGCGCGTCAGGCGCACGCGAGGGGGAAGATCCACAGTGCGCCCGTCCTTTTTGCGAGAAACCCCCTGGCTGTTTCTTTTGCTTAACCCGCAATCCCTGAGGTCCCACCTGTCAGCGGCGGTGGCCTTTTTCTAAAAAGGCTCCCGCAAGACCCCGCGCTGAACCCGCAGTCCACCCCCTGGCCCGCGTGTACGTTTTGCAGAGGATCCCTGGGCCTTTTGTTGGCGTCAACCCGCGGTCCCTGAGAGCCCTCGTGTCAGTGACTGTGAACCTTTTACATTTAGGCGCCTGTTGTTCGTTTCAATCAACCCGCGATCCAGAACGTGTTCAGACGCTGCCGCGTGGGCCAGAGATGCCCCCTGGCCCACCTGTCTGCGACTCAGGCTGGGCCAGCCTGAGTGGAAAACGTTTTCAGAGCTGTTTTCAAAATTCAAACCTGTTTAATTAATTCAAATTCAAATTTCTTTTCAGATTTCTAATAACTTTTACATCCTTTATCCAAATTGAGCAAATGATATATGTTTTGATATCAGGAAAATGAGGGGAATTTAAATATGCCATCTGTTTTGTATTCTTCTCAAGTAAAATTCCAAGTTCATGTTAATTACATCAGATGCCACTGGATCTTCAACAATTAATAACCTTTGTTTTATAAATCCAAATTTAGCAAGTAAATAGTCTAAATTGATCAGCTCGACGAGACCTTTCTGATTATGCTATCCATGACTTCAATTGCAGCATGCATCATATAAATATATGTTAAACAACAAATGTTATGGCAACAATTGTGATTCTAAAACCCAATTAAATGCTACCTTCTTGTTCTTCACACCTCACCATGCCATGCTACCTTTCTTGCCATGTAAATTGTGCATCATTCATCATGGCATGATTGTTTGCTTGACGCATCTTATTCATATGCTTGTGCTCTATATTTATGATGGCCTTGTTTGTTTGGTTTTTCTCGGATAGACACTGAGCAGGGGTTGTATCAAGAGAACCAGGAGCACTACCCAGAACCGTCCTTTGCTTCAACAGAGACACCAGGCAAGCACTACCACATGCTTGCATACATACAGTACCTATTGCCTCTATCTTATTCTTGCATCATTGAGTCGCGATTGCATTAAAATGAATCCCAAGTATGCATAGCCTTTACTTTTAAACCCCACCAAGCTTGTATCCTCCCTCCCATGAGCCACTACGATAGGAGTTGTTTGAGCCATGCGAGTCGTAGAACAGCATGTGTAGGGTTTGTGAGAGTCTGATGAATAATGAGGTACCTAAACAACTTAACCTGAGTAGTTCTGGGATAACTAAAGAAAGTGGCACCGGTGAGCAATATCTGCTATTTGGTTTTTCCTGCTCACTTGTGTCCCGTAAGACCCCGAGTACTTGATTCCTGTTCCTTGATTTATCGCGCTATCCACATCCGGGAGGTATATGGGACCCCCCTGGGCCAGAGCTTGATTCCGTCTTATTTCTTGGGGCCACACACTAGTTTGAGGTTTTATTTACGATCCTGTACTTATGCCATGGTTTACTGCTTTAATTACGATTGTGCGAGGTACTGCACACTGTACTGTTTTGGAAGCGGAGTGTTTACGCGGTGTCGACAAGCCCCGTTTGGGGTTCCCAGTCGCTCACAGCCACTGACGCAGACCTTGAGGCCGTCTCGGAGCTTGCTTACTCCGTTGCGGGTTCTACTTAAGGGGTGGCCCCCTGAAATAATTCTGAACCCTGTGATTGTTCAGTCGTGAAAGCCTCGTTGGGTTTTGATTTGGTTTTTCCGAGGTTGATCGAGTGTGTGTTGCTATTGGTGCACCCCGGCCGGGTAAAACTTTCTGAAAGCCGTGTCCACGGATATGGACGACTTGGAGCACAGTTTCTCGATCATAGATAAGCATAACTAAAGTACCGCCTTAATTTGACTAAGTAACTTGACTAGTAAATAGAGCAATACTCATGGAATGGTTAATAAATTGCCAACGGATGGAAGGATTGTTCGTCCGCTTCCTTGTTGGTAAGCAGGGAGGAGGATGGATCGGATGAGATTACCATTATAACTGTTGTATTTAAATTCACGGACATCCGTCTATCATTGGTTAGGCGGATGGTTAGCGCTTATCTGTAGAACTGCTAGGGTTTATCTTTCGCTGCAATTGCGTCACCCAGGTTGTGTCCCCTTTAGAGGCATTAAGACTTGCTGAGTACCCTTAGGGTCTCACACGATAAATTCTTGATTCAGATGAACAGGTACCTTCTCAGGACGGATACTGGGTGGAAGAAGCCGATGATGTGGGCAGCGATCGTTTGGTGTAGAGATTCCGGGATCGGGGATCCGTGAGACCTGTAGTTGGGATGTGCTTATTTTTCTCTGGCATCTTATGCCTATTTGCTTCTTATCCGTACTCGGATCTTGTTTGCCGCTTCCGCATGATACTCTGATGTGTGTTGTATGAGGAGCTATCCTAAATTATAGATGTATCTAGGTCATTTGAATCTTGCCGTATGGCGTTGGTAAATTTCCTTTCTTTCTAGATGGTGTGGCTCTGATGTACTCTTGTATGGTGGCTTGCGTACATACCCACTTGTGTACGTAGTTGATCCCTTCGCCTGCCGACTACGCCGCCCGTACAGGTCCCGTTGAGAGGTTAGCGGTTGGGACGTCCGAAAGGACTACCAGTGAGTGGCTTTTGGGGCCCCGCCGTACTATTTCAACCGCTATCTCTCATCCAGGCTTGTATCTAGGAGCGTAGTTCACCGAGGTAGTTACAACGCTCCTCTTTTTCCTTTGCCCTTTGCCGGCACCCCTTTTGTTTGAGCAGGATTTGAGATCGACGTCGTTAGCAGGGTTACCCTTCCGGCTTGGCCTGGGCAGGGTTATGGACGCCATTGGTTATTCTTCAGGGCTCTTAGCCCCATTTGCATCTTGTCCGTAGTCGGACGCCATATCCTTTTCAAGGTGATTTGGATCTTTGTACCGTATATCTGTATTCTTGACTCTTTGACTCGTGTTGTATATATATCTGTTCTGTGGGTCCCATCGAGGACTGTTGTGTAATGTTATTACTTCGTTTTCCACCTGCACGAAAGTGCCTGGTGGGCACCTTTGAATCGTTTCTATGCGGGTTTGGCGGGAAGCGCTGAAACTTGCATAGGTCCGATTCTGAGGGTGTTACAGAGTGGTATCAGAGCTCAGCAGTTGCGATACCCCACAAGTCCAGCCTGTAGGATAACCTAGCTAACGGCCGAAGTAGAGTGTCAAAACTATTTTGCAAAATCGGTTGGATAGTTATGGTTAGGTCTGATTTTACTCCTTACCCCTCTGCTGCTCTCCTCTCACCTCTGCGTGTTTTGAATCCGCTCTCTTCTCTCTCTTCGAGTCCATGATTTCTCGTGGTTGGGTTCCGTCGTATCTTTAGGGCTTCGCTTCCTCCTTTGGAAACGGTGTTGCTACCTCTGGTCTTCATGCTATCCGAGGAATCCTTCGTCTGGTGGACTTCCCTTTGTTCCTTCACGTGTCTTCCGGTGTTTTCCGACGCGACGACATCATCTACGCCAGATCCGATGCAGAGGCTGCATCACTCCCTTGTTTCCGAACCTCGCTTGTCGAGATCTTCAGTCTGATTCCGAGAGTTGGTTGCATAATCCGCCTATTCGTGTGCAGAGTAATGGTTTGGGTGCGTGATGGACTGATCACCATCCGACTACTCTTATCATTCGCTCTTGTACATCGAATCAGTGGATCCAGCAATTTTACTCCGTCCACAGAAGCTAGAGGTGGCTTTATTTGTTGATACCTCTACCTTCGACCTTTTGATCCGGAGTGTCCCCTCGACGATCACGGACAACGACCTCTTGTTAGTGGTGTCGCGAAGATCTACACAAAGCGAGAAGACGCAGGTCGCCGACCTTCCTTCCGGTACCATGAGGCGGATCTCGAGGGCGAGATCCATTGTTAGTGGTGTCGAATTGTGGCATCCCGCAAAAACCACTACTAGAAAATCGCGTTGTTTTTGTGCATTGCATCATCCTGACCGCATGCTCATGTCATCATGCCACATTGCATTTGAGCATCGTCATCATCATGCATATTATTTTACTTGAAACTATGTTGCGAAAGTCTACTGTTTTCCGAAACTAGCCTCCTTCTATTTCAAATTAAACCCTCGATGCTTCTGGATATCTTGTTTGTCTAAAAACTATTTACAAAAGTTTATTGCAAATTAAATAAAAGTTATATTATTTTAGTGGGGCAGTCGAACGGGCCGATTCGACCCGGACGACCACCCCCAGAATAAAACGGTTCGCCCGAAATCCTAAAACTACCCAGTCCTATTCTACCCACCCCTCCTCCACCTCACCCCGGCCAATACCCACCTGACACCTCACCTCTCCCCTCCCTCTACCCTATCCCACGCAGCCACTTGGCCTCTCTCTCTCTCCCCACTCACCCAGCCACAACACACACAACACACACCCTGCCTGGCCCCACCACCTGCCCTGTCCCGCCCAGCGCCCCACCTCGGAATCCCAGCCCCCACCTGGCGCGCCCCACTCCCAACCACCGACACGCCTGGAACCTCCCCCACGCGACCCCGTCTCCCCATCCTCCCGACGCGCCGCTCCTCCCTACCCACCGCACTCGCCCGCCTCCATCGTCCTCCCCTTCCGTCCGGCCTCGCGCGCCACCGTCACTGCCCCGCTCGCCGGCCCGCGTCCTCCCCCTCCTCTCCTCCGCTCGTCGCCGCCGGCCCCCTCCTCAAGCTCGCCCCGAGCACCTCCGCCGGCCGCGCCTTCTTCACCGCCTCCGGCCGCGTCCCCGACCTCTCCGGCCACCACCCACCCCTCTGCGGACCACCTCGCCTCCGGTCTCCCTCCCCAGGCGTCGCCGCGGCCGGCCCTGCATCCTCCTCGCCGCCTCGCAGGCGACCGCCGCCGCCGCGTCCTCCGCATCGCCCGACGCCCCGCCGTCCTCATTCTCTCCGTGCCGGCCCCCTCCTCGCCTCGTCTGCGCCCGCCGCCGGCGCGCCCTCCCCGGCGGCTCCGTCGCCCACCTCCCCGAGCACCTTTCCGCCGGCGCCCCCTCACGCCGGCCACCAGCTCGCCGGAGCGTCCCCATGCGCCGCCCCTCCCGCCGTCGGCCTCGCCCCGTCCTCCGTCAGCGGCGCTGCCGCGCAAACCTGCCCGACGCCGCCCCGGCGCCTCGGCCCCGCGCGCCGAGCCCGAGCTCCTCGCCGTCCCTGGCGCTCCCCTGCAGCCCGCGCCCGCCAGCGACCTCCCCGCCGGCGAGCCGTCCTCGACCTCGCCCGCGTCGGCCTCCTCTGCGCACGCGATGTCGCCGGCGTCCGTCCCGAGGAGTAGCCGCCAGCGCCGGCCGCGCGACCGCCCCTGCAAGCTCCTCCCTGGTGCTCCCCCGTCCACTACGGCGACGCCAAGATCTTCGATGCGGAGACCCCCGTGTACCGGTACCGACGTACGAGGTGGAACCCGAAGGTCGCCATCATGGATCCACAAGCCCTCCGTCATGGACATCCGAAGACCCCGACCCACGGAACCCCGCAGACACAATTCCGAAGATCCGAAGACCGAACCTCGGAAACCCCCCCTCCCCGGAGCGACAAGATCGCCCACACGGACTTGAGTACCCCGAAGCCTTCGACACGGAGCACCGAGGACGCCTTCATGGGACTCCAAGACACCCATCGAACCCCGAAGGCTGGACCCCGTGGACCGACATGATCGTCTTCACGGATACGACAAGTACTTCCCTCGGACGCCAAAACCCGAACCGAAAGGACGCCAAGAATGCCACAAGTACGACAAGTTCTACTTCCGAACGACAAGACCGGCCGATCCGTGGGCCCGACAAGATCGACCGCGTGGAACCAAGATCTCCGGCATGTCATGACAAGTTCTCCGTCTTGTATCCGCTCCCGCCGATCCGTCGAACCCTGAACCCTGAGACCGACCCCGAACCCCGGAACCCCAAGATCGTCGAACCCTAATGTGTGAACCCCTTCCCGAAAACCCTATTTTATAACATAATACAACTTGTGGCATATTAACTTGTCATACTTGCATGCATACATTCATGTGGTTTGGGGGCCTTATGCCGATTCACCTCATAATTAAATATGATGCACATATGCGGGCAAATCTAGTCTCATATTGGCCTCATTTAAATTTGTGTAGCGAACCGGTGCTATCTTTTGTCTTGATAATGCAACATTTAAATTGAGGGGTAGTTAAATAACTTGAACCGGTTAATTAATTGTCGGAACCCGGTTCCGCTTAATATGGCTTAATTGCATCGCACCTTTGCCATGTCATACATCATACATGCATCATGCCCGATCTTCTGCCGTAATCTTAAATATTGCATCCGGTGTTCCTTCTAGTGTTTTGCTTCTTCGCGGATAAGTCCGTTGAGTTGATGCGAGTGTCGACCCGATCTTCGGTTGAACCTTCGGCAATGTTTTCAGGCGAGCATCTCCCCCTTTCTACCTATCTTACTTTTATAGTATTTATTCCCTCCTGTTGATCTATTGCTATCTGTGTTGCGATGCTCTAGTTTTCGTACCTGAGATATCCCTTGCCGCCTTATATTGCCTTGGACACATCCTATTACCTGTTGTTTGGTAGATAGCTGGACTTGCGCGTCGTAGTCGCTTGCTCAAGTGCTGTTGCGTGTCGTCAAGTGCCACAGTTGTTGGTGTATTGCCGTCTGTTTGGTGTTGGAGATGATCATGGCTTTACTTATCGCTCACTTTAATTCCTGTTTAACAACTAAAATTGAAGTAAGTAAGCAGAGGCATCGGTGGGTGATAGATAATATTTGGTTTCCGACCGCCCACTTGTGTCCCGTAGGACCCAGAGTACTTGATACCTGTTCCTTGAATATTCGCGCTATCCACATACGGGGAATTATGGGACCCCCCTTAGCCAGAGCTTGATTCATTCTTATTTCTTGGGGCCACAAACTAGTTTGAGGTTTTATTCACGATCCTGTACTTATGCCATGCTTTACTGCTTTATTTACGATTGTGCGAGGAGCACACTGTACTGTTTAGGTAAGCGGAGTGTTTTCGCGGTATCGACAAGCCCAGTCACATTTTCGGGTTCCCAGTCATTTACAGCCATTGACGCAAACCTTGAGTCCGTCTCGGAGTCAGCTAGCTTCGTTGCGGGTCTACTCAATGGGGTGGCCCCCTGAAATATTTCTGAATCTTGTGTTTGCTTTGTCGTGAAGGCCTCGTTGGGTTTTGATTTGGTTTTTCCGAGGTTGATCGAGTGTGTGTTGCTATTTGTGCACCCTGGCCGGGTAAAACTTTCTAAAAGCCGTGTCCGCGGTTATGGACAACTTGGAGCACAGTATCTTGATCATAGACAACTATAACTAAAGTAGTGCTATAAATTTGACTTTATAATGACTAGTAATCAGCTTCACTATGATGGAATGACTAAATAAAACTGCCAACAATTGCTTGCGTGGTTTGTCGCTTGCGACAATTGTATTTGACTAGTAAGTATTGCAACTATAACGGAATGGCTAAATAAAAGTACCAACAACTGTTGGGTTTTTGGGTTATCTCATGCTATTTGTATCTGATTAGTAAGTGTTGCAACTATAACGGAATGGTTAACTAAACGGCCCACTGGTTATTTTATCAGGATGATTATCTACACCTGACTAGTAATTGCTACAACGATAACTGAGTAAATAAAACTGCCAACTGTGTGAGTTCCTCGGTTGACTTCCTCGATCGGTGTCGAGGGGGAAACGCCAGGATGGGTTTGATTGGTGGTAGTATCAGGTTGGCTCCGAATAGGTCTTTCTTACCCCTCTCTGATTGCCGCCAGTTGTATCGAGTCTCTATAGGTTGTTTAGTGCATGCTGTCGCTGCCGCTTCAGTCCACCATACCTATGTAGGCGAGGACCGCCGAATTCTAGTCTCGCCGTGTACTGGCCTCAGTACTGACGCTCCTCTTTTTCCTTTGCCCTTTGCCGGCACCCCTTTTGTTTAAGCAGGATTTGAGATCGACGTCGTTAGCAGGGTTACCCTTCCGGCTTGGCCTGGGCAGGGTTATGGACGCCATTGGTTATTCTGCAGGGCTCTTAGCCCCATTTGCATCTTGTCCGTAGTCGGACGCCATATCCTTTTCAAGGTGATTTGGATCTTTGTACCGTATATCTGTATTCTTGACTCTTTGAGTCGTGTTGTATATATATATATCTGTTCTGTGGGTCCCATCGAGGACTGTTGTGTAATGTTATTACTTTGTTTTCCACCCGCACGAAAGTGCCTGGTGGGCACCTTTGAATCGTTTCTATGCGGGTTTCACGGGAAGCGCTGAAACTTGCATAGGTCCGATTCTGAGGGTGTTACAAAGCCATCTGGCCCTGGCGCCTTATTGTGTTCCATTGAAGATATGGCTTAAAAAACTTCTTGTTCAGTAAACGCATTGGTTAGGATTTCATTTTCTTTCTGTGATACCACTGGTATATCAGATGTCCAATCTTCCAAGAGACTAAAACTATTGGGAGTCGGCTCCCCAAACAGTTTTTTTGTAGTACTCTAAAGTATATACTTTAAGATTCGCTTCTCCCACAATAGTGTCTTTCTCTTGCTCAAGTTGAATTTTTTTATTCTTTCTATGTTTTCCATTAGCAATGAGATGAAAGAATTTTGTATTATTACCACCCTCCTGAATGTGTTTCACTTTGGAGTGTTGTGCCCACTTGGATTCCTCATCACGCCTTAGTTTAGTCACTTGTTCATTTGTGTCTTTCAGGTCCTTTCTTTCATTATCCGATAGTGCTGATGTTTCAGCTTTATATCCAATTCATCAATGATATTGATCTTTTTATTTTTTGTATATCCCACTTTGGTTCTTTGCCCATCCGAAACCGACGAAGGTGCCTTGTCCTTGCTGCTATCTTTCAATGGGCATGTCACCATGGAGTCCCATTCATTGTCAACTAACTCGTAGAAACCACCCTGTCTCAACCATGATAGTTCGAATGAAAATCTCGGGTTATTCCCTAAATATGTTTGCACTCCTGAGTCAATCAGAAGTGTCATATGATCCGAACCTGTCCATGTAAGGGCTCTAACCATGACTAAAGGAAATTTTTGTTCCCATTCAACACTAGAAAGAATCTGATAAAGTTTTTTATAAGTGGGCATATCTCTACGATTTTCCTAGGTGAACTGTCTCCCTGGCAGAACAATCTCTCTTAAGTTTAGACTTTCAATAATGGCATTGAACATAAAGGGCCAATGCGTGTCGAAATTATCATTATTCTTGTCCTCCCTTCTACGAAGAATATTGAAATCTCCCCGAACCAATAGGGCAAGGTTTCATTGTCGCAAACTCTAAACAACTCGGCAAGAAACTCATGTTTCAAATTATCCCGATTTGCTTCGTATACAGGTACTAGAATCCATTGGAAACCATCCTGACAACATTTCATATGAATTTAAATACAGAAGTTCCCGAGTCAACCTTGTTAACTTGCAACGTGTCTGTGTTAATCCCAACTAGTATGCCCCCGAACACCCATGAGGGGGTAAACAAAACCATGCCAAATCCCTCCCTGGGTTAAGTGTTTGAGAAAAAGGACGGTAAAGTTAGACCGCCCTGTGTCTAACAGAGCAACGAAATCTAATTTCATTTCCCTAACAGTCTTAGAGACAAATAAATGTATGCCAGTGTCACGAAAGCCTTCACTATTCCAAATCATTCCACATAGACCTTGAATATTAAAAAATCTTTTTTATTCTAACTCTGGTCCCTCTATGAACAGTCATAGTATCATAGACTTTTTTCTTGCACCCACGCGCCTGGTTTGTCTCTTTGACTAGATTCTCGGCAAGAGTATCCAGTTCAGAGATTTCCTTTTCAACTAGATCATCACATAAGCTAGATAGTTTGGAAACCGCTAAACTTACCTCCCCAAGGTTATTTAGATTAGTTTTATTTTTGTTGTGTTCTAGAATAGTCAAGGTTCTTTGAATTTCATTATCTTTAAGTAACTGAGCTGCCGTGTTTTCTTTCAAAGGTGAACTCCCCAGAGATACTCCAATTAATTTAGCTTTTTCTATAATATTAATATTTGAAAAAGACAAGATTGAAAAGGTAGGATTTAAATTCTTACCTTTGAATTCCTCTCTAAGCTGCACCAAGTCCATTGCCCGCTCCAGCTGTGTATTGCCCGCGTTAGGCTGAGCCTGAACCCGGTCGCTTGACCGAATCTCAGTAGCTGTCGTCTTCGGAATGCCTCTGAAGGCAATGATCTCAGCCAGATATGGGTTCTGCCTAGTGATAATACCCCCAGTTAAAGCCGGTTCCTTGTAGCATTGCATTCTGGTTGTGGGAGTCAAAGGAATTCCCAAGCTCATTGTCGGCATCTTACCTTGGGCTTGCACATCTTTGTCTAGACCATATTGTTTAGTGCCTCTCTCAGTCAGCGAGCCTTTTGATGAACTGACAACATCTGTGATTGTTCTGCGAATGTATGTACATAGAGGAAGCATTCTCACAGAATATCGTGTGCCATCTTATGGACATATCACTTATCTTTCATTGCCTTGACGTGCAACCGAGGGGCGTCACATCATTGTGTTAGGGCATCTCTAACCGACCCCTCTAAAATCGGTTAGAGGAGTAAAAATACGCAGCGGCGACACCTACCGAACTCCTAAACGGTTAGAGGAGTAAAATTATGTAGGGTTCGCAGCATAGAAAACAAAAAAAATTCTACGATGTGAACTATATACCAAGATCTATCTACTAGATACAAACAACGGACGGATGTATATCCGTAGAGAACATACCCTTGAAGACCGACAAAGCTTAACGAGTTCAACTCGTGGTTAATGTAGACGATCTCTTGCCGATCTCAAGATCGAGAGGAAGTCCTAGCGCCGCAAATCAGCAGCGCATCCGTGCTCGCACACACGTTCAAGGCACCGAGCAACCTCCGCCTCCTCGCTCCAGCGATGCAGCGGAAGCACAACTCTTTCTTGCCGAATAGCCACCGGGAACATGTATCTCGCTAGTCCGAGACCATGGGGGATAAATTCTAGAGGGGGAGAGAGATCCTTCACGAGGAGGTGTAAGAGACAAGTGAGGAGGGGGGATCCTTTTATAGGAGGAGGGGGGAACCCCAAGGGGGTGGCCGGCGCATGGGGGATGCCCCCTTGCCCTCCCCTCTTCATGTGGGTGGACACTCCACTCACAAATCTCCTTTAAATTCCCTCCACTCAAAATTCCACTCAAATTCCCATTAAATTTCCACCAAATTTAATGCAAACTCTTATTAAATAAAACTCTTTTATTTTATTCAGAATTTTGTCAATTACTTTAATGACAAACATTCACAAATAACCCCTTGCTAGAATTCTATTTCACATGCATAACCACTTTATGCAATTTCACCCGAAAACCTGTTTCGGTATCTAGTGAAATAAATTCCTGCGCTTGTTCATTCTTTCGGCATGAAACATTTGCTCCAATTGGATATCGGTGTCTCTTAAGTGTGTCACCCTACGGTTTGTGAATAATGCGGACATGATCGAGACCCCTCCCGGATCAATAATCAGAAGCGGGATCTGGAGACCCATACTGACTCCCACACATTCAACGATGACTTTCTTGTGATCGTCGGAACCTTTTACGCTAGTATCTTAATCCCTTTGTTTCACGATATATTACATGTCCGAGATTCGATCATCGGTATCTCCATACCTAGTTTGATCTCGTTACCGACATGCACTCTTTTCTCGTTCCTGTGATATAACATTCTAGTGATCAAATCACTTGCTTGCAAGCTAATCAATGTGATATCACCGAGAGGGCCCAGAGTATATCTATCCGTCATCGGGATGAACAAATTCCACTCTCGATCCATGAGCCTCAACATAACACTTTATTAGTTCTGAATCCATCTTTATAATCACCCTGTTACGGTGTGATGTTTGATGTTATCAAGAAACTCTTCCGGTGTTAGTGATTGACATGATCTCATGGTCTAAGGATTAGGATCACTTCGTAAGTTGTTATAGCAATATAAACTCAATGACTTTGATCGTAATGCTATACTTCGGATGAATGTTCATCACACCATTACACTAATGTTGTGATCCCGTTATTAACAACATCCAATGTCCATGATCAGGAAACCTTGATCATCTTGTTAATCAACGAGCTAGTTTATGAGAGAGGCATAACTAGGAACTTTCTGTTTGTTTATTAAACACACATGTATTAACATTTCCGTATCAATACAATTATAGCATGCAAAATAAACATCTATCATATACTTGGAATACACATAATAAACACTTTATTATTGCCTCTCAGGGCATATTCCCTTCAGTCTCCCACTTGCACTAGAGACAATAATCTAGTTACATAGTGATAAATCTAACACCCATTGAGTTCTGGTGTTGATCATGTTTTGCTCTAGGGAGAGTTTTAGTCAACGGATCTGCTACATTGAGATCCGTATGTACTTTACAAATCTTTATATCTCCATCCTTGACATGCTCGCGGATGGAGTGAAACCGGCGCTTAATATGCTTGGAATACTTGTGAGACCTTGGCTCTTTGGCATTGGCAATGGCACCATTGGTGTCACAATAGATCACCATTGGGTCCAACGCGTTTGCCACCACTCCTAGTTCGGATATGAACTCCTTCATCCAAACTGCTTCCTGAGCCGCTTCTGAAGCAGCAACATATTCGGCCTCCGTTGTTGATCCCGCTACCACTGGTTGTTTGGAGCTCCTCCAACTAACCGCTCCGCCATTCATGAGAAATACATATCCGGATTGAGACTTAGAGTCATCCGGATCGGTGTCAAAGCTAGCGTCGACATAACACTTAGCGACGAGCTCTTCTTCACCTCCGTATACAAGAAACATATCCTTAGTTCTTCGTAAGTACTTCAGGATATTCTTGACCGCTATCCAGTGTTCTGAACCTGGATCCGATTGGTACCTACTAGTCAAACTAATAGCATGTGCCACATCCGGTCTTGTACATAGCATGGCGTACATTATAGAGCCTATGGCTGAAGCATAGGGGACTTTGTCCATTATCTCTCTTTCTTCCGCCGAAGCCGGACTTTGAGTCTTACTCAATGTCTTGCCTTGCAACATAGGTAAGAACCCCTTCTTACTTCCGTCCATTTAAAACTTCTTTAAAATCTTATCAAGGTATGTACTTTGCGATAGCCGTATTAGGCGCCTAGATCTATCTCTATAGATCTTTATGCCTAATATGTATGACGCTTCACCTAGGTCCTTCATTGAAAATTTGCTGTTTAGATAACTTTTAACACTGTTTAAAAGATCTATATCATTTCCGATCAATAATATGTCATCCACATATAATATCAGAAATGCCACATTGCTCCCACTCACTTTCTTGTAAATACAAGCTTCTCCATAAGTTTGGACAAATCCAAACTCTTTGATCACTTCATCAAAGCGGAGATTCCAACTTCGTGATGCTTGCTTCAATCCATAGATGGATCGCTGAAGCTTGCACACCTTGTTAGCATCCTTAGGATCGACAAAACCCTTTGGTTGTATCATATACAACTCTTCTTCAATATTACCATTGAGAAACGCGGTTTTGACATCCATCTGCCATATCTCATAATCGAAATATGCAGCAATTGCTAACATAATCCTAACTGACTTTAGCATCGCTACAGGAGAGAAAGTCTCATCGTAGTCAACTCCTTGAATTTGTCGAAACCCCTTTGCGACAAGTCGAGCTTTATAGACGGTCACATTACCATCAGCATCAGTTTTCCTTTTGAAAATCCATTTGTTCTCCACGGCCTTTCGGTCGTGAGGTAATTCCACCAAGTTCCAAACTTGATTTTCATACATGGATTCCATCTCGGATTTCATGGCTTCTAACCATTTGTTGGAATCCGGGCTCATCATCGCTTCTTCATACGTCGCAGGGTCATCATTTTCATCAACCATGAAATTCATGACAGGATTTCCGTACAGCTCGGGAGATGCACGCGTCCTATTTGACCTGCGAGGTTCGGTAGTACTCTCTTTCGGAGTTTCATGATCATTATCATTAGTTCCCTCTTCAACAGGTGGAGCCAACTCCGGAACAACTTCCGGCGCTGCGCTACTCGCCATACTTTGAAGAGAAGGTTCCACAACCTCTTCGAGTTCTACCTTCCGACTACTCACACCTTTCGCGAGAAACTCTTTCTCTAGAAAGGATCCATTCTTGACAACAAAAACCTTGCCCTCGGATCTGTGATAGAAGGAATACCCAATAGTTTCTTTAGGGTATCCTATGAAGACGCATTTTTCCGCTTTGGGTTCGAGTTTATCCGGTTGAAGTTTCTTCACATAAACATCGCATCCCCAAACTTTAAGAAATGACAGCTTAGGTTTGTTTCCAAACCACAATTCATACGGTGTCTTTTCAACGGATTTAGATGGTGCCCGATTTAAAGTGAATGCAGCAGTTTCTAGTGCATAACCCCAAAATGACAACGGCAAGTCCGTCAGAGACATCATAGATCGAACCATATCTAATAAAGTACGATTACGACGTTCCGACACACCATTTCGCTGTGGTGTTCCGGCAGGTGTGAGTTGTGAAACAATTCCACACTCTTTCATGTGAGTGCTAAACTCGTAACTTAGATACTCACCTCCACGGTCAGACCGTAGAAATTTGATCTTTCTATTACGATGATTTTCCACTTCATTCTGAAATTCCTTGAACTTTTCAAAGGTTTCAGACTTGTGTTTCATCAAGTAGATATAACCGTATCTACTCAAATCATCCGTGAAAGTAACAAAATAACGATATCCACCTCGCGCCGACACACTCATTAGACCACATACATCAGAATGTATGATTTCCAATAAATATGTCGCCCGTTCCATTGAACCGGAAAACGGCGTTCTAGTCATCTTGCCCATAAGGCATGGCTCACATGTATCAAATGATTCATAATCAAGTGATTCCAAAAGTCCATCCGAATGGAGCTTCTTCATGCGTTTAACGCCAATATGACCTAGACGGCAGTGCCACATATATGCGGATATATCATCATTAAGTTTAATCCTTTTAGCATCAACATTATGAATATGTGTAACATTATCATCGAGATCTAATAGAAATAAACCATTCATCATCGGTGCATGACCATAAAAGATTTCATTCATATAAATGGAACAACCATTGTTCTCGGATTTAAATGAATAACCACTTCGCATCAAACACGATCCAGATACAATGTTCATGCTCAGTGCAGGCACCAGATAACATTTATTCAAGTTTATAACTAATCCCGACGGCAAGTGGAGAGGCAGCGTTCCGACGGCGATCACATCAATGCTTGATCCATTGCCGACACGCATCTTGACCTCACCCCTTGCTAGCGGTCGCTTGTTCTGCAGCCCCTGATTCGAGTTACAAATATTAGCAACTGAACCGGTATCAAATACCCAGGTGCTACTGCGAGCACTAGTCAAGTACACATCAATAACATGTATATCATATATACCTTTGTTTGCCTTGCCATCCTTCTTGTCTGCCAGATACTTGGGGCAGTTGCGCTTCTAGTGGCCAGTCCCCTTACAATAGTAGCACTCGGAATCAGACTTAGGTCCAACTCGGGGTTTCTTTTCAGGCGCGGCAACAGGCTTGCCGCCCTTACTTCCCTTCTGTTTTCCCTTCTTGTCTTTCTTGAAACCAGTGTTCCTATTGATCATCAACACTTGATGTTCCTTTTTGATCTCCACTTCTGCAGTTTTAAGCATTGACAGAAGCTCAGGGAGAGACTTCTTCATGCCTTGCATATTATAGTTCATCACGAAGCTCTTATAGCTAGGTGGCAGAGACTGCAGAACACGATGGATGCCTAAGTCAATGGGAATCGATATTCCCAAGGACACAAGCTTATCAGCGTAACCCGACATCTTGAGTACATGCTCACTAACGGAGCTGTGCTCTTCCATCATGCATCTAAAGAACTTTTCTGAAGCGTTGTAGCTCTCTACAGCAGCATGTGTGTCGAAAATCATTTTCAACTCACCCATTGTATCAAATGCATTGCCGTTTTCAAAACGCTTTCGAAGTTCCGGCTCTAGCCCATACAATATGCCGCAATGAACTAAGTTGTGGTCCTCCTGAAGAGTCTGATAGACATTCTTCTCCTCGTCAGGGGCATCATCAAAAGGTGGGGGGCCTAACGGCGCTTCTAGCACATATTGCTTTTGTGCAGCAGAGAGGAGAATCCTCAAATTCATGGCCCATTCGGTAAAGTTGCTACCGTTCGTTGCTAGTTTCTCTTTCTCCATGAACACATTGAAATTAAAAGCAGGTGGAGCCATCTACAACAGAATTTGTAAAGTTTAGACTAAGTGTATGATAGATTGAGTTCAACTAATCGAATGAACTCCCACTCAAAAACGACATCCCTCGTGCCTTTTTGGTGATTACATGAACCAAATCCACTACACCAAGTCCGATCATCACGTGAGTCGGTATAGCTTCAAAGGCGAGCATCAAATGGGCATCATATCAACTATATGACTCATGCTTAACCTTTCGGTCCGTGTTCCGAGGCCATGTCTGTACATGCTAGGCTCGCCAAGTTAGAACCTTAGTATTCGCGTGTGTAACTGTTTTACACCCGAAATATGGTCGTGGATCCAAGAACACCCGATCATCACGTGATGTCTTGGAGCGACGAAAACATAATCGGTGCATACTAAAGGAAGAACACATTCTTATCTTGATATTTAAATGAGGGATCATCTTATTATGCTAACAAAGCGCTAAACAAGCAATATAAGATGCTATCAAACATCATATGTTTATTAGTGAAATTATATGGTTCCCGCAGATGATCTCTATCAGGTGCATCGTGGTATGATCACTATCATACCTATATGTGTAAATCCAAGGTCTATGGATTTTACACGCTATGTGTGTTGTAAGAGTATCATCTCATACTTCTACTTACAACACTACCATATCATAACACTAGCCCAGCAACAATCTAAACTAGACGCCTCTAATTTATCCATTGCAAGTTTTACGTGGCTTAGGGCTTTCGAGATAGAACCGTTCTTACTACGAACATGAACCACAACGAGGATAATCAAATTGTTGACAGCTCGCTTGCAAAATAGATATTGACTATAGTAGGAGAGACAGACACCCGCTAGCCACTTATGCAAACTAGTTGCATGTCAAGCGTGGAACAGGTCTCATGTGCGAGGACATGTAAAGTTTGTCCGGGCCGCTTCATCCCACTATGCCACCAATATCCAAAATTACAACAAAGGAGCAACAACATGATCATCATCGCCCACATACTCATGTGTGTACTACCCGTGTAAAGTATCTACGCATAGATCCGGCTCTGATACCACTGTAGGGTTCGCAACATAGAAAACAAAAATTTTCCTACGATGTGAACTATATACCAAGATCTATCTACTAGATACAAACAACGGGCGGATTTATATCCGTAGAGAACATACCCTTGAAGACCGACAAAGCTTAACGAGTTCAACTCGTGGTTGATGTAGACGATCTCTTGCCGATCTCAAGATCGAGAGGAAGTCCTAGCGCCACAAATCAGCAGCGCATCCGTGCTCGGACACACGTTCGAGGCACCAAGCAACCTCCGCCTCCTCGCTCCAGCGATGCAGCGGAAGCACAACTCTTTCTTGCCGAATAGCCACCAGGAACATGTATCTCGCTAGTCCGAGACCATGGGGGATAAATTCTAGAGGGGGAGAGAGATCCTTCACGAGGAGGTGTAAGAGACAAGTGAGGAGGGGGGCTCCTTTTATAGGAGGAGGGGGAACCCCAAGGGGGTGGCCGGCGCAAGGGGGATGCCCCCTTGCCCTCCCCTCTTCATGTGTGTGGACACTCCACTCACAAATCTCCTTTAAATTCCCTCCACTCAAAATTCCACTCAAATTCCCATTAAATTTCCACCAAATTTAATGCAAACTCTCATTAAATAAAACTCTTTTATTTTATTCAGAATTTTGTCAATTACTTTAATGACAAACATTCACAAATAACCCCTTGCTAGAATTCTATTTCACATGCATAACCACTTTATGCAATTTCACCCGAAAACCTGTTTCGGTATCTAGTGAAATAAATTCCTGCGCTTGTTCATTCTTTCGGCATGAAACATTTGCTCCAATTGGATGTCGGTGTCTCTTAAGTGTGTCACCCTACGGTTCGTGAATAATGCGGACATGATCGAGACCCCTCTCGGATCAATAATCAGAAGCGGGATCTGGAGACCCATACTGACTCCCACACATTCAACGATGACTTTCTTGTGATCGTCGGAACCTTTTACGCTAGTATCTTAATCCCTTTGTTTCACGATATATTACATGTCCGAGATTCATCATCGGTATCTCCATACCTAGTTTGATCTCGTTACCGACATGCACTCTTTTCTCGTTCCTGTGATATAACATTCTAGTGATCAAATCACTTGCTTGCAAGCTAATCAATGTGATATCACCGAGAGGGCCCAGAGTATATCTATCCGTCATCGGGATGAACAAATTCCACTCTCGATCCATGAGCCTCAACATAACACTTTATTAGTTCTGAATCCATCTTTATAATCACCCTGTTACGGTGTGACGTTTGATGTTATCAAGAAACTCTTCCGGTGTTAGTGATTGACATGATCTCATGGTGTAAGGATTAGGATCACTTCGTAAGTTGTTATAGCAATATAAACTCAATGACTTTGATCGTAATGCTATATTTCGGATGAATGTTCATCACACCATTACACTAATGTTGTGATCCCGTTATTAACAACATCCAATGTCCATGATCAGGAAACCTTGATCATCTTGTTAATCAACGAGCTAGTTTATGAGAGAGGCATAACTAGGAACTTTCTGTTTGTTTATTAAACACACATGTATTAACGTTTCCGTATCAATACAATTATAGCATGCAAAATAAACATCTATCATATACTTGGAATACACATAATAAACACTTTATTATTGCCTCTCAGGGCATATTCCCTTCAAATTATACTCATTGAAGGAGTAAAAGTGGCGGCCGACTCCTAAATTTACTCCTTCGAGGCCAATTCCGAGAAAACCTCCCACCTCCCGACCTTCTCTTCCCGTCCTCCGCCGTTCTTTCCCGCCCGCCTCCCTGCCGATGCCGATGTCGCCGACTCTGCCCCCAATTGACACGGTACTCTCCGACGCACCTTCTCCAACCATCCCGGCGCTGGAGAAGGCCCAACGCCGCTGCAATCGGAGATCTCCGCTGCAGACTCGGGTGGGAAAAGATTGGGGGACAACAACGTGGTCCGAGCGGCACGGTCGTCAAGGCCTTCGGTAAGGCCGACGGCAAGCGCGTGGAGGCTCCCGAGGTGGCGCCTCGTCCTTCCGTTGCTCATGTGGCCAGACGGTGGCAGAGCAAGCCAACTCCGGCCAAACTGGCGCTCGCGGAGGCGGTGTCCAAGAAGAAGAGGAAGAAGGCCGAGGTGGCACTGCCGAAGGCTGTAGCTGCCTCTTCGACACGCAAGGCCTAGACGGCAAAGCCTCCTCGAGGCCGGCCACCGCGGGCGGCCGTTGTCAACGTCGACGAGCGTGAGGTGTTCGATGGATCGTCGGCAAGGTAAAAAATCTCGTTTTCTCCTCTCCTCTTATCGGTTCGCGATTTGTAGACACATGGTGATGTCTTTTTTGGTGATGATGATGAGTTCTTCGGAGATGGTATTTGAGCTCTTCGATGGTGGTCAACAACATATGAGGTGATATGTTGGTGGTATTTTGGATCAAACAAAGTCGATAGCTTCTTTTTTTGACCTTGATCAATGTTGGTGGTAGAGTCTACTTTTTTTATTTCGTTGTGTTCGATTCGATGAACCATGCCTATGTATGTCGTTTAAGTGGTGTATTGCTTGTGTTTGAATTTTTCATATGTTTGAATTGTTTGTTTAAACTATATGTAAGATGTTTGAATGCATATGTGGAGTGATGAAAAAAAAAAGGAAAAAAGTTTACCTCTCTAAATTTAGAGGATCGGTTCGATGCCTCTAAAATTTATTTCTTGTTTCCTTCTCTAACCGATTGAGAATTGGTTAGAGATACCCTTAGAAAGTACCACAAGTAACAGAGCACCGGTCGAAACGGGAAGGAATGGAAATGTTGCAAGGATAGTTTATTTCGGTGATTGAAACGGCTAGTCTTGTATCGAGCAAATGAGATGAAAGAAAATTAATATGGATAAATGATGTTACATAGTAGACCGATCCTATAAATGAGATGAAAGAAAATTAATATGGATAAATGAGTTCGAAGCGGAGAATTCTCGTATAGACCAAATAGAATTTTGTCAAAAGAAAGACATAGAAAGTAGATTTTCGAAAATATGCCGTTAAAACAGCCAAAGTGTACAAAGGAGGAATAATGACGGAGAGATGGGTAGAATGAATGAATGATACTGTACGTATTCATGGTTCCCGCGGGTGTTGTAGTATCAAAGTCTGTCGACAACCACAACGATCCAGAAACACGTGGACCTAATCAAGCGAAAACAGGCATTACCAATACGTACACCTCGCCTAGTAGCAAAGCTTCATTTTAAATTTTGGATTGTGCGTGCGCACGCCAAGTCGATGCCCGCATAAACTTTTGCAGGAGCCGCAGAAGGCAGCGAAAAAATAATTAACGGCGGGTGTCAGAAGAAAAGGCGTGGATCCAATCTAAGCCCTGCACCTCGGTCGCAGGGCAGGAATCCTATGGACGATGCAGCCTCCCTCCCCCTACTTCCCTAGGACTGTTCCACGCGCACCGACGGGCTAGTACACTTTCTCCCGGTCCCACGGGACAGCGAGGGGTTTCGCCGCAGAGGCCGTGGGGCCGGAGCAGCCAGCCGTGGCCAGCCATGGGGGACCTGGAGGTGGCAGCGCGTGCACGTGTACGGACTTGGAGATTGTCAGGCGAAGTTGGAGTGTAGTTAATTAGTGGGAATCAAGCAGGCGAGGTGGTTTCCGAGAGGATTTGTGTCGGATTCGCGACACGAGGCCGTCCACCTGCCCACCTACTGTACTTTTTTTTATCCCCGTCGGAAACGCTGAGCTTGCGAGGAAAAAAGATGACACGATCAGACGGTAATGACAAGTGGTGACTAGCTTAGCATCTGCTAACGGTGACTCGCAGCATGGCCTGCTGACGTCATCACGACGGCGGGCTGCGTGAGCGGGGCCGGCGGACGGGTCCCACGGCACGGGGAAGTGGAGAACAGGTAATCTGAAAGCGAGAGAGGCTAGATTCGATAGAGACGAAACGAACTGAAAAAGAAATAGGGTAGTGTACTGGGAGACAGCTGGAGCTGGAGGCGCCTGCTTTTGGCGTGGGCTCACTTGGCAGCGCGGCAGCTGCCAGACGGGCCGAGCCGCAAACGGACACGTAGCAATTATGGGTTTCAGACAGGCCACCGTGTCATGTCTCCGCCCTCCAAATGGCAAACGAGGAACTACTATGTGGTTTGGGCGCCGAACCGAAACTACCTGGGCGGATGAATTTTTGCCTTGTGCTGTTTTAAAGAAATCCATGGCATTCTATTTCCATGTTTCGATCTGGAGTACTAGTACGTACTTGAAAAGGAGACGGGCTACATACTAGAAACACACGGGCTAATGACAAGACGTGCGTGCAATCACCGGAAACGAAGTCACTCTCGTGCTTTCTATCTGGTCCCGTAGCTTTCCTGCTAGAAGCGTGCCATACAAGAAAAAAGGAACTCCCCAGAATGCAAAATACAAAGGATTAAATCATGATCTTTCTCAAAAGAAAATCAGGATTGTAGCCCTGGTGCTTGTGTGAGAAGTGGCGTGTTTTCCACGAGCACACAGACGGCATCACTTGCGATGTACGGCAGTGCTACCGGTCGCAAAGTTTGTGCTGTCCACCAGAAGAGTAATACTACTACTAGAGGGGATTGACGCAGAAGATTTGACCGACTTGAGTTCCGGTGGTCTCTCCGTCGTGAAGTCAAGTCAAAAGTACGTTTTTCTGGCAGAACCACATAAGAGACCACCGGAACTCTTGCGCGCGACCGAAATATTGCGTCCCCGTGAGCGAGCCTAGTGAGTCCTCCCACGCAGCTCGACGACCTAATCTCTCGCTGGCTAGCACGAGCACGCTGTACGCAAGACCAGAATGTCCGAGGAGTTTTATGGACAGTTCGATTATTTTTTGTCTGAAACAGAAAAGAAGGCAAGTCGTTTTCCTCTCGGAGAAGATGACGCAAAACCGCGCGTGCCATCCGCGCACGCACAGGAGCGAGGGCCGAATAGACGTCGTGCGTGGTGTGTCGCTTGTGGGCGTCTCGGCGTGACGCGCATGCGTAAACGCGGCGAGGGCCGGGCCCGGGCGTCGCTGCTTCGCGGCAGGTTCGTCCACGCGTGCATTAACGCGCGAGGCGAGGAGGAAGGAAGGAAGGGAGGATCGTCCGCGTCGTTGTTCCCCTGCCTATTTTGCTGAACTAGATTGACCCGCAGGAACCGACCGAATCGATCCCTCCTTACTCCGACCACCGACCTTCCCATACGTCGGTGTATCGGACGCGCGTCACCAGTTCCCGATGATTCCCGACCGGTCGAACGCACAACGTACGTGCCCCGCGCCGCCCGTTTCTTTGGCTCGACCAGCCGCCGGAAACCGTACCGCTCGGCGTGCGCGAGACGGCATGCTACCTGCTCCCGGTCTGTCCCGAGAAGGACGCGCACGTAACGTCGCCCCGCGTACGTACGTACTCCCTATGTTTTAAAATATAAGATGTTTTAGGTTTATAAAAAAAATGTATCTAACCTTATTTTAGTATCTAGATTCACTCTAAAACTAAGTGAACCTATATATACTAAAAGAAGTCTAGATACGCATGTTTCATAAAGCTAAAACATCTTATATTTTAAAACGGAGAGAGTACGTAAATTTCTCTGCCGTTTCCCAACTGCTCAGCCCGGAGATCCTCTCCTACCAGTGTCGATCGATCGCGTTGCAACGGCAACGGGACGATCACGGAGGGTGGACAACTGGACAGATACGGCCAACGACACGGCCAACGGCCAACGACAGATACGATAAACAGTGTTTCCTCATGTTACCCTCACTCACTCGTGCGGTTTGTAGCCATATGCCGGACTGACGGTGACGCACGGCGTGGATAGATACCGCGTCGTACAAACGGGATGCTGTGATCTCGTACTGGTAGGGTGGTGGTGCAACCTGCACGGCATAGATTCAGCCCAGCCCAGCCCAGTAAATGTAAGTGCTCACTGCTCAGCGTCATGTAAGGGCCCATAAGGGATGTGCAGTCTAGTAAGCCTCTCAGCAGCACGCAGCCGTTTACTTGAATGACGCAGACGGGGCCCAGAACAAGAAGACATGAGAAAAGAGAAGTTAGACCATCTCCACTAGCATTCCCAAGACGCTGATCTGGACGCTGAATTTAGACCTGGACTTTGAAATTCGGCTTAGACGCGTTTTCAGGAAACTCTTTTCGTCCGGATTCGGGTGAAATTTGACCCGGGCTTTTCAGGCCATTCCCAGGATCCCGGGAACGCCCTAGGAACGCCGGACGAAGCAAAAACGGGTGTGGGCCAGCTCTATCGGCGAGACAGTCCAATTTTCTCCTTACTCAACTCGCACAGACTGCGGCGAAGAACTCCCAACGCCTCTGTCGCCATGACTTCGCCGACGGAGCTCCTCCACGCCAAGATATGCCCACGCCTCTAGATTTGCTCGCCGTAGTCCCCGCCCATTCAGCCACCGCTTCCAACGCCCGAACTTCGCCGTAGCTCGGCTTCGCTGCGAGCTCCCACCGCCACACCCGCCGGTTTGGCCATGGAATCCGACGACGAGCAGACACTCGCCATATTGCTGGAGAAGGAGAACGACGAGGTCGCCGAAGATGCAGAGCACATGGAGATCCTCGCCTCCTCGCCCAGCTCTACCTGCATATGGCGAAGCCGAAGCACGGTGGTTCGGCGCCGGGTCGCCGGAAGTGCAAGGCTAGGCAAAGGATAGAGGGCTACTGCTTGTTGTACGCCGACGAGCCGCTCCACGAAGAGGCCGTGTTTCGGCGTCGTTTCAGGATGAGCCGGAACCTCTTCCTCAAGATCATGCATGCCATTTGGGAGTTCGACCCCTATTTCGTTTGCAAGAAGGACTGCACCAGCATGGTTGGGTTTTCCTCACTGCAGAAGTGCATAGTGGCAATGAGGTTGATTGCATATGGAGCGCCGGGTGACAGTGACAATGACTATCTCCGCATGACCGAGT
Organism: Avena atlantica; assembly: GCA_910589765.1. Taxonomy (NCBI): domain Eukaryota; kingdom Viridiplantae; phylum Streptophyta; class Magnoliopsida; order Poales; family Poaceae; genus Avena; species Avena atlantica. The sequence goes on along the minus strand of OU342739.1, from coordinate 57,050,886 downwards.
CCATCGCCATCGATTGCTTGTACAGGTTCTATAGGGCAGTGATTGCAGTGTTTGGGAAATAGTACTTGAGATCACCCACTACTGAAGACACTGCTCGGATCCTCGCAGTCAATGAAAGTAGAGGATTTCCTGGTATGCTTGGAAGCATATACTGCATGCATTGGCAGTGGAAGAACTGTCCATTTGCATGGCAGGGAATGTATAAAGGCCACAAAGAAGATTTCACTATGATACTCGAGATAGTTGCTACACATGATCTTTGGATCTGGCACTCCTTCTTTGGCATGGCAGGGTCAAACAACGATATCAACGTCCTCAACACCTCAAATGTCTTTGCCAAGCTTGTTGAGGGTCATGCTCCCCCTGTGGAATTTGAGATCAACAGGCACCACTATAACAATGGATACTATCTAGCAGATGGTATCTATCCAAGATGACCAACATTTATGAAGACTATCTCAAGCTCAATGCTCCCCAAGCATTCTCAGTTTGCCAAGGAACATGAAGCTTGCAGGAAGGACGTTGATGGGGCATTTGGTGTGCTCCAGCAGAGGTTTGCAGTTGTCCGGTTCCCTGCTATGACCTGGTCGAAAGATCAGATGTGGAAAGTGATGAACTGTTGTGTGGTCTTGCACAACATGATCATTGAGGATGAGAGGAAGGACTCAGTGAGATTGCTCGAGCAGAAAAAGCCATACTACAGACAGGGACCTCTTGCCGAGCCTGATCACCAGGTGCCTCCAACTTTGGCTGCCTTCATCGCCATGCGCCAGGAGATCCGAGATCCGACGGTGCATCAACAACATCAATAACCTAGTTCGGCCAGTCTTATCTTGCAGAGTGAAAATTCAAGGTCTGACCTTAATTGGTTCCTGACAATGGCCTTGTTCAAGGCATTGTTTTGCAAGTCAAAACTTTCTGCAGGGTGAAAACATATGATCTTTGATCGGGCGTCGACGGCACTTGTGCATTGTTTCTTTTTTGAAGACATCGATGTTAGAGTTGTTGGACTACTGGTGTTGTTTTGGTTGTGTTAGTATCGTTGATTCGAGAAATCGTTTTCTGTAATAGAACTTTCCTTTTTTATAATTTTTCTAGGTTATGTACAACCGTAAGGCCATCAGGGCATTCGTTATTACAGACGCCGGATGTAATTAATATCTCATGATATTAATATATACTCTTTTTTTAAATATATGAAAATATGACTAATCTTCCCTCTGCATGTTTCTTGGCTCCATCCATGAAACGAGTTAGAAGCCAATTGTCAATTTAATGGGCCTTGAAGCCTTCTCACTCTTTTTTTCGGGTAATAGAGCATTCCCACTCGATGCAACCATGGAGGCAAACAAAAGGTCTTGGCGAGGGAGGCTACGGGAGTGGATCAGCCCGACCTTTGTGTTTCACTCTCATTGGACTTTTTATTCCCTCCCGCTCTTTTAAGTATTGTTCATATTTTTTCGAGAATGTATACCTTGAAAGGTGTCAACTTTTATACTCCCTCCGTCTTGAAATAGATGTCACAGATTTATTAAAATTTATATATTAAATTATGTCTAGATTCATGACTGAGACATCTATTTCGAGACAGAGGGAGTAGAAGAAGTGCCAGAGTGGAAGGTTTACAATGCCGCGAAACGACAATGGTGTTGCAAGAAGGATGTCGACTCCCGAAATGAAAACCTGTAAGTATAGTTCGCATTAGTTTATCTGAATCGGATCTTATAAGCATTAACCAAATGTCTTGAGAAAATATGGATATCTATAGTTTCAAATCAATACCATTATACCCATCATCAAATATATCTCATAGTATATTTATCTAGTATTATAGTAGATATTGATATTTTTTGAAAAACTTCATCAAATGTAACAAAGTTTTATTTCGGCAAAACTAATATGAAGTACGTTTTGATGTGGAGGGGGAAGGAGAATATATACTCCTAGGGCTCGAGTCATTGTGGTCATGCAGTTGCGAAGCAAGGAATATAGATTAGAGATCCTGGGTGAAACAACGAAGAATAAAAAGGAATTTATAATGTTCTAGTCCTTTGCACTTCCCACCTAGGAGAGTTGAGGTAATTGATGTGATATCGCAGGGAAGGTAGCTGTAACACAAAGGAGAAAAGTAAAAACCATGAAAACTATATCAACATCATATTAAAAATAAAAATAGTAAAATAAAAAAGAAACTAAAGAGAAATAAAAAGGTGAAAATACACCAAAGAAAAACTAAAAAAAGAAGAAATAAAATAGTAAAAAAAGAAACTGGAAAAGAAAGAAAATAATAAAAAACATATACCAAATAAAAAATAAGAAATAAAAACACAGCGGTACACACATTCAAGCGGTGGAAACAAAACAAAACAATACATAGAACTAACATCAAATTTAGAGGAACCAATGGAGTGACTAATAGGCCTAGCCCATTATACAAAGCGCTAAGCAAAATGGTTGTATGTCGCACACGCTAGAGAGTCTTTACCAGCGAGGCGGCCATCCAGCAGGGAGACGTTTATCAGGAGTTTTGGCTCCGTGCCATTGCCAATGAGGGGTCGTGCTCTATGAGAGACTGTATCATGCCAATTTCGACCTATTCTTCCTTGTGTTTGACCGTGAGGTATCACCACCAAGGGTGTGTTTGGTTGCTTGCATGTGTTTTTCCCTATTTTAGAATTTGACCTAGTGGTGACTGCGTGAGTGGAAACGTGACTTGGGAAAAAAATGTAGTTCGCTTGGTTGCCCATGAAACCCTTTGCTGTATAAGTAAACCATTTACATGTTCTTAATGTTTGTGTTAGAGTATTGTACGTATACAGTTGTTATGGTAGTCTAGGATAGTTAGGACTCTAGTCTAACTTGATTTGTACTCCAAGATAATCTTTGTACGTCTATATATACTCACCCATGAGGCTTAATAATACATCCAACATATTCCGCCAATCTCCTTCTCTATCGTTCTACATGGTATCAGAGCGGCAAGATCCTTGATCTAGCCGCCGGCGCATCCACCTAGCGTAGCCGCCGCCACTTCCCAAATCCTAGCGCCGCCGCCCACCATGTCGCCGCGCTAGCCGAAGCAACACGCTTCCACCGCCCCGCCCCCGGGAAGGTCGATATTCATGATCTCCGTCGGGGGCCGTGCAATTCGTACACAAGGTTTGTCCGCTGATCCGTGATCGGCTGCCCTCTAAGTTTTTGTCCGATCTGTTGATCGGTTTTCTTTTTTTGGTTTACCGATCTTAGATCGGATTGCGTCGCCCATCGCCGTCATCATCGCCGTGCCTCTACTCCGACCATCGGCACCGACAATCTACACCACGCTTGTGCGCCTGCCCTCTCCGCTGCCTCGACAAGCTATTGCGGCCTCACGGCAGGCTGCCGCGCACTGTGGAAGGCTGCCGCGGCTGCCCCCTAGGATCGTCTTCGTCGTCATCGTTCGGGACTTCACCGACAACGCCGCCATCAACTCCGATATACGCGTCATCCATGCCATGGCGCATAAGGCTCACCGTCGGTCTGATCAACCGATCTCGCGCCTGTCTACGCCAAGCACGTCCCTGAGCACGCGCCTACCACCGATCGAGCTACGGGTTGCCGTTGTGTCGCCCCTTCGGGCCGCAGCGCCGCCGCCTTTGGTCCATACTACCGGCTTCCTACACGCCTTCCTTGGCGTGTACGTCGCTGGTGGTCTCCCAGCCGCTGCACCGACTTTCACCCTGCAGCTATGCAACCCCCTCGGGTCGTAGTGTCGCTGCACACAGTCTACTTCGCTGTCCTCACGCATCGACGTTCTCGGTTTCCACCACGCCATCTCCTCTGGCGCGGGTCACCGCCGTCTGCGCATGGTCTTCATCACGCCGTCGGGTTCTTCCTCGCCTACTTCAAGCACCGCCGCCGCACTTCACAAGGTAACCTGCAGGGCGATCTCACGCCGTCATCCATCGCCATTCCAAGCATCCAGCATGACTACCCCAGGTCGCTGCTATTTTTGCCGCCCTCTCTGTCTTCGTCCACTACAACTTTGCTGCGAGCGTCATCGCATCGTTCCCGACTACACCACATGCTACTCTACTCTGACAACCGCGGACAGCGCCGCCATCTCTCCCTTCGCCGCTCTACGCATCGTAACCGCTCTGGAGGCTTCCTCTACTAGTCTTTCTGACATGACAACAAGTTCATGATGGTCCCTCTCCCCGCACACCTGGTACTGGCAACACCGGGAGTGCCTTCGTCCCCGACACGTTCCCGGGTCTAACAAGCTCGGATCGACACCTCGTCTTCATCAGCTTCGACAATGTATTCTTCGACATCAACCCCTCTACAACTGCCTTGACCGCGTCACCGACGAGTTCTTCTTTGCATACTCGGTTCTGGCAAAACCGGAGTGTGTGTTCGTCCGCGACCGTCGCCGGACCCCCCCAAGCTCCTCGCCCCGCTCGTCCCCGTGCCGCCGCTCATCCTCCCCTGGTGCTCGCCGTCCCCTCCGCTGCTCGTCTGCCGCCGGCGACCGCGCCTCGAGCCGCCGGTGCCGCGCCGACCCTCCTGGCTCGCCCCGGCTCGGTCTGCCGCGCCGGAGAGGCCCTGTCGCCGGAGCCGCACCTCCGCCCGCCGTCGGCCGTCGGAGCTTCCCCGGTGGTTCTTCCCCGCGCAGTCCCCGCGAGCCTCCCTCCCCGAGCACCTCGCGCCGACCCCTTCGCCGGCCCCGTCGCGTCCATCTGCGCCCCGTCCCACCGGCAAGACCAAGCGCTCCGCCAAGTGGTCCCAAACCCGAAAGCAATGTGCCCAGAAGTGTGTCGCGGCCAAGACCATCCGAGGATGGATCACCCCGTATCCCGACCCCGGCGCCCGGAGCCGAGAACCCCGACAAGGACCATGCCACGGATACGCCGAGTTCGCCATCAAGGAAACCAAGGCCGTCGACATGGAACCGTTGGACGCCAAGTACTCCTTCTCGGATGCGATGCTCGAGAATCCGGACGATAAGAACATCGACGCAGAACGCCAAGTGCTGCACCCGAACGCCAAGACCGACCCGACACGCGGACCCGTCAAGTTCTTCTCGACGACGAGATCTTCGACAGAGAACCCGAAGAAAACCTGTGCGACAAGTACTCCCTCGAGAACGTCAAGTATTTCACCCCGGAAACCGAGTCCGCCGAGACCCCGGATGCGCCAAGACCTACCCCTGAGTCCGAGGACGACCTCGCCGAACCCTGAACCCTGAGACCGACCTCGAACCCCGGAACCCAAGATCGTCGAGCCCCCTCTGATGTGTGACCCCTTATCCGAGAACCCTATTTTAACATAATAACAATCGATGCATATTGAATTGTCATACTTGCATGCATAATCATGTGGTTTGGGGGCCTTATGCCGATTCACCTAATAATTAAATATGGGGCCCATATGCGGGCAAATCTAGCCTTATATTGGCCTCATTTAGACTTGTGTAGCGAACCGGTGAAGCTTTTTGCCTTGTTAAACAACATTTAAATTGCGGGGTAGCTAAACAACTGGAACCTCCTAATTAATTGTCGGGACCCCGGTTCCGCTTAATATGACCTAATTGCATCGCACCTTTGCCATGTCATTCGTCATACATGCATCATGCCGATCTTTCGCCGTAGTATTAAATATTGCATCCGGTGTTTCTTCTAGTGTTTTGGTTCTTCGCGGATAAGGCCGTTGAGTTGACGTGAACTTCGCCCCGATCTTCGGTTGAACCCTTCGACAATGTTTTCAGGCGAGCATCTCCCCCTTTCTACCTATCTTACTTTTATAGTATTTACTTCCCTCCTGTTGATCTCTTGCTATCTGTGTTGCGTTGTTCTAGTTTCGTACCCGTGATATCCCTTGCAGCCATATATAGCCGTGGACACATCCTATTACCTGATGTTTTGGTAGATAGTTGGACCCGCGTGTCGTAGTCGCTTGCTCAAGTGTTTTGCTTGTCGTCAAGTACCACAATTGTTGGAGAATTGCCGCATGTTTATGTTGGAGATGATCATGGCTTTACTTTTCGTTCACTTTAATTCCTGTTTAATAACTAAAATTGAATTAAGCAGAGGCATCGGTGGGTGATAGGTAAGATTTGGTTTCCGACCGCCCACTTGTGTCCCGTAGGACCCCGAGTTCTTGACACCTGTTCTGAGATCGAGCGCGCTAACCACATGTGGGGAGATATGGGCCCCCCATCGATTTAGTACCTGATTTCAAAGTATTGTACTGGGGGCCACAAGTAGTTTGGGGCTTTATTACTATCCTGTACTTATGCCATGCTTTACTGCTTTATTTACGATTGTGCGAGGTACTGCACACTGTACTGTTTTGGAAGCGGAATGTTTTCGCGGTATCGACAGTCCCCGTTTGGGGATCTGCTGTCGTTTACAGCCATTGTCGCAAACCCTGAGTCCGTCTCGGAGACCGGCCGACTTCGTTGCGGGTGTACTTAGTGGGGTGGCCCCCCGTGCTTGCTTTGGGTCTGGGAAACGTCATGACTTAGGCCCCGCCGACATACCGATGGGTGTATGTTAACTGATCTGGCAAAAAGGGTCGAGGTGCGTGTGGATACTTTGGTGCACCCCTGCAGGGTTAAATCTTTTCGAGAAGCCGTGTCCGCGGTTATGGACGACTTGGAGCACAGTGCTTGATCATAGACAACTATAACTAAAGTTTACTGTTATAAATTGATTTGTATCTGATTTGACTAGTAATCAGCTCCACTACAACGGAATGGCTAAGTAAAAGTATCAACAACTGCTGGGTTTTGGGTTTATCTCATGCTAATTGTATCTGACTAGTAAGTGTTGCCACTATAACGGAATGGTTAACTAAAAGTGCCCACTGCTTACTTTATCAGGACGATTACCTAAACCTGACTAGTAAAGTGCCGCAACTATAACTGAATAAGTAAAACTGCCAACTGTGTGAGTTCCTCGGTTGACTTCCTCGAAGGTCTCGAGGGGGAAACGCCAGGATGGGTTTGTTTGATGCTAGTATCAGGTTGGATCCGAATAGGTCTTCCTTCCCCCTCTCTGATAGCCGCCAGTTGTATCGAGTCTCTATAGGTTGTTTAGTGCATGCCGCCGCTGCCGCTCAGTCCACCATACCTATGTAGGCGAGGACCGCCGAATTCTAGCCTCGCCGTGTACTGGCCTTAGTACTGACGCTCCTTCTTTTCCTTTGCCCTTTGTCGGCACCCCTTTTGTTTAAGCAGGTTCTGAGATCGACGCCGTTAGCAGGGTTGCCCTTCCGGCTTGGCCTGGGCAGGGTTATGGACGCCATTGGTTATTCTTCAGGGCTCTTAGCCCCATTTGCATCTTGTCCGTAGCCGGACGCTCTATCGTTTTCAAGGTGATTTGGATCTTTGTATATTATATCTGTATTCTAGACTCCTTGAGTCGTTGTATATATATCTGTTCTGTGGGTCCCATCGAGGACTGTTGTGTAATGTTATTACTTTGCTTTCCACCCGCACGAAAGTGCCTGGTGGGCACCTTCGAATCGTTTCTATGCGGGTTCGGCGAGTTTCGCTAAACTTGCATAGGGCCGATTCTGAGGGTGTTACAGAGTGGTATCAGAGCTCAGCAGTTGCGATACGCCACAAGTCCAGCCTGTAGGATAACCCAGCTAACGGCCGAAGTAGAGTGTCAAAATTATTTTCGAAAAACCGGTTGGATAGATCTGGTTAGGTCTGCTTTTACTCCTTACCCCTCTGCTATTCTCCTCTTACCTCTGCGTGTTTTGAATCCGCTCTCTTCTCTCTCTTCGAGTCCAGGACATCTCGTGGTTGGGTTTCCGTCGTACCTTCAGGGTTTCGCTTCCTTCTTGGATAACGGTGTTCTACCATCCGGTGTTCATGCTGCCGAGGAATCCGTCTGCGGTGTTACCATTCTTTGTTCCTTGTTTGTTCCTTCCGGTGTTTTCCGCCGCAACGACATTCCTCTACGCCAGATCCGATGCAGAGTCTGCATCACTCCTTTGATCCGAACCTCGCTTGTCGAGATCTTCAGTCTGAATCTTGAGGGTTGGTTGCATAATCTGTCTATTCGTGTACAGAGTAATGCTTTGAGTGCGGGATGGAGTCGCGACCATACCACTACTCTTATCATTTGGTCGGTATGTTGAATAGTGGATCGATGCAATTTACTCCTTCCATGGAAGTTAGAGGTGGCCTTACCTTTAACTTCGTCCGTTGTTTTCCGGAGTGTTCTCTTGATGATCAGGATCAACGACCTTTTGTTAGTGGTGTCGCGAAGATCTACACGAAGCGAGAAGACGCAGATCGCCGACCTTTCCTTCCGGTACCATGAGGCGGATCTCGAGGGCGAGATCCTTTGTTAGTGGTGTCGAATTGTGGCATCCCGCAAAACCACTACTAGAAAATCGCGTTGAATTTGTGCATTGCATCGTCATCATCATGCATTGTTGCATAAAACTATGTTTGCAAAGCCCGCGTTGTTTTCTAAAATGCCCCCATCTTTATTCAAACACCAAAACCGGGTCCCCGAAATATTTTGTTTTGGCCGCTATTGGTTTGCACACGGCCCGTTTAAAACAAATAAAAATTATATTATTTTAGCGGGGGCAGTCGAACGGGCCGTCCCGACCCGAACGACCACCCCCAGTTTAAAAATCGGTCCACCCCTGGAATCCTACAGCTACCTAAAACTCTACCCAGTCCAACCCTCCACCTCACCCCCACCTATCCTAGGCCGCCACGTCACCTTGCCCCAACCCCCCACCCAACCAGATCGCTCCACCTCACCCCTCCTCTCTCACCCCTCTCAACCCAGCCCCACAATCACTCACACACACACACAGCCTGCACGCCGCACTCACCCACCCCACTCCTCCCTGACAACCGGGCCCCATCCCTGGGTCCCACGCCCCGCGCACACCCGCGCCCGCGTGCCCCGCACCTAGGTCCCGCCCCTGTCGGCTTCTTCCTCCCCACGACCTCCCTCTCCCTCTGGTTCTCTCCCTCGCGCGCAGCACCCGCCCCGTCTCCGCTCGCCGCCTCGCCCTCCCGCACTCGCCTCCTCCCTCTGCTGCCCTCTCCCCAACCCCAGGCCGCACCTCCGCAAGCCGCCGTGCCGCCTCTGGCCTCACCCGCCGGCCCTGCTCGCCGCGGCCAGCAGCCTCCGCAGCCGCCGCTCGCCCCAGGTGCCCGTCGCCGTGCCCGCCTCGCCGGCGCCGCGCTCCGCCTCCCCCGCACCGCGCCAGGTCCCCGCCAGCCTCGCCGCCCCCCCACCTACCGCCTCCCCGGCGGCCCCTCTCCGGCCCAGCGCCGCGCGCCGGCCGCCTCCGCGCCTCGCCAGGCCGCGCTCGAGCCGCCCTGCACCGCCCCGGCCCCGGTCCACCTCCGCGACCGCCCTCCCCCGAGCTCGTCTCCGGCGCCTCCCCGCCTCGCCGGCGCCGCTTCGCCCGAGCCGCCGTCAAGCCCTCCGCCGCCCCCGTCTTCGCAGGTTCCGCGGCCGCCCCGCCGCGCCGCGCCGCCGGACCGCCCGCGACCGTCGCCGGACCCCCGCAAGCTCCTCGCCCCGCTCGTCCCCGTGCCGCCGCTCGTCCTCCCCTGGTGCTCGCCGTCCCCTCCGCTGCTCGTCTGCCGCCGACGACCGCGCCTCGAGCCGCCGGTGCCGCGCCGACCCTCCTGGCTCGCCCCGGCTCGGTCTGCGCGCCGGAGAGGCCCTGTCGCCGGAGCCGCGCCTCCGCCCGCCGTCGGCCGTCGGAGCTTCCCCGGTGGTTCTTCCCCGCGCAGTCCCCGCGAGCCTCCCTCCCCGAGCACCTCGCGCCGACCCCTTCGCCGGCCCCGTCGCGTCCATCTGCGCCCCGTCCCACCGGCAAGACCAAGCGCTCCGCCAAGTGGTCCCAAACCCGAAAGCAATGTGCCCAGAAGTGTGTCGCGGCCAAGACCATCCGAGGATGGATCACCCCGTATCCCGACCCCGGCGCCCGGAGCCGAGAACCCCGACAAGGACCACGCCACGGATACGCCGAGTTCGCCATCGAGGAAACCAAGGCCGTCGACATGGAACCGTTGGACGCCAAGTACTCCTTCTCGGATGCGATGCTCGAGAATCCGGACGATAAGAACATCGACGCAGAACGCCAAGTGCTGCACCCGAACGCCAAGACCGACCCGACACGCGGACCCGTCAAGTTCTTCTCGACGACGAGATCTTCGACAGAGAACCCGAAGAAAACCTGTGCGACAAGTACTCCCTCGAGAACGTCAAGTATTTCACCCCGGAAACCGAGTCCGCCGAGACCCCGGATGCGCCAAGACCTACCCCTGAGTCCGAGGACGACCTCGCCGAACCCTGAGCCCTGAGACCGACCTCGAACCCCGGAACCCAAGATCGTCGAGCCCCCTCTGATGTGTGACCCCTTATCCGAGAACCCTATTTTAACATAATAACAATCGATGCATATTGAATTGTCATACTTGCATGCATAATCATGTGGTTTGGGGGCCTTATGCCGATTCACCTAATAATTAAATATGGGGCCCATATGCGGGCAAATCTAGCCTTATATTGGCCTCATTTAAACTTGTGTAGCGAACCGGTGAAGCTTTTTGCCTTGTTAAACAACATTTAAATTGCGGGGTAGCTAAACAACTGGAACCTCCTAATTAATTGTCGGGACCCCGGTTCCGCTTAATATGACCTAATTGCATCGCACCTTTGCCATGTCATTCGTCATACATGCATCATGCCGATCTTTCGCCGTAGTATTAAATATTGCATCCGGTGTTTCTTCTAGTGTTTTGGTTCTTCGCGGATAAGGCCGTTGAGTTGACGTGAGCTTCGCCCCGATCTTCGGTTGAACCCTTCGACAATGTTTTCAGGCGAGCATCTCCCCCTTTCTACCTATCTTACTTTTATAGTATTTACTTCCCTCCTGTTGATCTCTTGCTATCTGTGTTGCGTTGTTCTAGTTTCGTACCCGTGATATCCCTTGCAGCCATATATAGCCGTGGACACATCCTATTACCTGATGTTTTGGTAGATAGTTGGACCCGCGTGTCGTAGTCGCTTGCTCAAGTGTTTTGCTTGTCGTCAAGTACCACAATTGTTGGAGAATTGCCGCATGTTGATGTTGGAGATGATCATGGCTTTACTTTTCGTTCACTTTAATTCATGTTTAATAACTAAAATTGAATTAAGCAGAGGCATCGGTGGGTGATAGGTAAGATTTGGTTTCCGACCGCCCACTTGTGTCCCGTAGGACCCCGAGTTTTTGATACCTGTTCTGAGATCGAGCGCGCTAACCACATGTGGGGAGATATGGGCCCCCCATCGATTTAGTACCTGATTTCAAAGTATTGTACTGGGGGCCACAAGTAGTTTGGGGCTTTATTACTATCCTGTACTTATGCCATGCTTTACTGCTTTATTTACGATTGTGCGAGGTACTGCACACTGTACTGTTTTGGAAGCGGAATGTTTTCGCGGTATCGACAGTCCCCGTTTGGGGATCTGCTGTCGTTTACAGCCATTGTCGCAAACCCTGAGTCCGTCTCGGAGACCGGCCGACTTCGTTGCGGGTGTACTTAGTGGGGTGGCCCCCCGTGCTTGCTTTGGGTCTGGGAAACGTCATGACTTAGGCCCCGCCGACATACCGATGGGTGTATGTTAACTGATCTGGCAAAAAGGGTCGAGGTGCGTGTGGATACTTTGGTGCACCCCTGCAGGGTTAAATCTTTTCGAGAAGCCGTGTCCGCGGTTATGGACGACTTGGAGCACAGTGCTTGATCATAGACAACTATAACTAAAGTTTACTGTTATAAATTGATTTGTATCTGATTTGACTAGTAATCAGCTCCACTACAACGGAATGGCTAAGTAAAAGTACCAACAACTGCTGGGTTTTGGGTTTATCTCATGCTAATTGTATCTGACTAGTAAGTGTTGCCACTATAACGGAATGGTTAACTAAAAGTGCCCACTGCTTACTTTATCAGGACGATTACCTAAACCTGACTAGTAAAGTGCCGCAACTATAACTGAATAAGTAAAACTGCCAACTGTGTGAGTTCCTCGGTTGACTTCCTCGAAGGTCTCGAGGGGGAAACGCCAGGATGGGTTATTTGATGCTAGTATCAGGTTGGATCCGAATAGGTCTTCCTTCCCCCTCTCTGATAGCCGCCAATTGTATCGAGTCTCTATAGGTTGTTTAGTGCATGCCGCCGCTGCCGCTCAGTCCACCATACCTATGTAGGCGAGGACCGCCGAATTCTAGCCTCGCCGTGTACTGGCCTCAGTACTGACGCTCCTTCTTTTCCTTTGCCCTTTGTCGGCACCCCTTTTGTTTAAGCAGGTTCTGAGATCGACGCCGTTAGCAGGGTTGCCCTTCCGGCTTGGCCTGGGCAGGGTTATGGACGCCATTGGTTATTCTTCAGGGCTCTTAGCCCCATTTGCATCTTGTCCGTAGCCGGACGCTCTATCGTTTTTAAGGTGATTTGGATCTTTGTATATTATATCTGTATTCTAGACTCCTTGAGTCGCTGTATATATATCTGTTCTGTGGGTCCCATCGAGGACTGTTGTGTAATGTTATTACTTTGCTTTCCACCCGCACGAAAGTGCCTGGTGGGCACCTTCGAATCGTTTCTATGCGGGTTCGGCGAGTTTCGCTAAACTTGCATAGGGCCGATTCTGAGGGTGTTACAGCTACCGTGATGTGACATCGTCCACGACGTTCCCGCTCCTACCGCGGGGGGATGTCAGCCCACTGGTTCTACTTCGGTTTATCTCCAGTCTGACCGCCCGTGATGTTCCAGTTGTTCACGACGCTACCGCTACGACTGCGGGGGGATGTTAGAGTATTGTACGTATATGGTTGTTATGGTAGTATAGGATAGTTAGGACTCTAGCCTAACTTGACTTGTACTTTAAGATGATCTCTGTACGTCTATATATACTAGCCCCTGGGGCTCAATAATACATTCAACATATTCCGCCAATCTCCTTCTCTATCGTTCTACAGTTCGGTTGTCCAAAATTTGGGTTTTGGGGATGTGCTGATGTAAAGCATTTGGTAGCCCACTTAAGGCATCATATGGTAACCTTGCACCCCAATGTGGTGAGTTTACCATTTAGCGGTTGATGCGTGCACCCGGTGTTGACGTGGGACACTCTGTTGGAAACCCCAAGAGCAAGGTGTGATGAGTATAGCAACAAGTTTCCCTTAGTAAGAGACCGAGGTTATCGAACCAGAAGGAGGAAGGAAACGACTCAAAGGTTTTTCTAGCAACTTGGAGACCTTCACAACACAAACTCAAGACTTTGTCCCAACGAACGGTGAGGTTGTCAAGCCCATCAGTTTGCTATAACAAAGGATTAACTGTATGGTGTGGAAGGTAATGATGAATTGTAGGGTTCGCAGCATAGAAAACAAAATTTTTCCTATGATGGGAACTATATACCAAGATCTATATACTAGATACAAACAACGGGCGGATGTATATCCGTAGAGAACATACCCTTGAAGACCGACAAAGCTTAACGAGTTAAACTCGTGGTTGATGTAGACGATCTCTTGCCGATCTCAAGATCGAGAGAAAGTCCTAGCGCCGCAAAACAACAGCGCATCCGTGCTCGCACACACGTACAAGACACCGAGCAACCTCCGCCTCCTCGCTTCAGCGATGCAGCGGAAGCACAACTCTTTCTTGCCGAATAGCCACCGGGAACATGTATCTCGCTAGTCCGAGACCATGGGGGATAAATTCTAGAGGGCAAGAGAGATCCTTCACGAGGAGGTGTAAGTGATAAGTGAGGAGGGGGTGACTTTTATAGGAGAGGGGGGATCCCAAGGGGGTGGCCGGCGCATGGGGGCTGCCCCTTTGCCCTCCCCTCATTCATGTGGGTGGACACTCCACTCACAAAAGAACAGCCTGGACATGCACGAGGCACATGGGGTATGACGTGGAAGGATGGGTTTGCCGAGTGGGGCGAATCTTACAGATGGCGCGGCAGAAAAGAAAAAGAGCATACAGAGCGGATGACACAGATAGAACATGCACTTGTGGCGCTGCAGGCGCAAGTGAATGCACAACAGAGCCAGCAAGCTACCGGCCCATCTCAGCGGCACGAAGAGCCTGCATTGGAAGCAGCCGGCGGCCCAGACTCTGCGCGGAAAAGCGGCATGGCTTCCACGAAGAACGTACAGCCCACACTTGAAATGGCGGGTCCTCGATACCCCATGGATGAGATCACGGAGTGCGAACACGTTGAGCTGCATGTGAGATTAATGGGCTTATCCATTAAGGTGGCTGTCGGCTATGCCTTACCTCCTGTAGCTGGTGGAACTTACCACTGCCGACCGATTCCAGATGGCTATGCTATTGTCAGGGTGGATGAGGTTGTGAAGGAATATGAGGAAGCACAGTTTGACCATGCTACAGGTGAAGGGAAAACTCAACTCAAATTTGCAGTGAAAACAACCATTCTTTGGAACAAGGAACACATCATGCTTCCAAATTAGAGGCCACTGGCACCCCCGCCGTCTCTGCAGCGTCGGCAGTCTGAGCCGCCTCAGCCGTCTCCAAGTCATCAGAATACTCCCCTGTCGTCTCCGGGGCGGCAGCCATCTCCGGCGCGCCAGCCATCTCCTCAGCGTAAGCGAAAGATCACTGCCACGAAGAGCATCACTAGCACTGCCACGAAGAAATCCGCAGGAAACCGTACGCCAAAGAGTTCAAGAAACTACGTCCCGCAGCCTTCCGCCAAGCCATTGCCGGTTTTACCGTGGAATCGCAGCGAGGAGGAGACCAATAGGATCTCGGAAGAAGAGGTCAAGAAATTCTTTGCACATAGACGGGCCGAGCCAAAGGAGAAAATAGATCCGGCGGTGGTGGAGAAGTTTTACAATAATCTTTTGAAACCTGAAAACCCCACTTGTGCCGGACTATGAGCGCCAGATTTTGAAGGGGGGGAGCAAGGCGGAGGGATACTGAAAGTAGCAGTCGTGCGGCACCCCAGAAAACAGTTCCCATTCTCGGAGAGCAGGAAAAGCAATTATGCGCCCCGCTCCAAGTGTTCGACACACGGAACGCTCCTCCTGTAAATGATTACGAGGCAGAGCTACAAAGAAAGGCAAATGAGATGGGGATGACTTACATTGCATACTTGAACCTCATGGGAGAAAACATTCCCACATGCGATGTCAACCCCATAAAGCCATGGAAGTATGGGAAGAATCTCGTCAAGAAAGAGGAGCTCAAGAATCTACCAACAAAGATGCGAAGATTGCGCAAGTGGTACCTTGATTTATGCAAGACGAGAAAGGAAGAATGGATCACAGCGCATATAAGAGATCAGATTTTCTTGTGCGGAGACGACGAGATTGACTTCAACATTCAAGACTTGCATTTTCTATTCAATCAGAAGGAACTCGACAAAGCTGCCATCAGCCTTTATTGTGTGTAAGTACTATTTCTGTAATTTCTATCTCATCTCATTCACTTCATTAATTGCATGTATATATATATATATATATATATATATATATATGCTCACCATATATGTATATACTATTATGCAGGAAAAAGGTTATGGAATGCATGAAAGGAGGCCCTTTTGACATTTGGTTCGTTGACCCAAATAGAGTTCATGAAGAAATGGTAAGAACCAAACCCGGCAAACAGAAGATTTCTTGCTAAGGTCTTTACTGAGACAACAAACCAAAAGGGAAATACTATTGCCTTACAACTTCTCATGAGTACTGTTACCCTCTCTTGTACATATTATGTTTCGGCTTACTCGATGTTAAGTGTAACTGATGATGAGTTATGCGTGCGTAGATTCCACTTTATTCTGCTAGTCATTCAACCTGACTCAGGAAAAGTCCTTGTCATGGACTCGTTACGAAAAGAAAAAGAGCTATGGGCAGACTTTAGAGAGATGCTCCAGAGGTAATTTCAATCATATTATCGCACTAGATCGGCAACTTTCGTGACAACAAGTAATTAATTACTCCTTTATCCATTTTCTTTGCCGGACAGGGTTTGGAAAAGGTTCACGGGCAGGGCCGTGGGTGAATGGTCAGAAGAACTAAAATTTGTAGACCAAAATGTAAGTAATACTAGCTAGGTCTGCGTATCTCTTTGATTCTGCTTCCAATTCCATTATATCATGCTTTATTGATTATTATTTTGATTGAACTCTCTATTCTCGTACAGTGCGCGTATCAGGGACCCGACAATAACTTATGTGGACAATAACTTGCGTATCAGTGCGCGTATCAGTTTATTCGCAACACGATATGTGCGACGGGCCAAGCCGCACTAGAACAACTTAGAGTAAGTAAACAAAATACACAACATTATTTTATTACCATCAATTGTGTTGAGTTTTATTCTTATATATATTGACCTCATTCTTCATATATATTTAGATCGAACGGATGCGGGACCAACTCCTACCATTTGACCGCATACGAGCCATTCAAGAGGAATTGGCGGGGTTCATACTTGATGAGGTCGTCACGCCTGGCGGAGAACTCTTTAGATATCCAAAAACTCTTTAGATGCTTGAACGTGTTTGTCTTGTACTTGATGCTTCAACGTTTACGGAGAATACCACACAATGACGATGTTTGTGTATAATAATAGTTGCTTAATTATTCATGTACTCGTATGTACCGACGATGATGTATGTGTATATACCGCTCCCGATCGATACCCCCCTCCCCCTCCCTGTCCCCGCCGCGCAGAAATACGTCCAGAACGGGGCGGCGGCAGAACTCTGCCGCGACAGAGATTTATGTCGTTTTTCTGCCGCGGCAGAACTCTGCCGCGACAGAGATTTAGGCCGTTTTCCTGCCACGGCAGAGATTTATCTCTTTTTCCTGCCGCGGCACAGAATCTTTACGAACCGATGTTAAGGAGGGGTGAGCGCTGCAGCAGCCCCACGTGCGCCACCCTTTAACACCGGTTCGTATAAGAACCGGTGTTATACGAACCGGTGTTAAAGGGGGGAGGCTCTAACACCGAACCCTCAACAGCGGTTCTACAACTGTTGTTAGAGGGTCTTAGGAACCGGTATTAAAGGCCCCCGTCTTCACTAGTGGCAATACTCTAATTAGAAACCTTTTAAGCCAATAATAGATTAACAACTGACCATTTGCACGAATTTTCAAAAAAGTCTTCTGACATTTACAAATCTGATGCTTACATTTACTCCTCTTTTCATGCGAACCAATAAAACCTCCTCTTTCATTCACCACTTTCTGAATAAATAATCAAGTTCACAAGTCTCAACTCTCAAACAAAGTGTGCGTTCAGTAGTGCATGCATAAACTTCTCAAACGGGATCTGCAAATTGCGGAGTATTTCTGGCAAGATTCGATTGAAGTATGATGCGCGCAGCACAGGTACCGCCTTTCGATCCAAAAATAAATAAATAAAATCGCACCTCTCAAGATCACAGTGAAGACCATTAAATGAGCCATTGACCAGTTTGGTTTAAAGATTCATTCCTAACCTAGGAATGGCAACGCACTGCACGCAGCCACTTGTGCCATGAAACCCTTTTGCGAAAATGTAGATTTTCCCTACAGTTTTCTTACACTTTCTGTTATTATGGGGATATATAGATCACAGTATAAAGTGTATACTTTCAAAATCCGGCACATAAGCACAACTTTGTGCATTCTTCAAAAGTAAGATAAAATACATTTTCGCGCCTGATGAATATATATACACCCAAATTCTACCCACATGTTGTGCCCAATGGCCAAAAAAAATATGCTACAGTTTTCATGAAATGCCGTGTGCCATCTACACTGATGTTTTGAAGCTGGCTCAAACCGAGTGATACATCTGAGAAAGTTCGAGGATAGTGTGATACATAAAGATACATGTATTACTCCCTCCGTCTTTAAGTAAGTGATTTGAGCTTGTCTAAATTCGTATATATCTAGATACTTGCGAATCTATACAGACGTGTTTTTAGTTTATATATAAATACAAAGAAAAAAATAGCATGCTATAGCGGCACGCTATAGCACATTTGAATCATCGATGCTACTTTTATGCTATTTTAGCCGCTACGCTGTTAATCTAAAATTTAACACGCTAAGCCATGCTATTTGGCATAACGTTGTAGCGCCGTTATTTCCTAGTGTTGCAAAAACCGAAGGCCAATCGGTCTAATAAAAAGCCAAAATCCAAAACTCTTCCCGAGTCTAATCTAGCCCAACCCCACTAGACCGATTCCGTTCCCCAGTTCACGAGCGGAGACGGTGGCTGCTTCCTCTACATCGCGGCCACCAGCGACAGTGGCTACTTCCTGTAGCTCATGAACTGCGAGGAGGCAACTCTTCCGGTCCTCCTTAGTTCTCCACCATTCATGATGACCTAGCCAGTTGTATAGTCTGTCAATCTATCTAATTCTTTATTTCCTGACTTTTTTTACGGGTTTGTGCCTCATATCTGTGGACCGTGACAGTGTGACTCCACTTTTATGTCATGGATTGGTCTAGTACACTATTGGATAACTATTTTTGTATTGTGAGTAATAGTTATACATGTAATCGTTTCTGGAATAAATTTAGATGCTGAAATTACTTATGTTTAAACTATATTTATCATTATTTTTGCAAACGCTAATTTAAATAGCGCATGATATAGCATTCTATAGCGTGCATAGCATCCCGAGAAGGCCGGCGCTAAATGCCATAGCGTGCTATTTTTTTTCTTGATAAATACACGTAAATCAAAATAAATTGAAGTCACTTATTTTGAAACGAAGGGAATATATTACTATTGCCAATTGCAATTGGGCAATAAGGACATGGCATTGCAGAAGGTTTCGAGCTCCAGATGTGTTTCTGCACACGGTGCAGCATGATGCGAAAATATAATAAAAAAGCTTCAATTTTTAACCGAGTCAAAACCAAGGACGAATCTCGAGGCAGCCACCAAGATTTATGGAGCTCAAACAGCAAACCCAATGTGCTACTTTCAAGATAGGACATCGCGAGCTCCAACCATATTTTTGGCATGCCGTGCAGGCGCAGCATGATGCGAGATTTCGTGGTTTTCCTTGTGGGGGCAGCGATCCCTACTGCCTGCATCCTGCTGTTACTTCCATCGCTTTGCCCGTCCGCCGGCGGCGGCGGCATTCCGGCCGAACGGCAGCAACTGACCTGCAACTGCAACACGGCTCAGCTGGCAGATCACGGCGCCAGTGAGCTTACCATGGTACGTAATTAACACAGTTTTATTCTTCTTTCGTTGTCAAGTTTTGAGTGACTGATTCATGGGTCGGGCGAGCGGGAGCAGCAGCCACAGCAGGATGCGGCGACTTTACGGGGAGACGACGACGACGACCTCCCTCGGCTGCTGAGGAGCGCAGCAATGGATGCGGGCAACACCGTCGTGATGACCTTCTTAAACGAGGCGTGGGCGGCTCCAGGCTCGCTGCTGGACCTATTCCTGGAAAGCTTCCGCGAGGGTGTCAAGACGGAGCCCCTGCTGAAGCACCTCGTCATCGTCGCCGTCGACCGGACGTCGTTCCGGCGGTGCCAGGAGGTGCACCAGCTCTGCTACCCGCTCGCCGTCGCCACCAACTTCACCGAGGCGCAGACGTACATGAGCAACGCCTACGTGGAGATGATGTGGGTCAGGAACAAGTTCCAGACCCGCGTCCTCGAGCTCGGCTACGCCTTGGTCTTCACGGTGAGTCAGTGAACACAGCACATGCATACATCATGCATGTCGATCTCGCACGATCTATACCTAAATACTCCCTCCGTCTCTGAGAATAGATGTTAGGTTTTTCAAATTTTAGATAAATCTATATATAAATAGTGTCAAGATTCATTTAAATTTTAACAAATTTGAGACATCTATTTTGAAACAGAGGGAGTAGAACTTTTCTGACACCTAATATTTTTTTTGATCTCGATGTCTTTTGTCAACCAGGACATGGACATCGTGTGGTTCAGGAACCCACTGCTGCGGATCCCGGTGGGCGCCGACATCGCCATATCGTCCGACGTGTTCTATGGCGAGGACCCGTACGACATGTGGAAGAACTCCAACGGCGGGTTCCTCTACGCGAGGCCGAGCACGAAGACAATCGCCTTCTTCAAGGGATGGTACGAGGCGAGGCTGGCACACCCGGACCAGCACGACCAATACGTGTTCGACAAGGTGAAGCACGACTTGTCGGTACGGCACGGCGTGGCGGTGCATTTCGTCGATACGGCCTACTTCGGTGGCAACTGCCAGCCCAAGAAGGACTTCCGGCAGCTCTGCACCTTCCACGGCAACTGCCTCAAGGGGCTGAGGATGAAGCTGGATGTGCTCCGACATCTTCTAAATCAATGGAAACAGTTCAAGATTACCGGGCGGCAGGGTGAGAAGAGTAACAACGCTGTTCAGAATTAGCATCAATGATGTTAAGTTCGGGAATTTATTTCCAGAAGAATGGCAACACACTGCATGTGCAGGCACATTTTGTGAAAAGAGTAAAACACATGGCAAGCACTGGACCCACTTGCCAAAACATAGGGCGGTTGCCGAGGGGGTTGCCTGATTTGGCAAGCACTGAACCCACTTGCCAAAACATTGGGGCGGTTGCGGAGGGGCTTATTTGCGGGATTTAATTAGGAGGGGAGATAGGTGCTAGAGATAAGGAGGGCGACATTTGGGGTCGGCGGCAGCATCCGAGAACCGCTGCATTCAACCCTCGTGCCTTGTTCTTCTCTGTTGCCGACATCGTGGTCGATGACAATTTCGACATGGCTCTGATACCAATTATAGTTGCGATCCCTCTCTTTCTCTCTCTGAATTTCTCTGATGAAATAAGAACAAGCAAGAGACAGGGTTTTTGCGCAGTGTGATGCTTAGTGCTTTTCTCGGGTTTCTTTCCTTTTATTCATAGCGGTGATCGCGGTGCTCACCTCATCACCGAATCGTGCCATCCCACGACCTGATTTGGCAAGCACTGGACCCACTTGCCAAAACATCGGGCGGTTGCGGAGGGGCTTATATGCGAGATTTAAAAAGAGAGCACGCTGCGAAGGTTCTTTTTTTCTGCATAACGATAGTCGTTAATTAGGAGGGGAGATAGGTGCTAGAGATAAGGGGAGAGACATTTGGGGGCCGGCGGCAGCGTCCGAGAACCGCTGCCTTCAACCCTCTTGCCTTGTTCTTCTCTGTTGCCGACATCGTGTAAAAGAACGTGTAAAAGAGAATCTTTATATATGTCCGTCCCGTTTATATGGAGATATAGACGTTCATATTTAGACGTTCCACTAGAGATGCTCTTAGCATGCTAAAATGGACAGCCTCACGCCTTGTCTTATCCTCGATCAGACTTCTGAAAGTTTCTAGGTCCACCGCTGTATCGCATGGTAAAAAAAACATGCCAAAATCTGGAGCATGGAGGATGGAGCCACGGTAATTTGCGACTGGCTCCGCAATGTCCACGCGATTAGCAGGAGGAGCGCGATTAACGGGAGTACATCAAAGCAGGCTCCCTGCCGTTAGCGGGATCGCGCCATAGTGTGGTTAAAAAATCAAAAGCAGAGTCAGTGCAATTTTTAACCAAGTCAATGCACACACGAATCCCGAGACAAG
The DNA here is from genome assembly GCA_910589765.1 of Avena atlantica. Classification (NCBI taxonomy): domain Eukaryota; kingdom Viridiplantae; phylum Streptophyta; class Magnoliopsida; order Poales; family Poaceae; genus Avena; species Avena atlantica. The sequence continues at coordinate 57,029,285 of OU342739.1, read as the reverse complement.
ATTTATGGACAGGGCAAATCACAAATCCAATAGTCCTATGGACAGAGTATCTGCTAGTATTACCGAGATAGTATAACATTGCACAAGGTTTCGAGATCCGGCCGTATTTTGGCATACGGCGCAGAATGACGCGAGATTTCGTGGTCTTCCTTGTGGGGGCAGCGATCCCCACTGCCTGCATCGTGCTGTTACTTCCATCGCTTTGCCCGTCCGCCGGTGGCGGCAGCGGCATCCCGGCCGAACGGCAGCAGCTGGCCTGCAACTGCAGCACGGCTCACCTGGCGGATCGCGGCGGCGCCAATGAGCTCAGCATGGTACGTAATGCAGTCTTGTTTTTCCTCTTTCGTTGTCTACTTGAGAGTTGTGGCTGATTCATGGGTCGGGCTGGCGGCCGGCGACAGCAGGCGCAGCAGGATGGGCCGACTTTACAGGGAGACGACGACGACCTCCCTCGGCTGCTGAGGAGCGCAGCCATGGAGGCGGGCAACACCGTCGTGATGACCTTCTTAAACGAGGCGTGGGCGGCTCCTGGCTCGTTGTTGGATCTCTTCCTAGAGAGCTTCCGCGAGGGTATCAAGACGGAGCCCCTGCTCAAGCATCTCGTCATCGTCACTGTTGACCAGACGTCGTTCCGGCGGTGCCAAGAGGTGCACCAGCTCTGCTACCCGCTCGCCGTCGCCACCAACTTCACCGAGGAGCAGACGTACATGAGTAAGGCCTACCTGGAGATGATGTGGGTCAGGAACAAGTTCCAGACCCGCGTCCTCGAGCTCGGCTACGCCTTCGTCTTCACGGTGAGTCAGTGAACACAGCACACTACATCATGTCCATCTGTGCCCAAATAATAGAACCTCCGCGACACCTAATAATCTTTTTCTTGATCTCGATGTTGTCTTTCGTCAACCAGGACATGGACATCGTGTGGTTCCGGAACCCGCTGCTGCGGATCCCCTTGGGCGCCGACATCGCCATCTCTTGCGACCAGTTCTACGGACAGGACCCGTACGACGTGTGGAAGAACGCCAACGGCGGGTTCCTCTACGCGAGGCCGAGCACCAGGACAATCGCCTTCTTCAAAGGGTGGTACGAGGCGAGGCTGGCGCACCCGGGCAAGCATGACCAGGACGTGTTCGACAAGGTGAAGAAAGACCTGTCGCTGAAGCACGACGTGGCGGTGCATTTGGTCGACACCGCCTACTTCGGTGGCTTCTGCCAGCCCAAGAAGGACTTCCGGCAGCTCTGCACCTTCCATGGCAACTGCCTCACGGGGCTCAGGATGAAGCTGGATGTGCTCCGAGACCTTCTGAATCAATGGAAGCAGTTCAAGATTACTGGGCCACAGGGGGAGAAGAGGAGTAACAGTACGGTTCAGAATTAGCTAGCATCGATGATGTAAAAGTTTCATATACGAAAAATGGTGTTTCATTTTTATACTCCTATAGTGGAGTGTTTTTGTTGAAAAATCTGAGACTTCAAACTTGGTGTCTATGGTTAGCTGGAGGCAATGGATTTTTGACAGGTTTGGGTGTGTCTCTGGGGTATGAGCAGACCTACTGAAGGGCAATGTGCCCCTTAGATGTTCTTCAGGATTTTGGTGGCTCTACTAGGCTCTTTTCCATGCAAGTCCTGTTATGGGCTCTTTACAAATCGCCATGATATTCTCTTAGATGTTCTTCACAATCACATGGCAATGTTTCCTTGCACTACTTACTTTGGAAATACAGATGACTTAATGGGCAGCGGCGCCTATGATCTCGAACCAGGTCTGTATTATCTCGCGGAAGAAAGGCTCTGCTGGGTGGTTATAAGGGCACGCAGGGGCTTAAAACACATTCTCTACGAGGAACAATTAGATCAATTTATCGCTCTTCTGGGACAAACCAACAATACCCACTTATCGTTTTTTAATGATTATATTACTTGGAATCTCATGGCAAATAAAGCTATTCTGAAGTTCTGCTGATGCTTCTCAATTTCTTCAGGCATTGGGCTTTCCTGCAACAGGACCCATATGAAGTTGATAAATGCTGCCTCCGACATAATGCAGTACAGAATGCAAATGATGATGCATCTCCATATTCAGATTTATTTAGCGGCAGAAAATACACAATATGACTAAGGGCACCGTGATCTGTATTACGTCTCCTCGGGATGTATCATCCTTGTATAAACTAGTCAGGCCTCTCGTTTGCCAGCCTAAGGAAGAACCGTTCTCACAACCTTCCTGTCCACCCCAAAAGACTGCATCATGGCAAAGAGATAATTAGTTACCGTGCATTATCCTATTCCTACCCAATCTGAAGGTTACTTGAAGCTAATACTATGTTATCTCCAGCCCAGGTCGTCGATGTCAAATGAGTGTCATCTTAAATGTTTTGATAGAAGTTTGATTCACGTGGTCTCACTAAATCTAGTTTATGTAATTTTTTTACATGCTTTACCTCCAGACCGCAGTCGTTGACATATACATTTGTGAATAGCTCGGATTCATCCGGCATTGGGCTTTCCTGCAGGTATTGAATTGTGTGCAAGGCACTGATAAGGAAAATTATTTCGAATAAATGGAAAAACTTTTAAAAACATCTAGCTGCATTTCAGACCTTTGCTTTGGCAATCGCAGTGTCAACTTCCTTTCTAATTTCCTTCTCCATGTCCTAAAAGAAAGAATGCATTGTCATAGCGGAAAAATAATATATACAGCTACTTAAGATTGATTTTCTCTTCTTGTTCCATCCACCAAAGCAGACATCATTCTAGGCCTTATATGCCTTCTAATTTTTCGGTTACAGTGCATAGTACCTTGAGTTCCTGGGTTGTTGCCAAGTCATGGGCCAATACCAGCTTCCTGACCCGCTCAATCGGATCACGCTCCTGTTACATCGCGACAAACAACTAATGCTGTCAATCTTTGGTACGAGGTGGAACAAAAATTTGAAGCAGAGAGTAAAAAATCCATCTAGACCTGTCTTATTCCTGCAATTTCATCTCTAGTTCGGTAAGTGCTGCCTGGATCTGACATAGAATGGCCATGGTATCTGTATGTGTCCATCTCAAGAATCTGAAACACCAGGAGCATTCGCAAGAACATGTCACCCAGCAGCTATATCAAGCATATAATCTATGGGGGAAAAGTTAGTACAGCCTGTGCGATCACATCTGTAACCAGAATGAACATTTGACCATATACATCTATCTAGTGTATGCTGCTTTGTGCAATGGATAACTGAAAACCTGAGACTTAAAAGTACACTGAGTAGTGATTACTCTCTTAGTACACAAGATCAGGGGTGCAGAATGAAACACATGGGCTACGCACCCTTGAAGCTAACTGAACACCAATAATACAGTGTCAACAATAACATCTCTATGAAAACGGCCTGCTGCTCTTAATGCGTCAGCAAACCTTCCGCATTGTTGAAGCAGGGCAGCAAGTAATCTTAAGCTAGCACGAGAAAAGATGTATGCAGAATGTGTACCAAGTTTTTTTCTGGAAATACTTACAATTGGTCCATTTTCCAGAACATGTTCTTTGGCAAATTTGCAGGCCTGCTTCACCGCAAGGAAATCCATCCCATCAACCTGGAACAAACACAAGCTGTCATTGCCAGACAGGTTGAATGGAACACAAAAAAGACCACAAGGAGATGAGTGAGCCAGACTGATAAAGAAATCCAGGTCATCTGTACCTTCAAGCCGGGCACATAGTCCCCGCGCTTGTAGTAGGCCGGGCTCTTGGAGGCCCTCCACTCGGCCGTCCCCATCCCATCTGCACAATTCCACCGCAGGTATTCTGAAATTGCACCGTCACAATCACACACTCTGTAAGGGAGAAGAGCTCACGTACAGTGGTTGTTCTCGCAGACGAGCACGACGGGCAGCTTCCAGAGCGCGGCCATGTTGAGGGCCTCGAAGAGCTGTCCCTGGTTGGCGGCGCCATCCCCGTACAGGTCGAACGTGACCGTCCCCTCCTTCCTGTACCTCTGCGCGAAGGCGAGCCCGCACCCGAGGGGCACCTGCGCGCCGACGATGCCGTGGCCGCCGTAGAAGTTGGCGTCCTTCTTGTAGAAGTGCATGGATCCGCCCTTGCCCCTTGAGCAGCCGTCGACGCGGCCCATGAGCTCGGCGAAGGCGGCCACGAGGCTTCCCCCGCGGGCCAGGTAGAGGCAGTGGTCCCGGTAGGCGGTGATGATGGCGTCGCGGCGCGTGATGGCGGCCTCCATGCCGACCGCGACCGCCTCCTGGCCGTCGTAGAGGTGGCAGAAGCCCCGGATGAGCTTGGCCTTGTAGAGGGAGTCTGCGGCGATCTCGGCGCGCCGCATGAGCGCCATGGAGCGGAAGGTGGCGAGGAGCTCGGGGCCCGTGGTGGAGACGGTCCGGGAGGGCGGGTCGATGTTGTGGGCGGCGAAGGGGAGGGAGGTCTCGACGGTGAGCGGCTCCGCGGAGTCGGAGAAAGCGCGGGCCAGCGCCACGCGTGGGGCCGCGCTCCCGCTGGGGTTGAGGCGGCGCAGGATCGCCGCGGCCATGGTGGGTTGGTGCCTTGGTGGTGATGGCAACGGCGCGCGGCGGGGCTGGACGAGGAGGCGCTGCCGCGATCGAGCTCGGACTGGACTGGAACAGAGCGAAGCGGGCGGTGGAGGAGCGTTGCCGGTCGAGGTGGTTGGGGGAGACGCGAGGGAGGTTTGGGCGAGGTGGCAGGGGCGCGTGGTGCGAATTCTGGGCGCGCGCGGTGTCCCGTGGTAGCGTGGCACAGCGGGGGTGGGCGCGTGGCGTTGGACATCCAAATAAGTGGAGTAGTACTTTGCGTTTTCGTTTGGTTTATTTACTTTGCGCCGACAGGCACAGCCGCACAGGCAGCGCGCCGGATCACGGGGACGCTAGCTCGGCGAGAAAGCCATGCTTCATTCCGTGCACCGAGCGTACGAAGCGGTAACGTGCATGCTGTGGTGTGCTCACTTCACTTGCTCCTTGGAGTTTCTGAATAATTCAAACGGGTAGGTGTAGGTACCTGTGAGTCGCGACGCTTTATTTATTTTAGCACTAAATAAACCAACGCAAGAGCACAGGTGTCTCGCCGATAAAGCGACCAGAGAGTTCCAACTGCGACACATGGTCGTCCGCAGTTGGCCTCCGTTCCGGCCAGCGGTCGCTCTCAAGCATCTGTCGTGGCATCACTCGCCTCGCCTGTGGCTAGACTCGACGTGTCGAACTTGAAGGCATCGGAAAAAGTCATTTTAGTCCTCTCGCTTACCACACGTTTTCATAGGAAAAAATGAATCTTAGGACCTCCTTTGAATCATAGAATTGTCTCGGAAATTCTATAGCGATGGATTCGTAGGATTATATTTTGTAGGAATTTTTTTCCAGAGGAATCCGGTAGTGTATTTTTATATAAAACTTAACATAAGGTTCAAACCTTATGCAAAAAATGCTGCCAATATTTTCTATGCATGTAGGATTTTATTGGACATGGCAACTCTATCCTATACAATTCCTATCCATTTAGAGCTAACTCCAGTGGTCTCGGCGTGCGAAAAGGCGTATGGAGCGCGTCGCGCACGAATCTCTTTCGACGCTAAATTTGTAGCACCAATCCTTCAACTGACACACTAAAGGGAAAATATATTATATATAAACATAAAAACAAATAGTTCAGGTGCAAAAAAAAATAGACACTATTACTAGACTAGGGGAAATTACTAGAAACTAATCTAGTCTGACGAAGAGACGAAGATGTAGTCATCGCCGGAGGAGACCGATGTCGTGTTAGACACCGGCATCGACGAAAACACGTCCATCCAACGGGGATTGGTGTCGTCGGCCCGACAATCTGCGCGTCGATGAAGGCGCGCCTCTCTGCAATGTCCACCCGGCGCGCGAGGCGGTTCTGGTGCTTCGCCGCCCTCTCTGTCGCCTTGGCCGCGGCCCGCTCGGCGTCGTGTGCGCGCTATGCTGCGACGTCCTGGGGGACGCGCCTTCCACTCATGTCGCAGGCGCTCATCGCGCTCGAAGATGAGCATGCGGCGCTCCTCCTCCGTGACGAGGCGAGGCGGCGGCGCGAGCGCCCACATGTCGTGGAAGTTCATGCGTGGTGTCGAAGGTGCCGAGGACGATGCGGTCGTCGCCGGACCGGATCTCGGCGTAGAAGTTCCCCGTCGGGCGCGCGCGTATGCCGCGGTACCCGGAGCTTCCGCGACACGGTGGCATGGTGGCGGTGGCGCGGGCGCGAGCGTGTCGGCGGCAAAGCGGAGGGGAGAGGATAGCGGCAGGAAGAGAAAGAGGATTTTGCAGGCGCTGAAGTGTTGCGGCGGTTTGTTTCACGCGGGCACGACATTTAATGAGAGCGCGCTGAGCAATGCGTCAAAAGAAGCGCGCGGCAAGATACAGCGACTGCTGAAGCGCGCGACAGCGACGCGAGCTCTCGCGCATGAAAATACAAGGTTTGTTGCGGTCACAACATAATACGACCCAAACAAAAAGAGAGCAAGGCAAACTCTCAAAAGTGAAAACAATGAAAAAGGAGTACTATGTACTCAGCTGGACTAGGAGGAGGGGATCTGTTGTGCCGCCTTCAATAGAAGCCGAAGGAGCTCGTCCAGCTGTGACTTGTCCCGCTGCCTACATTGCGGCACCATAGCTGCAAAAATGTTAGGAGTTTGAACACCGAGTCAGAATCACATCGCGAAAGAATCTTCTCAATGACAATCTTATCACGTGTGGTCCAAAGTGAACAAGACAACACGACAAATACTAGCCAAAAGAGGCGGCGACCATTTCCAACATAGCTTGCCCGAGCTTCTAGGAATTTTCTGACATCGTGGGCTAACCAATTCGGGCTCAATACTTGTCTAGTGAAATTCCAAAGAAACCGGGTTGCATGACAAGTGAACATTATGTGGGTTCCCTATTCGAGGATCCCACATAACGAACATAACCCATCCCGGCCCATGTCTTTTTTGCCATTTCTACCCCATAAGGTAGTCGGTCGCGTACAAGTTGTCACAAAAAGATCTTCGTCTTTAAAGGTAGAGGCCCCTTCCAAAATGGTTTAGTACATTGTAGGGTCAGTCCTCTAAAGAGGGTGTGATATGCAGAGCTGATCGTGAAGGTCCCTGAGGGGGTCAGGCGCAATGTCTGAGTCTTCTGAGAGAGCATTCGGCAGTTCCGCCCTAAGCTCTAGCCATGCTTCGGTTTCCGCCGGACCAAAGGTTCTATGGAACGAGATGTTCCATGTCCCCTACTGAGCCACAGTGGCAACCCTAAGCGATGGTTCAAATCAAATGGAAAATAGGATAGGGTACACCTTCGAAGGGGCGATCCCTAAGCCACAAGTTAAGTCAAAATATGGTCCCTTCTCCATTCCCTATGGAGAAAGTAACCCCTAGCCGAATCTCATGCTTAATCTCCTAAATGAAATGCCAGAATTGAACCATCCTAGTGGTCACGGTCCAGGAGAGGGCGTCTTCTCAGGTACTTGTCTTTGATTAGTTTCAGCCATAGGCCTTCATCGTCTCTCATGATCCGCCAGACCCATTTAAGCATCAACGCCTTATTAAATTGGCGGAAGCTAGAATTCCTATTCTGTTGTGGATATACCAAATGGGTATACCTATGCATAGTCTCATACTGGCAGGCCCGGGTGGCCCACAGTTGGTGGTTAGGCCTATGGCATAACCGGGCGGCCCAGTTGCTGGTAGACAAGACGGAGGTCCAGCAGGGATGAAGGAAGGCGACGTGCCACCGCCTTAGATGGAAGCCGAAGTCTTGGAGGACACGAAGACTAGTTAGTGTTAGTCTAGAACTCTGTAACAGTATCCGACTGGGACTCTCCATGTAACCCTAGGTCCTGACGCTCATATAAGCCGGCCTACGGGAGCCTTTAGGGCATAATAACAACAAGTGCATAGCACTACTCGCACACAACGAACCTCCCAATCATGTAACTCGGCGTATTGCCATTATAGTGATTTATAGCAGGAGTAGGATCTCGTCACCGTCGTGAGATCTGAACCTGGTTAAACTGTGTCAAGCCGACCCGGACGCTCTCCGTCTTCCCCTCATGTCTCTAAACTCGCCGTTGGGATACCCCTATGACGTACGTGTCGACAATACCACGACAGTTGGCGCCCACCGTGAGGCAAGAGGCGCTTACAGCACAGATCCAGGCGGGATCCCTCGCCGTCTTCGAAGACGGCTCACATCTTCATCAGCGCTCCGACTCCGTCATCACTTTTGAGAGTATGAGGGTGATTTAGCGTCTCTCCTCTCGAGTGTGTGGTTAAGTCGGCGGTGTCACGAAAATCTTCATCAACAAAAGGCTGCAACGGTCCTGCTTGGTTTTTTCCTCGCCGATAGGCTGATGGATCCGGCAGCCCAACAACCTTCTACTTCTATGTGCAATGGACTAATTAATCGGTAATAGTCTAATCAATTGATTAACTCCAGCTATTAGCAAATGTATATACTAGTAGTTTATTACTACTATTGCCTACTGAAAATAGTTAAGGGGGGTCAACCATTAGGGGTGCCTCCACCCCTGGCGTCGTCGTCCCATGGCCTGCCACTCTATTGTGGCCTCTTTGGCCCAGCCGTGCCTCTTGGTGGCCATCTTACGTCTACTGAGCTGGGCGATGCTTATGCGAGCTCTTTCATGTCCGCTTCATGTAACTTGATTTTCGATCAATAAATGTGATTGCTCTCTAAGTGAACAATTGCCAGCTGAAGAAGCACCTCACTGATGATTTTGGCATTCGGCTTGGCAGTCGTGTGGAACAGGCCGCAGCTCCCTGGGCCCGTGACTTTTGGCGGCTTGTTTCGCCTCAACAGTTTTGCTGTTTTAGGCCTAGTTTTTTTGACGGTTTCTCCAGAAGCTGTCCTATTCCAATTTTTTAGGAAAGCTGGTTCAAAAAAAATTATGAAGCTTTTAAAATGGTTAACGCTAAATTAATTAAAAGCCTCATAAAATTTTAAAACCAGCTTCCTAATAAACTGGGTAGACAGCTTTTCCAAGAAGTGAAAAAAAAACTGAGACTTAGGCTGGTCCTAGTGCTAGTATAAAAAAAAAACTCGCCGCGAGCACCGTCCACGAGGTCGGTCTCGTTGAATCGGCGTGCCCCGGTCCCGGTTCCACCGCCGCCTCCGATTCCCCCTCCCTTCGTTCGGTCAGCGCGCGCCATAGTCGGTTCCCTTCGTCTCCAACCGACCTGAACACGCGCCATAGTCTGTTCCCTTGCAGGAGTAACAAGCCCTAGCCCCACCGCTACCTGCCCCTTCTCTCTCCATTCCAATTCGACCCCAATTGGGTGTTACCTTACTCCTCCTCCCCGCTCTTCCGCGTTCCGTGCCGGACAGCCATGGAGGCCCCGGGCGGGGGCGCCGAGGCGCGCGCGCGCTCGAGGCAGTACGACTACGCCACCAACTCCAACCTCGTCGTCAGCACCGGGCCCCGCCCTCGCGACGCGCGCGACGAGCCCACGGGTGAGCCCCAGACGCTCAGGGGCAGGATCGACGCCAGGAGCTTCGGCGACCGCGCCGTCCAGACAAGGCCTCCCGAGAAGTCCCGCGGGAGGAAGGCGCGCGACGACGCTCCCGGCCTCCCCCTGCGCGACGCCAAGCGCGTGCGCCCCGCCGCCGCGCGGCGGCGGCGCGAGGTCGTCAGCGTGCTCTCGCTCGCCGAGAACGCCGTCTACGAGCCCAGGACCGAGAAGACGCGCGCCGCCTACGAGGCGCTGCTCGGCGTCATCCAGCGGCAGCTCGGCGGGCAGCCCCTCGACGTGCTCGAGGATGCCGCGGATGAGGTGCTTGCATCCCTCAAGAACGACAGGGTCAGGGACCCTGACAGGAAGAAGGAGATCGAGAAACTCATCGACCCGATCTCGGATCAGATGTTCAACCAGCTCGTCTCCATTGGGAAGCTCATCACGGATTTCCCTGATGCCCGTGCGCCTTCTAGTGATGACACCGACATGATGTCGGAGGATGGTATTGGCGTTGCTGTTGAGTTTGATGACGACGACGAGGAGGATGATAGCGAGAATAACTTTTATCAGGTATGTACAGTTTAGCTGAATCTTCTGTCTATTAATCCTCTGTTGATTGATGTGCCCCACTGAAACATCTTATGTGTACTTACATGGCCTTCATTGTTTATCTTGGTCAGGTGCAAGATGAGTTGGATGAGGAAGACATGGTTGACTTGAGCGGTGCTCGAACTATGCAAATGGATGTTGAGTTGTATGGCCATGATATGCCAAACTGCGACGATGGCTTGAATGTAGATGTGCAAGACATTGATGCTTACTGGCTTCAGAGGAAGATATCACAGGCACACCAAGATATTGATCCCCAGCACAGCCAGAAACTTTCTGAGGAGATCTTGAAGGCGATTGCCGAGGGTGACGACAGAGATGCCGAGAATCGGCTTGTCAGGCTGCTGGACAATGAGAAGTTTGATCTGATTAAATTGCTGCTTCGCAACCGGCTCAAAATAGTCTGGTGTACCTTCTTAGCCAGGGCTGAAGATCAGGAACAGTGGAAGAAGATAGCTGAAGAGATGATGAGCAACCCAAGGTTAGCTCCAATTTTGGAGAAGCTACGTGCAACGAGAGCATCTGCAAAGGATAGGCAGAAGAATCTGGAGAGAAGCATCAGGGATGAGGCTAAGAGGATCCTAAACAATGACGGTGCTGGGCCTGGTGGTGCGATGGACAGTAGCGCAGTTGATCGGAATATCGAGAGTGGATGGTTCAAAGGCCAGAGGCAGCAGCTTGATCTTGATAACCTGTCTTTCCTCCAAGGCAGTCTCTTGATGTCCAACAAGAAATGTGAACTTCCTCCAGGATCATTTAGAATCCCGCATAAGGGATACGAGGAAGTCCACGTGCCAGCATTGTCAGCTATGCCGTATGAATCTGCCGAGAAGATTGTGAAGGTATCTGATATGCCAGAGTGGGCTCAGCCAGCTTTTGCTGGGATGACACAGCTGAATAGGGTTCAGAGCAAGGTTTATGATACTGCCCTTTTCAAACCAGATAATATTCTTCTCTGTGCTCCAACGGGTGCTGGGAAAACCAATGTGGCTATGCTTACAATTCTCCATCAGATTGGTTTGCATAGGAAGTCTGGTGAATTTGATAATACAAAGTACAAAATTGTCTATGTGGCCCCAATGAAAGCTTTGGTTGCTGAAGTTGTTGGAAATTTGTCAGCACGGCTGAAAGAGTATAATGTTACTGTTATGGAGCTTAGTGGAGACCAGAACCTTACCAAACAACAGATTGACGAAACACAGATAATTGTCACTACACCTGAGAAATGGGATATTATCACGAGGAAATCCGGTGATAGAACCTACACTCAAATGGTAAAGCTTCTAATCATTGATGAGATCCATCTACTTCATGATAACAGAGGGCCTGTTCTGGAGAGTATTGTCGCTAGAACTGTACGGCAGATTGAGATGACAAAGGAACATATCCGCCTAGTTGGTCTCTCTGCAACTCTACCAAACTATGAAGATATTGCGGTGTTCTTGCGTGTTCACTCTGATGGCCTCTTCCATTTCGATAACAGTTACCGACCTTGCCCTCTAGCTCAACAATACATTGGGATCACAGTGAGGAAGCCACTGCAGAGGTTTCAGTTGATGAATAGTATTTGTTATGAGAAGGTTATGGCTGCTGCTGGTAAGCACCAAGTGCTTATATTTGCACACTCGAGAAAGGAAACAGTGAAAACTGCTCGTGTCATCAGGGACACTGCATTGGCTAATGATACCTTGGCCCGCTTTCTGAAGGATGAGAGTGCAACTCGAGAGATTCTATGCGCTCATGCAGACCTTGTCAAAAGTAGTGATCTTAAAGACCTATTGCCTTATGGGTTTGCTATTCATCATGCTGGGTTGGCAAGGGTAGACCGTGAACTTGTAGAGAGACTTTTTGTTCATAAGCATATACAGGTCCTTATTTCAACAGCCACCCTTGCATGGGGTGTCAATCTACCTGCACACACTGTTATTATAAAGGGTACCCAGATATACAGTCCGGAAAAAGGTGCTTGGACAGAACTAAGTCCACTGGATGTCATGCAGATGCTTGGTCGTGCAGGCAGGCCTCAGTATGATACACATGGAGAGGGAATAATCTTAACAGGCCACAGCGAATTGCAATACTACCTATCTCTTATGAATCATCAGCTGCCTATTGAGAGTCAATTTATATCCAGATTGGCTGATCAATTAAATGCAGAGATTGTTCTGGGAACTGTTCAGAATGCCCAGGAGGCATGCTTGTGGCTTGGTTACACTTACCTCTACATCCGAATGCTCCGGAATCCAACATTGTATGGCTTACCTGAAGATATCATGGAGGGAGACAAAACACTAGATGAAAGGAGAACTGACTTGGTAAGTATATGCACACTTTGTTCTGTTTTTTGAAGTTCCACAGTAATCCCATCATCCTGACGGTTTCTTTCTCCAGCATCAGGCTGGCTATTTTTATTGTATATATCCTCTAATTGCAAGCTTGTACTGACCACATGTTTCCTAGGTGTTCTCTTAAGCTGTTCCCTAGTATCTTTATTGGTCTCTTTAAGTTCAAGTATTGCTCTGCAATAAATAATCCCTCCTGAAACATTTTCCTGGTCTGAGAGATGTCCGCTATTGAATTGCCATGTTCACAAAATACTGTGTTTTCAATGACATGTAGTATACTAATTCAATGTCCATTACTAGATATTGAATCAGTTGAAAGTTATTTCCTTAGCAATGAAGTGGCTGCATTAGATCATCCAGTAGCATCACATTTTTTTTGCCAGGTGTGTTATAGTTGCACAGTTCGTAGAGTAGTAACATTTAAATGCTTGTTCTTGGTTATAGCGTCTGATCAATTTCTTGGATTTTTGTATAGCTTGGTACAAAAATTTAGCACTTATCCTGATTAAGGTTTGTTGTCGCATTCCTTGTATCAGTCATGTAAAAAATGCAGAAGTTTCAAAATGAACTCCGCTAATTGAGCTATTCAATGCACATCTTTATACTAGTGCAAGGCTTTAGAGAAGTGTTAGATCCATCTAGTCAGCAATTATTGTACTTGTATTTTAATATGGTCCTCCTGTTCCACTGCTTATTCATGTGCTTTTGTGTTCCACTGCAGGTACACTCTGCTGCAAATCTGTTGGATAGGAACAATTTGATAAACTATGACAGGAGAACCGGGTACTTTCAGGTCACTGATCTGGGGAGGATTGCTAGTTACTATTATATCAGTCACGGGACTATTTCCACTTACAACGAGTATCTAAAGCCTACGATGGGGTACATTGAGCTGTGTCAACTGTTCTCTCTGAGTGAAGAATTTAAGTATGTTAGTGTAAGGCAAGATGAGAAGATGGAGCTGGCAAAGCTTTTGGAACGTGTGCCAATTCCTGTGAAAGAGAACGTAGAGGAGCCTGGCACAAAGATCAATGTTCTGCTCCAAGCATATATCTCTAGGCTAAAGCTGGAGGGCCTCTCCCTTAGTTCTGATATGGTCTATATCAGACAGGTAATAACATGTTCTCTCTTCTGAATGCAGTTTCTGAATTTCAATTACTTGCTTATTTTAGTTGTTCTTATATATGTACATTCTTCTATGTTGTAGAGTGCTGGCCGCCTTGTACGAGCACTATTTGAGATAGTTTTGAAGAGAGGATGGGCTCAACTAGCAGAGAAGGCTCTGAATCTTTGCAAGATGATTGATAAGCAGATGTGGAGTGTCCAATCTCCTTTGCGCCAATTTCCTGGCATTCCAAATGAAATTCTGATGAAACTGGACAGAAAGGAATTGGCTTGGGAGAGGTACTATGACATATCATCGCAGGAAATCGGTGAGCTAATCCATTATCCGAAGATGGGGAGGCGGCTATATAAGTGCATCCACCAGTTACCAAAGTTGAATCTTTCTGCCCATGTTCAACCTATTACTCGTACAGTTTTGTGTTTTGAGCTGACTCTGACACCAGATTTCCAGTGGGATGATATGGTACATGGATACGTGGAGTCTTTTTGGGTTCTAGTTGAGGACAATGACAACGAGTGCATTCTTCACCATGAGTACTTCATGCTTAAGAAACAATACCTGGATGAAGATCATACACTTAACTTCACAGTGCCAATATGTGAACCACTGCCCCCTCAGTACTTTATACGTGTCGTATCTGACAAGTGGCTTGGATCTCAGGCAGTTCTTCCTGTATCTTTTAGGCACTTGGTTCTTCCAGAAAAACATGCTCCACCAACCGAATTGCTTGATCTGCAGCCTCTACCTGTCACCGCACTAAGGAATGCACAATTTGAAGGCCTTTATAGTTCCTTGAAACATTTCAACCCTGTTCAGACTCAAGTGTTCAGTGCCTTGTATAACAGTGATGACAGTGTGTTGGTCGCTGCACCAACAGGCAGTGGAAATACCATATGTGCGGAGTTTGCTATACTAAGGAACCATCAGAAGGCAGTATCTGGTGAAACCAACATGCGAGTCGTATATATAGCGCCTCTTGAAGCTCTGGTGAAAGAAAGATACAGGGACTGGAGTAGGAAATTTGGAGAATTCGCCCGTGTAGTTGAGCTAACCGGTGAAAGTGTTTCTGATTTGAAGCTTCTTGATAAAGGGGAGATTATTATTAGTACTCCCGAGAAGTGGGATGCGCTCTCACGCCGTTGGAAACAGAGAAAAACTATCCAACAGGTCAGCTTATTTATTGTTGATGAACTTCATCTTATTGGATCTGAAAAGGGCCATGTTTTGGAGATCATTGTCTCAAGGATGAGGCGTATTGCAAATCATATTTGCAGAAACATCCGGATTGTGGCCCTTTCAGTGTCACTTGCAAATGCTAAAGACCTCGGAGAGTGGATTGGTGCCACCTCTCATGGCCTTTTCAATTTCCCTCCAGCAGTGCGACCAGTGCCTTTAGAAATACACATTCAGGGTGTGGACATAGCAAACTTTGAGGCAAGAATGCAGGCGATGGCAAAGCCAACATATAATGCTATCACACAACATGCAAAACATGGTAAGCCCGCCCTGGTATTTGTACCAACCCTTAAGCACGCAAGGTTTACTGCGTTGGACTTGTGCGCATACTCAAGCTCTGAAGGTTGTGGAGCACCTTTCCTTCTTGGGTCAAAATATGATATGGATACTCACACTAGAGGTGTCAGTGAAGAAACACTTAGAAGTACGCTGAAATGTGGTGTAGGCTACTTGCATGAGGCTCTAGGTGATCTTGACCAGGAAGTTGTGACTCAGCTGTTTCTCTCTGGGAATATTCAAGTGTGTGTTGTGAGCAGTAAAATGTGTTGGCGAAGATCATTGCCTTCCCATTTGGTGGTTGTGATGGGAACACAGTATTGTGATGGGCGGGACAGTGCCAATACTGACTATCCAATCACTGATCTGCTACAAATGATGGGTCATGCTAGCAGGCCTCTTCAAGATAACTCGGGGAAGTGTGTTATATTGTGCCATGCACCTCGGAAGGACTACTACATGAAGTTCCTTTCAGAGCCCTTCCCTGTTGAGAGCCATCTTCACCATTTTTTGCATGATCATATGAATGCTGAAGTTGTTGCAGGTGTTGTAGAAAGCAAGCAGGCTGCCGTGGATTATCTTACTTGGACTTTCATGTACCGGCGGCTGACCAAGAATCCTAACTACTACAATCTGCAGGGTGCAGATCACAGACATATCTCAGATCATCTTTCTGAGCTAATCGAGACTGTATTGGACGATCTTGAGTCAAGCAAGTGTCTGGCTATGGATAAGGATATGTACTTGAAGCCCCTGAACCTTGGTCTCATTGGCTCGTACTACTACATTAGCTACACTACCATTGAAAGGTTCAGTTCGATGCTAACCCAGAATACTAAGATGAAAGGTCTCCTGGAGGTTCTAGCTTCTGCATCAGAATATGCAGAGTTTCCAAGTCGCCGAGGTGAGGAAGAATCCATTGAGAGGCTTGTTCGTCACCAAAGATTTTCTGTTGAAAACCCTAAGAGTGGTGATCCACACGTCAAGGCGAACGCGCTGCTGCAAGCCCACCTCTCACGTCATACAGTTGTAGGGAACCTGGCATCTGACCAACGAAAGATCCTCCTTTCTGCACATAGATTGCTCCAAGCAATGGTTGATGTTGTCTCCAGCAATGGATGGCTCAGTCTAGCACTTAATGCAATGGAGCTGAGTCAAATGGTAACACAAGGCATGTGGGATCGTGATTCTGTGCTGCTTCAACTCCCGCACTTCACCAGGGAGTTAGCTGCGAGATGCCAGGAAAATGGCATTGAGAGCATCTTTAATCTGGCCGCGATGAGTACTGACAAGATGCTGGATCTGCTGCAACTACCAAACTCTCAGCTCCAGGATATCATAGGATTCATCAAACGGTTCCCGAACGTCGATATGGCTCATGAAGTCTGTGAAGGTGATGATATAAGGGCCGGTGGCAATGTGACTTTGCAGGTTACTCTAGAGCGTGACATGACGAACTTGCCGTCTGGGTCTGGGCCAGTTCACTCCCCAAGGTATCCAAAGCCTGGGGAGGAAGGCTGGTGGCTCGTAATTGGTGATAGCTCCACCGACCAGTTGCTGGCAATCAAGAGGGTTGCGCTTCAGAAGAGGGCTAGTGTGAAGCTTGAGTTCACTGCTGCTGCAGAAGCAGGGGAGAAGAATTACATGGTTTTCTTGATGTCAGATTCCTATCTGGGCTGTGATCAGGAGTACGAGTTTTCTATCAGTGTGAAGGATGCTTGAGGGGATTGATCCAAAGACAAGGAAGTAGTTCATCAGGTAACGTCTGATTCTGAGTTTTCTTATATGCAGTGCTATTCTCCTAGAGAATGCGAGTAAAAAGTCTCAATACTTGAAAACCCCATATCTGTACTAGTGTTGCTTCTTGATTGGTTTGGGATGTGGTGACACGAAGTGGATGAACTAGAAGAGATTTATGAACATAAACCTTGAATAATAGCGCATGGATATATTGTGTTTTGGTTCTGTTGGATGAAAATTGTATGTGTTCGATATATGGTGTCTGTACTCTGTAACCTAGCCGTTTTTCACAACAATGTGAACGAACAGGCATGGTGAATTTTATGTAGGCATCCTTAAGCAACTAGGTCTTTGAGCAGTGTCAATACTTGTCCATATGCTACTGCTTGATACCATCTTAATGTGAACAGGAGAAAAGGATCTCAACTGCAGCGGTGCACAAACTGGCGATGAACTACTAGTTAAGTGATGATCCCATGCATTTTTACTTGAAATAGTCAGCTGTTTTTTTTCTGAAAGGTAGTCACATCTCTATTTTGTATATACGATAGCAGAATGTCCACCATGTGCAGTCAAGTCAAGAGGGAGTGCGGATGGTACAAACACTGTTTTGCTTTTGTCTAAGTATCGTCCCTGGTAAGTACTTCTAATGGTCATGAAAAGCCCAAAACATGGGCACATAATTTCATATATGAATCTAATCAATGGGAGATAAAAATGTTAAAATCTACTGAACTGGAATTTGAAATAAGACAAAATGCACACTACTGAACCTTGTCAATTTTGTTTGTTTCTCTCTTAACATGTCCGTGTGAGCTGAATTTGTGCAGGGCTTTTTGACTACCTAATCTTTCTTTAGAATGTTTCATAATCGCTAGAAGCACATTTTCCACCGGTGGAACTTGGAAACACCGTGATCACTTTAAGAGTTGCAGCACTGAATGTGCAACCAAAACTTCCTTCGTCGCAAAATGTAAGGTGTCATCTTAAAAAATGTGTTTTTTTTTTATTCAAAAAATTCTGAAACATCACTCTATCGCATTTCTATTGTCTAGTTTTTGCCCAGTATTAAATCTTGAGATACGTGAACACCTCACATTTTTTCTCAAACACGCGCAAGTACTTGACTAGCATGCTGCACTCGCCTGACGCTTGTTGGTTTTTTTTTTTTTTTGAGATTCAAAGCTGCATATATATTAATCAACCCGCACCCTCAGGTGCTAACAAGTCTACAATCACTCCTGGTGGAACAGACGACCAAACATTACAGACTTTATTCATGCAGCCCTCTCTAGCTAGGATATGTGCGACTTCGTTGCCAGATCGCTTTACGTGCTGAACCAAGTGGTCCGCAAAACCTCTCAGTAGCTCCTTTACCTTCTCAACAAGAGGCCCATGGACAGAGCGATCCTTGTCCTTATTCTGAAACTTTGACACTGCACCCAGGCAGTCAGACTCTAGGCAGATTTTGGTGACTCCCTCCTGCTTAGCCAGTTCCACTGCATGCTTGCAGGCTATGATCTCAGCTCTTTCTGGGTTCGGCACCGAGGTCAAAAAATGGCTTGCTCCTGATATGAACTCGCCATGGTGATTTCGAAGAACCACGCCACACCCTCCGATGTTCGAATCCGCAATGAAAGCCCCGTCCGCATTCACCTTGTGCCAGCCCACGTCAGGGGGAAGCCAGTGCTCCTCCGCCCTTAGTGCCTCGGTTCTATTCAGTTCTCTCGTTGCCCACCATTCCTCTACCAGGTAGATGGATCGTCGAGCAACATGTTGCGGATCATCGATCTTCACCTCCTCTCGTGCGTCGTTTCTGGCTAGCCACAGCTGATACAACACCATTATCCCTATCGCCAGCTCCTTCTCTTCTAGACCACCAAGCCAGTCGAGAATCCAACCTGCCAGTTCCCTGTGTTGCACACCCGACGCGCCAGGGCTCATCAGTTTCAGACTCAGTTGATCACGGACCGCGTCCCATGTCAATCTGGAGTGAGGGCACATCCAGAACCGATGCAGCAGGGTCTCTTCCCGGTTGCACACAATGCAGTTTACTCCATCTTTGATATGCCTTCGGCTCAGCTCCTGTCCCACCGCGAGACCGTTTTTTATGAGTCTCCAAACATGTATTTTTGCTTTACCTGGTACGTCAGCTCCCCACAGAGCTAGCCATCCTTGGTGTTCCTCTAGAGTCAACGATGAGCTCGCTCTTCCCGCTTTTGAGTTCCTGATTTGCATATTCAAGTGGTAAGCTGATTTAACGCTAAAAATCCCATTTTTGGTGTAGTTCCATGCGGCATAGTTTTCTGTTCCAGCATAACCCACAGGGATTCTCAGTATGTCCTCGACATCGCACTCAAAAAACAACTCTTGCAACTTCTCTTCATTCCAGCCCTGGCCATTAGGAAGAAGCAATTCACTCACATAGTTGACTTCCTTATTCGGCTTGATTCCCCAGGGTCGCCTTAGGCCCGACCTAGGGATCCAGTTATCTTCCATAACTTTGATGCCCATGCCGTCCCCTATCCTCCAAATGATACCATCCTTCAACAGATCTCTCCCATGCAAGATACTACACCAAGTGTATGATGCACCACTAGGGCATGTTGCTGTCAAAATGCCACCATCTTTAAAGTATCTAGCATGGAGGACTCGAGCGCATAGGGGTTGAGGGATTGTTAGCAGCCTCCACGCCTGTTTGGCTAACAAAGCTTGATTAAAAGCCTCAAAGTTCCTAAAACCCATCCCCCCTCTCTTCTTAGGCAGACACATCTTGTCCCATGCAATCCACGGGACTTTCCTCTTGCCGTCTGCTTCCCCCCACCAGAATTTTGATGATACAGATTTCAGAGCATTACACATCTTCTTTGAGAGCCAGAAACAGCCCATCGGATATGTGGGCGTCGCTTGGAGGACAGATTTGATCAAAGTTTCTTTACCCTCCATCGATAGTCCCTGCCCCTTCCAACCCTGAAGCTTACTCCAGGATCGATCCACCACATGCTTAAAAGCCCCATCTTTACTGCGCCCAACCACAGTTGGGAGGCCCAGATATTTCTCGGATAAAGCCTCACAAGAGATACCAATCCGATTTTTCAGAGCACTCTTTACTACAGCGGTACATCCTTTTCCAAAAAAGACGGATGACTTCTGGAGGTTCACCCGTTGTCCTGAACATGCTTCATAGGATTGCAAAACCCCTCGCAGTGCTGCCATGCTCTCTTCACTAGCCTCCAAGAAAACAATGCTATCGTCCGCGAACAGCAGATGCGTGATAGTTGGCCCGTGTGATCCAAAACCCACACCTGCAATCTCCTTATCTACTTGTGCCTGACGTAGCAGTGCCGAGAATCCTTCCACACAGAACAAGAACAGGTATGGTGAAAGCGGGTCCCCTTGACGTAACCCCCTGGAAGGCACAAAAGAATCAGAGACTCCTCCATTTAATTTAATAGAGAAGCTTGCAGTCCGAATGCATCTCATAACCATCACAATCCATCTCTGCGAAAAACCCATACGCCCCATCATCAGTTCTAAAAATCTCCACTCAACCCGGTCATATGCTTTCATCATGTCAAGCTTGACCGCACAAAGAGGCTTCTTTCTCTTCCTCTGGCGAATAGCATGTACACATTCATATGCTATCAATACATTGTCTGTAATAAGCCTCCCCGGGACGAACGCACTTTGTTCTTCCGAAATCAATATTGGAAGGAGTTTTTTCAGCCGGTTTGCAATCGCCTTGGAAGCTATTTTATAGAGCACGTTACAGAGACTTATGGGTCTGAACTGCGAGAGAAGTTCTGGGTTTTTGACCTTCGGAATGAGCACTAAAGTTGTGTCATTAAAATCAACAGGACATTCCTTTCCCTCGAGAAATTCTCTAACCGCCCTGCAGACCGAGCTTTTTAACAGAGACCAGTGTCTTTGGTAGAACAAAGCCGGGAGCCCATCCGGACCCGGGGCCTTAGTAGGCCCCATTTGGAAGAGGGCCTCCTCGATCTCCTTGTCCGAAAACACTCCAGTGAGTTTTTCATTCATCTCCACAGTTACAAAGGAATCGATCAACTTGAGGACAGCATCAGCTTGAGTGGAGCCCTCGGTTGTTTACAGATTTTGGTAAAAATTCAGAGCCATCTCCCTCATTCCTTCATTCGAATTATCACAGCGTTCCATCATCTCTGCGAAGTGCTCGCACCGTATTTTTCCTTTTCCTATGGGATGCACGGTTTTGAAAATACCTAGTATTTCGATCACCCGCTTTCAGCCATTCTTGCCTCGATCTCTGGCGATACATGATCTCCTCTTTTTCATAAATTTCATGCAGTTTCATTTCTAACTCCCGGACCTCCAGTGAGGAACCGGAGACGAGGGCTGCAGTTCGCGCATCATCGAGCTTGCTCCTTAAAGATTTGATTTCTGCCCGTACCGAACCAAAAGTCTCATAGCCCCAGGTTTGCATTGTTCTCGACATATCATGGAGCTGTCTCCACAAGCTCTGCATACCAAGGACCTGGCCATCACGTTGATTCCAGGCTTCTTCAATCATACCCTCGTAATCTTGGTGTTTAGTCCACATCTCTTCAAAGCTAAAACCGCGCTTGCTTTGAACTCGCCCTCCTGCCGTCTCATCTGCTACTCTGATGACAAGAGCCATGTGATCGGACTCCTCTGTCGCCACATGCTCAACTTGGGTAAAAGGAAACATGGATAGAAACGGCGCCGTCGCCATTCCTCTATCGAGGCGAACTTGAATGTTTTCGTCACCCTCCCTTTGGTTGTTCCAAGTAAACGCATAGCCCTTGAACCCCAAGTCGGCTAAACCACATTCCATGAGGCAGTCTCTGAATGCTTGGATACGTGCTTCATTCCTCGGGTTTCCGCCAATCTGCTCGTCCTGTGACAGAGCCTCATTAAAGTCGCCCGCACACATCCATGGGAGATCGTCCTGGGATCTTAAGAACCTCAGAACGTCCCAAGTTTTATGCCTCTGGTCTGTTCTTGGATCACCGTAGATACTAGTGAATCTCCAGACCTTGCCCTCATAGGAAATTTTGGCGTCGATGTAATACTGACACCATGGCCGAACAGAAACATCCACATCGTCTCTCCACCATAACGCTAGGCCGCCACTTTTTCCAGTACAATCAACAGCCACCCCATTCCTAAACCCCAGACTCCATTTTAGTTTGTCCATTGCTTTGGCCTTTTTCTTCGTCTCGCTTAGGAATACCACCGCTGGGTTGTAGGACCTCACTAAGTCCCTTAATTCGCCTACCGCCGCGTCCAACCCCAGTCCGCGGCAGTTGAGGCCCAGCAGATTCATTGCTCCCGGCGGCCCCGCGCAGCAGGGTCCGCCGATGGTTCTTCAATGCGATCAAATACCGAAGCTGTTCTCTGCCTCTTCCCAGCCATCTCCGAGTTTTCCTCTCCAACAACAGAGACTCCCACGGGCAACCACGCCTGTTTCGAGCCCCTCTTTTTGCTTCTCCCGTCCATTGGTGGCTCAAGTCTGTCATGAACATTAGTGTTGGTCATCTGTCTAGCTCTACGAGTGTAGGTGCCTGACTTAAACCGTGAGTCTTCGCTGCCTCTGAAAACTGAACCTCCTCCTCCCTCATGCATCTGCATGTTGTGGTGCATGTCTGGACGGGAGACCTCCTTTCCATTCCTGCTCTGCTCATACCCACCAGTGAAGGACGAGCTAGAGTAGCTAAAATCATTCTGGATAATTCTCCCAGGTGGAATATTGCGGACATACACATTTCCTCCATTCCTATCTTCTGAGCCAAACGATCGATTATTGTAACTCCCAGACGACACCGATGGCCTAGACACCGGTGGTTGTTTTTTGTTCTTCTTCGGGGAGGCCCTCAGCCATTCCCCCCATTGCTTTGCCTCCTCCTTTTCTGCTAGGCATTTGTTCTCTTGGTGAACTAATAAACCACAGGCAAAGCAGAAATGTGGGATCTTCTCGTATTTTATATCAAACCATCTACCATCCACTACTTCCTCAGACTCTCTCAGAGTGACACCACGCAACAGGGGTTGATCAACTCGAATTGCAACTCTGATCCGCAGCTCTTCCCCCCATGCCATACCTTCCGTATCCACATCCACAGAAATGTATTTTCCTATCCATCCCCCGATCAGCTCCCCATACGCCCGATTCATCATATCCATTGGCAGATCCAAAACCCTCACCCAGATGTCCATTGTATCAAACACCATATCCGAAGGTCGAATGGAACCATCATATTCTTTCAGCAAGAGCACGTGGAAATCGAATTGCCACGGGCCGTTCTTCATTGCATGCTTCCAGTCGCCTTCGGAACTGAACCTGACCACGAATCTGTTGTCCCCTATGTCCTTGAATTGAGCAGGACCATGGAGACCCCACGCCCTTTGCAGTGCTCGGTCCAGTGCACCGATCACCAGCCTACGCGGGGAGCAAACTTTGCCAACTGCCGCCCACCGTGGTCGAGGAACACTCCCCGAATCAATCCCCTTGATCACCAGACCAGCGGCCTCCTTGTCCGTCAGTAGGAGGTCCCCCATCTTTTCTGACAGGCCGGCCGCCAGATCGTCCGCTCCCGTCTTCGCTGGAGATCTAGAAGGCGTCCTCAACGACCCGCCAGTCCTCCGTCCCGAACGCGCCGGAGAATCCATCAGAGCAAACCCCGCCCTTGCACACCAGGGGGGGTGCTTGGGCAAGATCGCAGAAACCCTAGACGCTTGTTGGTGCGTGCTCAAGGCCCTTAGGTGCAGGGGCGGAGCTTCAGAGAAAACCTTGGGCGAGCCAAACTAAACCAGCGCACAAAGATTTGCAATTTTAGACCATATAGCATTAGTCATTTAGTCAATACTCAATACATTTGGTTCAGCAGATAATAATACATATACGATAGTTGTATACATATATGAGTTGCTCCAAAACAAAATAAAGCATACTAAGATTCAGTTTGACCATAAGGCATGGAGTTACGTACTACCAATAAAGTTGTCGGCCTTTTTCGCTTCTAAAATCTTGAGTGACATCTTCATAACGGTAAGTTTTCACAAGTTCACCCTCTATGTTACCTAATAGACTATTTGCAAGATACTCATCTTCTATCTTATTGTGTAATTCTAATGATTCTCATGCTGAAAAATGCACGTGCAGCACTTGCCGTTGATACTGAAAAAGTGTACAGCACCTGCCGTTGATACTGAAAAACCGGGCCAACTTTAGGGGAAGAGAAAGGATAAGAGCGAGCGGCCCTCTGTTTCTTCTTACCAGCAGTTGGGGGCATCGCTTGCAGGATACGCGAGGTGTCGGTGACACATCTCTCAGTATACGCAATATAGAGTTAGCTGGGGTGACGGAAGGGTGCAAGTTGACTTTAAAGATAAGGAGGATAACATGACCGGAACATTAAATGTATCTCCCTTACCCAACAAGACTTTGGACAGTTTCAATAGCGTTGTTTTATTCTGGATTCATGTCACGGCAGACGACACCATGTCAAGGTGTTCCATTCGTCAGAGCTCACAACAATCAGCAGCTACTCTACTTGTATCATACGGCTGATTAAGCTTTCTGTGTAGGTTGTTAATGTGGTGCTACTTCAATGTGCCTTGGCTCATTTGTGGCGGAAACAAAACAATTTAGTTGTTTGCTTGTGGCAATGACGATGGCACCAGTGACGGAAAAACGAGTCATTGTCATCAAGGCTAGGGTTGGTTATGACTTGGTATGAGTTAGCGTGGCTACCGTTGAGTTGAAGTTTACGGTGCACGGATGAGGATTATGCTAGGTCTGAACTTGCGTTTTGGGCTTGGATTTCACATGGACTTGATGTGCAAGTTGGAGTCAAACGTGTGTTGCCTTGACTTGCCACCGTCGGACTCAAATTGTCATGTGTATAGCAACACTCATTGATGATCAATATGTTAACAGATGGAGAACGACATGACGATGATGACAGTAAAATCATCTTTTTCAAGAAAACGCAAAGGTTTTTTGCGTTTCATTTCATTGAAAAGAAGGAGTTTGTGTTACATTCCTCCTAGGAGGCCGAATACAGATTTGAAAAAGGACAACGGTAAAATCATCATAACACTATAACCGAATAAAGACCGTGAAACCCTGACCAAAAAATGATGCTATCAATTTCATCACGTCGCTTTGGACTTGGTCTCTAGACACTCCACATAGCATGCTGCGTTTTTTGTGTGGCGAGAAATCAAGTGGTATCAGATTATAAGATCATGTGAATGTCAAGTTTGGAACC
Source organism: Avena atlantica (assembly GCA_910589765.1). Taxonomy (NCBI): domain Eukaryota; kingdom Viridiplantae; phylum Streptophyta; class Magnoliopsida; order Poales; family Poaceae; genus Avena; species Avena atlantica. Next base: position 57,004,204 of record OU342739.1, on the reverse strand, counting down.
TGCTTGGTAGGGGTGGACACGAAGCTCGGGGCTCGACTCGGGCTCGACAAGGCTTGACTCAGGCTCGACAAGGCTTGAAGGTTGGACAAGTCAAGCCTACTTACTTAGGCTCAAGGCTTGACAAGCCAGCTCGGTGAAGCTTGCAAGCCGGTTCGAAGGCTCGGTGTAATTATAAAATTCACCGTAACCTTTAGAAAAACATAACAATTCATAATAGGAAATAACAATTGAGCATGAATATATGTGCTCATAGTTGAGTTTATATCACCGTTAGACAATTCCAATGGAGTAATATAAACTAATCCATAGAAAATAAACACGAGAAGCCATAAATATCCAAGTAAATATGGAATGACCCGATGCGATAACTAAATCAATTGTAAATGACAAAAGATTGGTTCTCAAATTAGTTGCAAATATATATATATCTGCAAATGCTTTAAAAAGACCAAGGAACATGCACTGACCAGCTTATTTTAAACGTGAACCATCTGTTACATAAGCCAAGAGTGAATTTTGTGCAGTCTTTTGGCTAGGCTCACGAGCCGACCGAGCCGAGCCACAGCTCGACGAGCCAAGCCTCAAACCTAACTTTTAGAAAAAAAATACTAGCAATCCGAGCCAAGCTTGGCTCGAGTTTTCTCGAGCTTGACCGAGCCGAGCCACGAGCCGGCTCGGCTCGGCTCGATTCCACCCCTACCTTGATGAGATAAGGAAAAGCTCGGCATGCTGGTTTGGCTATTGGGTATACTTCCTTTATTTGAACTGTATTTTGAAAGCATTTTGAAATGTCCAAAAAAAATAGCTGCACGTGATGTGTAAAGAGTCGTTTCAAGAAAAATTGAATTTTTGTGTAGCATATGTAAAAAATGACAAAGTTCGGAGGCTTATCACGGAGAAGACATTTTTTTACATAGCCCACATGCGATATTTCTTTTTGTGGAAATTTTCTTAACAATATAAAATGTGTGCTTTTTTTTTGGTAAAGACAACATATGCACCAAGATCAAAGGTGTCCTTAGGCCTTGCACTATGTGGGTGCGCTTCAATAAAAAAGGTGGCAAGCATTGAGTTGTGAAAATGGACAAAAATAACCTCTGGGTAAAAAAAAATTCAAAATAAACTCATGGCGAAAGAATTTTATAAACTTAATCTGTTTATGTAACGAGACGTTATGCTCAAGAATATAATGCCTTCTGACGGGCGTAACACTAGCTGATAGCATGGCCTGACGGTCCCAACGGACCCCCTCTAACACCCTTGACAAGAAAGTTACACTACACAATGTAACGCCTTTTTGAAGGGAGTTATACTCTTACTTAGGATTAATCACGCGCAGTTATTTTTTATTAACATATGTTTCTCTGACATCAAGAAGCTGCATGTTGAGCATCGTGACCGTCGTTCATTGAGTAGCACACTAATACAACTCGCACTGGCAGTGGCACTGTTGAGCCTCCACCAAGTACATCTATGGCGTTGAACATAGTTCCGGTTCCTGTGTGACCTTATGCTTTGAGGATGATATTGATGTACACCCAAGGACAGCTGCTACAACCAATTTGCATGGTCGTTGTAAGTTCCATTCAAAAGAAGCTAGTTCTAAGGGCATTTTCATTGGCGAGACCCAAACGAACGACCCAAATGGTCTGTTTAGGTCGAGCCACCGATGCTTTTGGGTCATGGTCCGGCCTGTCCGGCCAGCCGGGCACAGCAGCGCGATCTAAACAGACAAAAATGAACAGACCAGAACAACGGAAAAAGGCTCATTGTGTAATTGTATCTGGGTCAGTCTGTGTCCGCGTCTGTCTGGACAGACCATCTAGGCATTAGATTTTTGTCACGGGTGAGTCGGTCCGGCCTGACTTAGTCCGGATGGGTCATGGCGTTTGGACACCGCGCACATCCAGCGCGGACGATTCAGAAAAGCTCGGACCGTTTGGGTAGAGCCGGTGGAGATGCCCTAAGACGCTAGGTCTGGTTACTCATATTATAATTGCGAAACTATATTTTTTTAACAAAGAGCATATATTAATATTGCGAAGATACTGGTTACACTCAGCCTTTGCAACAACGCATGTCCTAAAGGCATTACAGATGCACACAATCCAGAAAAAAATAAAAAATAAAAGTCTCGCTACAAAGATTTATTTCTTGTAGCAGCAGTACTAACACCATCAAGACACCGCCAGAAGTCTAACTTCTCCAAAAATGACGCCTCCAAAAAAGAAACGATGTATAAACATCGTAGTCGCCCGATCATAGATCTTAGGTTTTCGTCCTGAAGAAAGTTCTCACTCACAAAAAAAGAACTTCAATTAGGCAATTGCTAGGCATAACCAATTAAAGCCAGATCAATTAAGGCACAACCAATTGTGAGACTATCTACAGATCAACCACATGAGGATCCAAACTTCTATGTTGTCAGTTATATCTTGCATTGGACTAACAGCTTTGATGGACCATATTTATAAGTACTTGTATTATTAAGATATTTCTGGAGGGCTAGTGATAATGCATTGAATGGGGAATTTGAAGTAGGCACGTTGGTCGAGTTTTTGATTTTTTAGAACATCTAACAAATAGGAGAAGCTTAAATGTATTTTTGCGAGGGAAAGCTATGAGGTCATGACACTTGGACTTATTCTGTATCACATTTCATTAAGCTCTACAACTCTTATTGGCTGAATATGCTGAAATTTGGTGCCAATGGAAGGTTTTCATTTGAGGTGGAATTTAATATCAACATAATGCTTCTACCAAAAGCTAATGCCCGCATGTTTGAGTACAAGATTATCACTACTATCACTACTCGTTGTTGTCCACTTCAAGTTTGGACACTTGATGAATGTTTCTCCACTATATGACATTGTTGTTAACAAAAAGAGATCTCATCGGAATTGTTGCCTTTGTTTTTGGGTGATGCATAGATAAATAAAGTGGCATTCCATTCTTTGAAATTTTATTCTACACCACGTCTTCTTTATGTCAGAGAAACAAATGGTAATAAAAATTAATCACACATGATTAACCCTAAGTTGGAGTGTAACTCCCTTCTTAAGGGTGTTACACTACCGGGAGGGGGTGCTAGGACCCGTCAGGCCACGTTGGCAGTTAGTATAACACCTGTCAGAAGGGTGTTACAGTGTTGAGCATAACGCCTCGATACATACATTACATAAAAGGGTTAGTTTTGTGAAATTCTTTCGTCGTGAGTTTACTTTCTAAATTTCATTATTTTTATCCATTTTTACTATTTAGTCCCCTTCTATTTATATGTAGTGTGGGGATACTCTAACAACAACGCATGTACCTTTTTCTGCATATAAAGCATCATCTTTATCCTCTCTCCTTTATGACTTATGGGGCCACTCCTAATTCTCAGTTTGTCACACAATCCTGCTTTGAGTCGAACCAACATATTGGTTGGCTTCTTTATTCTGACACATTGAACCAATCGCTCCACTATGTGTTGAATGAAACCAACAAGTCTTATGGTTATCTTTTCCCCCACATAATGCATTGTAGCATCCAAATCGTCTAACAATTGTAATGCTACTTGGTTTAGTAATATAATGGCTACTTTCTATATATAATTGTTGCATTATAATTATATCATGCTCATGTCATCATGCCACCTTGCATTGGAGCATCATATAAATCCCTTTTTGTTTTGGTTCTTATCTCTTATGCATTATTAATTGTATTTGCCTCCTGATATATTGTATTTGGTTATTGATATATTGTGTAAATGCCCAAGTTGAGTTGGGGGCATATCTTTTATTTCATTCCACCACCTTTCTTGGACACCACCTTATAATTCCACCATCCCATTATCCATGAGCTTGTTTCTCTTTTTCTTTTGATTTTATTCTAGCTCATGGGAGATAGGATGGATCCAATTCTAAATTCTTTTGCTTGGCCTTGATTCCACTTCTTGGGAATGCATAAGAATAATGTCAGAGCATCATTATTGTTTTCACAAGGATAATACATGGCATTTATTAATTTGCATGGGCCATGCAAGAGTACCATCACCTTTAGCCATTTGTTTTACTCTTGGTTGTTAATGGGGTTTCTCTTTTTGGGATCATCTCTGTAACTACCTCGGTGAATTACGCTCCTAGTTACAAGCCTGGATGAGCGGAAATGGTTGAAATAGTACGGTGGGGCCCAAATGCCACTCACAGGTAGACCTTTCGGCCGTCCCAACCATTTCCAAACATCGGGACAAGAACGGGCGGCGTAATCGGCAGGCGAAGGGATCAACTACATACACAAATGAGCATGTATGCAAGCCACCATACAACAGTACATCAGAGCCATTCCATCTAAAAAGAAAGGAAATGTAGCAACGCCATACGGCAAGATTCAAATGTCCTAGATAGATATAATAGTTTAGGATATATCCTCATACATCAAACATCAGAGTATCAGGCGGAAGCGGCAAACAAGATCCGAGTACGGATAAGAAGCAAATCGGCATAAGATGCCCCATAAATAAACACATCCCGCCCACAGATCTCACGGATCCCCGTTCCCGGAATCTCTACACCGAACGGTCGTTGCCCACATCGTCCGCCTCCTCCACCCAGTATCCATCTTGTGAGTGTACCTGTTCATCTGAATCAAATAATTTATCGTGTGAGACCCTAGGGGTACTCAGCAAGTCTTTATGCCTCTAAAGGGGACACAACCTGGGGTGACGCAATTGCAGCAAAAGATAAACCCTAACAATTCTATAGATACTCGCTAACCATCCGCCTAACCAAAGATAGACGGATGTCCGTGAATTAATGACAACAGTTATAACAGTAATATCAACAGATCCATCCTCCTCCTCGCTTACCAACGAGGAAGCGGACGAACAACCCCCCATCCGTTGGCAGTTTTATTATCCATTCCATGAGTATTGCACTATTTACTAGTCAGTTACTTAGTCAAATTAAAAGCGGTACTTTAGTTATACTTGTCTATGATCGAGAAACTGTGCTCCAAGTCGTCCATAACCGCGGACACGGCTTTCAGAAAGTTTTACCCTGCAGGGGTGCACAAATAGCAACACACACTCGACCAACCTCGGAAAAACCAAATCAAAACCCAACGAGGCATTCACGACAAAGCAATCACAAGATTCAGAAATATTTCAGGGGGCCACCCCATTAAGTATACCCGCAACGAAGTTAGCTGACTTCGAGACGGACTCAAGGTTTGTGGGGCCGGCTGTAAACGACTGGGAACCCGAAAGTGTGACTGGGCTTGTCGATACCGCGTAAACGGGTCCCGATCCTAAACAGTACAGATGCTCCTCGCACAATCGTAAATAAAACAGTAAAGCATGGCATAAGTACAGGATAGTAAATAAAACCTCAAACTAGTTTGTGGCCCCAAGTAATAAGAATGAATCAAGCTCTGGCTCAGGGGGGGTCCCATAAGCCTCCCGGATGTGGATAGCGCGAATATTCAAGGAACAGGAATCAAGTACTCGGGGTCCTACGGGACACAAGTGAGCAGGAAAAACCAAATAGCAGATATTGCTCACCGGTGCCACTTTCATTAGTTATCCCATTACTACTCAGGTTAAGTTGTTTCGGTACCTCATTATCCATTAGACACTCACATACCCTACACATGCTGTTCTACGACTCGCATGGCTCAAACAACTCCTGTAGTAATTGCTCATGGGATGGAGGAACAATCTTCGGTGGGGTTTAAAAGTAAAGGCTATGCAGTACTTGGGATTCAGTTTAATGCAATCGCGACTCAATGATGCAAGAATAAGAAAGAGGCAATAGATACTGTATATATGCAAGCATGTGGTAGTGCTTGCCTGGCAGCTCAGTTGAAGCGAGAGAAGGATCTGGGTAGTGCTCCTGGGTCTCTTGGTATATCCCCTGCTCAGCGTCTATTCAACGAAGAACCAAACAAACAAGGGCCAACATAAATAAAGTGCACAAGCATATGAATAAGATGCGACAAGCAAACAATCATGCCATGATGAATGATGCACAATTTGCATGGCAATAAAGTAGCATGGCATGGGTGAGGTGTGGAATACAAGAAATAAACTTTTTATTGAGTTTTGGTCACATTTTATCCTCATATTAGTTGTTGTATACTTTATATTTATATGATGCATGTTGCAATTCAGAACATGGAATGCATAAACAGAAAGGTCTCGTCGAGCTGATCATTTTAGACATATCATTTGTTAAATTGGAGTTATAAACAAAAATTATTAATTAATTAAGATAAGGGCACTTTGTTGTAATTTTAGCCAACTTGAAATTTAAAGGGTTCAAAATATATTTTGGATAGCATATTTGAATTCCTCACATTTTTCTGATTTGAAAACATATATTATTTGCATTAATTGGAATTATGAATGTTAAATTTATTTTTAAGTCAAAACTAGTCAAATTGAGTCAAAGTCAAAGGTTTGACTAGTTTGAATTAGTTTTGAAAATATTTTACTAAAGATTTGAATTAACATTTAAAAACAAAACACATTTCATATAAGGTTTGAATTCAAATTCCAAACCATTTGAAAGTTATGAATTAGTTTAGATTTAAACAGATTTGAAGTTGAATTTGAATTTGAAATATTTTGAAAAGATTTGAATTTGAAACAGAAAGGTTCCTGGACTTTTGCTACTCAGTCAGATTCTACCCATAGCCAGTGACAGGTGGGGTCGATGCTGACTGGGACAACACGCGCACACAAAAGCTTTTCTCACTGCGAGCTACTCTAGCCTCAGCAGATGACAGGTGGGGCCAGAGCACCTCCAGGGCCACACGCGGGCGCGGCTATCGGGCGCTGACACGTGTGCCATCCGGGGAGCGCGGGTTGAGGGGTTCCGAACTGTGGGGTGTTCTTTGCAAGATTGGACGGGCGGCTGACAGGTGGGGCTTTGCGGACTGCGGGTTCAGGCGGGAAAAAGGCCAGGGGCCTCTGCGCAAAACGGGCAGCTGCTGTCGGAACTACTGCCGCGCGCGGACAGACGCGGTGCTGCCGACGGCGGATCTGGCCGTCTCCCAGTGACGATGGCGAGCAAACGACGACGAATCTCGCCATGATGCAAAAATGAAAGATGGAGAGGGGACATCTGGCTACAATTTTCGTTCAGAGGGCAACTACTGGGGTGGGCTGCAGCGCGCGGGCTTCGACAAGGAACAGAGGCAGAAACTGCAGCGGCTGCTGCTGTTGCCAGAGCGCGGCGCGCGGCGGCGCACGCGGAGTGCTCGACGGAAGGGGGCGGCGCTACGGTGCACGAGAGGGGAGGAGACCATGTCTAGGAGGTCGAGAAGCTCACCAGGAGGATGTTGGCGGTGATGGTTCGGTCGGAGGGGCTGGCGATCGACGACGAGGCTGGCGGTCGGAGTACTCCTGTGCTCACGGACACGGCGGCGGCGGTGCTTCTCCGGCGAGGTCCGGCGGGTTCCGGCGCTTCAGGGCGAAGAAGAGGAAGCAGAGGGAGGTACTGGTGCTCCTGGTACGGCTTGGCGTGCTCGGGAACGTCTAGAGGGAGAGGTGGCCGAGGCTAGGGTTTTGGGGCATGGTGGTGATCATGGTGGGGAGGGGGAAGAAGAAGGGAGGATGGAGAGGACCTGGGAGCCTCCTGGATGGATCTGAGGTGGAGGGGAGCTGGGGTGGTTGAGGTGATAAGGAGGGAGAGGGGAGAGGCACATGGGGGGTCACCTTTATGCAAAAGGGAGGGGTGGCTCGGTTAGGGCTAGGGTTTGGAGAGAGGGGGCGGGGAGGCACATGTGATGGGGTTGTTCTAGGGGGTCAGGTGGGACCTGCAAGGCCGAGAGAGAGGGAGGGTAGCTAGGTTAGCTTGGAGGGTGCTCGAGTTAGGGTTTATGGGAGAGGTGAGATGAGAGGGAGAGGGAGGTGACCATGATCAAGCACATGATCATGGCAACACATGATCAAGCACAAGGAGTGGTAGGAGGGATAGAGGATGATTCACTCAAAAACCAAAAAAAAAACAAAAGAGATCAAATGGGGTGATGGTTGCATGGCCCATGCAAGTATTTAATTCCATGTGTTAATCTTGTGAAAACAAAATAAAATCTCATGGCATTTATTTAATTGCATCCTCAAAAGATGGAGTAAGGGCCAAGCAAAAGAATTTGTAGAAGGAGTTCCATCCTATCTCCCATGAGCTAGATCAAATACCAAAAGAAAATATAATAACAGCTCATGGATAAAGGGATGGTGGAATTATAAGGTGATGAAAGAAAGGGTGGTGGAGTAGAATAAAAGATATGCCCCCAACTCAACTTGGGCATTTAAGCAATATATCAAGAACCAAATACAATATCAAGAGGCAAATACAATTCACAATGCATATGAGAGAAGATCCAAACCAAAAAGGGTTTTATATGATGCTCAAATGCAAGGTGGCATGATGACATGAGCATGATATAATGATGATGCAAAAATTGTCTATATGAAGTAGACATTATATTACTAAACCAAGTAGCATTACAATTGTTAGACAAATTGGATGCTACAACTCTCCCCCACTAAACAGGAATCTCGCCCCGAGATTCTAGGAAGAAGAAGAAGACTCAAAGAGTGTAGGATAGTTGGCACGGAGCTCATCTTCACGCTCCCAAGTGGCTTCATCAACGGAATGGTGCGACCACTGCACCTTGCAGAACTTGATGAACTTGTTGCGAGTCCTTCTTTCTGCGATCTCAAGGATTTTTGTGGGGTGTTCTTGATAAGACAGGTCTTCTTGGAGATTGATTAGCTCATGATCCACGGTCCTGCCGGGATCCTTGAAGCACTTCTTGAGTTGAGAGATGTGGAAAACATCATGGACCTTGAGTTTTTCCGGGAGCTCAAGAGCATAAGCAACTTCTCCTCTTCTCCCACGAATTCTGAAAGGACCGATGTATCTAGGAGCCAGCTTTCCTTTGATACCAAAACGGTGCGTGCCTTTCATGGGAGTGACACGAAGGTAAACGAGATCACCAGGAACATACTCCATGTCCGTGTGCTTTCTGTCATAATTGCTCTTCTGGCGACTTTGAGCAATCTTCAGATTTTCGAGAATGATGTGCACCTTCTCCTCCGCTTGAGTTACAATGTCAGGGCCAAACCATATTCTTTCTCCTGCACCCGACCAACCAATCGGAGTTCTGCATTTGCGGCCATAGAGAGCCTTAAATGGTGCCATCTTCAGACTTTTCTGGAAGCTGTTGTTGTAAGAGAATTCAGCATAAGGAAGACATTCCTCCCACTTCATGCCAAAAGAGATGACGCAAGCACGAAGCATATCCTCCAGAATCTGATTGATCCTTTCAACTTGTCCTTGCGACTGAGGGTGGTAAGCTGTGCTGAAGTTCAATTTTGTTTCCAAAGCATTTTGGAAACTTTCCCAGAACTTGGAAGTGAAGATGCTCCCACGGTCTAAAATGATCTCAAGCGGAACCCCATACAGAGAGACAATTCTGTTGATATAGAGCTCAGCCAACTGAATTCCAGAAATTGTTTCCTTGTCGGGGAAGAAGTGAGCCACTTTAGAAAGCCTGTCAATGACAACAAAGATTGCATTGTTGCCCTTCTGCGACCTTGGAAAACCAGTGATGAAGTCCATCTCTACTTTCTCCCATTTCCATTCCGGGGGTTTCAATGGCTGTAGAAGACCGAAGGTTTCTGATGGACAGCTTTCACTCTGCGGCAGACATCACACTCCGAGACATACTTGGCACAATATCGTTTCAATCCCGGCCACCAATATTGTTTTTTCAAGTCCATGTACATCTTTGTGCTGCCAGGGTGGATAGAAAGAACAGATTCATGCGCCTCCTTGAGAACTTGCTCTCTCAAACCCGGGTAGTTCGGAACAAACATCCGGTGTTCAAAGAAAAGCGTGCCTTGATCATCGACGTGGAATGACTCATACTTCGGAAGCTGAAGTTTGGAGATGATCTTTCTGGTGTGCGGATCACCAAGCTGAATGGAGCGAACCTTTTCTTCCAAGAGAGGAGTAGCCAGAAGGTTCAGGAGATGCCCTTGTTCCACAATTTCAAGGTTGAGCTGACGGAATTCCTCGCACAAGAGAGGCTGTTGTTCTTCCATCATGAGGTTATTGACATAAGCTTTGCGGCTGAGAGCATCGGCCATGACATTAGCTTTGCCCGGAGTGTAGTTGATGGTCAAATCAAAATCATTGATTGCTTCAATCCACCTCCACTGCCGAAGGTTGAGATCAGGCTGAGTGAATATATACTTCAGACTCTTGTGATCAGAAAAGATTTCACAACGGTTGCCCAGCAAGTAATGCCTCCATAGTTTCAAAGCAAAGACAACTGCTGCGAGCTCGAGGTCATGTGTAGGATAGTTGATCTCATGCGTCTTCAACTGTCGAGAGGCATAAGCAACAACTTGTTTTTCTTGCATAAGGACCGCACCCAATCCTTGCAAAGAGGCGTCACAGAATATCTGGAAAGGCTTAGATGTGTCCGGAGGAACCAAGACTGGCGTGGAAGTGAGCTTCTCTTTGAGTGTCTCAAAGCTTGCTTGACATGCAGGAGTCCAAAGGTATTTCTTGCCTTTCTTGAGGAGATCGGTAAGAGGCTTCGCTATCTTCGAAAAGTTCTGAACGAAGCGACGGCAATAACTAGCCAAACCAAGGAAACTCCGCACTTCTTTGACATTAACAGGAGGAAGCCATTCAACAATTGTCTTCACAGTTTCCGGGTTGACTGCAATGCCCTTGGCAGAGATGACGTGACCAAGATAGGTTACTTGAGGCAGCCAAAACTCACACTTGGAGAACTTTGCATACAGGCGGTTCTCACGAAGCTTGTTTAGGACACACCGAAGGTGTTCTTCATGCTCTTCCTTTGACTTAGAATAGACTAGGATGTCATCCAGATAGACCACAACGAACTTATCAAGATACTCCATGAAAACCGAGTTCATGAGCCTCGAGAAGGTGGCAGGTGCGTTGGTGAGACCGAAAGACATGACCGTGTACTCATACAGGCCATAGCGGGTGGTGAAAGCTGTTTTAGGAACATCTTCCTTGCGAATTTTGATTTGGTGATACCCACTTCTCAAGTCAAGCTTAGAGAACACCACATCTCCAGCTAGCTGATCGAAGAGATCATTATTCCGCGGAAGGGGATATTTATTCTTGATGGTTTTAGCATTGAGAGCCCGATAGTCAACACAAAGTCTATCAGTCCTGTCTCGCTTCTTCACAAAGATTGTTGGGCTACCCCAAGAAGAGGTACTGTGTTGAATGAAACCCAACTTCTCTTGTTCATCAAGCTGACGTTTGAGTTCAGCCAACTCAGCAGGACCCATTTTATAAGGCCGCTTGGAGATAGGAGCCGTTCCAGGTTCAAGCTCAATTACAAACTCAACCTCACGATCCGTAGGCATACCCGGCAACTCTTCAGGAAAGACATCTGGGAACTCATAGACCACCGGAACACTCTGAATAGCTTCCATAGCATCATCATTCAGAGCTGTCAAAGAGAAAAGCTGGATAGCAGGAGTCAGACTTGGAGAATAGACTATATGGCCTTCAGGAATCTTCAGAGAAACCGAGCGTTCAGCACAATCAATCACAGCTGCATTTGCGGTCAACCAATCCATGCCCAAGATGACATCAATGTCAGAATTGCCCAGAACAATTAAGGACGCCGAGAACGAAGAGCCACCAATCTCAATTTGATTGCCATGGCTGATATGAACAACCCTCATGTTTGAACCAGGAGATTGTACCACTAGATGACGTGATAAGGGAACCATATCCAGATCATGCTCATGCGCAAACTTATGTGAAACAAAAGAATGCGAAGCACCAGAATCAAACAAAACTCGTGCAGGGACTGAGTTAACGGGAAGCATACCCATCAAAACTCCAGGTGTATGCTCAGCTTGAGCGGCGTTGACACAGTTGGCACGAGCAACAGTAGACCCGGGCTTGGTGTTGATGTTGAGAGCCCGAGGTGGTGGTGCACGAACCAAAGGAGAGCTTGCCGCAGATCTTGGAGGTGGTGGAGTAAGAGCTTTGTTTTTCATCGGACAGTTCCAGTTTTGATGCCCAGTGTCTCCACAATGTAACAAGCACCAGCTGGACGTGGAGCAACGTATCCAGGGACTCCGCCAGGCGCTCCAGGGTAGTGGTGGTTGTAGCCCCTGGAGCAGCAGTGAGGAAGTTTGGTGGCCTTGCCGCGAAGCTTGAAGGTCTTGGTGGAGCCGGGAGCGACGGTGGGGTGTTAGGAACCCAGACACGACGCTTAGAAGGAGTTGACATAGCTGAAGAGCTTGCTGCATCACGGTTGTGTTTCTTTGACTCCTCAAACACTTGCCTACTTGCTTCTTCCTGCAGAGCTGTATGCTGAAGTTCCAGAAAAGACGCCGGCCTTGCATGTGTGATTGCATATTTAATCGATGCATTGAGCCCTTGCCGGAACCTCTTTTGCTTCTTCTTGTCATCGGAGATCTCATCGCCACCATAACGAGAAAGGTTCATGAAGTTCCTGATGTAGGTATTGACATTGTCATTTCCCTGCTTGAGGTTGAGAAACACTTCCTTCATCCTTTCCATGACAATTTCTAACAGATACTGCTCTTTGAACGCTCTAGTGAACTGTTCCCAAGTAGGCTGAAAATCAGTGCGGTTTGCCTTCAGGTAATTCTCCCACCAGAGAGCTTCATCTCCCTTCAGAAGGTGCGTGGCACACTTTACCCATTCTTGCTCAGGAACATCAGCAGTCGTCAGTAGCCTTGACATCTCACGCAACCAATCATCAACATCAAGTGGTTGATCAGAAACATCAAATTGGCGTGGGTTGAACTTCAGGAAGCTTTTGATGTCTCCTCGCTTGGGAGGTGGAGGTAGCGGGGCAAACTCATTCCTCCGAACACTCTCTTCAAAACGCTGTTGGTTCTGCTGCATTGCTGCCAAGGCATTGGTGATGTTTGACAACGCGGACCCCAGTTCCGGTGGAATGTCCTCATCAGAACGGCGTGGTGGTGCCATCCTGTGATTGATATAAAACACAAGTCAGTACTATAATGGAGAATAATAATAATCCAAAATAGTACCAAGATGGAATTAACCAAGATTAAAGGATACAATTTACTAAGATGATATTAAAATATCAACAAAGTTCAAAGCACCTAGAAGATATTAAGCATATCGCACACGACTGAAAAGGAGTGTGGTACACAGATGTATCAAAGAAAAATTTCCGCAATTTCGGCATTAAAATACCAGTAGATGCGCAAAATCACTTAACGAATCAAGATTAGTGACTCTACCAATTCAATATACAAGAGCGAATGATAAGAGTAGTGGTATGGTCGCGACTCCATCCCGCACTCAAATCATTACTCCGCACATGAATAAGTAGAACACATATCCTAACCCCTTCTTCTCACGACGAACCTAAAGATTAGTAACTACGGAAACGAACACCCCAAACAAGATAACGTCGGATAACAAAGAGTAAGACAGATCGCGGCGGTATACAATGAATCAGATAGATCGCGTCGGTTTGCAAAAGCCTGTCGGTATGGAATGTACCAACAGTTGATAACCAAAAGGCCGATAAAGATAACATGTTGGATGCAACAGATAGACAAGGAATTACACACACACACACACACACACACACACACACGCACACACACAACCTATGGTACTACGGAAACCCAGAACACGTGAATCCTAGTTTGAACTTTTAAGAAGAGGATTGAAAACGTTACACTTCCTTACCAGAAAAGGGTGGGTGGGTGGGTAAGAAGAAAAGTGGAAGCAGTCCTACTCTCGCGTTTTGTTTTTCCCTAGTATACATAGCTACCAAAATATTTGCTAGACTGACAACGACCATTTGGCTGAGACCCTAAAGGGCGGGCTGGCTCTGATACCAATTGTAACTACCTCGGTGAATTACGCTCCTAGTTACAAGCCTGGATGAGCGGAAATGGTTGAAATAGTACGGTGGGGCCCAAATGCCACTCACAGGTAGACCCTTTGGCCGTCCCAACCATTTCCAAACATCGGGACAAGAACGGGCGGCGTAATCGGCAGGCGAAGGGATCAACTACATACACAAATGGGTATGTATGCAAGCCACCATACAACAGTACATCAGAGCCATTCCATCTAAAAGAAATAGAAATATTGCAACGCCATACGGCAAGATTCAAATTTCCTAGATAGATATAATAGTTTAGGATATCTCCTCATACATCAAACATCAGAGTATCAGGCAGAAGCGGCAAAAAAGATCCGAGTACGGATAAGAAGCAAATCGGCAAAAGATGCCCCATAAATAAACACATCCCGCCCACAGATCTCACGGATCCCCGTTCCCGGAATCTCTACACCGAATGATCGTTGCCCACATCGTCCGTCTCCTCCACCCAGTATCCATCTCGTGAGTGTACCTGTTCATCTGAATCAAATAATTTATCGTGTGAGACCCTAGGGGTACTCAGCAAGTCTTTATGCCTCTAAAGGGGACACAACCTGGGGTGACGCAATTGCAGCAAAAGATAATACCTAGCAATTCTATAGATACTCGCTAACCATCCGCCTAACCAAAGATAGTCGGATGTCCGTGAATTAATAACAACAGTTATAACAGTAAAATTAACAGATCCATCCTCCTCCTCGCTTACCAACGAGGAAGCGGACGAACAACCCCCCCATCCGTTGGCAGTTTTATTATCCATTCCATGAGTGTTGCACTATTTACTAGTCAGTTACTTAGTCAAATTAAAAGCGGTACTTTAGTTATACTTGTCTATGATCGAGAAACTGTGCTCCAAGTCGTCCATAACCGCGGACACGGCTTTCAGAAAGTTTTACCCTGCAGGGGTGCACAAATAGCAACACACACTCGATCAACCTCAGAAAAACCAAATCAAAACCCAACGAGGCATTCACGACAAAGCAATCACAAGATTCAGAAATATTTCAGGGGGCCACCCCATTAAGTATACCCGCAACGAAGTTAGCTGACTTCGAGACGGATTCAAGGTTTGTGGGGCCGGCTGTAAACGACTGGGAACCCAAAAGTGTGACTGGGCTTGTCGATACCGCGTAAACGGGTCACGATCTAAACAGTACAGGTGCTCCTCGCACAATCGTAAATAAAGCAGTAAAGCATGGCATAAGTACAGGATAGTAAATAAAACCTCAAACTAGTTTGTGGCCCCAAGAAATAAGAATGAATCAAGCTCTGGCTCAGGGGGGTCCCATAAGCCTCCCGGATGTGGATAGCGCGAATATTCAAGGAACAGGAATCAAGTACTCGGGGTCCTACGGGACACAAGTGAGCATCAAAAACCAAATAGCAGATATTTCCCACCGGTGCCACTTTCATTAGTTATCCCATACTACTCAGGTTGAGTTGTTTAGGTACCTCGTTATCCATCAGACACTCACATACCCTACACATGCTGTTCTACGACTCGCATGGCTCAAACAAATCCTGTAGTAATGGCTCATGGGATGGAGAAACAAGCTTTGGGGGGTTTAAAAGTAAAGGCTATGCAGTACTTGGGATTCAGTTTAATGCAATCGTGACTCAATGATGCAAGAATAAGACAGAGGCAATAGGTACTAAATGTATGCAAGCATGTGGTAGTGCTTGCCTGGCAGCTCAGTTGAAGCGAGAGAAGGATCTAGGTAGTGCTCCTGGGTTTCTTGGTATATCCCCTGCTCAGCGTCTATTCGAAGAAGAACCAAACAAACAAGGGCCAACATAAATAAAGTGCACAAGCATAAGAATAAAATGCGACAAGCAAACAATAATGCCATGATGAATGATGCACAATTTGCATGGTAATAAAGTAGCATGGCATGGGTGAGGTGTGGAGTACAAGAATAAGGCATTTTATGGAGTTTTAGTCACATTTTATACTCAAATAAGTTGTTGTATACTTTATATTTATATGATGCATGCTGCAATTCAGAACTTGGAATGCATAGACAAAAAGGTCTCGTCGAGCTGATCATTTTAGACATATCATTTGTCAAATTTGGAGTTATAAAACAAAAGTTATTAAATAAATAAGGTAAAAGGGCATTTTATTGTAATTTAAATCAACTTGAAATTTAAGGGTTCAAAATATATTTTGGATAGCATATTTGAATTCCTCACATTTTTCTGATTTCAAAACATATATTACTTATCAAATTTGGAATTACCAATTATAAGTTATTAATTTCTGGATTTAAAAACATATAAACAATTTCTAGAAATATTTTTATTATAGAGAAAGGTCACAGGTCTTTCTGCACACAACTGAACCTAGCCACACACGCTGACGCGCGGGGCCCGGCTGACTCAGCGCGGTGAGCTGGCGATGGATAAGGTGGGGGGTTTTCTCTAGATTTTTCGCACCTTGAGGTTTCCTAGCCATAGAGAATGACAGGGGGGCCCAGGGCTGCGGGGCCACAGCGCGCGCGGCCAACGCGGGCTGGACACGTGGGAAAACCGGGGCGCGGGGGGGACTGGTCTGTGTCGGTCGGTTTCTCCTAGGGGTGTTTTTAGAAAAGTGCTGGGAGGAACCGGATCTGACGAAGAAAAACTGCTAGCTGCATCGATTTTTCGAAAGACGATGGCGAGCAAACCGTTGGAAATTTTGCGACACCGCAAAAACAAAAGATGTAGAGCCAACGTCGGACTACAACTTTGGTGTTTGGAGCTTCGCCAACGGAGGTCTGCAGCGGACGGGGCAAGGAGATGAACAGAGGAGATCTCGCGGTTTAAAAACTGACGGAAAAATTTGCAGAAACGGGCTGAGATCGGGCTGGTTTTCGACGACGATTGCGACCGAACGGAGACGAATTTCGCCCCACCATAAAAAGGAGAGTTGAAGAGGATTGCTCAGGATACAACTTTGGTTCAGCAAGTTCGCACGGATACGGCCCACATCGATCGGAATATGCGGAAGAACAGAGGTGCGCTAGGTTTCCGCTGCTGTCGGTTGCGCGCGCGGCGAGTGCGGTCTGCGTGCGTGCGGCATGCGGCGTGCGAGCGGGAGATGGCGGTGCTGGTGTGTTACAAGGGCGGAGGAGAGATAGAGCAGGGAGAATAATCTCACCGAGAGGGGGTTGGTGATGGTTGATCGACGGCGAGAACGACGAGGAAAGAGAGCAGTGCGGCGACGTCGAAAGCGGGCGGCGAGGTGTTGGTGCTCCCTGGTGCTGAGCCTTCTCGTTCTGGAGATCGAGCAGGTTCTGGGACTCCTGGAGGATGGCCCGAACACGGCGATGGCGGCGGTGAGGTTTTCTTGCGGAGGAAGAAGGGGATGGGGGAGAGGTGTCGATCCAGATGGGGTGGGTGGTGCTGCGCTCAGCTTTATCAGAAGGGGGAGGGAAAGAGCACGTGAGGCGCGTGAGTCTGGCGATCACGTGCTCGCGAGGGAAGAAGAGAAACAGGACGTGGCCGTGGGTGTGGGCTCTCTGGCTCGCTGTCCTCTGCCTGGGTCGAGTCAAACCAAGGAGTAGATGGGTCGGTGCAGGGTTGGAGCAAGATGACTCGATCGGTGGCCAGTGAAACAGCTAGCTAGGTTGATGGATGATGCATGAGTGTGTGTTTTGCACCACACGTTTTGAGCAAACAAAGTGGCACCGGTGTATAGCTAGCTGTCTAAGTGGAGAGTGTGTAGGTGTGTGTATGTACACATATATACACATGGCCAGAATTTTGGAAAAGAAGAAGATTGGAGTTTTTATATAGTCCAAACTAGACTAGATGGGACTAGTTTTAGACAAAACTTTAGACGAATTTAGTGTCAAAGATCTCGGCAGGGATCAAGAGACAAAATAAATAAAGAGGTGGAGTCTTTAATTTAGATAGCTAGATTAGCTAGGAAAACTTGTAGATGGAGTGTAGATATAGGATTTGATCAAAAAGTTGAACCAACAAACAAGTGCAAAAGAATTTGAATAAAAGGGAGGTCACTAGTGGCAATGATATCGCATGTGAAAAGGGCTAATATTACATGTAGAACTAGATTTGAATAAAAGATATGCCACATGCACATATGAATATTTGAGAGAGGCAACTAGAGTTAGGGTTTAGATGAGGTGTTAGGTTTTTAGAGAGAGGATGATGTGGTGGTAGGGTTTTTAGCAAGATCAAACAAGATCAAGCAATAGGAGTAGAGAGAGAGATGGTGGTGAGGGATGGAGATTGTAGCATCCCATCTGTCTAACAATTGTAATGCTACTTGGTTTAGTAATATAATGGCTACTTCATATAGACAATTGTTGCATCATCATTATATCATGCTCATGTCATCATGCCACCTTGCATTTGAGCATCATATAAAACCCTTTTTGGTTTGGAGCTTCTCTCATATGCATTGTGAATTGTATTTGCCTCTTGATATTGTATTTGGTTCTTGATATATTGCTTAAATGCCCAAGTTGAGTTGGGGGCATATCTTTTATTCTACTCCACCACCTTTTCTTTCACCACCTTATAATTCCACCATCCCTTTATCCATGAGCTGTTATTATATTTTCTTTTGGTATTTGATCTAGCTCATGGGAGATAGGATGGAACTACTTCTACAAATTCTTTTGCTTGGCCCTTACTCCATCTTTTGAGGATGCAATTAAATAAATGCCATGAGATTTTATTTTGTTTTCATAAGATTAACACATGGCATTAAATACTTGCATGGGCCATGCAACCATCACCCCATTTGATCTCTTTTGTTTTTTTTTTGGTTGTTGAGTGAATCATCCTCTATCCCTCCTACCACTCCTTGTGCTTGATCATGTGTTGCCATGATCATGTGCTTGATCATGGTCACCTCCCTCCCCCTCTCATCTCACCTCTCCCATAAACCCTAACCCGAGCACCCTCCAAGCTAACCTAGCTACCCTCCCTCTCTCTCGGCCTTGCAGGTCCCACCTGACCCCCTGGAACAACCCCATCACATGTGCCTCCCCGGGCCCCCCCTCTCTCCAAACCCTAGCCCTAACCGAGCCACCCCTCCCTTTTGCATAAAGGTGACCCCCCATGTGCCTCTCCCCTCTCCCCCCTTATCACCTCAACCACCCCAGCTCCCCTCCACCTCAGATCCATCCAGGAGGCTCCCAGGTCCTCTCCATCCTCCCTTCTTCTTCCCCCTCCCCACCATGATCACCACCATGCCCCAAAACCCTAGCCTCGGCCACCTCTCCCTCTAGACGTTCCCGATCACGCCAAGCCGTACCAGGAGCACCAGTACCTCCCTTTGCTTCCTCTTCTTCGCCCTGAAGCGCCGGAACCCGCTGGACCTCGCCAGAGAAGCACTGCCGCCGCCGTGTCCGTGAGCACAGGAGTACTCCGGCCGCCAGCCTCGTCGTCGATCGCCAGCCCCTCCGACCGAACCATCACTGCCAACATCCTCCTGGTGAGCTTCTCGACCTCCTAGACATGGTCTCCTCCCCTCTCGTGCACCGTAGCGCCGCCCCCTTCCGTCGAGCACTCCGCGTGCGCCGCGCTCTGGCAACAGCAGCAGCCGCTGCAGTTTCTGCCTCTGTTCCTCGTCGAAGCCCGCGCGCTGCAGCCCACCCCAGTAGTTGCCCTCTGAACGAAAATTGTAGCCAGATGTCCCCTCTCCATCTTTCATTTTTGCATCATGGCGAGATTCGCCGTCGTTTGCTCGCCATCGTCACTGGGAGACGGCCAGATCCGCCGCCGGCAGCACCGCGTCTGTCCGCGCGCGGCAGCAGTTCCGACAGCAGCTGCCCGTTTTGCGCAGAGGCCCCTGGCCTTTTTCCCGCCTGAACCCGCAGTCCGCGAAGCCCCACCTGTCAGTCGCCCGTCCAATCTTGCAAAGAACACCCCGCAGTTCGGAACCCCTCAACCCGCGCTCCCCGGATGGCACACGTGTCAGCGCCCGATAGCCGCGCCCGCGTGTGGCCCTGGAGGTGCTCTGGCCCCACCTCTCATCTGCTGAGGCTAGAGTAGCTCGCAGTGAGAAAAGCTTTTGTGTGCGCGTGTTGTCCCAGTCAGCATCGACCCCACCTGTCACTGGCTGTGGGTAGAATCTGACTGAGTAGCAAAAGTCCAGGAACCTTTCTGTTTCAAATTCAAATCTTTTCAAATTATTTCAAATTCAAACTCAACTTCAAATCTGTTTAAATCTAAACTAATTCATAACTTTCAAATGGTTTGGAATTTGAATTCAAACCTTATATGAAATGTGTTTTGTTTTTAAATGTTAATTCAAATCTTTAGTCAAATATTTTCAAAACTAATTCAAACTAGTCAAACCTTTGACTTTGACTCAATTTGACTAGTTTTGACTTAAAAATAAATTTAACATTCATAATTCCAATTAATGCAAATAATATATGTTTTCAAATCAGAAAAATGTGAGGAATTCAAATATGCTATCCAAAATATATTTTGAACCCTTTAAATTTCAAGTTGGCTAAAATTACAACAAAGAGCCCTTATCTTAATTAATTAATAACTTTTGTTTATAACTCCAAATTTAACAAATGATATGTCTAAAATGATCAGCTCGACGAGACCTTTCTGATTATGCATTCCATGTTCTGAATTGCAGCGTGCATCATATAAATATAAAGTATACAGCAACTAATATGAGGATAAAATGTGACCAAAACTCAATAAAAAGTTTATTTCTTGTACTCCACACCTCACCCATGCCATGCTACTTTATTACCATGCAAATTGTGCATCATTCATCATGGCATTTTTGTTTGCTTGTCGCATTTTATTCTTATGCTTGTGCACTTTATTTATGTTGGCCCTTGTTTGTTTGGTTCTTCTTCGAATAGACGCTGAGCAGGGGATATACCAAGAAACCCAGGAGCACTACCCAGATCCTTCTCTCGCTTCAACTGAGCTGCCAGGCAAGCACTACCACATGCTTGCATACATTTAGTACCTATTGCCTCTGTCTTATTCTTGCATCATTGAGTCGCGATTGCATTAAACTGAATCCCAAGTACTGCATAGCCTTTACTTTTAAACCCCCCAAAGCTTGTTCCTCCATCCCATGAGCCATTACTACAGGAGTTGTTTGAGCCATGCGAGTCGTAGAACAGCATATGTAGGGTATGTGAGTGTCTGATTAATAACGAGGTACCTAAACAACTCAACCTGAGTAGTATGGGATAACTAATGAAAGTGGCACCGGTGGGCAATATCTGCTATTTGGTTTTTCATGCTCACTTGTGTCCCGTAGGACCCCGAGTACTTGATTCCTGTTCCTTGAATATTCGCGCTATCCACATCCGTGAGGCTTATGGGACCCCCCTGAGCCAGAGCTTGATTCATTCTTATTTCTTGGGGCCACAAACTAGTTTGAGGTTTTATTTACTATCCTGTACTTATGCCATGCTTTACTGCTTTATTTACGATTGTGCGAGGAGCACCTGTACTGTTTAGGATCGTGACCCGTTTACGCGGTATCGACAAGCCCAGTCACACTTTCGGGTTCCCAGTCGTTTACAGCCGGCCCCACAAACCTTGAGTCCGTCTCGAAGTCAGCTAACTTCGTTGCGGGTATACTTAATGGGGTGGCCCCCTGAAATATTTCTGAATCTTGTGATTGCTTTGTCGTGAATGCCTCGTTGGGTTTTGATTTGGTTTTTCCGAGGTTGGTCGAGTGTGTGTTGCTATTTGTGCACCCCTGCAGGGTAAAACTTTCTGAAAGCCGTGTCCGCGGTTATGGACGACTTGGAGCACAGTTTCTCGATCATAGACAAGTATAACTAAAGTACCGCTTTTAATTTGACTAAGTAACTGACTAGTAAATAGTGCAATACTCATGGAATGGATAATAAAACTGCCAACGGATGGGGGGTTGTTCGTCCACTTCCTCGTTGGTAAGCGAGGAGGAGGATGGATCTGTTGATATTACTGTTATAACTGTTGTCATTAATTCACGGACATCCGTCTATCTTTGGTTAGGCGGATGGTTAGCGAGTATCTATAGAATTGTTAGGGTTTATCTTTTGCTGCAATTGCATCACCCCAGGTTGTGTCCCCTTTAGAGGCATAAAGACTTGCTGAGTACCCCTAGGGTCTCACACGATAAGTTATTTGATTCAGATGAACAGGTACACTCACAAGATGGATACTGGGTGGAGGAGGCGGACGATGTGGGCAACGACCGTTCGGTGTAGAGATTCCGGGAACGGGGATCCGTGAGATCTGTGGGCGGGATGTGTTTATTTATGGTGCATCTTATGCCGATTTGCTTCTTATCCGTACTCGGATCTTGTTTGCCGCTTCCGCCTGATACTCTGATGTTTGATGTATGAGGAGATATCCTAAACTATTATATCTATCTAGGACATTTGAATCTTGCCGTATGGCGTTGCTATATTTCCTTTCTTTTTAGATGGAATGGCTCTGATGTACTGTTGTATGGTGGCTTGCATACATGCTCATTTGTGTATGTAGTTGATCCCTTCGCCTGCCGATTACGCCGCCCGTTCTTGTCCCGATGTTTGGAAATGGTTGAGACGGCCGAAAGGTCTACCTGTGAGTGGCATTTGGGCCCCACCATACTATTTCAACCATTTCCGCTCATCCAGGCTTGTAACTAGGAGCGTAATTCACCGAGGTAGTTACAATTGGTATCAGAGCCATCCCGCCCTTCAGGGTCTCAGCCAAATGGTCGTTTTCAGTCTAGCAAATATTTTGGTAGTTATGTATACTAGGGAAAAAACAAAACGCGAGAGTAGGACTGCTTCCACTTTTCTTCTTACCCACCCACCCACTCTTTTCTGGTAAGCAAGTGTAACGTTTTCAATCCTCTTCTTAAAAGTTCAAACTAGGATTCATGTGTTCTGGGTTTCCGTAGTACCATAGGTTGTGTGTGTGTGTGTGTGTGTGTGTAATTCCTTGGCTATCTGTTGCATCCAAGTTGTTATCACAATCGGCCTTTTGGTTATCAACTGTTGGTACATTCCATACCGACAGGCTTTTACAAACCGACGCGATCTATCTGATTCGTTGTATACCGCCGCGATCTGTCTTACCCTTTGTTATCCGACGTTATCTTGTTTGGGGTGTTCATCGAGAGAAGAAGGTGTTGGGATATGTGTTTTACTTATTCATGTGCGGAGTAATGATTTGAGTGCGGGATGGAGTCGCGACCATACCACTACTCTTATCATTCGCTTTTGTATATTGAATTGGTAGAGTCACTAATCTTGATTCGTTAAGTGATTTTGCGCATCTACTGGTATTTTAATGCCGAAATTTGCGGAAAAATTTCTTTGATATATCTGTGTACCACACTCCTTTTCAGTCGTGTGCGATATGCTTAATATCTTCTAGGTGCTTTGAACTTTGTTGATATTTTAATATCATCTTAGTAAATTGTATCCTTTAATCTTGGTTAATTCCATCTTGGTACTATTTTGGATTATTATTATTCTCCATTATAGTACTGACTTGTGTTTTATATCAATCACAGGATGGCACCACCACGCCGTTCTGATGAGGACATACCACCTAAACTGGGGTCCGCGTTGTCAAACATCGCCAATGCCTTGGCAGCAATGCAGCAGGACCAGCAGCGTTTTGAAGAAAGTGTCAGGAGGAATGAGTTTGCTCCGCTACCTCCACCTCCCAAGCGAGGAGACATCAAAAGCTTCCTGAAGTTCAACCCACGCCAATTTGATGTTTCTGATCAACCACTTGATGCTGATGATTGGGTGCGTGAGATGTCAAGGCTACTGGAGACTACTGATGTTCCTGAGCAAGAATGGGTAAAATGTGCTACTCACCTTCTGAAGGGAGATGCAGCTCTCTGGTGGGAGAATTACCTGAAGGCAAACTGCATTGGTTTTCAGCCTACTTGGGAACAGTTCACTGGAGCCTTCAATGAGCAGTATCTGTCAGAAATTGTCATGGAGAGGATGAAGGAAGTGTTTCTCAACCTCAAGCAGGGAAATGACAATGTCAATACCTACATCAGGAACTTCATGAACCTTTCTCGTTATGGTGGCGATGAGATCTCTGATGACAAGAAGAAGTAAAAGAGGTTACGACAAGGGCTCAATGCATCGATTAAATATGCAATCACACATGCAAGGCCGGCGTCTTTTCTGGAACTTCAGCATACAGCTCTGCAGGAAGAAGCAAGTAGGCAAGTGTTTGAGGAGTCAAAGAAACACAACCGCGAGGCAGCAAGCTCTTCAGCTATGTCAACTCCTTCTAAGCGTCGTGTCTGGGTTCCTAACACCCCACCGTCGCTCCCGGCTCCACCAAGACCTTCAAGCTTCGCGGCAAGGCCACCAAACTTCCTCACTGCTGCTCCCAGGGGCTACAACCACCACTACCCTGGAGCGCCTGGCGGAGTCCCTGGTTACGTTGCTCCACGTCCACCTGGTGCTTGTTTCATGTGTGGAGACTCTGGGCATCAAAACTGGAACTGTCCGATGAAAAACAAAGCTCTTCCTCCACCACCTCCAAGATCTGCGGCAAGCTCTCCTATGGTTCGTGCACCACCACCGCGGGCTCTCAACATCAACACCAAGCCCGGATCTACTGTTGCTCGTGCCAACTGTATCAACGCCGCTCAAGCTGAGCATGCACCTGGAGTTGTGATGGGTATGCTTCCCGTTAACTCAGTCCCTGCACGAGTTTTGTTTGATTCTGGTACTTCGCATTCTTTTGTCTCGCATAAGTTTTCACAAGAGCATGACCTGGCTAGGGTTCCTTTATCACGTCGTCTGGTGGTACTATCTCCTGGTTCAAACATAAGGGCTGCTCATATCAGCCATGGCAATCAAATTGAGATTGGTGGCTCTTCGTTCTCGGCGTCCTTAATTCTTCTGGGAAATTCTAACATTGATGTCATCTTGGGCATGGATTGGTTGACAGCAAATGCAGTTGTGATTGATTGTGCTGAACGCCCGGTTTCGTTGAAGATTCCTGAAGGCCATATAGTCTATTCTCCAAGTCTGACTCCTGCTATCTAGCTTTTCTCTTTGGCGGCTCTGAATGATGATGCTATGGAAGCTATTCAGAGTGTTCCGGTGGTCTGTGAGTTCCCAGATGTCTTTCCTGAAGAGTTGCCGGGTATGCCTCCGAATCGTGAGGTTGAGTTTGTAATTGAGCTTGAACCTGGAACAACTCCTATCTCCAAGCGGCCTTATAAAATGGGTCATGCTGAGTTGGCTGAACTCAAACGTCAGCTTGATGAACAAGAGAAGTTGGGTTTCATTCAACACAGTACCTCTTCTTGGGGTAGCCCAACAATCTTTGTGAAGAAGCGAGACAGGACTGATAGACTTTGTGTTGACTATCGGGCTCTCAATGCTAAAACCATCAAGAATAAATATCCCCTTCCGCGGATTAATGATCTCTTCGATCAGCTAGCTGGAGCTGTGGTGTTCTCTAAGCTTGACTTGAGAAGTGGGTATCACCAAATCAAAATTCGCAAGGAAGATGTTCCTAAAACAGCTTTCACCACCCGCTATGGCCTGTATGAGTACACCGTCATGTCTTTTGGTCTCACCAACGCACCTGCCACCTTCTCGAGGCTCATGAACTCGGTTTTCATGGAGTATCTTGATAAGTTCGTTGTGGTCTATCTGGATGACATCCTAGTCTATTCTAAGTCAAAGGAAGAGCATGAAGAACACCTTCGGTGTGTCCTAAACAAGCTTCGTGAGAACCGCCTGTATGCAAAGTTCTCCAAGTGTGAGTTTTGGCTGCCTCAAGTAACATATCTTGGTCACGTCATCTCTGCCAAGGGCATTGCAGTCAACCCGGAAACTGTGAAGACAATTGTTGAATGGCTTCCTCCTGTTAATGTCAAAGAAGTGCGGAGTTTCCTTGGTTTGGCTAGTTATTGCCGTTGCTTCGTTCAGAACTTTTCGAAGATAGCGAAGCCTCTTACCGATCTCCTCAAGAAAGGCAAGAAATACCTTTGGACTCCTGCATGTCAAGCAAGCTATGAGACACTCAAAGAGAAGCTCACTTCCACGCCAGTCTTGGTTCCTCCGGACACCTCTAAGCCTTTCCAGATATTCTGTGACGCCTCTTTGCAAGGATTGGGTGCCGTCCTTATGCAAGAAAAACAAGTTATTGCCTATGCCTCTCGACAGTTGAAGATGCATGAGATCAACTATCCTACACATGACCTCGAGCTCGCAGCAGTTGTCTTTGCTTTGAAACTATGGAGCCATTACTTGCTGGGCAACCGTTGTGAAATCTTTTCTGATCACAAGAGTCTGAAGTATATCTTCACTCAGCCTGATCTCAACCTTCGGCAGAGGAGATGGATTGAAGCAATCAATGATTTTGATTTGACCATCAACTACACTCCGGGCAAAGCTAATGTCATGGCCGATGCTCTCAGCCGCAAAGCTTATGTCAACAACCTCATGATGGAAGAACAACAGCCTCTCTTGTGCGAGGAATTCCGTCAGCTCAACCTTGAAATTGTGGAACAAGGGCATCTCCTGAACCTTCTGGCTACCCCTCTCTTGGAAGAAAAGGTTCGCTCTCGTCAGCTTGGTGACCCGCACACCAAAAAGATCATCTCCAAACTTCAGCTTCCGAAGTATGAGTCTTTCCACGTCGATGATCAAGGCACGCTTTTCTTTGAACACCGGATGTTTGTTCCGAACTACCCGGGTTTGAGAGAGCAAGTACTCAAGGAGGCGCATGATTCTGTTCTTTCTATCCACCCTGGCAGCACAAAGATGTACATGGACTTGAAAACACAATATTGGTGGACGGGTTTGAAACGATATTGTGCCAAGTATGTCTCGGAGTGTGATGTCTGCTGCAGAGTGAAAGCTGTCCATCAGAAACCTTACGGTCTTCTACAGCCATTGAAACCCCCGGAATGGAAATGGGAGAAAGTAGAGATGGACTTCATCACTGGTTTTCCAAGGTCGCAGAAGGGCAACAATGCAATCTTTGTTGTCATTGACAGGCTTTCTAAAGTGGCTCACTTCTTCCCCGTCAAGGAAACAATTTCTGGAATTCAGTTGGCTAAGCTCTATATCAACAGAATTGTCTCTCTGTATGGGGTTCCGCTTGAGATCAGTTCAGACCGTGGGAGCATCTTCACTTCCAAGTTCTGGGAAAGTTTCCAAAATGCTTTGGGAACAAAATTGAACTTCAGCACAGCTTACCACCCTCAGTCGCAAGGACAAGTTGAAAGGATCAATCAGATTCTGGAGGATATGCTTCGTGCTTGCGTCATCTCTTTTGGCATGAAGTGGGAGGAATGTCTTCCTTATGCTGAATTCTCTTACAACAACAGCTTCCAGAAAAGTCTGAAGATGGCACCATTTAAGGCTCTCTATGGACGCAAATGCAGAACTCCGATTGGTTGGTCGGGTGCAGGAGAAAGAATATGGTTTGGCCCTGACATTGTAACTCAAGCGGAGGAGAAGGTGCACATCATTCTCGAAAATCTGAAGATTGCTCAAAGTCGCCAGAAGAGCAATTATGACAGAAAGCACACGGACATGGAGTATGTTCCTGGTGATCTCGTTTACCTTCGTGTCACTCCCATGAAAGGCACGCACCGTTTTGGTATCAAAGGAAAGCTGGCTCCTAGATACATCGGTCCTTTCAGAATTCGTGGGAGAAGAGGAGAAGTTGCTTATGCTCTTGAGCTCCCGGAAAAACTCAAGGTCCATGATGTTTTCCACATCTCTCAACTCAAGAAGTGCTTCAAGGATCCCGGCAGGACCGTGGATCATGAGCTAATCAATCTCCAAGAAGACCTGTCTTATCAAGAACACCCCACAAAAATCCTTGAGATCGTAGAAAGAAGGACTCGCAATAAGTCCATCAAGTTCTGCAAGGTGCAGTGGTCGCACCATTCCGTTGATGAAGCCACTTGGGAGCGTGAAGATGAGCTCCGTGCCAACTATCCTACACTCTTTGAGTCTTCTTCTTCTTCCTAGAATCTCGGGGCGAGATTCCTGTTTAGTGGGGGAGAGTTGTAGCATCCCATTTGTCTAACAATTGTAATGCTACTTGGTTTAGTAATATAATGTCTACTTCATATAGACAATTGTTGCATCATCATTATATCATGCTCATGTCATCATGCCACCTTGCATTTGAGCATCATATAAAACCCTTTCTGGTTTGGATCTTCTCTCATATGCATTGTGAATTGTATTTGCCTCTTGATATTGTATTTGGTTCTTGATATATTGCTTAAATGCCCAAGTTGAGTTGGGGGCATATCTTTTATTCTACTCCACCACCATTTCTTTCACCACCTTATAATTCCACCATCCCTTTATCCATCCCTCACCACCATCTCTCTCTCTCTACTCCTATTGCTTGATCTTGTTTGATCTTGCTAAAAACCCTACCACCACATCATCCTCTCTCTAAAAACCTAACACCTCATCTAAACCCTAACTCTAGTTGCCTCTCTCAAATATTCATATGTGCATGTGGCATATCTTTTATTCAAATCTAGTTCTACATGTAATATTAGCCCTTTTCACATGCGATATCATTGCCACTAGTGACCTCCCTTTTATTCAAATTCTTTTGCACTTGTTTGTTGGTTCAACTTTTTGATCAAATCCTATATCTACACTCCATCTGCAAGTTTTCCTAGCTAATCTAGCTATCTAAATTAAAGACTCCATCTCTTTATTTATTTTGTCTCTTGATCCCTGCCGAGATCTTTGACACTAAATTTGTCTAAAGTTTTGTCTAAAACTAGTCCCATCTAGTCTAGTTTGGACTATATAAAAACTCCAATCTTCTTCTTTTCCAAAATTCTGGCCATGTGTATATATGTGTACATACACACACCTACACACTCTCCACTTAGACAGCTAGCTATAGACCGGTGCCACTTTGTTTGCTCAAAACGTGTGGTGCAAAACACACACTCATGCATCATCCATCAACCTAGCTAGCTGTTTCACTGGCCACCGATCGAGTCATCTTGCTCCAACCCTGCACCGACCCATCTACTCCTTGGTTTGACTCGACCCAGGCAGAGGACAGCGAGCCGGAGAGCCCACGCCCACGGCCACGTCCTGTTTCTCTTCTTCCCTCGCGAGCACGTGATCGCCAGACTCACGCGCCTCGCGTGCTCTTTCCCTCCCCCTTCTGATAAAGTTGAGCGCAGCACCACCCACCCCATCTGGATCGACACCTCTCCCCCATCCCCTTCTTCCTCCGCAAGCCAACCTCACCGCCGCCATCGCCGTGTTCGGGCCATCCTCCAGGAGTCCCAGAACCTGCTCGATCTCCAGAACGGGAAGGCTCAGCACCAGGGAGCACCAACACCTCGCCGCCCGCTTTCGACGTCGCCGCACTGCTCTCTTTCCTCGTCGTTCTCGCCGTCGATCGACCATCACCAACCCCCTCTCGGTGAGCTTCTTCTCCCTGCTCTAGCTCTCCTCCGCCCTTGTAACACACCAGCGCCGCCATCTCCCGCTCGCACGCCGCATGCCGCACGCACGCAGACCGCACTCGCCGCGCGCGCAACCGACAGCAGCGGAAACCTAGAGCACCTCTGTTCTTCCGCATATTCCGATCGATGTGGGCCGTAGCCGTGCGAACTTGCTGAACCAAAGTTGTAGCCTGAGCAATACTCTTCAACTCTCCTTTTTACGGCGGGGCGAAATTCGTCTCCGTTCGGTCGCAATCGTCGTCGAAAACCAGCCCGATCTCAGCCCGTTTCTGCAAATTTTTCCGTCAGTTTTTAAACCGCGAGATCTCCTCTGTTCATCTCCTTGCCCCGTCCGCTGCACACCTCCGTTGGCGAAGCTCCAAACACCAAAGTTGTAGTCCGACGTTGGCTCTACATCTTTTGTTTTTGCAGCGTCGCAAAATTTCCAACGGTTTGCTCGCCATCGTCTTTCGAAAAATCGATGCAGCTAGCAGTTTTTCTTCGTCAGATCCGGTTCCTCCCAGCACTTTTCTAAAAACACCCCTAGGAGAAACCGACCGGCACAGACCAGTCCCCCCCCCCCCCCCGCACCCCGGTTTGCCCACGTGTCCAGCCCGCGTTGGCCGCGCGCGCGCTGTGCCCCGCAGCCCTGGGGCCCCCCCTGTCATTCTCTATGGCTAGGAAACCTCAAGGTGAGAAAAATCTAGAGAAAACCCCCCACCTTATCCATCGCCAGCTCACCGCGCTGAGTCAGCCGGGCCCCGCGCGCCAGCGTGTGTGGCTAGGTTCAGTTGTGTGCAGAAAGACCTGTGACCTTTCTCTATAATAAAAATATTTCTAGAAATTGTTTATATGTTTTTAAATCCAGAAATTAATAACTTATAATTGGTAATTCCAAATTTGATAAGTAATATATGTTTTGAAATCAGAAAAATGTGAGGAATTCAAATATGCTATCCAAAATATATTTTGAACCCTTAAAATTTCAAGTTGATTTAAATTACAATAAAATGCCCTTTTACCTTATTTATTTAATAACTTTTGTTTTATAACTCCAAATTTGACAAATGATATGTCTAAAATGATCAGCTCGACGAGACCTTTCTGTCTATGCATTCCAAGTTCTGAATTGCAACATGCATCATATAAATATAAAGTATACAACAACTTATTTGAGTATAAAATGTGACTAAAACTCCATAAAATGCCTTATTCTTGTACTCCACACCTCACCCATGCCATGCTACTTTATTGCCATGCAAATTGTGCATCATTCATCATGGAATGATTGTTTGCTTGTCGCATTTTATTCTTATGCTTGTGCACTTTATTTATGTTTGCCCTTGTTTGTTTGGTTCTTCTTCGAATAGACGCTGAGCAGGGGATATACCAAGAAACCCAGGAGCACTACCCAGATCCTTCTCTCGCTTCAACTGAGCTGCCAGGCAAGCATTACCACATGCTTGCATACATTTAGTACCTATTGCCTCTGTCTTATTCTTGCATCATTGAGTCGCGATTGAATTAAACTGAATCCCAACTACTGCATAGCCTTTACTTTTAAACCCCCCAAAGCTTGTTCCTCCATCCCATGAGCCATTACTACAGGAGTTGTTTGAGCCATGTGATTCGTAGAACAGCATGTGTAGGGTATGTGAGTGTCTGATGGATAACGAGGTACCTAAACAACTCAACCTGAGTAGTATGGGATAACTAATGAAAGTGGCACCGGTGGGCAATATCTGCTATTTGGTTTTTCATGCTCACTTGTGTCCCGTAGGACCCCGAGTACTTGATTCCTGTTCCTTGAATATTCGCGCTATCCACATCCGGGAGGCTTATGGGACCCCCCTGAGCCAGAGCTTGATTCATTCTTATTTCTTGGGGCCACAAACTAGTTTGAGGTTTTATTTACTATCCTGTACTTATGCCATGCTTTACTGCTTTATTTACGATTGTGCGAGGAGCACCTGTACTGTTTAGGATCGGGACACGTTTTCGCGGTATCGACAAGCCCAGTCACACTTTCGGGTTCCCAATCGTTTATAGCCGTCCACCCAAACCTTGAGTCCGTCTCGGAGTCAGCTAACGTCGTTGCGGGTAGCTTAATGGGGTGGCCCCCTGAAATATTTCTGAATCTGGTGATTGCTTTGTCGTGAATGCCTCGTTGGGTTTTGATTTCGTTTTTCCGAGGTTGATCGAGTGTGTGTTGCTATTTGTGCACCCCTGCAGGGTAAAACTTTTTGAAAGCCGTGTCCGCGGTTATGGACGTTGGAGCACAGTTTCTCGATCATAGACAAGTATAACTAAAGTACCGCTTTTAATTTGACTAAGTAACTGACTAGTAAATAGTGCAACACTCATGGAATGGATAATAAACTGCCAATGGATGGGGGGTTGTTCGTCCGCTTCCTCGTTGGTAAGCGAGGAGGAGGATGGATCTGCTAATATTACTGTTATAACTGTTGTTATTAATTCACGGACATCCGACTATCTTTGGTTAGGCGGATGGTTAGCGAGTATCTATAGAATTGCTAGGTATTATCTTTTGCTGCAATTGCGTCACCCCAGGTTGTGTCCCCTTTAGAGGCATAAAGACTTGCTGAGTACCCCTAGGGTCTCACACGATAAATTATTTGATTCAGATGAACAGGTACAGTCACGAGATGGATACTGGGTGGAGGAGACGGACGATGTGGGCAATGATCATTCGGTGTAGAGATTCCGGGAACGGGGATCCGTGAGATCTGTGGGCGGGATGTGTTTATTTATGGGGCATCTTATGCCGATTTGCTTCTTATCCGTACTCGGATCTTTTTTGCCGCTTCCGCCTGATACTCTGATGTTTGATGTATGAGGAGATATCCTAAACTATTATATCTATCTAGGAAATTTGGATCTTGCCGTATGGCGTTGCAATATTTCTATTTCTTTTAGATGGAATGGCTCTGATGTACTGTTGTATGGTGGCTTGCATACATACCCGTTTGTGTATGTAGTTGATCCCTTCGCCTGCCGATTACGCCGCCCGTTCTTGTCCCGATGTTTGGAAATGGTTGGGACGGCCGACCTGTGAGTGGCATTTGGGCCCCACCGTACTATTTCAACCATTTCCGCTCATCCAGGCTTGTAACTAGGAGCGTAATTCACCGAGGTAGTTACATGCATGGTCTTAGTTTGCTGTTTATGCCCGATTTCTTGATTTGAACATGCCAGCATCCCCATTGGGTATGATGTCAACATTTGCTAATACTCATGCCACATCTCAAATTTTGCATATATATCAATTCAACACCAATGTTGTTTACATGAAATTTGGCAATAGTAGTATGTGTTTTTTGTTTGTCACTTTTCCTTACTTCATATGTTCACAAAGTTTTTGCCTCCCCAGTCCTCAAGGTTGTAGTTGTAACTTTGTCTTTATTAACTCCCATATTTCTTCCACCCTGACACATTTAATGAAGAGAATATGCCCGAGAGGAAATAATAAAGTGGTTATTATCGTATTCCTTATTTATGATAAATGTTTATTTTGCATGCTATAATTGTATTAATACGAAACGTTAATACATGTGTGTTTAATAAACAAAAAAGGAAGTTCCTAGTTATGCCTCTCTTATAAACTAGCTCGTTGATTAACAAGATGATCAAAGTTTCCTGATCATGGACATTGGATGTTGTTAATAACGAGGTCATAACATTAGTGTAATGGTGTGATGAACATTCATCCAAATTATAGCATTACAATCAAAGTCATTGAGTTTATATTGCTATAACAACTTACGAAGTGATTATAATCCTTAGACCATGAGATCATGTCAATCACTAACACCGGAAAAGTTTCTTGATAACATCAAACGTCATACCATAACTGGGTGATTATAAAGATGGGTTCAGAACTACTAAAGCAAGATTTTGTTATTTGCGAAATGTGCTAAATATCATAGATTCAAGGAGCTTGGCTTGACTATTCTTGCACACTCACTTGCTCTTATTCATGTATTTGGTTTAGATGCGGGCATAGACATAGGGGGAGTGTGGTCCTAATTGATTGGGCCAACCCTCCCCCCATAATGCCGAAAGCAAGTAAAATCATTTCCCTTAATATCATTTTGTGATATGTGGGTCATCGATGAGCATTGGTTTTGAACTCAAGATATATCTTCGCGGTGTCATGCCATGCGCTCCAACATGGTGGCTTCGGCCACCGCCCTCTTCCTCGAGAAGAGTTGGTTTTTCATGGGTCTCGTTGGATTTTCTTGCATACCTTTTGTTCTTATGAAAACACACTCAAATTTGGCTTTTGGTTAATTTGATTCTTGCAAATTTGGGTGTGAATTCGGAGTGATCTCCAGGGACGTTAGCATCGCTCTTCTTCCTTTTTGGCGTTTCGATGCCAAAGGGGGAGAAGTAGTTCTATTAGGTCTCATGGATTTGCAAGGGTCGGGCACAAGCTCTTCGATTTTAGTCGTTTTTATTTGCTTGCTTGTGCCTTTTCTAGCGTGAACTTGTTTGCTATTTGTGATTGTTTGTATAAGACTATGTCGTACTCCACTTTTTGGTACTATGTTTGGTATTCATGGATTTCTGGATTTATCTATCATGGACCCCATGGAATTCTGGAATTATGGAGCATATTTGATGACATATGGATTCATGGGATTATCTATGTATGCCTTGGCTATATATTCCGGTGGTATGACATTTTTTCCAAACCTTAAAGTAGTGTTCTACCTAGTGTGTGTATTTGTATTCAAATGCAAATCTTAAATATGCACACATCTAGGGGGAGCGTCTTTCATTATCTAAGGTGGCACTTGCCGGTTTCATTGCAAATCCTAGTATTGTCATCTAACACCAAAAAGGGGGAGATTTAAAGAATATTTCTTAATCCCTAGTGTTTTGTGTGTTAGATAACAATATCAAGGATCATTTAATGTGTGTTGAAGTGTTGCAGCTCCAAACTCTGCCTTTGGGGGCGGATAATCCGGCCCCACCAGGGGCGGATAATCCGCCCCTCCCTCTGCCCAAGCAAGATCGTTTTTATTTGCTTGCTTGTGCCTTTTCTAGCGTGAACTTGTTTGCTATTTGTGATTGTTTGTGTAAGACTATGTCGTACTCCACTATTTGGTACTATGTTTGGTATTCATGGATTTCTGGATTTATCTATCATGGACCCCATGGAATTCTGGAATTATGGAGCATATTTGATGACATATGAATTCATGGGATTATCTATGTATGCCTTGGCTATATATTCCGGTGGTATGACATTTTTTCCAAACCTTAAAGTAGTGTTCTACCTAGTGTGTGTATTTGTATTCAAATGAAAATCTTAAATATGCACACATCTAGGGGGAGCGTCTTTCATTATCTAAGGTGGCACTTGCCGGTTTCATTGCAAATCCTAGTATTGTCATCTAACACCAAAAAGGGGGAGATTGAAAGAACATTTCTTAATCCCTAGTGTTTTGTGTGTTAGATAACAATACCAAGGATCATTTAATGTGTGTTGAAGTGTTGCAGCTCCGAACTCTGCCTTTGGGGGCGGATAATCCGGCCCCACCAGGGGCGGATAATCCGCCCCTCCCTCTGCCCAAGCAAGCGCAAGCCCCAGAAGGGGGGGCGGAGTTTTGGCCGGACTTTCCGGCCTCGCCGGATAATCCGCTCCTCAGGGGGGACGGATTATCCGCCCCCCAAGATCTTCTCCAAGTCTCCAAGGCGCAAGCCCCAGAGAGGGGGCGGAGTTTCCCCCGGAGAATCCGCCCTGGGGGCGGAGTTTTCCCAGGGGGGCGGATAATCCGCCCTAAGTGGGGGGCGGATAATCCGCCCCCAAAGTTGTGCAACAGCCAGATCTGGGGAGGCGGTATTTAAGCCAGCCATCCCCCTCCTGCCAGATTTCTTGATTCATCTCGAAAAAGAACATATCAGATCTCAAAACTTCATACAAGAGTGCTCCACCTAGATCCACCCAAAGGCCCCATCCCTTGGGGAATCGAAGGAGGAGAACTCGATCTTCATCATCAGCAATCAAGCGCTTCATCTCCTCTCCATTCATTTGGAGAACCTCCGATCTAGTATTTCTTGCAAAGATCTAGATCCTCGTTTTTGTTTATATTGATAAACCTTGTTTTTGTGACAGCTTGTTGTCATCCCAGGAGCCCCCAATTCGGTTGTGGGTGTGTGCCCCGATAGTGTTGTAAAAGGCACCGGTTCCCGCCTCGAAGGGATCCAATAGTGGAGAAGGTGGATCAGGCCTCTCGTGGCGAGATCCATCGGAGAATAGGGTGAGGCCTATTGTGGCGTGGTGGTCTTAGAACCGCCCACCCCTCCAACGCAGATGTACTTCCCTTAACAAGGAAGGAACTGCAGTAAAACAAATCCCTGTGTCTCCGCGTACTCCACTACGGTTTCCTCGCTCCTCTTTTACGTGCTTAGTAGTTAGGGTTACATATAGGGAAATTCTCGTAGTTGCATATCTAGAGAATTTACTTTGTGTCAAGCCTAAAATTGAAAAAGTATTAAAAATTGGTTAGCACCTATTCACCCCCCCTCTAGGTGCCCATACGATCCATTTCAACCGTATTCCATATAAGATGGATGATTTACAAATCTAGTTGGAGAAATCACATCCATAAAACTAATGCTAATATGTCGCAAGACAAATGATTGGAAGATCACTTACGAAGTCACATCGTCCTTTAAATTATATTGGAAAGAAAACATGAAGAAACTCCATTTTCATGGATTTTTGGAGTCTTTGATTTGGTCAAATAACACTTGTGAGACTTTTTTCGAAATAATTAAAACTTCGTTCAAAGGCCAAAGAAGAACGAACGACTAAAATATTGGAATTATACATATCGATGTATGTAGTCCATTATGTATAGTCGTAAGCGATGGATTTGAACTTCATATGCTTTCTCCGGAAATTTGAGTGAATATTCACTTAATGAGAAAGAAGTATGAAATATTTGAAAACATTCAAAGACTTTCAAGATGAAGTGGAAAATCATTGTAACAAGAAAATAAATGGTTTATGATTTTATTATAAGGGATTTATTTGAGTTACAAGTGTAACAAGAAAAATAAATGAATTATGATTTCTCATAAAGAGATTTATTTGAGTTGCAAGTTTAGCAAAACACCTAGATTTACATCTCCCGAAACACCATAGGAGTATGGAGTGTTTGAGATTTGTAATGAAACCTTGTTTGACATGGTTGGATCAAATGTGTTATTTATAAAACTGCCATTATGTTTTAAAAGATTAAAAGCTTTAGAGACTACCGCTTTTACACTGAAAAGAGCTCCATCTTGATCCGTTGAAATGACACCATGGAAGTTATGGTTTGGGGTAAAAACCCAAATTGTCATTTCTTAAATTTTGGTATGCTAAACATAAGTAAGATGTTTACAATCGAAGTCGGATGAGCATGTCTTTGTAGGTTATTTCGAATAACAATTGGTTATTCCTCCATAATACCAAGGACAAAAGGGTTTGTCTCTTGAAACGTGAAGTTTCTTGCAAAAGGAATTTTTCGTAAAAGTTAAGTGGGAGGACAATAGAACTTTGATAAGGTTAATGAACCTTAGCTAAATGTGCTGAGTTGCGCAACGCCGGAAATTGTTCCGAAGGCTGCCATAATGCTCATAGATTATGTGTCTCAAAGGTTGTGGTCACGAAGATCTAAGTTCTTATTGAACCAAGTCGGTCGGATAAACAATCATATGTTGAGATTTGAGAGTAAATCATTATTGTTTGACAATGATGAACCGACTACATGCAAAGAAGCGATGATGGGACCTGACTCGGTCAAATGGCTTGAAGCCATAAAATCCGTGATAGTTCCATACACGAGAAATCAAGTTTTGAACTTGAAAGACCCTCCGGAAAGGTGTAAAAACCTATTGGTCGTATCTGGATCTATAAAGAAACAGACATGGATGTTTCACATCTATGAAATAGTCGACATGTCGGTAAATTTTTTACGACAATGTTCAAGGAGTTGACTATGACAAGATTTGATCTTTCATAGCGATATTTAGTCTGGACGGGTTAAAGTAGCAACCACTATATATAATTTGGTATATGGTAGATGAATAAACAAAGCAAAGTTCTTCTAATAGAATGGTTACCTAGGACGTGTACATGACACGGTCCAAAGGGTTTTGTTAATTCGAAGGATGCTAAAAGAGGCATGCAAACTTCAATGGTTGAAGTAAGCTTCGTGGAGTTAGAATCTTCACCGTGATGAAAAAGGAGTTTTCATCTAGAGACGATGAAAATGCTTGTATTTGCAAGAAATTAAGTGGGAGCGCTAAGACATATTTCTAATACATTATGTGGAGGACATCTTGTTGATTGGAAATGATGTATCTTTTATTGACAAAGGTTAA
Organism: Avena atlantica; assembly: GCA_910589765.1. NCBI lineage: Eukaryota > Viridiplantae > Streptophyta > Magnoliopsida > Poales > Poaceae > Avena > Avena atlantica. Next base: position 56,966,424 of record OU342739.1, on the reverse strand, counting down.
GAATTTCATTTCGATGAAAGACTTAGGCAAAATCCAAATATTTAGCATGAATGTCTATAGTGGATAGACTGCGACGCTAATATGGTTGTGCCAAACGTACATATATGAGATATTAAAGGAGTTCAATATAGAAACGACAAGAAGCAGTTCTTGTCGCATGGAAAGGAATTAAATCAAGATTCAAGTGTATCGACACTTGATAAGTGAAACAAGATTCAAGTGCTTTGACACTTGATGAGTGAAATCACAAGGATGTTTTGATCAATCATACCATGATATGTACACATCCAGATATGACTTATGCTCTAAGTGTTATGATCATATACCAGAATGAATCATAAAATGATCATTGGACGATAGTGAGGATATTTTTATGATCTTTTGGAAGAACTAAGAATATATTTGTGTAGAGGTGACAAACAATTACAAATAGTTCATTGTAAAGCGTTATATTGATACTAGTTTTGTCACAAGATACAAATTAAGTTTATCTCAATTTAAGCTATGGGTGGCACAATGTAATGGAAAGGAGATTCCATGATGGATTTGGATGAATTTCAAAGTTAAGACATTGTGACGGATACTACAACAAAAGGCTAAGTATATGACTGCTATAGTAGCAGCAAAGGAGGGCATTTGTGTCAAGTAGTTTGTTATCAAACTAAGGTGTGGTTCGCAACGGGATAACACTAAAGATATATTGTACGACAATAGTATCGACATGATTTAACCCCAAGGAACTAAAGGTCTCACCAAAAGACCAAATTTATATAATGCCATCTCATTGGAGAATGAGTGATGTGTGAAGACGCAAAGACATGCAAATACACACGGACCTGAAAGCGTCAGATCCGTAGATTATGTTAACCACTTGCAATTGAGTATATGGAACACCAGAAAGCCATAGGTGTTCAATACGCAAAGTTTTCAAACTAGATTATTATCTCTAGTGCAAGTGGGAGACTGAAGGGAATATGCCCGAGAGGCAATAATAAAGTGGTTATTATCGTATTCCTTATTTACGATAAATATTTATTTTGCATGCTATAATTGTATTAATACAAAAATGTTAATACATGTGTGTTTAATAAACAAAAAGGAAGTTCCTAGTTATGCCTCTCTTATAAACTAGCTCATTGATTAACAAGATGATCAAAGTTTCTTGATCATGGACATTGGATGTTGTTAATAACGAGGTCATAACATTAGTATAATGGTGTGATGAACATTCATCCGAAGTATAGCATTACGATCAAAGTCATTGAGTTTATATTGCTATAACAACTTACGAAGTGATTCTAATCCTTAGACCATGAGATCATGTCAATCACTAACACTGGAAGAGTTTCTTGATAACATCAAACGTCACACCGTAACTGGGTGATTATAAAGATGGGTTTAGAACTACTAGAGTGTTATGTTGAGGCCCAAGGATCGATAATGGAATTTGTTCATCCCGATGACAGATAGATATGCTCTGGGCCCTCTCGATGATATCACATTGATTAGCTTGCAAGCAAGTGATTTGATCACTAGAATTTTATATCACGGGAACGAGAAAAGAGTGCATGTCAGTAACGATATCAAACTAGGTATGGAGATACCGATGATCGAATCTCGTACATGTAATATATCGCGAAATAAAAGGATTAAGATACTAGCGTAAAAGGTTCTTGTGATCACAAGAAAGTCATCGTTGAATGTGTGGGAGTCAGTATGGGTCCCCAGATCCCGCTTCTGATTATTGATCCGAGAGGGGTCTCAATCATGTCCGCATTATTCGCGAACCGTAGGGTGGCACACTTAAGAGACACCGACATCCATTTAGAGCAAAAGTTTCATGCCGGAAAGAATAACAAGCGTAGGAATTTATTTCACTAGATACCGAAATGGGTTTTCGGGTGAAATTGCAGAAAGTTTTTTTTGCATATGAAATAAAATACTAGCAGGGGTTATATGAGAATGTTTGTCATTAAAGTAATTGACAAAATTCTGAATAAATAAAAGGAGTTTTAATTAATGAGAGTTTGCATTAAATTTGGTGGAAATTTAATGGGAATTTGAGTGGTTTTTTGAGTGGAGGAAATTGAAAGGCATTTGAGTGAGTGGAGTGTCCACCCACATGAATGTGGAAGAGGTGGATGCATCCCCATGGCTGGGAGCCATGCCCCTTGGGTGCACCCCCCCTCTCCCCTATAAAAGGCCTCCTCTCATCCTCTCAAAACACACCTCCTCGTGAAGGATCTATATCCCCCTCTAGAATTTATACCCCATGGTCTCGGACTAGTGAGATACATGTTTCCGGTGGCTATTCGGCAAGAAAAAGTTGTGCTTCCGCTGTATCGCTGGAGCAAGGAGGCGGAGGTTGCTCGGCGTCTCGTACGTGTGTGCGAGTACAGATGCGCTGCTGTTTTGCGGCGCTAGGACTTCCTCTCGATCTTGAGATCGGTAAGAGATCGTCTACATCAACCATGATGCTTTGTCGGTCTTCAAGGGTATGTTCTCTACGGATGTATATCCGTCCGTTGCTTGGATCTAGTAGATAGATATTGGTACATAGTTGTTCCTATCGTAGGAAAAAAATTCTATGCTGCGAAACCTACATTTGATGGCAAGGATCCACGAAAATATATGAGCGACTAAGGCTTCTCTTATATAAAGTTACAATTTTGGTTTTCCTTCAAATATGAAAAAAATGGAATTCGGATTTTGATTGGGGCCAGGCCCACTCTGATGTACTTGAGTTCGCCCATGTTTAATGAGCGGTGGTATATTATTTAGTTGCAAAGGAAAATTGATATTTTCATGTCAAACCAAAAGACTTGCTAACTTTTGCCCTCACTTACTCTTACACCCCTCCTCTCGCAGCATGTCTAATTCAAATTTGCCACGTAACATCAAATGTCATTATGATCAAATGTTCAAGTTTCTCACAAGGGTGGTTGTTTTAATTATTCCTATATGGCTATTTTTTGTAGATAAATGTCCTTAAAAGGAATCCCCACAAAAGTAAAGCATTAAAGAACATGTGTTTTCTATTCTAAGCATGCACAATGTCATCTGGAAAGACAATAAAAGCAAGTCATAGAATGCATTATCTCCTAATATCTTATCTACCAATTAATAAGAATTAATTAAATTTTAGTAAGAAGTAAGGTTAACAAGGGAATGCAAGTTGTACATGCTAAGAGATTCATTTTCCTTATTCTCTAAGGGCTCGTTTGGCTCCCATCGTTTGGGGCCAAAAACGTAGAATTCATTTGACAATTACATGGTATACTTGTTTGGTTGTCCCAGAATTGGATTCGTCATTTCAATTAGAAATTCTAGGGAGTGGGCACTTGGAATTCAATCGAGATTCTATGTAAAACGTGTTTGGCTTTCGCGGAATTGAAACCATCATTTCAATTGGAAATTCCAGCAAATGGGTATGATATGTGAAGTCAATTATTTTCCCTAACCCAGTCATTTGTCTAGAAATCATTTTATTTCATAATTCCATGCAGCGACCAAACATGATACCCATATGGGAATTCCAAATTAGGAAAATGAAATGATGACGATAATGTCATTTTATTTCATTTTAGACAAATGAAATGAAATGATGGCTTCGAAACGATCCCTAAGAGATTCTTTAGCTTATGCTAGACAACCCTCTCTCTTTTCATTCTCTCTTATTCAACTGAGAAAATATTCAACATGACATCTCTACAGAAAGGTGATGTCACCCCATTGTGGGTCCCATATCTCGTCTTCGAGGGATAGAGCCCACTTATGTTTCCTCTAATTCTGATTCACAATAGAAACCGGTTCCAAAATCCGAACCCCATTATGGGTGCCCTCACAATCATATCTAGTTTTCAAGCGATAGAACCCACTTATGTTTGCTCTAATTCTGATTCACAACATCCTCACTGAATCACGCTTGTAGAAACTGGTTCCAAAATCCGAAAAACAAGTTTGGATGCCGTTAGTGAGGACTAAGTTTGTTATTCATATTTAACTATGAAGGACGGAAGGCCTTTTTTGTCATTTCACTTGAGACCAAATGATTGATCAAAATATTTTCTAATTGTTCGAGTTTATCCATCTAGCCAACAACCAGCTAATCATCATCCATTAAGAAAACCACCTCCTAGTCATACGATCGTATCCACTGTCCACCTGTCTGGAAAGGCAGGTTGGTACTGCCAAAAACCAAATGGAAAGGCGAGGGTAAACTCGTCATTTCAGTAAAGGAAGTCCGCGCGTGTGAGCGACCACGCCCCGATAAAGCCGCCTCACGCGCTCCGCCCACTCCCTCTCACTCGCCGTCCCCTCTCCTCCACTTTCCTCTCTCTTAGCTTCCGCCGCCGCAGTCTCCGTCGCAGCGTCCTCCCCGCGACTCCGATGGCCGCCAGCAAGTGGGTCCGGCCCGAGGTAAGCTCTACGCCTAGATCTGCGCCCGGCCATCTAGTCCGCTCCATCGCGCTTTTTTTCTGCTGTTTGCTCATCCGCTTTTGCGGCTCCGCAGGTGTACCCGCTGTTCGCGGCGACGGGCGTGGCCGTCGGCATCTGCGTGTTCAGCCTCTTCCGCAACATCACCGGCAACCCCGAAGTGAGGTACGGATCTGGGTTATAGTATGCTTGGCGTTGTGCATATCACTTATCGGTGGACTAGATAGAGTAGATCCGCTGGATTTGGGTCAGTTCGTGGTCGCGGGGTGTTGACTTCGCTGCTATTATTGACGTGGTCATATTTTGGCAGGTGAAAATTCGTGGTGTTTGTTTTCATCCGGGTATGGGGAATTAATCCACAAACATTTGACCTTTTACAAGAGTGTTTTTGTTTGTTTGCGCCGTTGTTAGTGGAATTGCGCCCAGAATTTGTAGGATAGTTTATTTATATTCCGAGTATGATGTTCTACCTATCACTTCTTTTTTGTTCGGAAATGGGGAAGCCCTTGGATGTTCTACCAATCATAGTTCGTAGACAGGAAGTCAAGTGTGTTATCCTGTGTGTTCCAATGGATAATGGACTATTGTATTTTACCTTCACTTGCAATTAATTACCTTTACCTGTAATTAATTGTTTAGTGCACCTCTATGATGAGAAGGTGATCTTAGCAAACATTACATACTGATTATTTTAATAGTGGCAGCTCATCTTAATCTTGTTAGAGAACCTGAAACATATCTGATATTGTTAACACAAAAACATGCTCTTCTGCAGGGTCAGCAAGGTGGGGAGGGCAGCTGGAGTCCTAGAGAACCATGAGGAGGGGAGGCGCTATGCCGAGCATGGTCTCCGAGCTTTTGTGCAGAACAAGACCCCCGAGATCATGCCAGGAATCAACAAGTTCTTCACCGACCCGAAATAAAGCACCTCCTAGTTTGGCTATGATTCGGCTGGTCAAATGTCGCTATGCTATAAGTAACCGTTGTGGTCAAGCGTAAACCCAGTTCATGCATTCTGTGATGTGTAATTGCGTCCATAATTTGAAGATGTCAAGTACCTCTTATTGAAAGTACCATGTACTGCTCGATGGCTTGCTATATGTCAAGATGGTTGATGGCTTGAAATATGTGCTCTGTTGAAATCCCTGAATGTTTGCATTTGGTTACTGTCATGCAGAAACCTTGATGGTGGGAGCTTGTCAATAACTGCAAACATTTGGATATTGCTGATGGTAATTTGAACTGTGTTGCCGTCTTTCAGTATCACTAACACAAATTCTTTGAAATGTGTTGGTTTTTTAGGCTTTGGTATGTGCTGTCATGATGAGTTGAGGTATTTGTGATGTATAAAAAAAACTGCCTTGTAATAGTCAGTACTATATGTCAATGTTGTAGGGTCCGTGTGGAATCTATTACTCTGTGTATTTCCCATTTACCAGGGCAGGTGAAACAAATCAACTTGTTAGAACTGATTGAAAGGAGCAGAAAATCAACATTAAACCAAGTGGCTCTGATATGTAAGCCTTACTGAGTAACAGTTTATGATGCAAAGATCATATACAGGAGAGAACCGATGTAACAAGACTGAAGATGAAAATGCACCATCGCCTAAGAAAATATGACAATCAGGTGTGGTACTCCCTCCGATCCATATTACTTGTCATTAGATTGGATGTATCTAGCATTAAAACATTTCTAGATACATCCATTTTCACGACAAGTAATATGGATCGGAGGGAGTAGTATTTTTCTGTCCCTATTATACAAACTGGCCTCCAGTTCCATAAATACATCAAGCAATGGTAAAATGAGCCTTTGTTGTTATGACATCTTGTACAGACCCAATTCCTGAAGTCATAGATGAGCTGATCTATCTAACTGTTGGTACTGGCCATGTTGTGCTAACAGTTGGTACTTACTAATAATCTAGGATCCATGTGTTATGTATTATCTATATGTTCCCCATTTACTAGGGCAGGTGAAACAAATTAACTTGTTAACTGATTGGATGGAGCAGAAAATAAACGTTGAACCAGGTGTCTATGATGTGCAGGCCAACTAACAGTTTATGATGCAAAGATCATCTTCAGGAGAGAACCGATGTAACAAGACTGAAGATGAACCAAGTAGAGTTCATGAGGTAGACAAAAAGCACCATTGTCATTATTTTTCTGTTTCTTTCTTTACCAACCCACCTCCAGTTCCTTACATCAGGCAAAGGCAAAATGTGCCTTTGTTTTTATGACATCTTGTACAGGTCGAAATCATGAAGTCGTCAGCAGATGAGTTGGTCTGCCTACAAGAATTGCTTTACAACAGACCTGTCTAAACTAAGCTGGACTTCATGAGGTTGATTCCCGTGTAACATCCAAGTACCATGATTTCCATGCTTCCACATAGTGACCGAAAAGATCATTCAATGCTGCATTCAGAAGATGTAGAGGAAATTGTGTAAGTTTATCAACAAGCTAAGCAGTATATATTTCATACAGATAGGAAAAGAAAGAATCATTCTTCTACTTGGCAATATCAAGCAATATTTTGGCTTTGGGTATAGTTACAATTGGAAATAACATGAGAAACTACAACTTCATGTTTGATTTAAGAGCGTAAGTATGTTCAGTCACAATAACATGTCAAAGATTGTCAATTACTGGTGGTAGCTTGTCAATTACTGCCAACATTTGGACATTGAAACCAGATCATTATTTATTAGATTTTGAAATATGGATTGCTGGTACGATTGTCAGTACTGTTTCTCTATCCACTTCCACTGGTGACTACTCATGTTGTATTTAGTTTACAGAAGATCAAATGGCGTTTGAGGCTAGTCATCTGGTGCTGAATGTGTTTACGTACATGTACAGACAAGACATAAAGGCAGACAGATGTACAAATAAGCGCTAGAATGGCTACTCATGGTAAAAAGGCTACATTGCTACAGTTCTAGAATTTCCAAGCATGAATTTCGATTGGTCCTGAACTCGAGTTCCAGTTTGTGCTTGATCATGATCATACACCAGTTCACACATCACTCTGGTTGTAGAGAGTGACCAAAGTGCTAGACAAGTATATCATTACGAGTAAGTGAAAAAGGGACAGACGAGCACTTTGATGCATCTAGTGTAAGTGGAATGATAGGTACCAAATTTGGCATCTTGAAACAAAATTTTATCTGGTGCAATTTCCTAAATCTTGACTGTAGAAAATTTAGATATGGAGGAAATGTTGAGCTTACCTTGATTTTGGTACTGAGGACGGAATGAAGTTGCGAGGCTCTCCCAGTCTTGAATGTTCTTCCTCTCCTTCTCCCTCGGTGTGCGATCGTCAATTTCCTGTCTCCTTGCACCAGCAGGGTGAAAGGGCCCATAAACAAAACCACTGCTCTTCCCTTGCCCGAGCTGACTCTCAAAAGTTTTCAGCGTGCTGCTGTCACCCTGCATGAGCGTGCCTTTGTTTTCTGTTTCTGAGGCAAACTTGCCCCTCTTGTTGTTGATGTTGGTTAAATCAGTACCAAATGCTCTCTTACTGTTGATGTTGGTGATATCAGTACCAAATGCCCTCTTGTTAGGCACTATCTTCCTAGCTAGTGGTAAAGCAGCAGTGACATTGTTTCCATCTTTTCTCTTTGCCTGACCAAGCCACCGGAATGCAGGTTTTCTTGAGTCCACTTGCTGTGTCTGCAACATACCACAGAAGCAACAACACCGATCATTTACATTCATCTAAAATGGCATGTGTGCATGTGGTCAAGACTACCTTCTCAATAAGGTTCAAAGAAGATAGCACATTGGCAATATCATACAGTCGTCGAACTTTAGCTGTATTAACAACATTAGAATCAGTATCAGTTCCAGTTGCATAGGAATATTTGTTGTGACAACTAAGCAACAGATTCCACAAAGTAGAAGAAATGCAAGTACCGACTTCTCATATTGCTCTCGGCGTGTCTCTCTCCAAGGAGCAGCCTTGCAGCCTCATCGAGTGAGATTGTCTCAAGCTGTGCCGGGAGTAAATCACATTACAATTAACAATGACATACAAGCCATCTTAATGAAGAAAAATCAGTCTATTCACCTCCATGGTGAGGAAGAGCTTGACAAAATTCTGAGTGAGGAGACCAAGAGACTTCTCCTTCCTATGATCTACAAATGTGGCACCGGAAACACCAATTCAGTACATGGCATAATAGTCGCTAATAGCACAGCAGAACATTTAGAAAGGAACTGATCAGCTATACCAGATCTCAGCTGGCAACGCGGCGTGTCAGGCTTATCAGAAGGAGTGTCCATTGACTGTGACTGGCTAAGCTCCATTGACTGCGACTGGCTAAGCTCCATTGACTGTGACTGGCTAAGTTTCTCGCTGTCAGCATCCCCGTCGGCATCACCCAATCTATCATCATCGTCTTCATCATCGGATACCTTTGCAATCACAAACAGAAAAACCGCTTCTTTTATCAGCAATAGGGGCTAATTTCTATATATGAGAATTAAGGGCGAGCAAAGCGAAGTGACTAAATCTAACATTAGCAGCAGACGGTTCCTCGAGTGACGGTGACACCAGGCCAGACATCTCCCTCAATGCCCTCTCCTGACCAAATCGAATGAACAAAGGGGGTAAATCATTGATCGTGCAAGCGTTGCACAATGGTAGAAAAGAACAGGAGGATCCAAACCTTGAGTTCCTTGAGCGCGGTAGGGACACCCTCGAAGCCAATCCATGTATAGCGATTCTTGGCCCTCCTGACAAGAATCTACATCATGATCAAGAAATGTTACAGGAAAGAAGAAACGTGGCAGCGCATCTTGAAAATCGTATGCCAATAGCGAAAGAATGAATCTTTATTGTCAGAGAGGGCAGGCAAGAAAATGGAGGCTCACCCCGACGCTTTCTAGCACATTGACGATGTCGTAGATCCGGCGCCTCTCAACGCCGAGCCGCCTGGCGGCGTCGTCCAGCCCCACCGTGTCCACGTCGTCCCGGTCGTACAGCGCTACGAAGCTGCAAACCCAACGCCTAGGTCAGACCACCGAACCGGACACCGAAACGAGCAGGAGGCAGAGAGAGGAGATCTCTGCCTACTTGGAGCAGAGGAGGCCCAGGGACTTCTGCTTGCGGCTGTAGGCGTGGTGCCGGCAGGCCTTCGCGGCGGCCCCCGCGCTGCCTCCGGCGCCTTCCAGCAGCAGCCGCGGGGGTTGGTAAGGCGGGGGTTGTGCGGCGGCCGCAGGAGGAGCCTCGGTGGCAGCGGCTTCCATCGCCGCTCGGTCGGGGTCGAGATTGAGGGGAGGGGAGAGAGGAGGGGAAAATTCCAGTACTTGTTTATTCGTGAGATCTGAGGGCTTTGGAAAGGAGATGAGGGCGGCGAGGCCGTTGGAATGATTTTGCGTTTTGGCGCCCGTAGCGGCGGCGCGTTTTCAAATTGTTTTTGCTTTGCTCCCCACCGCGCCGGCACGGTGGGTCTGGGTGGGTGCCGGTGTTGGTCTAGGGCACGGCACGATACTCTCCATATTAACAATATATATACTCCTTTAGTCCTAAAATAGATATCTTAAATTTATTAAAATTTAAATAAATGTATTTATTTTAAATAGTTTCTAAATTTATTTAAATTTTAACAAATCTGAGACAACTATTTTAGGACGGAGGGAGTACAACTTATACAAAAAATCTAAAAAGATGTGTCGTCCTTATCTCTTTCCTCTTACTATCCATACGGGTTTCTCATGACCACTCGTTCTCTTTCCAAATCTTCAATGAGCATAGCGGGAGGGATCTGCCAGGCCTTCACCGACGAGCGCGGCATGACGGGAGGGCTGCTCTAGGCCACCGCTGACAAGCGCGGCCCAAAGCAGGGAGGGCTCCGTGAGGCCTCCATCGACAAGCGTGGCGCGACGAGGTGGGCTGCTTCAGGCCGCCGCCGAGCATGGCGTGACGCAGGGGAGGATTGCTCCAGTCCACCGCCATGACGCGTGAGGGCTGATCCAGGCTGCCGACGACGAGCAACGCGCGACGCAAAGAGTGATCCGCCAGACCGCCTCCAACAACCACGAGAAAGAGGCAGCGCGGAGGCAGTAGCAGAGAAAAATCATGGAAATCATCGGAGAGCTTGCATATGAGTTTTCCCCCTCCCCTCTGCATCAGATGTACTTTTCAATGTGTTCCCCTAATTAATCTGGCAATTAGGTGGTGTTCAATTTGGCAATTATGTGGTACGAATCTGGTAATTAAGTTGAATTAACTAGGTTATTATTAATCCAGCAAATAGGAACCAATTAATATGGTTAAATGTGGCAAACGGAAACTGTCTAACATGGCAATTAGTAGCAACAATTGAACCCGGGAACTAGGCCTAATTAATCTCGTAATTACTACTCTTTTGCAATTAACGTGGCAATTATATACGATTAAACCTGGATCCAGGAATAATCAATTTGGCAATTAGACTGATTTTAAATTCGAATTATTTAATCTAGCAATTAGGCATGTTTAGTCTCGCAATTAGTAGAGCTATATACGCTTTTAGTCCCATATCTTGCGGCGTGAGAGCGTTTTAGTCCCACATCTTGCAAAGTGAGCACTACTAGTCCCACAACTTGCGTTCCTGAAACATTTTAGTCCAATTTAATTAGACTTCATCGAGTTTGACTGATTTTAACCAAATTCGTCAACCCTATACACAATTTTTTCAAATGATCCTTGTATATTTTTATAAGATAAATAAAAATATAAAAAAGAAGGAATTTGAACTTATGACCTCTGCATTGCTAATCATGTCCTCAAACCATTAGGTTGAACGATGCTGATTGTTACACAAAAAGACGTAACACTTTTATACAATATAAGCGCGCACACACTAAAAGGGCGAAACTAGCGATCTTTATTGATTGAGTGTGTATATCCGGGCTACATCTAAGTATTTATTTTGGATATTCAAAAAATACATATTCTTACGTTGAATTTTTTTAAAAAGAATTATAAATTTTCAATCTAAAATAATTTGTGCTCCGGGCTCCGTAGAAAAGACAAAATTAGAGATCCAGATTTGCAAACGGTGCACCTTCAAATCTTGTTAGAGTTTTCTTTTTTTTGGCCTCTAATACAAATCAATCTGGGCTAAAATTTTGCACACTAAAATCTTATATCATTGTCCACATGTACGTAATTTTTAAGGTGATTTTGATACTAAGAATTGCATTTTTTTAATGTTCACATAAAGGCTACCGCGTATTCCGAGTTTCAAAATTAAAGGCCTTCATAGATGATGTATAAGATTATGCTAACAGCAAATATAGGCATGTTTACATGTGGGCGCTGGATAAAAAAATCCACCGTTTGTAGCACCAGATAGTATAGCTTAACGTAGTGGCTTATGGTGGTGAATAGGAACCCGAAGATCATGAGTTCGATTCACTTGCTTGTTACATTTTTATCTATTTTGTACGTCCGCTGAAAAAAAATATGATGACACAAGTTGATGAATTTGGTCAAAATCAGTCAAACTCGATAAATTCTAATCAAATTGGACTAAAATGTTCTTAGCATGCAAGTTATGGGACTAATAATACTCACTTTACAAGATTGTGGGACTAAAACGCTTCCACGCCGCAAGATGTGGGACTAAAAGTGTATGTAACTCCAATTAGTACTCTTATAATTACGGTGGCAATTAGGTATGATTAAACCTGGTTAATCTGGCAACTAGAAATGTGACAAACAAGGCCTAATTATTCCCGAGCAATTGTACCTAATTAATCTCGTAATTACTCCTAATTAATCTAGTGATTAGGCTCTGATTTATCAGGTAATTAGAAGTAACACTATAGAGCTCCGTGATTAATGGAACATGGAGAGATACATGTGATAAATTTAGTACGGAGGCGATCCCTTGATGTACAGCGGAACGAATGCATGTGGGCCTGTCACGATGGCTTTTGGCATGCGGTGGGCTTGCCACGATGACTTTTGTTCAGTCTTTTTTTAGAACAGTCCGCGACTACGTCTTTAGGTCATGATTACCAGCTTCAGCAACCGTCGCACGAAGAGGACTAGCGTGCGACGCCGTGCGTTAGTCATGTCCCTTATACAATGCATTATCATTTATTGTTATCTCTATCATTTAATGATAATTAACTATTTTTAGTAAGAGATTGGTTGATTAAGGAAAGATATATGGTATAATAGAGAAAATAGTTTTCTCTTATTTCTAAGATCATCTCTTAGCTAAGGGAAAATAATTTTTTCTTTTCCGTTTCTCTTTTCTCTAACTAAGCAAAAATCCAACGTGGCAAGCACAAGAAAAAGCTGACATTACCGCATTGTACATGCCCTTAGGGCTAGGATCTGTGGATTGCGGAATTAGAGCATCTCCGCCCCTAGTGTCTCTGGACGTTTTCAATGATAAAATAGACCCCTTGGATAGTGCTGGCAATTTTTTTTTGGCATGGGGACACCTATTCTCAACCACACCCCCTGGTTCGGCCACCTAGATTCGGCCTTAATTTATCATCTTCCACATAAATACGGCTAATGGTTCGACCAAAGCTATCAAATAGTACAATAAAGCACATAGTTCGGCGAATTTAAACAAGTTTTGAAACACAAGTTAAAACACATCAAACTAGGTGTTGACTTTGCGCCTCCACAGGTGCTCCACCAGATCCTACTGTAATTGTTGATGCGTATGTGGGTCTCGGATCTCATAGCGCATAGTGATGTAGGCAACACATGATGTCGTCACCTCGTGATCAACAGCTGCAAGAAGACCCTGTTTGAAAGATGGTTCACTGTCAATCACCGGATTCTCATGCTCAATCTCAATGATCATGTTCTACAAGATCACATGGGAATTCATCACCTCTCACATCTGATCATTCGACCAGGTCAGAGCGGGGTACCGGACAATAGCAAATCGGACTTGGAGCACACCAAACGCCCGCTCGACTTCGTTCCTACAAGCTTCTTGCTCCTTGGGAGAGTTAGAATTCTTGGCCACAACAGGATTTGAGATAGTCTTCACAAATTTTGACCATTTTGGATAGATGCCATCTGCCAGATAGTATCTCTTGTTGTAGTGGTGCCTATTGACGCATAGTCCACCATGGGATCATGTCCTTCAACAAGCTTGGCAAAGAAATTTGTGCACTATAGGACACTGATGTCATTATGAGATCTTGTCATTCACAAGAAGAAATGCCAAATCCAGAGATCATGTGCATCCACTGCCTCAAGTATCACACTCTAAGATCTTTTGTGGCCTTTGGACATTCACTGCCAAGCAAATGGGCAGTTCTTCCATGCCCAATGCATGCAGCCGATGCTTACAAGCATCCCAGGAAATCATATGGCTTCATTCGGTGCTAGGATCCGAGCAGCATCTTCAACATTGGGTGATCTCAAGTATGTTTGTCCAAATACTATAACCATTGCCCTGCAAAATTTGTACATGCACTCAATGGCGATGGACTCGGTCATGCATAGATAATCATCTTGTGTATCACCGAGAGCTCCATATGCAAGCATCCTCAAAGCGGACGTGCAATTTTGGATTGAGGAAAAATCCTACCATTTTGGTGCGGTCCTTCTTGCATTTGAAGTAGGTGTCGAACTCCCGGATAGCATGCACAATCTTTATGAAGAGCTTCCGGCCCATCCTGGTACAACGCTGAAATGTCGTCTCGCTGTGCAAAAGATTGTCGGCATACAACATGTAGTGCCCCTCCAGACGCTGCCTCGACTTGCTCTTGTGGTTGCCTGGTGTCGAGGCACCGTGTCGTGGATTTACATCTCGCGCATACAGGTTGGCCAGGCAGACAAGGATCTTTAAGTGTTCTTCATCATCGACGGCTATGGCGGTCTCCTCCTCCATCAAGATGGCAAACATATCCTCGTCGTCGGAGTTTCCCGACAAGTTGCCCATGGCTTGGAGTCACTGCAAAATAACTAACAAAATATAATACTAGATGGGTTCACGTGCTTCGCCACGTCGTTTGCCCAACGTTTTGGTGTGTGTTGTCCCATGGCGTTGGTATTTGTTGGCGTGTTATTAACGCCTTGCTGGGAGACCCCAAGAGCAAGGTGTGATGAGCACAGCAGCAAGTTTTCCCTCAGTAAGAAACAGAGGTTATCAAACCAGTAGGAGGAAGGAAACGACTCAAAGGTGTTGCTAGCAACTTGGAGACCTGCACAACACAAGCTAAAGACTTTTTCCAACAAACAGTGAGGTTGTCAATCTCACCGGTTGTTGTAACAAAGGATTAACTGTATGGTGGGCCCACCCGCGCGGCCAGGGGGTGTGGCCCCCTCGAGGCCCTCCTCCGTCTCGTCTTCTGGCTCCGTGTTCCCCACGGTAAAATATTGACTTTAGCTTTTGTCCCGCCCAATTCCGAGAATACTGATTTTCTGCCTTTTTGGAACCAAAAACAGAAGAAAACAGGTAATTGGCACTGTGGCATCTTGTTAATAGGTTAGTACCAGAAAACATATAAAAGCACCTCAAAGTGTAGACAAAGCAAAGCAAAGTAGATACTAAACAAGCATGGAACATAAAAAATTATAGATACGTTTCCGACGTATCAAGCATCCCCAAGCTTAACTCCTGCTCGTCCTCGGTTGGTAAGTGATAAAATAATAATTTTTGAGGTGACATGCACCATTAAAACCAATATCAAACCATTTGCAAGCATTGAAAGTTGGGATCAAAAAACTCTAAACATGAGCATGAAAGATGGAGTTCAAACAGTAATACAAAGTAACCATGCATGCAACATGAAAGGCTACAAACAAAGATCATGAATAACATGCATTGAAAAATGTTTGTTTGTTTCACATACAGAAAACATGGCATAGTGGCATTCAGCTTGTCCCTCCTGGAGTAGCAGATAGATGCATAGGACACCTTCAAAGTTCATAAAAGTGACTAGATACAAATAGCACAAGAACTAGCAATATCAACAATATGCATCAATCAATAAGTTTTGGGACAATGCACATAGAACTAAGAATGGCAACTATGCTCTCTTAACTGGTGCCTAAAGGTAGAAGGTGGAGACTCAATATAATGGTGGGTGAAAGGCCCTTCATATAGGGAAGTAGGGATTTCACTTTCAAAAAGAGCTTCCAAAAATTATGATACTTGTTAGCTTTCAGCTCTCATTGCCCCTATCATAAGCATCTTGAAGTGATTAAGGTTAAAGTGAACAAACTATGGAGTATATGCTTGACAAAGTATAAGTTGGAAATCTCGTGTCCCTTGAATACAAGGGCCGCTCATCATGCTACTCAACTTTAGTCACCTGTAAGTTCTTGTCATAATAAGTACATGTGTATCATAGAGAACCGCCAACGAGGCACCCCTTGCACATGGTACAGGAGCTATCCCATAGCCAAAATGACAATGCAAGCAGACAATGATCATCTCAGCAATCTTCTTATTTACCATGGGAATATGGTGCTTTTTTGTATCTTTCCTCTTTTCTCAATATGTCTCTTTTTGTATAAGAAAGCTTCATAGATGTCATTATAGTGATGCTGCAAGTTTCCACCATGATTAGGCAATGGCTTAGGCTAGCGTCTCAGGCGTTTCTCTAACACACATACATAACTCCATGGACTTACAAGCTCCCTATTTATTTCACACCGACGACATCCATATACAAAAGAGCATGATATCAACTGTGTACAAAGTACAAGTGCAATGTTGAAAGCGTTCCCCGTGACAGCACGGTTCTGCTAAATCAACGTATAAGTGCAAGCATATACAACATAGATGACACAATGGTTCAAGTTTTTTAGGGGCAAGAAAAATAAAGTGTGACATCAAGTCCGTGAGAGCTTTAATCACTAAGTTTTCACATAACAAAAATACTTTTTAATTGGAAGATAGATGAAAACAAGAATATACTTGGAATGGTGTAACACACCATGCATAGGAATTTATAGTGGACACTTTGGAATAACTTGGTTTCTTGGGAGTTGGAAGCATGAGTAGATCTTACTCATACAAGTGGAGGCTAGCAAAAGACTAGGATCAACCAACTAAGAGAGCAATAATGGCCATAATCATGCAGAGCGACAAAACATTACTAATCAAAGCATAAAGTGGTACTACAAGTCAAGTACTAAATGATCATAGAGGATATGGTGACTTTTTTATAGTCATAACATGGTGTGAGCATGTGCCAATTAAACCCAAACAAAGCATCAAAAGAGAATACCACAATACTATGCTTTTGCATGCTAAAACAATGCATGATTCCTTCAAGGCACACTAAGGAATTCCAATTGTTTGGAACAAGTCATGCTACAACAATAATCACTAAAAATAAGGTCAAAACAACACCTAGCATGACATGCTAAAGTCTAAGTCACAGTCAAAGCAAACTTCTCTTGCATTATTCAAGCAAGAACTTTCTACTCCTTTCCAACATCAATCAACTTATTTGAAACAACACAGCGAGAACGGGGGTACAAACTAATTTATTCAAGCAAACTAAGCAAACCAAACTAAAACTAAGACGCTCCAAGAACAACATAACAGTGCATGAAACAATAAAAACAAAGTGTCTAGAAAGACCTGATCTTTTTATTGATGAAGAAGGGGATGCCTTGGGCATCCCCAAGCTTTGACGTTTATACCTCTTGCATATTTCTTGGGTGACACCGGAGTGGCATCCACAAGCTTGAACTTTTGTTCATTCTTCATCTCATTACACCATTCTCTCTCTACACCTAATTTTTTTCCTTCATACAAAACTTCACACAATGTTCATTAGCAACATTAGTGTATTCAAAAGATGATAGACCCTTGGGTTTAGCTTTAGAACAAAAACACTTTCACTAAAAACACAAGCTACTGTAGAAACTCCCTCAAAAAGCTCAATTTCCCAAAAAGAACCCAAAAGGAATCAATAAGAAGCAAATGCAAATAATGGCAGAAATCTGTCAAAATAGACCAACATGTAGAAACCAATTTTCTCGAAGACCTCCTGTTGCTAAAATCAAAAAATGTTGAACTAACGGAAGTTAGCTAACATACTAGGGGATTTATTCGTAACATATCAGCTCAATCCGACTTATAGAGATTCCTCACGAATTTTTATGGTGAAGCATAAAAATCTGTTTCGGGATAGCAACTCCCCAAATCTTACTTCCCTCTCATTAGAGGTTATTCTTGGAACAAAAAGCAAACAAAAAGGATAAGGAGAGTTCATTACTGAAGTAATACCTTTCAAGACTCAAGAAAACTCTTGGGTTATCTCCCAACAAGTACTTTTCTTTAACGCCTTTAAGTTATGCATTGATAGTTTGAGAAGATGCTCACATAAGAAATATGAATTGAAGTAAAAGAGAGCATCAAGAAGCAAATTCAAAACACATTTAAGTCTAACCCACTTCCTATGCATAGGAATATTGTAATAAAATAAATCAAAGAAGCACACAGTAACAAGAATGGGTAGATAAAACAAGAGCAACTTCAAAATTTTCAGCACATAGAGAGGTCTTTCAGTACCATGAAAACTTCTACAACCATATTTTACTCTCTCATAATAATTTTCAGTAGCCTCATGAATAAACTCAACAACGTAACTATAACATAAAGAATGCTTTTCATGATCTACAAACACATAATTTTTATCAAGCTAAAAAATAGTGGGATTAAAACATTCAAACCCACTTTTAACAATTTTATAACAAGAAGACTGATCATTCAATATAGGACCATCATCTAGAGCCTTATCATAAACATTTTCTAATCAAAACTCTTTAGTACCATGCATCTCGAAGTTAGACACAAATATAGGATTATCATAGATAACAGGAGCATAATTATTATCACAAGTTTTACCCATAGCTGATATTTCAAAAGAATCCACATGAACATAACAATCATCCTCCTTTGGTAAGCATGGGGGACAATCAAATAATATAAGAGGTAAAAAGTTACTCTCATTAGAAGGTAGGCATGGGTAGATGTTGGAGATATGCCCTAGAGGCAATAATAAATATAGTTATTATTATATCTTTGTGTTTATGATAAATGTTTACATTCATGCTATAATAGTATTAACAAGGAAACATTAATACCTGTGTGATTTGTAAACTTAAATTAAAGTCCCTAGTAAAGCCTCTTTACATCACTAGCTTGTTGGTTAATAAATGATTGTGATTTCCCTATCATGAACATTGAGATGTTATTAACAACAAGATCATATCGTTAGGAGAATGATATGGTGGACATACTCCTATAGATAAGCGTAGCATAAAGATCAAGTCATTTTAATAGTTCAATTGCTATATGCTTTCTGATACATAGTAACCTAATTCCTTCGACCATGAGATCATGCATATCACCTTTACCGGATGGATGCTTTGATGACATCAAACACCACACCGTAACTGGGTGGCTATAAAGGTGGCATTGAGTGTTCGGAAAGTATTGGTTGAGACACATGGATCAAGAGTGGGATTTGTCCATCCATATGACGGATAGATATACTCTGGCCCCTCTCGGTGAAATGTCATCCAACTAGCTTGCAAGCATGTGACTGGCTCACAAGGGATCACATATCACGGGAACGAGAAAAGAGTACTTATCAGTAACGAGGTTGAACTAGGTATGCAGAGATACCGACGATCATAACCTCGGATAAGTAAACTATCGTGAGACAAAGGGAAATTGGTATCATATGTAAGTGGTTCATTCAATCGCAAAGTAATCGTAGAAATATGTGGGAGCCATATGAATTTCCAGATTCCTATATTGGTTATTCTTTGGAGAAGTGTCTCGATCATGTCCGCATAATTCACGAACCGTAGGGAGACACACTTAAGGATTCGACGTTGTTTGAGTAGTTATGGAATGATGAGAAAGAGACCGAATATTGTTCGGAGTCTCGGATAGGATTCGGGATATCATGAGGAGATCCGGAATGGTCCGAAGAATAAGATTCATATAAGGAAAGTCCTGTTTCGGAGTTGGGGAATGGTTCCGGTGTTTTCATCGAGAATGTTCTAGAAGGTTCCGGAATGTCCGGCACTCCGGAGGGGAAGGGTACATGAATGTGTTATATCAAGTTGGTATGATTGCATCATGTACTAGGTGTCATCACTGAACAAAATAAAGGGTTTAATCAAATCCTAGTTTGAAAAAGTCAAACGCCAATTTGAAAGTCAAACGGCTAATTTTGGGAAGTGGAGAGGGAGGTGGAAACCGAGTTGGGGAGGAGTTCCTCCCCTCCACCGCCGGTCCACCTTGAAGCCGAGTTGGGGAGGGAATCCCCTCCCCTTGGCCGTCCCCTCCACCTATAAAAGGAGGGGCAGGGCTCCCCTCCTAGAGACCCAACACCTCCACCTCTAAACCCTAGCAGCCGCCGGCGCCACCTCCTGCTGCCGCCGCCGCCCTAGGGCAAACCGCCGCCGCCTAGCAACCCTAGCCGCCGGACAAGCCTCCTCCTCGGCGTGTCTAAACCCTAGATCGTTGAGGGCTCTCTCATAGTCCACCATACTCGCTCCGGATTAAGGTGAAGCCCTGCGAGATCTCCCCTCTACTTCCGGTATCACGCCGTTGTGCTGCCGGAATCGCGAGGAGAGTGCTACAACCTTCGCTGCCTGCTGGAACAAGGGAGAGGAAGGTCTTCGTCTAGTACCGAACGTGTGACCGACTGCGGGAGCGCTGCCGGAACGCAGCGCCGGAAGGATCGTCTACGCGATCTTGAGATCGGGAAGAGTACGACTACATCACCCACGAGAATCCGCTCTCGTTAAACACTTTGGAATCTTCGAGGGTGAGTTATTCCATCGTCTCGTTGCTACAATCTAGTAGATAGATCTTGGCTTGTTTGTTTGTATGCGATAGAAATTTTTTGTTTTCCATGCTACGAAACCCTAAGTGGTATCAGAGTCGTGTCTATATGTAGATCTGTTGCACGAGTAGAACACAATGGTCATTGTGGGCATTGATGCTTTTATTGTCGATTGCTTCTTGTGTACTTTGCATCTTGCGGGATGTTGGGATGAAGCGGCTCGGGCTAACCTTACATGACATCGTTCATGAGACTTGCTCCACGCTTGACATGCAACTTGTATTGCATAAGTGGCTTTGCGGGTGCCTGTTTCTCCTAGCATAGTTAAGATCCAATTTACAACGAGTGATTAACAATACTAGTATCAATGTTGTGGTTCATGTTCGTAAGTTAGACCGACACTTATTGAAAGCCCCAAACCACGTAAAACATGCAAAGAAAGTAGAGGCGTCTAACTTTGTTTTGCAGGGGTGTGCAGTGATGTGATATGGCCATGATTGTGATTATATTTGATGTATGCAATGTTCCTTATTGTAAGTTGACAACCGGCAAGAGCCATATGGTTGTCTTTAATTTATGTTAAGACCCGCGTGTCTATTCAAAGTTGTTGTAATATTTGAAGTCGGTGGACGACAACCATGGAGAAGCGTCATTGACCTTGATGCAATGCCGGTGATGATGGAGATCATGTTCGTGCTTGAAGATGGAGATCGGAAGCACAAAGAAGAAAGGCCATATCATATCACATATTATGAATTGCATGTGATGTTAATACTTTATGCATCTTGTATTGCTTAGTTAACGACGGTAGCATTATAAGATGATCCCTCATGCACATGAATTTCAAGTCATAAAGTGTTCACCCTTAGTTAGCACCGTTGCTAAAGCTTGTTGTTTCGAAGCACCACGTGATGATCGGGTGTGTTAGATTCTGCAAGTGTATACAACGTGAGCAAGCCAGATTTGCTCATGCGAAAGCTAAGGTTTGATCTTGACGAGCCTAGCATGTACAGACATGGTCTCGGAACACGGATCACTGAAAGGTAAAGCATGAATCATATAGTAGATATGATGAACATGTCGATTGTTCGCCATTGAAACTATATCAACTCTCGTGATGATCGGTGTTGATGTGGTGGATTTGGTTCGTGTGATCACTAAAACAATGTGAGGGATATTGTTTTGAGTGAGAGTTCACCTAGATTAATTTAACTATTAATTAGAACTCAATTTGTCATAAAATTAGTCTAAACTATTGCAAATATGTTGTAGATCAATGGCGGCCCCTACCATCAATTTTAATGCGTTCCTAGAGAAAGAAAAAGTTGAAAAACAATGGAAGCAACTTCGCGGATTGGTTCCGCAATTTGAGGATTGTCCTCACAGCTGGTAATTTGACCTATGTGCTGGATGCACCGCTGGGTGACCCGCCTGCAGCTGATGCTGCCGACGAAGTAAAGAATGTTTACCTCGCTCGGAAGACTCGGTACTCCACAGTTCAGTGTGCTATCTTGTATGGTTTAGAATCGGAGCTTCAGAAAAGGTTTGAGAATTCAGACCCACATGATATTGTCTGTGATCTCAAATTGATCTTTGAGACTCACGCGACAATTGAGAGCTATGAGGCTTCTGAAAAGTTCTTTAACTGCAAGATGGAAGAGGGCAGCTCCGCCAGTGAGCATGTGCTTAAGATGTCTGGGCACGCAAACAAACTTCAAAGCTTGGGAATAGTGATTCCTAATGCTTTGGGGATTTACCGTGTCCTCCAATCACTACCACCAAGTTACAAGAACTTTGTGATGAACTACAATATGCAAAACATGAACAAGCAGTTGCCAGAACTGTTTGCTATGTTGAAATCTGCAGAAGTGGAGATCAAGAAAGAGCACCAAGTGTTGATGGTCAATAAGACCACCAAATTCAAGAAAGGCAAGTCTAAGCAAAAGGGACACTTCAAGAAGGGTGGTAAGAAAGTTACCGCGCCGACGAAGAAGACCAGGGTTGTACCTAAGCCTGATACTAAGTGCTTTTACTGCAAGGGAGAAGGTCACTGGAAGCGGAATTGCCCAAAGTACTTGGCGGATTTGAAGAACGGCAACATCAAGAAGAAAGGTATATCCGATATACATGTTATTGATGTGTATCTCACTAGTACTCGTAGTAGTGCCTGGGTATTTGATACTGGTTCGGTTGCTCATATTTGTAACTCGAAACAGGTGCTGCAGAATAAACGGAAGCTAGCGAAGAACAAGGTGACGATGCGCGTGGGAAACGGATCAAAGGTTGATGTGATCGCGGTCGGCACGCTACCCCTTCATCTACCATCGGGATTAGTTTTATACTTAAATAATTGTTATTTTGTGCCTGCGTTAAGCATGAACATTATATCGGGATCTTGTTTATTGCGAGACGGTTACTTGTTTAAGTCTGAGAATAATGGTTGTTCGATTTATATGAGTAATATGTTTTATGCACATGCACCTTTGATAGATGGTCTATTCTTATTGAATCTCGATAGTGGAAATACACATATTAATAACATTGAGGCTAAACGTTTGAAATCGAGCGATAACTCGACCTATATGTGGCACTGTCGTCTTGGTCACATTGGAGTGAAGCGTATGAAGAAACTCCATTCTGATGGACTTCTTGAATCACTTGATTTCAAATCACTTGAAAGATGCGAAGCATGTCTGATGGGTAAAATGACTAAGACTCCATTTTCTGGTATGATGGGGCGAGCTACGGACTTATTGGAAATCATACATACCGATGTGTGTGGTCCAATGAGTGTAGCATCGCGCGGTGGTTATCGTTATGTTCTTACCTTCACGGATGACTTGAGTAGATATGGGTATATCTATTTCATGAAACATAAGTCCGAAACTTTCGAGAAGTTTAAGGAATTTCAAAGTGAGGTAGAGAATCAACGTAACAAGAAGATTAAATTTCTACGTTCTGATCGTGGAGGTGAATATCTAAGTTACGAATTTGGCGAGCATTTGAAGAAATGCGGAATACTTTTACAATTGACACCGCCGGGAACACCACAGCGTAATGGTGTGTCCGAACGTCGTAATCGAACTCTCTTAGATATGGTTCGTTCTATGATGTTACTTACAAATTTACCGCTATCATTTTGGGGTTATGCATTAGAAACAGTCGCATTCACTTTAAATAGGGCACCATCTAAATCCGTTGAAACGACACCGTATGAATTATGGTTTGGGAAGAAACCTAAATTGTCGTTCCTTAAAGTTTGGGGTTGTGAAGCCTATGTAAAGAAGTTACAATCGGACATGCTTGAACCCAAAGAGGAAAAATGCGTCTTCATAGGATACCCGAAGGAAACTATTGGGTATACCTTCTATCATAGATCCGAAGGCAAAATCTTCGTTGCCAAGAATGGATCCTCTATAGAGAAGGAATTTCTCTCGAAAGAAGTGACTGGAAGGAAAGTAGAACTCGACGAGGTTGTCGAACCTTCTCTCGAAATTGCGAGTAGCGCAGCACGGGAAGAAGTTCATGTGGTGCCTGCACCAATAAGAGAGGAAGCTAATGATGATGATCATGAAACTTCGGTTGTAGTTGCTACAAAGCCTCGCAGGTCAACGAGAACTCGTACCACTCCATATTGGTATGATCCCGTTATGAGTGTCATGTTGGTGGACAACACCGATGACCCTGCGACATATGAGGAAGCGATGATGAGCCCAGATTCCAATAAATGGCAAGAAGCCATGAAATCCGAGATTGGATCCATGTACGAAAACCAAGTATGGACTTTGGTGGAATTACCGGATGGCCGGAAGGCTGTCGAGAATAAATGGATTTTCAAGAAGAAAACAGATGTTGATGGTAATGTTACTGTCTATAAAGCTCGAATTGTCGCAAAAGGGTTTCAACAAATTCAAGGAGTTGACTACGATGAGACTTTCTCACCAGTAGCGAAGCTAATGTCTGTGAGGATTATGTTAGCAATCTCTGCATATTACGATTATGAAATATGGCAGATGGATGTCAAAACAGCGTTTCTCAATGGAGACATTGATGAAGAGTTGTATATGATGCAACCCAAAGGTTTTGTCGATCCTAAAGATGCTAACAAGGTATGCAAACTTCAAAGGTCCATATATGGATTGAAGCAAGCATCCCGAAGTTGGAATCAACATTTTGATAAGGTGATCAAAAGTTTTGGGTTTATACAAACTTATGGAGAAGCTTGTATTTACAAGAAAGTGAGTGGGAGCTCTGTAGCATTCTTAATACTATATGTAGATGACATATTGTTGATTGGGAATGATGTAGACCTTCTTAATAGTGTCAAGGAATATTTGAATAATAGTTTTTCAATGAAAGA
This sequence comes from Avena atlantica, assembly GCA_910589765.1. Lineage (NCBI taxonomy): Eukaryota > Viridiplantae > Streptophyta > Magnoliopsida > Poales > Poaceae > Avena > Avena atlantica. The sequence goes on along the minus strand of OU342739.1, from coordinate 56,941,824 downwards.
TCTTGGCGAAGCAGCTTACATATTAGGCATAAAGATTTATAGAGATAGATCAAGACGCCAAATATCATTGTCACAAAGTACATATTTGGACAAAGTTTTAAAGAGGTTTGGAATGGAAGATAGAAGAAAGGGTTCTTGCCCATGTTGCCCAATACGACCTTGAGTAAAACTCAAAGTCTGACATCGGCAGAAGATAGAGAAAGGATAAGTAAGACTCCCTATGCCTCAGCCATAGGATCTCTAATGTATTCCATGCTATGTACTAGACCCGACATTGCATATGCTGTTAGTTTAACTAGCAGATATCAAAGTGATCCAGGAGTGGATCATTGGACAGCGGTCAAAAACATCCTTAAGTACTTGAGAAGAACTAAGGATATGGTTCTTTCTTATGGAGGTGATGAACAACTCGTTGTTAATGGTTACACCGATGCTAGTTGGAACACCGATCCGGATGATTCTAAGTCACAATCTGGATACGTATTTATTTTGAATGGTGCAGCAGTTAGCTGGAGGAGTGCAAAACAAAGCGTTGTGGCGAGATCTTCAACTGAATCGGAATACATGGCTGCTTCGGAGGGTTCACAAGAAGCGATATGGATGAAAGAGTTCATTACAGAGCTGGGTGTGGTTCCTAGTGCGCTGGACCCAATGTCTATCTACTGTGATAACATGGGCGCCATAGCCAATGCGCAAGAACCAAGGTCACACAAGAAGCTGAAGCACATCAACCTACGTTTTCACGCTATTCGAGAACATGTCCAAGATGGGGACATAAAGATTTGCAAAGTACACACAGATCTGAATGTGGCGGATCCGTTGACTAAACCTCTCCCGAGGGCAAAACATGACCAACACCAAACTGCCATGGGTGTTCGGTATATTACCATGTAATCTAGATTAGATGACTCTAGTGCAAGTGGGAGACTGTTGGAGATATGCCCTAGAGGCAATAATAAATATAGTTATTATTATATATTTGTTTTTATGATAAATGTTTACATTCATGCTATAATAGTATTAACAAGGAAACATTAATACTTGTGTGATTTGTAAACTTAAATTAAAGTCCATAGTAAAGCCTCTTTACATCACTAGCTTGTTGGTTAATAAATGATTGTGGTTTCCCTATCATGAACATTGAGATGTTATTAAAAACAAGATAATATCGTTAGGAGAATGATATGGTGGACATACTCCTATAGATAAGCGTAGCATAAAGATCAAGTCATTTTAATAGTTCAATTGCTATATGCTTTCTGATACATAGTAACCTAATTCCTTCGACCATGAGATCATGCATATCACCTTTACCGGATGGATGCTTTGATGACATCACACACCACACCGTAACTGGGTGGCTATAAAGGTGGCATTGAGTGTTCGGAAAGTATTGGTTGAGACACATGGATCAAGAGTGGGATTTGTCCATCCATATGACAGATAGATATACTCTGGGCCCTCTCGGTGAAATGTCATCCAATTAGCTTGCAAGCATGTGACTGGCTCACAAGGGATCACATATCACGGAAACGAGAAAAGAGTACTTATCAGTAACGAGGTTGAACTAGGTATGCAGAGATACCGACGATCATAACCTCAGATAAGTAAACTATCGTGAGACAAAGGGAAATTGGTATCGTATGTAAGTGGTTCATTCGATCGCAAAGTAATCGTAGAAATATGTGGGAGCCATATGAATTTCCAGATTCCTCTATTGGTTATTGTTCGGAGAAGTGTCTCGATCATGTCCGCATAATTCACGAACCGTAGAGAGACACACTTAAGGATTCGACGTTGTTTGAGTAGTTATGGAATGATGAGAAAGAGACCGAATATTGTTCGGAGTCTCGGATAGGATTCAGGATATCACGAGGAGATCCGAAATGGTCCGGAGAATAAGATTCATATAAGGAAAGTCCTGTTTCGGAGTTGGGGAATGGTTCCGGTGTTTTCATCGGGAATGTTCTAGAAGGTTCCGGAATGTCCGACACTCCGGAGGGGAAGGGTACATGAATGTGTTATATCAAGTTGGTATGATTGCATCATGTACTAGGTGTCATCACTGAACAAAATAAAGGGTTTAATCAAATCCTAGTTTGAAAAAGTCAAACGCCAATTTGAAAGTCAACCGACTAATTTTGGGAAGTGGAGAGGGAGGTGGAAACCGAGTTGGGGAGGGACTCCCCTCCCCTTGGCCGGCCCCTCCACCTATAAAAGGAGGGGCAGGGCTCCCCTCCTAGAGACCCAACACCTCCACCTCTGAACCCTAGCCGCCGGCGCCGCCACCTCCTGCTGCCGCCGCCGCCCTAGGGCAAACCGCCGCCGTCGCCCTAGGGCAAACCGCCGCCGCCTAGCAACCCTATCCGCCGGCCAAGCCTCCTCCTCGGCGTGTCTAAACCCTAGATCGTTGAGGGCTCTCTCATAGTCCACCATACTCGCTCCGGCTTAAGGCGAAGCCCTGCGAGATCTCCCCTCTACTTCCGGTACCACGCCGTTGTGCTGCCGGAATCGCGAGGAGAGTGCTATAACCTCCGCTGCCTGCTGGAACAAGGGAGAGGAAGGTCTTCGTCGAGTACCGAACGTGTGACCGACTGCGGGAGCGCTGCCAGAACGCAGCGCCGGAAGGATCGTCTACGCGATCTTGAGATCGGGAAGAGTACGACTACATCACCCACGAGAATCCGCTCTCGTTAAACACTTTGGAATCTTCGAGGGTGAGTTATTCCATCGTCTCGTTGCTACAATCTAGTAGATAGATCTTGGCTTGTTTGTTTGTATGCGATAGAATTTTTTTTTGTTTTCCATGCTACGAAACCCTACAGTAGATCCATTCTTCCTCCTCTTTTTCATCTAATGAGCTTTCAGGTTCAGCAAATTCGTCTTCCATAGGCTCCTGCAAGGCATTAGCCTCTTTTGTTTGTGGAAAGCACCTATTAAAATATTCTAGAATATAGCCATTTTCTTCCTTGTAATTATCAAAGCAAAATTTAAGTATCTCATAAACCTCATATTCATAAGGTGCATCATCAGTATTTTCAAGAAAACTGGCAAGTTCAAATGCACCTTTGAAGGCAATAAATTCTTCAATTTGTTCCACATCATAAAAGTAATAATTTCCTTTAACATAAGAAGATATGGTAACATTATCATTATACTCACATTGAAAAGGTAGGTGTTTATACCTCCTATAGCAACAAGCTTTATCAAAGCAATAAGTAACATTATAAGTAGAGCACACCTCTCTAGCAATAGTATTCAATTTATCAATTTGTGCCCATAAGTGTTTCCCTTTTTGTGATAAACGGTGGTCCTTATAATAATTCTTTTGTTCTTCCGTGAACCCACCTTGCCAGTAAGAACTAGTTTCAAAGAAACCATCCATTGATAGAAAGCATGACCAAGAAAGACAATAACAGACCAGCAACTAGAGTACAGACTATTTTTTTTTGTGTTTTTCATAAGGGAAAGCAAACCAAACTAAACTAATTTTTTGGAGTTTTTGATAAAAATAGGCAAACAAAACCAAGCAAAAGAAACTAAGCAAAACAAAAACAAAGTAAAGAGAAAGGTTGTGGAGGACTCCCCTTGTGAAGACGTCCTTAACCTCCCCGGCAACGGCGCCAGAAAACTTGTGATGGCGCTTTGTTGATGAGGGAGCTTCTTCTTGTTTATTCCCCGGCAACGGCGCCAGAAAATCTTGTTGGCGTGTTATTGACGCCTCGTTGGGAGACCCCAAGAGCAAGGTGTGATGAGCACAACAGCAAGTTTTCCCTCAGTAAGAAACCGAGGTTATTGAACCAGTAGGAGGAAGGAAACAACTCAAAGGTGTTGCTAGCAACTTGGAGACCTACACAACACAAGCTAAAGACTTTGCCCCAACAAACAGTGAGGTTTTCAATCTCACCGGTTGTTGTAACAAAGGATTAACTGTATGGTGTGGAAGGTAATAGTGGTTTGCAACAAGTAAACAGTAATAGTGGAAGATGTATCAATGGTAAAGATTGGACCGGGGTCCATAATTCAATAGAGGTGTTCTCCTTAGATAAAAAAATATGGCATGATGGGTAAACAAATTACATCAGGGCAATTGACAGGACTAAGCAAGGCATATCAATTCAATACTAGACATCATGATCCTATGAGATTCGATTGGGCAATACAACAAGATACATAGACCGCCATCCAACTGCATCTATGACTAGAAGTCCACCTTTGGCTTATCATATGAACCCCATACAGTATTAAGTTGCAAGCAACAGACAACTGATTTAAGCAAAGTGTGTAAGGTAAACAATCCACTTGTTCCATGAACAAGGAACCGTTGTTTTCTCCCTAGTGTTAACAACACATCTACAACTTTAGATATTTCTGTCACTACCCTTAGATTAAATAGAGGCATGAACCCACTATCGAGCATAAATACCTCCTCTTGGAGTCACTAGCAACTACTTGGCCAAGATAGCCACTAACAACGGAGAGCATGCAAGATCACAAACAACACAAACATGATAGAATCAATAAGACAAAATCATTAATCAATATGACATAGTAATCTCAATATCCATCGGATCCCTGCAAACACAACATGCATGATTACAAATAGATGAGATCTTGATCATGAACGGAGCTCACAAGATCTAGACATTAAAGCACAAAGGAGGATATACAACCATCTAGCTACTACATGGACCCGTAGTCCAAGGTGGAACTACTCACGCTTCATACCGGAGGCTGGCATGATGAAAGAGAAGGCCTCCGAGATGATCTCCCCTCTGGCAGGGTGCCGGGAAGAGCTTCAGATCCCCCCGATCTAGGGACGATGGTGGAGGCGGCTATAGACGGTTTCGTGGAATATTGACCGGGTACTTAGGGTTTAGGCATCAGTGGCTTCTTATAGGCGAAGAGGGGGCTGAGGGGGTGCCCAAGGCGGCTGCACCCCCCCTCCCAGACGCGGGGTGGGCCCACCCGCGTGGCCAGGGGGCGTGGACCTCTCGAGGCCCTCCTTCGTCTCGTCTTCTGGCTTTGTGTTCCCCACGGTAAAAAAATGACTTTAGCTTTTGTCCCGTCCAATTCCGAGAATACTGATTTTCTGCCTTTCTGGAACCAAAAACAGAAGAAAACAAGCAATTGGTACTGTGGCACCTTGATAATAGGTTAGTATCAGAAAACATATAAAAACACCTCAAAGTGTAGACAAAGCAAAGCAAAGTAGATACTAAACAAACATGGAACATAAAAAGTTATAGATACGTTTCCGACGTATCAGTATTCAGTTCGTATGTCACGGAAATGTTGTTTCTATTTTGCGTGAGGGGTCATTTCAGTGGGCAAGGTAGGTTGGCGGTTTTAGTCCTCGTTTGGCTGGCAACCACAAAAAACCACTTCACTAACATTCTTGAAGCCAATAACTTTGTATAAAGAGTGAAGCACCTATCTCTACACTTAATGACTATGATGTTGTATTATGTGAAATATACAGGTAGAAACAATCAAAGACACTTCAGTTCCTATATAAAATATATTTTTAGAAGCAACCAAATTCTATAAAACAATATGAATTATTAAGAGCATATGTGAACTTACAATGTAATCTCCTTCATATTCATTGATAGTTTGATCATTCAAGAACGGTGCTAGTGTGATCTAATATTGACTCATGACATGCATGCAAAATCAAATGAAAAACTGCATGCACCAGAAATGCCAGAAGATATATTCAAAAATTGATAGATGATACAATAAAGATAACTTGGTATGCAAATAGTGAACTCGGCATATCCAACCTCAAGCATTCCATTTGGTGGAATATAGAGGTGATTTGTTGGTTCATTTTCAAGATTAGTAAAGTAGATAGTGTCACCATGAGCTTGCAAACCAAAAATATCCACCTCTACAACCTAAGCAATAGTGACCAGCACAGTTTTACCTTAATCTAAAGCCAGCGTCTAGTAAGAGAACTTATCCGAATGACCAAAGTTGGATTTATATCTGCTAACTAGCCGACATCAGATTCATATCAGAAAAAGAGATAAATCACAAACGACATGCACTAACAAAAATCAACTTTGCATGCTTACACACTCTCTCACGTACTAATGCTTCTTCTGAAGCAGATAAAAGCTAATATGGTCCGCATCTCTCAAATAAGGATGGGTATATCCTAAAATTGGCATCACCATGGACCTGCAGCAAACCAATGGTGAGATCAATTACTGAGATGCAATGATGGCTACTGATGTTATAATATACTTGTATGCAAGTGGGTGGGAGAGCTGAGCAATAAACCTTGAGCGCTATTGGCACCTTAGGCGATCATGATTGGATCCTCAATCCTATGTGCCAATATAGAGATCTTGGACAATATTAAACAATGAAATCATGCCATAAATCCTCCTCGAGCTTCCACCACCCTGTTCATGCATCATATAAGAATTATAAGGTTGCATGGACGCACTTTTCAATGCATGAAAGCGTGACTCGATAATCATATTCTTAGATTAGGGGTTTGGTGTATATCAATAAATTAGATGTGCATAGCTATGAACATTCTACCTCGATAGATAGAAGGTGCTTTGTTTTTTCTGTGATATTGTAAATTGCTTTGTTCGTTGTTTTAGAAGTCCAATTCCACGTTTGCACATAGCCTAGCATTGGGACATCAAACTAATCTAAACAAAATAAGAAAATTTACATCAAAAGCATGCATTTTTAGTAACCGGTAGTTTGCATGGATGCAAATATCATACCTAAAAGTAAAATTTAGGAACCTCGGGTGTAATTAAAAGACTCTAAATTTATTATGTACATGGATTCTGATAATTCACCTTTTATACATGGATAAAGGAGCTATCCCCGTTTAAAAACAGACATGTCTACCTCCCCGATGATAATAATACCACTCTTTTTCCAGCAAGCACAAGATCCATGCACGGTACACTACCGTGTGACAAAATTCACCTAGAGATGAGTATTTAAGTGACAATTAAAATAGATGAAAAGAGAAACAAAAAATATATGAACCTTAGCACTTATGGGACATTCCATCAAACATCTGCAAGGTAGTATACGAATGGTCTTGCTCTTGCACGTGTGTCATGCCAATTTATCCCTGCCTTGAGACAACGCAACTGAAGTATAAAATTGAAAAGTTACATGAGATTAGGTTAGGGAGAAACGAATTAGAAGATACAGGGCTAGCTAATCGCCATTAAACGACTCCCGTGGCTAATTGGGGATGGAGGAGAGAGGATCGAGGACTCACCGTGGATGGCGAACCCCTGCCTAACCTATTTCACCGCCCACGGAACAACCTCGACATGATGGAGTGAGCACGCCACTAGAGGAGAAGAGGGTTCTGTGGACAATCTCTCCTTATGACCAGGTAGGTCCCCCATCAATGCGAACAACTCACCTTCCATGAGGAGCCGGGGTGACACTAGAACGTCCGACCGCCCATCACCAAGGACATGATGATTCGGCCGTAGAGCACACAAAGCTACCACGTCAATCACCATGAACAACTCAACTCTTTAATCGGGTCAAAGCACCGAAGATACCAGGGAGACGATCTCCCATTCCCCGTGAACAAAACAAGAAAAAACCACCCCACCGAAGATACATCGTGACAAACCAGACCCACAAAAATAGGACCACCCGTCGAGTGGAAAAAAGCACGCTGCACACCCACCAGACTATGGAACAACGCATGTGCAAGCCCATCCACCATCCACGCGAAGCAGTGCGGAAGCAACAGCTCCACAGGCCCACAAACAACGACGATACCAACAATGGCCCACATGCAGATACATGAAACCGCAGCACGCAAGGCAGGTGCCAGAAATGTCTCTGTGCCCACAAAGCTTAAGATATAGATATACTGATGCGATAAGGTTCTGGGAGTTCCAATGATAAAAAAAACTACTCTCTTGGTCCATATTAATAGTCTCAATTAAATATTTAGCCATAATTGAGGCCATTAATATGGACCAAAGAGAGTACTTTCTCCGATCCAAATTAATGATCTCGGACTCTTTTTAGATATGAATAGTGCTAGATATATTTGAATTTAGATAAATGGCTATTAATTTAAATTGGATGGATTAGCGAAAGACATAGGTGGTTAATTAAAGCCATAGAGAGATATGATATATACTTACATAGTTTATAGATACCCTTTCAAGATAAGGCAAAGAAACTGTCACGTAGTTAATTAACACTTACATTATGTGCCTTGTTTAGTTACAAAGCAAACGGTCGCTGTGCTGAAATCATTAGCAATCGTTTGCATTGACAGTGATCCTAAATAGCCATACCATGCGCCCCGAACGCCCTTCGGCAGATGGCCTGAGAGCCCTCCCTGCCCACCAGGCTTAAGCCTATAGATATATACGAAGTACTTGTTTTATTTGTTAAAAATATATTGCTAGCAAAATATGGACTAAAATATGTCTAGGGTGATATGTACATAGAATGTTATGTGCTTAGACGATAGGAGAGAAGAGGCGATTCTAACGCACTGATGGGGGAATACCAATCGGGGTATACCCACGAAGCGAATTCGCCAGCTGGATCGAGCCGACTGGAACCTAGCCCTGAGCGGGTCGACTCGCCCAATACGACGACTGGCGCATGCTGGACCCAAACGACTGGCGCCGACTGGAGGCCCAAGACGGCGACTCCAATAGAAAGCCCACCAAAGCACTTGTAAACCCTAACTGGCTGCATATATAAAGCCACCAGGGGCACCCCCACGGGATATGCTCTCTCATATTAGATTAGATCTAGTCTCTCCCACCGCCTCCGGCGACTCCATTGTAAACCAATCTATGAACATATACTGGATTGATAGCAGGACGTAGCGATCCTCCACCGAGGGGACGTGAACCTGGGTACATCGCGTGCCAATCTCGCTCCCGGATTCTCCTACGTCGCCTTGCTCCCTCTACGTAAGCTACCCCAGTAGCATTTGCCGTGACCATTTCCACGACAGTTGGCGCCCACCGTGGGGCAAGCGGTGCTTGGAGGGTGATAATCCGGGCGGGATCCCTCGCCTTCAACGCCGACTGGATCAACTCGAGCTGGGTCCAGCACTGGCCAACGCGACCTCGACTTCACCTCGCGCAGCAGCTGAGTTTTAATCCCATCTTATTTCACGTTTACTACTTTTCTACTTGATTATTTAATTTGCACCTGACGCCCTGCATATGAGCTGTTGCCGTGTACGATTGTTTGTACGATTGTTTGGAGAATCTAATCCATCCTTGATGCAAAAACGGATTGGAACACGCCTCCGTATACGAAACTTCTGAGCCACAATCGTACAAGTGCTTTCCACGCATGCCAGTAACGTCCGCCGTTGTATGATCCGATCGGGCTCACCCAAAAATACTGAAGCGGCGACGATTACAAACGCTTCATCATGTCAGCAAGCAAGGATGTGAAGCCATCGAAAAACAAAACGCACATGGCCATGACTTATGGGTTATTTCTGTTCGATCCGATCTCTCATATTCTTACTCTACCTATCAATTACTAATTTTTTATTTGGTCTAACACTTCACGCTTTATTTGATCGCACATGGCTGTGAGTCATGGCGTGAATTGGAGGTCGAGTTGACTCGTGGAGACGGGTGCGCACATCAGCATAGGTCACCGTGATGCGTTTCCTCGGTCGTGGACTTATCCTCGGGATTCTTCCCTCGCGGATTCATTATGTTCCGAAACTCGTCTAAACGCGGACACTCTTAAACGCGGACTCGCTAGACTCGGGGATTCACCCGCCGCATACTCGTCCGGCGCGAACTCGCTCGCCATGAACTCGTCATCACGGACTCGCCATGTTCGACGACTCGCCCATCATCGCCATAGCGCGACCACCGTCCGCCGCGTCGACCCTGTGTCCGCCGCGTCGACTTCGCCATAGCGCGACCTCCGTCCGCCGCGTCGACCCCGTGTCCGCCGCGTCGACTTCGCCATAGCGCGACCTCCGTCCGCCGCGTCGACCCCGTGTCCGCCGCGTCGACTTCGCCATAGCGCGACCTCCGTCCGCCGCGTCGACCCCGTGTCCGCCGCGTCGACTTCGCCATAGCGCGACCTCCGTCCGCCGCGTCGACCCCGTGTCCGCCGCGTCGACTTCGCCATAGCGCGACCTCCGTCCGCCGCGTCGACCCCGTGTCCGCCGCGTCGACCCCGTGTCCGCCGCGTCGACTTCGCCATAGCGCGACCTCTGTCCGCCGCGACAAATGCGTACACCGCGCCTGCTAGGGGACCTTCATCGTCCGAGTCGCCAGAGAGGGTCGCATGCCACGCTGCTTGGACTCACCACTGGGCTTCTCTTCCCTTCGGTAAAAATCAATTCGCCTTTGTCAACCTTTGATAGAGCGACTCACAATGGCCAAGTAATGCGGACGAGGACTCGCAAACCGAGCCTCGGATCGTCCACGAAAAACGCTAACCGAGAGCCATCATTGGAGTCGCCTTGCTCGACTGGCCTCCCGGGCCAAGACAAATGGTAGTGCTACACAAACAGCACCATGTCCTCCTCAACCTTAGACAGTGCGACTCGCACGGCCAAGTACTGCGGACGAGGACTCGCAAACCGAGCCTCGGATCGTCCACGAAGAACGCCAAGTCGAGAGCCATCTTTGGAGTCGCCATGCGACTGGCCCCCCGGGCCAAGACGAGAGACTCGCTAACAAAACAGCGCAATCAACATCATCGCGGACTCGCAAACATCGCGGACTCGCCACACTCGGGGACTCTCCCCTCGCGGACTCGCAATCATCGCAGACTCGCCACACTCGGGGACTCTCCCCTCGCGGACTCGCAATCATCGCGGACTCGCCACACTCGGGGACTCTCCCCTCGTGGACTCGCAATCATCGCAGACTCGCCACACTCGGGGACTCTCCCCTCGCGAACTCGCAATCATCGCGGACTCGCCACACTCGGGGACTCTCCCCTCGCGGACTCGCAATCATCGCGGACTCGCCGCGCTCGGGGACTCGGCGCGCTACAGACAGCGGACTCGCCACGCTCGGGGACTCGCCAGTCGCCGCGCTCGGGGGCTCGGCGCTCGCCACTCGCCATGCTCGGCAGCAACCACTACTATTTTCAGAATATGCATCTCTAAAGAGCCTCAAGTCGCCTCTACAAGCCAACTCGAGCCTTGGGGACTACTCCTAGGCATGCTGCATGTACGCGTGGTTCCACGACCGCGGCTCGCCCTCGTCGACTCTCCACTCGCGTACCCTCCACGCTCGGGGACTCGCCGCCGGGGACTCACCACCGCGGACTCTCCCTCGTGTACTCAACACGCTCGGGGACTCGCCACCGCGGACTCGCCCTCGCGTACTCAACACGCTCGGGGAATCGCCACCGCGGACTCTCCCTCGTGTACTCAACATGCTCGGGGACTCGCCGCCGTGGACTCTCCACTCGCGTACTCTACTCGCCGCCGGGGACTCGCCACCGCGGACTCGCCCTCGCGTACTCAACACGCTCGGGGAATCGCCATCGCAGACTCGCCCTCGCGTACTCAACGCGCTCGGGGACTCGGCGCGCTCGGGGACTCGGCACTCGCCGGTCGCTCGACCTCGCCACTCGCCGCCCTCAGGGACTCGCCACGCTCCACGTTCGGGGACTCGCCACAACTGGCGGCTTCACTGACACCCTGCGTCTATCGCCAACTGGCCATCACCAACTGGCTTACGCCGACCGCCTCCCGCTTCACGGTTCTTTTCTCTATTCAGGAGCTCGTCGCCGATTCGCCACGACCCATCGTCAAGACTCTCCGCGCCCTGCCTCAAGCCCGCGTCGAATCGACAACGCGCTCGGGGACTACTGATGGGGGAATACCAATCGGGGTATACCCACGAAGCGAATTCGCCAGCTGGATCGAGCCGACTGGAACCTAGCCCTGAGCGGGTCGACTCGCCCAATACGGTGACTGGCGCATGCTGGACCCAAACGACTGGCGCCGACTGGAGGCCCAAGACGGCGACTCCAATAGAAAGCCCACCAAAGCACTTGTAAACCCTAACTGGCTGCATATATAAAGCCACCAGGGGCACCCCCACGGGGTATGCTCTCTCATATTAGATTAGATCTAGTCTCTCCCACCGCCTCCGGCGACTCCATTGTAAACCAATCTATGAACATATACTGGATTGATAGCAGGACGTAGCGATCCTCCACCGAGGGGACGTGAACCTGGGTACATCGCGTGCCAATCTCGCTCCCGGATTCTCCTACGTCGCCTTGCTCCCTCTACGTAAGCTACCCCAGTAGCATTTGCCGTGACCATTCCCACGACACGCACCTTGTCCCCGACCAGTTTGTCGGTGATCTTCCCATGATTTGCTCGATAGGAGAGTCGGCGGGGAGGAGCAGTAGGGAGGATGGACGAGGAAGATGGGGAGAGACCTCATTACCTGCATTTGGGAGTCATGGAGCTCAGAGAGGATGTGCTTCGGCTACAAAGAGGGCTGGATAGAGTATAGGCAAGGCGGAGAATATCTAGAAGAAGGTTCTGATTATGTTGGGCTTATAGCTCCTATGCGACGTCTTTACATGGAATTGGAAGGAACACGACATCGTTGAAAAGAATAGCTCGCACGCGACACTTCTGAAGCGGCAAATAGCTCTCGTGCGACACTTCCACTTAACCCCACGAGACCGTCAACGAATTCGAATCAGCTGAGCACAGTAGGACCCACAGCCTCTCCACGTCACGGCGGAACTCACCTGATGTCCACCTCATATCGTGGGACCCACCCTGTGGTTGAAGAGAGCCGTTGGCCCCGATCCGTCCCCGCACCCGAGCACTCCCGCCACCGTTCCAGCATCTCATCCCCTTCTGTTTTCTTCTCCGGCGAGCAAGTACGGCAACGCCGGCGAGGGATGTCGAGCTCTGCTTCCTCCCACCGCTCATGGCCTCGGTATGGTGCGGTGCCGATGAGGAGGTGCCCCGATTGCCCCCGTACCGCGCCCCTGAAGCGGCTTGTCACATCCACCGACAAGAACGGCAACATTGGTCAGGAATTTGTGAAGTGTGAGAGCAAGCCCGAGCCGGAAAAGGTGAGATCTGAGTGTTCCGAGCGCCAATTTCTCGCTTTTCTTTCGAAATTTCATGCATTTCATCGAATTTGGGATTTAGGGTTCATCTCTGCGATTTCAGGAACTGCCAAAATGTGGGCATTTTGAGTGGATTGATGAGTACATCGAGCGAATTGGGGTGGAGGTAGCATCCCGGGAGCTCGAAAACCCGTCCGTGGTGGAGCAATTGGGATGTGGCAACCCCATTTCCGCTGGTACTACGGTGGATGCGGAAGTGAAGGCCGAGCTAAAGAAGATGAACAAGCAGCTAAGGCAAATCATCGAATTGAAGAAGCAGGACAATCTGATGGCTGGTTTTTTTTATTTTTGTGTAATTTCTCTCGGATTAGTTTATCTCCTCATCGTTAGTCATTAGACAGCGCAGTCAGTGTTCGAGTGATGCTTTGTAATGGATGTAATGGTCTATGTCTTTGGCTTGAATAAAATGCAACACAAATTCGGGCTAATTTTGAGCTGCTCTGTTTTCGAAATCAGTGTTTCTTCAGTTTCGTCAGTTTCGTCAGTGTTCCTTTTATCAGTGTGCAAGGGGCGCCCGTGTGCAGGGGAGGGGGAGGGGTTGAAAAGTAAAAAATAATTGACGAGGATTGAAAAAGGTCAGACCCAAATATAACTTAGCCATGCCAAAATGGACGTATCCAGGCCCAATAGTAACTATATGTTGATTGGGCAAAAAAAATGGTACTCACGTTACAATCTAAATAGGAACGTGTGGATCTGCAGATACTCGTGCTCAGATTGCAATCTTTTTTTTTTGCAAAAGTAAATATATAAATGAAGTCCAAGGACATCCATTTAACTAATATAACTTGGGCGCTCCTTTAACTTATGTAAATATGTAAATGTCTTATTTGAAATGAACCATGTGTTGTATGAACTTGTTTTTGTGTCTTTTGTTTTATACACTTGTAAATATATAATTATTGCACGAGTATTATATGAACTTGTTTTTGTGTCTTTTGTTTTATACACTTATAAATATATAAATATTTCACGAGTATTATATGAACTTGTTTTTGTGTCTTTTGTTTTATACACTTGTTGTTTGGGGTGTTTTGACAAATGACAATACAATAAAACACAGATTACAATGAAACAAGGGATAGATAATATTGGGATAACATTACTTATATTAGATAGGGGGAATCGATAACATTACAATAAAAATAAAAAGTACAATAATATAGAAGGGGAGGAATAGGCGCCCCGCCTAAACCCTGGGCTAGCCCCTAAACCCTAACCCCCTACTCCATCGGCGGTGGAGGCGGTGCCGGTGCAGCCGCATTCCACGCCGCCAGCCTCTCCCACTGGTCCCGCTTCCGTTGCTCCTCCCAGAAGGCCCGACCATTGGCCTCCCGTTGCTCCTCCTCCTGCCGTCTGCGCCTTTTCTTCAAGGAGCGCCGGGCCTCCTTCTCCTCCCACCTGGCGATAGCAGCCTCCTGCTTTGCCTCCTCCTTCGCCGCCTTAGCCCAGTAGGCTTCGGAGGGGAGGTCGCCGCCGTCGGGGAGGTTGGGGACGGGGTTGTGGACGATGGGGCCCTGGTCTTCCCAGGGGCAGGGCGGGGACTTCTTCTCCTGCTTCTTGCCACGCTTGGGGCGCGTGGGCGCCCGCTGCTCCCACCACTGCTTGTGGTCCGGGTGGTTGTCCTCGTCGCTTAGTTCGGTGTCGGAAGGGGGAGGTCGCCATGGTCGGAGTGTTTGGGGGGCGGCTGGGAGGAGGCAAAGGGACGGGCTCGAGGTTGAAGAGATGAGGGGCAATATGAGATGAGGAGGCAAAGGCGTTTTGCCTATTTATTGAGGACGGAGCGTGAAGGGCGGCGTGGGAATCCAGCGTCGTGTTGGCGCAGACACCAAGACGAGACGCGTGCGCTGCGTTGCCCCTACATGCATGATCAATGCGAAAGAGACGGGAAGCGGGGCAGCGGGCGTGATCAATGCGAAAGAGAGAAAAAAATAGCTAGGATGCGACGCCCCCGCCCCTGCATGCATGCATGTGCATTAATGCGAAAGAGAGAGAAAAACGTCCAAGGTAGTTGTTCATTGGCAGTGAAAAATAAAAGGGAAAATATAATTTGGCCTTGATTTACTTCGGTAATAAATGCAGGAATCTAGTACCAAGGTACTCGTTCGTTTTTACACACGCAAGAAAAATCGGTGGGAGTAATATTGACTTTTTGTATGGCGCATGAACCAGATGGAAGTAAATTTGACTGAAGAAAGTTGTTCGACGTACACGTATTTAATGGGACAGCGCTGTTGCACGCAAAATAGCTAGACTGCGACGCTAGGGGCAGCTGCTGCATGCATGGTGCAGCCCGCCCAGACGCCGAGACGAGACGCGTGCGCTGCGTTGCGTGTGGGAAGCGGGCGTGATCAATGCGAAAGAGAGAGAAAAAATAGCTAGGATGCTACGTACTGTAACCCCTGCACCGCCGCCCCCGACCCTGCATGCTGCATGCATGGTGCAGCCCGCCCCGCCCAGCGCCCACGCATGCCACGCTCGGTCCAACGGTCTGGAGTGTGCCAACGCTGTACGTTATATTTATTACATATTTTAGATTTTGATATTTTTTCTGCTGGTCATAGTGACATGCATACTCCCTCTGTCCACAAATAAGTGTACGTTTGGCTTCAAAATTTGTCCACAAAAAATGTACTTCTACCTTTCCAATGCACTTGGGCATCCACTATGTAGTCCATAAGGCTATCCACAAGCCAAAAAGTAGTCCATATGGCTATCCATATACATAGTGGAGGTTTACTTTAGAAGATTTTCCTTAAGGGTGACCTACAAGCTTATGGGTTGCCCACAAGCAATAAACATAGATGTGGTATCATGCATATGTTACTAGTCTAAGTTACTACTACATAGTGCAAAATAACATAGATGTGGTATCATGCAAAGTCTCATTTATTACAATGAACCTGAGGGAAGTAAGTTTGATTGGAGAAAGTTGTTACACGTAAACTTATTTAATGCGACGGAGGAAGTAAATACGCTGCAGCGCTGTTGGACGTAAAATAGCTAGACTGCGACGCTAGGGGCAGCTGCATGCCCGCATGGTGCAGCCCGCCCCGCCCAGCGCCCTCGCATGCCACGCTCGCATGCCACGCTGTTGCACGTAAAAACGATGAAGCCAATCAGATTCCAGAATCATCCATCCCACGGATCGCCAAGAGCTAGCCACGAAATCCTTCTAAGAGACGTCAACCAATCAGGTTGCAGAACAAGCCCTTCCACGGATCGCCCAGAGCCACCCGCGGAATCCTTCTAGAAGACGCGATCGGACGGCCACAATGTCGCACTAGGGTTAGATCTACGGTCCTCATTCGGCCTTAGGGTTAGCGGGGTTTAGGATGCAGTCAACGGGGTTTCACAAGTTTGACCAAACATTCAAATGTGCATAACTAATTCAAAAAAAATCAAAAAAATACCAAACCTTCGCATGGTGTCATGTTATGTCACATAGTTGTGAGGAAAAATATCAAACTTGGTCTATTGATCATATTTCAAAAAACCCTTCACAAAATGACCTATCTCCTCCGAGGTTTTCTGGCTTTCGGGTCAAATGACCAATGATATGGCTAGAATCAAGGCATAGTTTGTGATAATGTGCCCATATTTGGCATGCATGTCTATAATGGGATGACTAACAATGTTGTAGCACAAAGTTTTCCTTTTCGACGCACAGAAAAATCATTTTCTATTTTCTGAGTGCCGAAAGAGGGGGGGATTTGTGAAGCAACCACCAAATTGAAGTTTCAAAATGATAACATCCTATTTTTCAAAAATACTAGACCACCTAGAATGTACAATTTCCCAACCTGAGTATCTCAAACCTTTTATTCCATCCCTGGTGAAAAAGACAAATCCTGCCGAATCGGTTGGAAGTGGGTAAGATATGAACTACAGGTACATGATTCCATGCTGATGATTTTTTGTAAAAATAATTTTTAGGTTCACAATATTCTATTTCATCAGAGATCCAATGCTAGTTTTGCGAGCCTCAGCCCCTAGCTAAGAATATTTATGAAAACCCTTCAAGTTTGACCAGACATTCAAATGTGCATAACTAATTCAAAAAAAAATACAAAACCTTCGCATGGTGTCATGTTATGTGACATAGTTCTGAGGAAAAATATCTAACTTGGTTTTAGAAATGGTCGAAAAAAACTTGCTTAGAAATGGGGTGGTTTACCCTAGCTTTGGAGCCCATTTCTACCCCATTTTGGGTGAGGGTGAGTTGTACTTCACAAAAGGGATCAGGGTGAGGATGAGTTGTATTGTACATATGAGAAAAACGTTGGAAGCTCATACAAACATAGAAAAGTGACATAGCTACATATGTTGAAATTCAAATTTACCATCATATTTGAAATTTGTCCAAATTATCAACAAGTGACAAATTATTATAATAACAAATGTTTACAACAACAAGTGCCAAATTATTACAACAACAAGTGTCAAATGTTTACAAAAATAACAAATGTTTACAATAACAAATGTCTATTTCTTTTGGCTCTTCTTACCCCTCGTTTTCTTCTCCTTCACAAGTTTCACACCACACAATAGGTTTATGCTCTTCTTTTTCTTACCATTACCATCTGGCCTCCCCACAGCACGTACAAGAGTCTCCTTCACCTCCTGCACCTCCTCAACAACCTCATGATCATGATCCAGAGCCTCATCAACATGGTCACTTTGCACCAGAGCCTCAACAACATGGTCACTTTGCACCAGAGCCTCAACAACTTGGTCAGTTTGCACCAGAGCTTCAACAACAGGCTCATTTTGCACCAGAGCCTCAACAACAGGCTCATTTTGCACCAGAGCCTCAACAACAGGCTCATTTTGCACCAGAGCCTCAACAACAGGCTCATTTTGCCCCTCATTTTGCACCAGAGCTTCCAAATCAGAAACGGTGTGCCCTAAAGCCTCAACAGTTTGCACATCATCCTCCAAAACAAGTTCAGATTGCACCTCAGCAGCACCAAACATGATCTGGTTAGTTCTCTTCTTTCTTTGGCCATTGATTCTTGCCCTTTTCACTGGCTAGCATTCGTCAACAACAAGAGGTGGGCCTTTTTCTCCACGCTTCCTCCTGAAAACAAGCAAGTTAGCTGGGGGAGAAAAATCATCAACAAGAAATGGGATAGATTTTGGATGAACATACTTTGGCTTTTCAGCAGTGTATCTGCACTTGGTAGAGCCAGATCGGTGTCCAAGTTCTTCACAGAGTTTGCATCTATTCTTGTTACCTTTTTGGGCCCTTTTTGGCTTGGCATATTTCTTTTCATCTTTCTTTCCCTTCTTGCTGCTCCCACCTTTCTCAAACCAAGCCTTGAATCTACTCTGCTTGGGCCTGCCAGCCTTTCTTTTCATCAAAGGAGGACACAAGGAGAACTGAATGTCCACTTCAGGCCACTGAGACTGATCTGTAAGTGCTGGAATTGGTGTTCCATATGCAGCCTTGAATTTTGCTACAGAATAATACTCATGCAAATATGGGTGCATATTTAGCTTGTGTTTGGAGGCCAAGAAAAGTATGGCATGCTCACAAGGCTTCCCGGTGTGTTGTCACTCAAGGCATGTGCATTCATGCAATTGAGTGTCAACAACATGCCTCCTGCCAGTCTTTGTATCTCTGACTTCAGCACCCCGCAATGAGGATTTCTCAACACGCAAATGTGCAAGATTTCTGCTCCTGTTGACCACCTGCTGCACAACATCAGGAAGCTTATCTCCTTGAAGAACATCACCAAGCCTTCTTCTCAATTCCCACAACCTCATGATCATGATCCTGATCTGGTCAACCATGTCATGGACAGGCAAGTCTTTTAACTCCTTCACTTTGTTGTTGAAACTTTCTGCCAAATTATTGTTGATATGATCACATTTGATGGCAGTGTTAAAACCAGACTGTACCATAAAAGAGAATGGTAGGTTTCCAACCATGTACAAAACTTGACCATATCCTCCTCAGAGCATGCCGCCTTAATCTTCTCAAGGTGATATGAATGTGTCTGCCTGGTGTAAGATCTTGCTGCTGGCCACATGCGTCCAAAATCATCTCCTCTGAATTTTTTGATCAAATTCATCCACATATGGCCGAAGCACTCCCTCTGCTCAGCATGAGGGAAAACAATCTTCACTGCATTTTCTAAACCTTTACATGCATCTGTGTGCACTGCCAATGGAGAGACTGGCCCTATGCATCTTTTCAACTGCATCATGAACCATGTCCATGATGCCTCTGTCTCAGACTGAAACATGCCAATAGCTACAGGGAACATCCAATTGTGTCCATCTAAAGCATTGCATGCTGCTAGTTGACCATTCCACTTTCCAGTCAAGAAAGATGAGTCTATACTCAAATATGGACGGCAACCTGCTTTGAAACCATCGATGCAAGGCTTTAAAGCCATGAAGAATTTAGAGAAGAAGACTTTCCCATCAGCTGTTACCTCAGTATCTATCTCCACAACACTGCCAGGTGACCTCTTCTCTACTTCTGCTTTGAAGTTATAAAGCATTAGAAAGGTATTTGCCCAATCACCATATAGCTCTTTCATTGCCCTTTGCTTTGCCTTCCACACTGTAGTATAATTCAGCTTAATGGGGTACTGCTTTTCCAAGTCTATTTTCAGTCTCTTTGCAGTGTTGTTTGGTGTTGTGGCTAAAATGGGCTTGATCTTTTCTGCAACCCATAATTGTGATGTCATCTTTATAACTGTTTGAGAACTTGTAATGCAAGTATGAGGTTTTGGAATTTGATTCACTCTTATTGTCCTTCCATCAGGTTGGCGTCTAGCAGATATATACCACTTGCAAGGCTTGGCACCACCATCATAACCTATGCATTTTGCATAGAACTTCTTTTTATCAGTCCACATAGTCTTGGTAGCAAACTCACGTTTGACTGCATATGTCCTGAAACACATCCTGAATTCATCCATGCTTGGAAACAATCTCCCAACTTCAATAACTGGGTCCTCTCTGTCATAAACTGTTACTAGCTCATCATCATGTGCATCATCTACATGAACTGCAGCATTTTCCAACAACTCTAGATCTATATCTGCCTCTTCATCTCTTAAATGGTTGTCACCATCATTTGAAGCTTCATCCCTCTTCTTATCCTTGTCTCTGTCATCTATAGGAATGCCAAAAAGCTTTGCCATTTCAATGTCATCTATTGGTGCAATGACCAAATCAGTGCGGTCATGTATCTCAACTGAATTCCAATCAACAGTTACAATCCTTTGTGCATTACCATCTGCAGCCTCCCCTTGTGCATTAGCATCATCATCCTCCACTGTTAACACTTCCAACTCAGTAAGTATAGGCATTACTTGCCTTTGTGCAGCCCAATCATCCTCGACCATCTGAGCAGCCAGCTTCGAGGCCACATATCCAACCCTCGAATCAGGTTTCAGATCAATGAGCTCTGCTAAAAACAGAACAGTTTTGCTTGTCCAACCGTTTCGCTCATCGATTTCATCAACTATATGTTCCCCTGTCTCAACCCTAACATAGTCACATTTGCAATCATCAAATCGTAACAAAGAAACTTCTTGCTCTGGCCCCCAAACCACACTATCCCCAATTTTTTCCACCATTTTCCTTACTGCCTCCTCTCCCATGTTTATTAGCTCTTGGGGATCAACATGTTCTAATTCCACCTCCCATTTAACAACCGTGTATCTCTCAATGATCTGCGTGCTTCCATCAACTAAAACAGCCCTAGAGGGAAAGAAATTGATGCGAAATTCGAAGGTTTGGCGCGCAACATCGTCTCCCCTGTTTTTGGCGGGCACTGTGAGCTAGCGGAAGCGAACAGAGAGCTCAACCTTAGAGAAATTAAGTGCATAGATACGGGATATACCGATTAGAAGTCCCCTCTCCATGGTCCATATCGTTCCCCCTCGCCCCGTTCAGCACACCCTCGCCTCCACAATCTAGCATCAATGGGCACGCTCAGATCTCGAATTGAGAAGAATGGGAGAGGAATTAGCTTTCAGATGGCACTCACCACCTTCGTCATCGAACGAAAGCGCCGCCGCCTAAATTAATTACCGTGCCGCCGCTGCCGGCGCCGAGAACGATGGGTGAGGTCCGCCGCCGCCGTCGGGGAAGCTACAGTCAGTGTTACGCGCGCTCTCGGTCGGAAGCGGTTGGTTTGACTGGCTGTCCCAACCAACCGGTTTGGCTTAACCCTAATATTGGAACAAAGTTAAATGTGTCCTTACGACCGTTTTAAGGCCCATGTGGCCCTGGGATATTAGCTGCCTCACAACCGTCGCATGCGAGCTATTCTTTTCAACGATGTCGCTTTCCTTCCAATTCCATGTAAAGACGTCGCATAGGAGCTATAAGCCCGATTATGTTGGCGAGGGAGGATTTATCTGAGGGAGAGAGCAAGGATGTGTGCGATTTTGAAGGAGGCAGAGACTTCAGATCTAGGGATGGTAGGAGTAGTGGGAGAACCAAGCATGGCCGATTTAGCGGAGTGGTGGAGATCTTCAACGGTTTTGGTAGGCGGAAGACTGAGTTCATGTATTTTGGTGATGTCGTGGGCGGGTTAGATATAACGGCGAAGAGCACCACCGTGCCTAAGATTAATAATAGGTGTGGTTGTTGCTAGTTCGGAGCAGCGTGCAACGCCATTAATAATAGGTGGTGTCGAATCCTGCATCACCTTTACCGTCAATTGGAGCAGTGATTAGGGCGAGATTGGAGAAATCGAGATCTGCCATGGACACAGAGTTTGAGCTCGAGCGGGTACAAAAATATGGCTTGGAGCTAGGCCATAGGGCCTAGGAGGTTGATATGGGTCGAGAGTCGAAGAGGCCCAATATAGTGGTTGCACCCTCGCTTGCTTGGCACCGCATCTCCTTCGTAGCGAGATCCATTCTAGGGTTCCACCTGCGATAGAAGAGTAGTCACGAGTTGGAACAAGAAGGATGGTAGGAACGAGTTGGGGAGGAGCGTCCTTTGTTATCATACTCAATTTGGTTGGTGAAGGACCTCCCTAAAATTAGCAAAGGAGGTTTGATGCATGTAAAATGCATATTTTTTTGTAGTTTTTTGTGTCGTATTCTATCATAATTGCATCATATATGTGCTTATAATCATGGTTACAATCATATTTAATAATAAAGATAACTATGCAGACATAAAAAAACCTATTTTGCGTATTTTTGACTTCCGGAATAGACTTCCTACCCAGGTGGGTAGCTGTGCGCCCATGGGTATACAAAGATTTAAGCAACATGGATCCATTTTAGCTTGTTTTTCTAGTAGAACGTGGATTTCTGGTGTACGAAAGTGGTTTCGGAAATTTTGTTCGGATTTATTTTCATCAAAGTAAACTATGGGATTTGACTTTTTGTGCCAAGTGATTTGACTTTGATCAAAACAAATTCGAACGGAATTTCTAAAACCACTTTTGTACATGAGAAATCAGCGTTCTACTAGGGACCTTAGCAAACTCACCTGGGTAAAACAGATCTGTATTGCTTACATATCCATATACCCATGGATACACAGCTACCCACCTGGGTAATGAATCCACACTAGGGACCTTAGCAAACTCAAAAGGACCTAGAATTTTTCTACGCCAGCTTTTATACAAGGCCAATACATGGGGCGCCTAGATCACACCTAGGACAACAAGATGCCCGAGAGAGGGCCCATGGCACGGTTAGATGCCCTAGCCATGCGGTGGGACCTATCCCCCTCGATGCTCTGATATATCATCGATCTTCGCATCCCTGGCCTGGTCTTGACCTAAAACGCATATATACTACCCCAATTGTGATCCCAAATCGCAGCGCACTGATACGTCGAAAACATATCTATAATTTTTTACGCTCCATGCTTGTTTAGTATCTAATTTGCTTTGTTTTGTCTTCACTTTGAGGTGTTTTTATATGTTTTCTGGTACTAACCTATTAACAAGATGCCACAGTGTTAGTTGCATGTTTTCTTCTATATTTGGTTCTAGAAAGGCAGAAAATCAATATTCATGGAATTGGACGGGACAAAAGCCAAAGTCATTATTTTCCCGGACCCACAGAACCATGAAGCAAAGACGGAGTAGGGCACCAGGGTGGCCGCACCCTCCCAGGCGCAGGCAAGCCCTGGTGGCGCCTACAGGGGGTGTGGACCCACTGGCCCTCCACCGACCTTGCCTCCTTCGCCTATAAGAATCCCCCGGGGAGAAAACCCTAAATCATCCATCATACTTCGAGAAAAACCTCCGTAGCACCGCCGCCAACGAAAAAGGAGATTCGGGGGACAGAAAGTCTCTGTTCCGGCACCCTGCCGGGACGAGGAAGTGCCCCCGGAGCCATCTCCATCGATCTCCATCGCCATCTTCATCACCGTTGCTGATTCCCATGATGATGAGGGAGTAGTTCTTCCTCGAGGCTAAGGGCTCTACCGGTAGCTATGTGTTCATGTCTCTCTATGCATGGTCATATTGTGATCATGAGCTTTGTAATCAAGTAGATCTACCTTGCTACTCAAGTGCTTTAATAGATCTCTGCTCTCCCCATGTGTGTGAAAGTGATAGCGTGCACGCCATGGTGGCACTTAGGTTTGAGTCTACATAAATATTCTTTGTGCTTTAATAGATCTATGCTTTTCCCCACGGGTGTGAAAGTGACAGCGTGCATACCATGTGTGTCACTTTGTCTAGATTGAATATTTGTTATGAGTTATATTTGGAGTTGGATGTCTCTATGAAATTGTGGTGTTTGTTGGAACCATTTAGCGCTCAAGGTGACAGTGTGGGGTTATCTAGATTGGAGAATGCGGACTTTGAGGATTGTTGTTATAGCCCTACCGATGATTAGAGTGTCCAACCGGAGAGTAGTTAAGAGTAGTATCATGAAGAGAGGATATTTATATGAGAGAGTGTTCACTAGTGAAAGTATGATCCTTAGGCCTTGTTTCTAAACATTGAAACACCTTTTGCATCTAGATCTATTGCATGTTTGCTTGCTTTAGTCTTTACCTCACCATCAAGCTATTTTCTGGCACCGTTACTACTTGTATTTCACTATCTCTTTGTCGAACTAGTGCACCTATACACCTGACAAGTGTATTGGGTGTGTTGGGGACACAAGAGACTTCTTGTATCTTGATTGCAGGATTTCTTGAGAGGGAATACCTTTGACCACTTCCTCCCTGAGTTCAATAAACCTTGGGTAATCCACTTAAGGGAAACTTGTTGCTGTTCTACAAAGTTCTGCACTTGGAGGCCCAACAACTGTCTACAAGAATAGAAGTGCGTAGACATCAAGCTATTTTCCGGAGCCGTTGCCGGGGAGGTAAGGTAAAAGGTACTCACATCCTCCGGTGTGAGTGCTCAAAGTTATTTCCCTTAGATTCTGCAATTTTGTCTTTTTGTTTCTTGTTTTCACTAGTTAGGATTAATGGAAAACAACAACAAAATTAGAGAGCTTTATAGTGTTTATCTTGAGTTAGGACATGAAGTGTTTGAAGAGAAAATTAAAAAACCTATGGAACTTTATTTGCATGCTAATAGCAATGTTATTAGTATGAATTCTTTGGACACCATTTTTACTAATGGTATGGAAACGTCTAAGCTTGGGGAAGCTAGTTTTTATGAGAAAGATTTGTTTAATTCCCCAGCTTTGGGAAAGAAAATTTGCTCTGATGATACTTTATCTCCCATATGTGGTAATTCTAATGATGCTCGTGATATTTTAAAGCCACGTACTGAAAGTGTCCCTTTTAAAATACCTACATAAATTGTTGATCATGTCATGGATAACTATTATTTTGGGGATGGAACTGTCCATCCTGGTGATCACTTGCTTTTTATCCATGAATTATGCGAGTTGTTCAAGTGTGCAGGTATTTCAATGGACCAAGTTAAGAGGAAGCTATTCCTTTTATCACTTAAGGACAAAGCAAGGGAGTGGTATGATCTACTAGATGATCCTCATCATTTGAAGTGGAAGGAACTTGAATCTCTCTTTTACTCTAAATTTTATCCTCCTCGTGAAATTCATAAAGATAGGAATTATATTTATAATTTTCATCCTCATGATGGAGAAAGTATTGCCCAAGCATGGGGAAGATTGAAGTCACTAATGCTCAAATGTCCCATTCATGAGCTCCCCAGTAATATTATTATCAATAATATTTATGCAAGGCTTTCAGGACATTACAAGGACTATCTAGATACCTGTTCACAGGGATCCTTCACAAGTAAGAAGGTCAAAGCTAAGTGGGATCTTCTTAAAACAATTCAAAGCAATACCGAAGATTGGAATAACGACAAAGGTAAAGAACCAGGTATAAACTATGAGTATGATTGCATTAAGTCTTTCGCTGAAACTGCTGATTTTCAAGATCTTAGTGCTAAATATGGTCTTGATCCTCAAATTCTTGTTAGATATTATAGAGCCTTTGCTTCCCATATTAATGCTCCTAAAGAAAAATGGGACATGTATCATGAAACTTTTAAAGACACTTGCATGGAAAATGAAAATGTTATTAATGATTGCAATAAACATGCTCAAACTTCTAAAAGTACTATTTCTTATAAGCATGTTAATTTTTTTGGTATGCATAGACCTTGTGAGAAGAATCAAATAGAAGAAGAATATTGTATCACCCATTGGAATGAAAAAACCATAACGTGGTATAAGGCTCTAAATGATCTTGGTAAAAAAATGTGCCCTCTACCCTTTTATTTGTGAACTGTGCTATGAAGTGGGTTATTTCAATTTTCAATGCTCGGGCCATAATAATGACCTTTCTAATCCAATGAGTACTGCAAGTTTGTATTGTGATAACGTGATCACTGATAATCAACATGATGAACTTACATTATTTTTGGGGTGTGAAGAATTATTAAGAAAAACTTCTTTGGTAGACATGAGTGCTTTTGATATGAATAGACTCCTGCATGGCTGTCATATTTATTGTGTTGATAATTGCCACGCAAATACTTACATACAAAATCTTATAAAAGATGATATTTTACCAAAATATGACAGGACTGATATGAGTTTTGTTCTTATTAATGAAAAGGAGAAATCCTCCAAAGTTTCTTCTATTTTCTCTAACAATAAACTAGGGTATGTGGAGAAGTTTCCTTTCAAGCATCTCCCTCCTAAAGAGGAGAAGAATAAGAAGAAGAGGAGTAAAAGGAGAGAGGAAACAGTATATTCCTCTAAGCATGTTGCTCCTATCATAGTTTTCGCTGACGAGTCTGAACTAGATGATCTTCCGATGCCTGTTACCTATAGTAGTGATCGTGATTGGGAAAAACACGCCACTTTTGATATTGAAAATATATTTGATACCAATTCTGAAAATGATGATATTAATAGTTGTTGTGCTATTAGTGTTATCCATGTTCCTTCCAATGATGATATGTTTCAAATGAACACACTTGGGAAGATAGCTATTCTATTGCTTATGATGATACAAAACCTCCAATATATGATGACTATAATGATGAGTATGATATTTTCAGTCCACCTACTATTGTGGAGAAAATTGATTGTGATTACAATATGCCTCCTATATTTGATGATTATGGTGATGAGAATAGTAATGATAGCTATTTTGTTGAATTTGCTCCCACTACAATTAATAAGAATGACTATGCTTATGTGGAGAGTAGTAATTATTATATGCATGTGGCTCATGATAAGAATGTTTTATGTGATAGTTATATTGTTAATTTTGTTCATGATGCTACTGAAAGTTATTATGAGAGAGGGAAACATGGTCTTATGTATCTCAACAATATTAAGTTTCCCCTCTTTATGTTGAAAGTCTTGAAGTTGCACTTGTTTTGTTTTCCTATGCTTGTTGCTTTGTGATTTCATGACTTGTTTCTTTACAAGATTCCTATGCATAGGAAGTGGGTTATACTTAAATGTGTTTTGAATTTGCTTCTTGATGCTCTCTTCTACTTCAATTCATATATCTTATGTGAGCATCTTCTCAAACTATCAAGCCTAACTTAAAGGCGTTAAAGAAAACTACTTGTTTGGAGATAACCCAAGAGTTTCCTTGAGTCTTTGAAGTTATTACTTCAGTAATGACCTCTCCTTATTCGTTTTGTTTGCTTTTTATGCCAAGAATGACCTCTAATAAGAGGGAAGTAAGATTTGGGGAGTTGTTGTCCCAAAATAGATTTCTGTCCTCCACCATAAAAATTCATGAGGAGTCTCTGTAAGTCTAATTGAGCTGAAAATTTATGAATAAATCCCCCATTATGTTAGATAACTTTAGTTAGTTCAACACTTTTTGATTTGAGCAACATAAGATCTTAGAAAAAATCAGTTTCTACCTGCTGGTCTGTTTTGACAGATTTCTCCCATTATCTGCATTTGCTTCTTATTGATTCCTTTTTGGGTTCTTTTTGGGAAATTGAGCTTTTTGAGGGAATTGCTATAGTAGTTGTGTTTTTAGTGAAATTTTTGTTGTTATAAAACTAAAACCCAAGGGTCTATTATCCTTTGAATACACTAATGTTGCTAATGAAGATTGTGTGAAGTTCTGTATGAAGGAAAATTTTCAGGTATAGAGAAAGAATGATGTAATGAGATGAAGAATGAAAAAAGCTCAAGCTTGGGGATTCCACCCCATTTCACCCCAAGAAATATTCAAGAGGTACAATAGTCAAAGCTTGGGCATGCTCAAGGCATCCCCTTCTTCATCAATAAAAATCTCAGGTCTTTCTAGACACTTCGTTTTTATTGTTTCATGCATAGTTGTGTTGTTCTTGGAGCATCTTAGTTTTTGTTTTTGGTTTTTTTGCTTAGTTTGCTTGCATAAGTTGGTTGATTACAACACACTTCTTTTGGAGAGAGACACACTCTGTTTTCATTGCCTAGAACACTCTAGTTTTCATTCTTATTGTCTTGTGAGTGTTCTCCTTTGCTAGCACTACGTTCAACTTTAGTTTTACTGTGCTTTCAGCTTAAAACTTTTTAGTTCTTCTTTGTGGATGTGTGAGACAATCTCACTGATCTTTATTGATTATTATCTTTGTGAGTTGCTTCAAATAAGTTGATTGGTGTTGGAAAAGAGTAGAAAGCTTCATGCTTAAGTGGTACAAAAGGGAGCTTGCATTGACTGTGACTTAGACTTTAGCATGACATGCTAGGTGTTGTTTTGACCTTATGCTTAGTGATTATTGCTGTAGCATGTCTTGTTCCAAACAATTGGGATTGCTTAGTGTGCCTTGCAATAATCATGTGTTGTTTTAGCATATAAAAGCATAGTATAGTGGTATTCTCCTTTGATGCTTTGTTTGGGTTGACTTGGCACATGCTCACACCATGTTATGACTATGAACCAGTCACCTTAGCCTCTACGATCATTTAGTTTTTGACTTGTGGTACCACTTTTGCGTTGATTAGTAATGCTTTGTCGCTCTGCATGATTATGGCCATTATTGCTCTCTTAGTTGGTCGCTCCAAGTCTTTTGCTAGCCTCCACTTGTATGAGTAAGCTCTACTCATGCTTTCAACTCCCAAGAAACCAAGTTATTCCAAAGTGTCCACTATAAATTCCTATGCATGGTGTGTTATACCATTCCAAGTATATTCTCGTTTTCATCTATCTTCCAATTAAAAAGTATTTTGTTATGTGAAAACTTAGTGATTAAAGCTCTCACAAACTTGATGACACACTTTATTTTTCTTGCCCCTAATAAACTTGAACCATTGTGTCATCTATGTTGTATATGCTTGCACTTATAAGTTGGAATTAGCAGAATCGTGCTGTCACGGGGCACGCTTTCAACATTGCACTTGTACTTTGCACACAGTTGATATCATGCTCTTTTGTCTATGGATATTGCCGGTGTGAAATAAAAGGGGAGCTTGTAAGTCCATGGAGTTATGTATGTGTGTTATATAAACGCCCTGGCCGCTAGCCTAAGCCATGCCTAATCATGGTGGAAACTTGCAGCATCACCATAGTGACATCTATGAAGCATTCTTCTTATAAAAAAAGAGATAAAGAAAAAAGAGATTGAGAAAAATAAAAAAATGAGAAAAGAGGAAAGAGAGAAAAAAACACCATATTCCCATGGTAAATAAGAAGAAGAATGAGATGCTCATTGTCTGCTTGCCTTGTCATTTTGGTTATGGGATAGCTCCTATACCATGTGGAAGGGGTACCCCGTTGGCGGTTCTCTATGATACACATGTACTTATTATGACAATAACTTGCAAGTAACTAAAGTTGAGTAGCATGAGGAGCGGCCCTCGTATTCAAGGGACATGAGATTGCCAACTTATACTTTGTCAAGCATATACTCCATAGTTTGTTCACTTTAACCTTAATCACTTCAAGATGCTTATAATAGGGGCAATGAGAGCTGAAAGCTAACAAGTACCATAATTTTTGGAAGCTCTTTATGAAACTTGAAATCCCTGCTTCCCTTTTTTATGAAGGGCCTTTCTTCCACTTTTATATTGAGTCTCCAGCTTCTATCCTTAGGCACCAATTAAGAGATCATAGTTGCCATTCTTAGTTCTATGTGCATTGTCCCAAAACTTATTGATTGATGCATACTGTTGATATTACTTGTTCTTGTGCTATTTGTATCCAGTCACTCTTATGAACTTTGAAGGTGTCCTATGCATCTATTTGCTACTCCATGAGGGACAAGCTAAATGCCACTATGCTATGTTTTATGTATGTGAAACAAACAAACGTTTTTCAATGCATGTTATTCATGATCTTTGTTTGTAGCCATTCATGTTGCATGCATATTTACTTTGTCTTATTGTTAGAACTCCATCTTTCATGCTCATGTTTAGAGTTATTTGATCCCAACTTTCAATGCTTGCAATTGGTTTGATATTGATTGTGATGGTGCATGTCACCTCAAAAATTATTCTTTTTATCACTTACCTACTCGAGGACGAGCAGGAGTTAAGCTTGGAGATGCTTGATACGTCGGAAACGTATCTATAATTTTTGATGCTCCATGCTTGTTTAATATCTACTTTGCTTTGTTTTGTCTTCACTTTGAGGTGTTTTTATATGTTTTCTGGTACTAACCTATTAACAAGATGCCATAGTGCCAGTTGCATGTTTTTGTCTATTTTTGGTTCCAGAAAGGCAGAAAATCAATATTCTCGGAATTGTACGGGACAAAAGCCAAAGTCATTATTTTCCCCGGACCAACACGGAACCACGAAGCAGAGATGGAGTAGGGCACCAGGGTGTCCGCACCCCCTAGGCGCGGGCAAGTCCTGGTGGTGCCTACAGGGACTGTGGCCCCCCTGGCCCTCCATCGACCTTGCCTCCTTCGCCTATAAGAAGCCCCCGGGGAGAAAACCCTAAATCATACATCATACTTCCAGAAAAACCTCCGTAGCACCGCCGCCACCAAAAGGGAGATTCGGGGGATAGAAAGCCTCTATTCCGGCACCCTGCCGGGATGAGGAAGTGCCCCCGGAGCCATCTCCATCGATCCCCATCGCCATCTTCATCATCGTTGTTGATTCCCATGATGATGAGGGAGTAGTTCTTCCTCGAGGCTAAGGGATCTACCGGTAGCTATGTGTTCATGTCTCTCTATGCATGGTCATATTGTGATCATGAGCTTTGTAATCAAGTAGATCTACCTTGCTACTCAAGTGCTTTAATAGATCTCTGCTCACCCCATGTGTGTGAAAGTGACAGCGAGCACGCCATGGTGGCACTTAGGTTTGAGTCTACATAAATACTCTTTGTGCTTTAATAGATCTATGTTTTTCCCCACGTGTGTGAAAGTGATAGCGTGCATACCGTGTGTGGCACTTTGGCTAGATTGAATATTTGTTATGAGTTATATTTGGAGTTGGATGTCTCTATGAAATTGTGGTGTTTGTTGGAACCATCTAGTGCTCAAGGTGACAATGTGGGGTTATCTAGATTGGGGAAGGCGGACTTTGAGGAGTGCTGTTATAGCCCTACCGATGATTGGAATGTCCAACCAGAGAGTAGTTAAGAGTAACATTATGAAGAGAGGATATTTATATGAGAGAGTGTTCACTAGTGAAAGTATGATCCCTAGGCCTTGTTTCTAAACATTGAAACACCGTTTGCATCTAGATCTATTGCATGTTTGCTTGCTTTAGTCTTTACCTCACCGTCAAGCTATTTTCTGGCACCGTTACCACTTGTATTTCACTATCTCTTTGCCGAACTAGTGCA
Organism: Avena atlantica; assembly: GCA_910589765.1. Lineage (NCBI taxonomy): Eukaryota > Viridiplantae > Streptophyta > Magnoliopsida > Poales > Poaceae > Avena > Avena atlantica. Next base: position 56,910,495 of record OU342739.1, on the reverse strand, counting down.
CCTATACACCTGACAAGTGTATTGGGTGTGTTGGGGACACAAGCGACTTCTTGTATCTTGATTGCAGGATTTCTTGAGAGGGAATACCTTTTACCACTTCCTCCCTGAGTTCGATAAACCTTGGGTAATACACTTAAGGGAAACTTGCTGCTGTTCTACAAACCTCTGCACTTGTAGGCCCAACAACTGTCTACAAGAATAGAAGTGCGTAGACATCACGCACCACGGAGACAAAAACACAAAACAGAAGAGATCATGCGAAGATTGGAGAGGGCTACGCCACTGGAACACTGCTGGCTCTCGTCTCCAACCTGTCCAACAACATCCCCATCATCACCATGATGAAGAGAGAGTAGTACACCTCATACTGTGGGTTTGTGGAAGTAGTTTGTTCTCTCTCTCATGTTATCATTGTTCTAGTGCCATATGAGCTTCCCAAAAAGATCGTGGCTATCTATTTGTAATCCCTTTGTTGTGGATCTTGGTTTTTATGAGATGAGTATTTGAGATTATATTTTTCAAATTGTGTTTGATGTATTAGTAGATGTATATTATATAACCCATTCTTGATTAGATGTTTTGATCAAACTAGTATGATAGGACATGAAAGGGGGAATGTGTGCATTAGTTGGTGTAACATGATAGTATGGAACTGTACATTGATAGAAAGTGTGGGTCCTACTATGGTTTTTACCTTTATGTTGTTACCTCTCTAGTGGTAAATGAATGCACATGTTACTATTGCCTTTTGACAACACATGTGATATCATATCTTTTGAGGTAGCATTTTTTATATTCAACATCATGTCATAAAAGTAAAGTCAATACTGTGTTTATCTTAAATCTAGTTTGTGGAGGTTTTTCTTACTAGGGAAGTATTAGTTGTCGTGGGAATGGTCACGGCAGATGCTGCAATTGGCAGCGAGTAGTAGAACGAGGGGCAAGGGCGGCCAGCCATCTGCGGTGCGAGATGAGGGCAAAGACACAGGGTTTACCCAGGTTCGGCCCCCGGAGGGTAAAGACCTACTCCTGCTAGATTGTATTATGGAGGCGGTACAATGGGCGAGCTCGGCGGCTAGGCGGCGAGTCGCTTGGGTGTATGATGGAACGTATCTCTACTCGCCCTATAGGGAGGTTTATATAGGCTCACCTCCCCTAGGGTTTACATATCTCAACCGATTCAGTTAGAGCTTTGGTACTCGTTTAACCTAATCCGACTGGGCCTATCCACTCGCCTGGGCCTTCAGCTTCCAGTCGCTTGGCTCCTTGCTGGGCTTTAATCCAGTCGCCGTTTTGCAGGCCCACTCGCTAGTTCTTTGGGCCAGTCGGAAACGTCCTGCTGGGTATACCCCGGTAGGCATATCCCCATCAGTAGTCCCCGAGGCCGCCGTCGATTAGGCGTATGTGGCTGCTAGCAGTCGGAGTATACGGCTTCAGAGTGGACATCCAGTCGAATCGTCGGCGGGCTCCTGTATAAAGGAGAAAACTAGTCATCCTGATCGCAGCTTTGGCGAGTCGATTTGGCGAAACACTGTCATAGTGTTTGGGTCGGCGAGTCGAGTGGCCGAAGTTGGACCGTTAACCGTGGTCAAACTAGCCGTTGGGGTAATCCAACGGTAACTTTTGGCGTAATCACCGCGTAGTAACGGCTCCCTGATTTGGCGGGTAACAACCTCTATATAAGAGGAATGGCAGGCGATCAGAGAACCATCCTCTCACCATTTCCTCCGACTGCACGCACCTTCCGCCTACCCTCGCATCGCGATCCAGCCGACCCGAAATCCCCCGACCCCCGGCAAACCTCTCGGCCATGGCCCTTTCCACCGAGCCGTGGGGTAGATCTAAATGCACGAGGGCGCAACTGGCTTCCTTCGAGGAGGCCGGGATCTTGCGAGCCGGCTGTTGGCGTATTCCGGCAGCCGGAGAGACGACCCCGAATCCACGGGAGAGGGAGTTCATCTGCTTCACCAACCATCTCGAACGGGGGCTAGGGTTCCCCACGTCCCTATTCTTCCGGCGCTTCTGCGCCTACTACGGGATCCAGCCTTCGGATCTGGGTCCCCACAGCATCGAGCAGCTCGCCATCTTCGTGGCGTTCTGCGAATGCTACTTGGGCTGCCGGCCCTACTTCCCCTTGTGGCAAGATCTGTTCCACGGACGGATCAGCCGCGAGGAAGCAGGCGGCCCAATGCTGGCCGCGGGCGGCCTAACCTTCCAGCTCAAGTCAAAGGCTTCATTCTTCGATCTGATGCTGCCCGCCAAGGCAGCGAGCGACTGGAAGAAGTCGTGGTTTTACGTGGCCGAGGCGACCCCGGAGGGCGAGGCGGCGATCCCGCGGTATTCCGCCTATCGGTCCGAGCCGCGCCATCTCCTAGTCGGCAAGCTTCCCAACGATCAACGGATGGTCGTCGATGAGATGCTCCAGACCATCCGCGGTCTAAAAAAGAAGGGCCTCCAGACGATAAACCTGTACAACTGCTGGCTCGGGCGGCGGCTTGTCCCGCTCGCTCAGCGCGAGCACTACATGTACCAGTACACGGGCCGGGGAGACTCGACGAAGGCCTGCCTCGACGAGTGGAAGCTGGAGGACTATCTCCCAGCACTGAAGAAAATTACCCAGGCGGTGTACCTGGATGCGCAGGCTGGGCTCACCCCCTATACCGCAAAGCATCCAGCTCCAACGGTAATCGCTTCACTTCGCTCGCAGTCGCAGTTTATGCAGTCGCGGTAATTCTAATTTCATCTTGTATTTATTGCAGCTATTCCAAGTGGTGGAAGGATGGCTCCCACCTTCGGACGACGAGAACTCGAGCTCGTCCGTTCAGGACGTAGGCGAGTCGCCACCCGCCAAAGGTGGTTCTAAGGGCGACGAGGACGACGACGACGAATCCGAGGAGGAGGTCGCCCCACTGGTCCGCAAGACCCGCGGACAACGACAGCGCGAGCTCGAGGCAAGCAGAAGCCTCGAGCGTCACGATGATGACGACGAACTCCCAGAAACCACCTCGCATCGTCAGGCCACTCCATCGAAGAAGAAGAAGAAAGAGAAGGAGGCAAGGGCCCCTCCGAAGAAGAAGACAAAGCCATCGAGGCCGGCCTCGCCGCCGCACTCGGCGAGCAGCTCTGACGCTCCCAGCCCGTCCAAGGACGACGCGCCACCAGTGACAGCCGTGCTGGACACGGCGACCGTGGAAGTGCCGCTGGCTTCAATGCCTCCACCATTCGCCCCAGTCTCCGGGCTGGGGGATGCTCCGGCTGCAGCGGCTTCGCCTCGCAAGGAGGCTCCTACCGAAGATATCCCAGAGGCTCCAGCTGCGGCCTCAACGACGAAGAAGCCGTCCGTGTCTTGGGCACGCGACATCCTGGAGATGGGGCTCAGTCGCCGACTGGGCCCTGAACTGGAAAAGCCAGCCGGCCTCCGTACGGGGCTACGCTTTATTCCAGTCGCCAAGTGAGTATACTCACCCTTCTTTGTCTTTCATAATTACTTGAATTATTTTTGCTTATACGATTGATGCACAGGACCGGAGTGAAGAGGATGGGCCATCCGACCGTGGCTAAGGTGCCCCCCATCGTTAGCGAGGAGGATCCTTCCCGCAAGAGGAAGGCGGACGAGGTCGTCGTCTCTGCGGATGGCAGCAAGAAGGCCAAAGGTGACGACGTCGTCACTATTTCTGACGACACGGCGGTTGCGCTAGCCGGACCCGTGACGGAGGCAGCCGCGTCTACGAAGGAGGGCGCTCCCTTGCCTGGAACGGCCGAGCCGACCTCTTTTGGAGCGGGTGCCTCTATCACTACCTTCCCACGCTTCATGACCAAGGCGGCCGCGGCGAGTGGGACTTCGCCCTCAAGCCACACTCCTGGGATCGCCGATGCTGAAGTCGACCAACGTGGTGGGCACACGCCGGCTCTTCTCGCGTCCGTGGACGCGATACAACTCCACGGCATGCTTGGCGCAGCCATCCAGGTACATCCAGTCCCCGAGGATCAGGTCGGTGCTTTGCAGCAGCATGATTCTTATAATATCTTAACTTTATTTTTCGCATCCAGTCCCCGAGTGCGCACGCGCTAAATTTCAGCGGGTGGGCACTTAGGAATTTCTTTGAGTACCAGTCCCCGAGTGCGCACTCGCTGAATTTCAGCGGGTGGGCACTTAGGAATTTTTTGATTGCCAGTCCCCGAGTGCGCACTCGCTGAATTTCAGCGGGTGGGCACTTAGGAATTTTGCTTTGATTAACCTTTTTGATGATATGCAGGGTCTACAGCTTGAATCGGCTGACCGATTGGCCGCGAAGCAGCGCGCGGAGAAAGAATTGGCCATCGTCCAGGAGGCGAACAAAGGGCTTCAGGCTGTTGCCGCGAAGGCAGAGGAAGCTCGCCAGGGACTTGTCCCCGCTGGTGATTTGGTGGCGGCGCAATCGGCTTTGAGTGCGGCTGAACAGCGGGTCGCCAACCTCGAGCGCGAGCTGCGGGAGGCAAAATAAGAAGCGAGCTCGTCTGACGGGCGAGCCAAGGCCGCCATTGCAGCCGCCGAAGAGGATCGCAAAGTGTCCGATGCCCTTGTTGCTGGGCTTCAGGACGACCATACGTCGCTTCAAAGCTTCATCACGGAACTCGCCCGCCCGTTGATTGGTAAGTGCATCTGCCCCTTCCGGTGGTTGTTCCTTTTGTGGTGTCCGTCATATTTATTATTGTCTTCTACTCGCAGGTCGCATCATCGATAGCGAGGAAGAGGCGAGCTCGTTCGACGCGAGGCAGTGTGTAAGCACGCTTGTCGAATCGGCAACGTTGTCGGCGACGTGCAACCGCGCATATCTCCAAGAGATCGCCCACGGAGGTGATTCCCAGCGACCTCGTTGAGCTGTGGACGTATTTGGAGAAGGCGCCCGCGGTCGTTGAGTTCATGACGCGGTCGGCGTTTCGGCACGGGGCGTCGACGACACTTAGTCTTGGACTTGCCCACTTCCCCGAGGATTTCGACATCGACGATGTGACGAGTGGGTACCCATCGTCGACTGGCGCGGTGGAGCTGTCCGAGGTTCTCAAGTTGCAGGACCGCGCCGCCATGTACTCGGAACGTGTCTGGGCAATGGGCGATCTCCTTCCGTACCAGGAGACGGTCATCGTGCTGAACGACCCCGAGCCGCCGCATCGTGACTTCAAGGTCGAGCAACCTTTTCGCGCGGCGATGGCGGGTGAACTGACGACGTATCCGTCGAACCCGTACACGCCGTTCATCCGCAATCGTCGGGATGTTGGCGAGTCGTCATCAAAGCCTGCAGAGTAGGATAGTTTGCCTTGTGGCATTAGCAGCAGGTCTGCCATGCAGGCATATTTTGTAACGTGAGACAATGCGATATGCAATTGAATGAGACATCGTGTCTATTTTGGTATTTGTCATGTGGTTGTGATTTATGTTTGAACGAGTCCCCGAGCGCGTCCGCCCTTTTTGTGGGGTTTACCTCGTATGTGATATATTTGTTGTTGTTATGTGTTTTGTTATTGTGGTCGAGTCGCCCAAGCTCGGAGAGCCAGTCGCCAGGCGACTCCCTTGAGTGCTCTGTACTCCACCGTTTTCCCTTACGCAAGCGAGGTCGGGTGGCCGAGTCCCCGAGCGTGGTACTTGGTTGTTCTAGGCGCGACTCCAGGGTGGTTGAGGACTTAGCGCGTTGGTTTCAGCGCGTCACTCCTGCCTGGCCCGTGGGGTCAGTCGCGTGGCGAGTCCTGGGCATGCTCTCATACTTGGCGTTTTCCCCGACCGCTCGCGATGAACTGGTCTTCAGTCCCCGAGCGTGGTACTTAGCCGTTCGAGTCGCTATGCCGAGGATGTGGAGGACCAAGGTCGTTGTGAGAAGCGAAGGCAGTTGTCTTGGTTCGTAGAACCAGTCGAGCTAGGCGACTCCAATGGGGCTCCGGGTAGGCGTTTTTCATGGACGATGCAAGACCCGAGGTGAATCAGTGCTCTTGCACCGCACTACTTAGCTGTGCCGATCGTTGTACCAAAGGTTGACTTCTGCGGTTAGCTTGAGGCTGTTATTACGAGTGCGAGTGGCACAAGTCATGGAGAGTAGGCGCAACTTGCGGTAACCGTTTCTTTTTATTTCATAGCGATTGGAGAGTACATGTGTGGGGTTCTAGGAATAGAACTTCCGTAGGAGGTTTACATTCCATGGTCGCTTGACGTCGAGTTCGCCGTCCCCGCGGACGTCGATGAGGTAGTAGGCGTCGTTGCCGAGTACGCGCCCGATGGCGAATGGCCCTTCCCACAGAGGGGAGAGCTTGTGCATGCCCTTCTTGTCCTGGATGAGGCGTAACACCAGGTTGCCTTCTTGGAAGGTGCGAGTTTTCACCCGCCGGCTGTGGTAGCGGCGGAGTCCCTGCTGGTAGATGGCGGTGCGTGACCGAGCGAGGTCACGTGCTTCGTCGAGTTGGTCGATCCCGTCTTGGCGGGCGAGCTCGTTCGCAGCCTCCGTGTAGTGGACGACCCACGGCGAATCGTGCTCGAGGTCGGTGGGCATGACTGCCTCGGCGCCGTAGACCATGAAGAAGGGGGTGAACCCTGTCGACCTGTTGACTGAGGTGCGGATCCCCTAGATGACAGAGGGAAAATCCTCGACCCAGCACCCGGCGGTGCGCTCAACTGGTACTTGGAGTCGCGGCTTCAGGCCGTGGAGGATGCTTTGGTTGGCCCGTTCCGCCTGGCCGTTGGACTCTGGGTGGGCGACTGACGTGAGGTCGAGCCAAATGTGGTGCTCTTCGCAGAATTCGGCCATGGCTCCCTTGGCGAAGTTGGTGCCATTGTCCGTGATGATGCTATTTGGGAAACCGTAGCGATATATGAGCTCGCGTAGGAATTTAGTGGCGGTCTTCCCGTCGCATTTCCGAACTGGCTTGGCCTCCACCCACTTTGTGAATTTGTCGACTGTGACTAGCAGGTGGGTGTAGCCGGAGGGGGCCTTCTTGAAGGGGCCTACCATATCCATGCCCCACACAGCGAATGGCTAGGTGATGGGGATTGTCTTGAGCGCTGATCTCGGCACGTGCGTCTGGTTGGCGTACTTCTGGCACCCGGCGCATCGCTGGACAATGTCGACGGCATCGGCGTGTGCGGTGGGCCAGAAAAAGCCATGTCGCATAGCTTTGGCGACCAGGGAGCGGGCGCCGGCGTGGTGGCCGCAGTCGCCGGAGTGGATATCGTGGAGGATCTTGCGTCCTTCGGCGGGTTGGACGCAGCGTTGAAACACGCCGGTGACACTGCGTTTGTGGAGCTCGCCGTCGATGATGGTGTAGGACTTGCAGCGGCGGGCGATCATCCGGGCGTCCGTCTCGTTTGCTGGCAAAGTGCCATCTTCCAGGTAGGCGATGTAGGGCTTGGTCCAGTCGTCTGGCTCGTTGACGAGTGCGACCAAGGCTGCCTCTGGTTGGAGCGGGACTCCGATGTCGATCTCCCTCGGGGGAGAGACTGATGGCTTGGTGATCGTGTCGAGGAAGACACCGACGGGTGGGGTGAGTCGAGCTGACCCGATGCGAGAGAGTGTGTCGGCCTCCTCGTTCTTCCGCCTGTCGATCCACTCGACGGAGTAGCCTGTAAAGTGGCCGCCTAACTTGTCCACTTCTTGGCGGTACGCCGCCATGGTGGGGGAGACGGCGTCGCAGGTGCCAGCGACTTGTCCCGCGACGAGGTAGGAATCTCCGTAGCAGCGGAGACGATTGACATTCATCTCCTTTGCAGCTCGCATGCCGTGGAGTAGGGCCTCATACTCAGCCATGTTGTTGGTGCAGGGTGTGAAGTCGAGGCGGAGGATGTAGCGGAGCTTGTCGCCCTTTGGTGAAGTTAGCACGATCCCTGCGCCGGCGCCGTCCACGTTCTTGGAGCCATCAAAGTGCAGGCTCCAGTAATGGAGGTACGGCAGCTTCTCTGGCTACTGGGCTTCTTCCCAGTCGGCGATGAAGTCTGCCAGTGCCTGCGACTTGATCGCTTTTCGTGGCTCGTATTTGATGTTGTGGACGCCGATCTCGACGGCCCACTTGGCGACCCGCCCGGTCGCCTCACGGTTGCGGATGATGTCCTGCAGCGGTGCCGAGGAAACGACCGTGATCGGGTGCTCCTGGAAGTAGTGCGGCAGGCGCCACTGAGCTCTGAAGACCGCGTATACCAGCTTTTGGTACTAGGGGTACCACTGACGCGACTCGGTGAGGACCTCGCTGATGTAGTACACCGGTCGCTGCACTGGGCGCTCCTTTCCTTCCTCCGGTCGCTCTACGACCATCACGGCGCTGACGACGCGCTCAGAAGCCGCGACGTAGACCAGCATGGGTTCTTTGTCGGCTGGGGCGGCGAGTAGCGGTGTGGTGAGTAGCACCTTTTTAAGATCACGGAGTGCGTCGTCCGCCTCCTTGTCCCACTGGAAGGTGGGGTTCTTGCGCATCAGGCGGTATAGGGGCATCGCCTTTTCGCCCAGGCGGGGGATGAAGCGACTGAGAGCTGCTACTCGCTCGGCCAGTTTCTGTACGTCGCGCAGGCACTCGGGTTTGCCGAGCCGGGCGATCGTGTCGATCTTCGTGGGGTTCGCTTCGATTCCTCGTTTGGAGACGACGTACCCCAGTAGTTGACCTGCAGGTACACCGAAGGTGCATTTGCCCGGGTTGAGCTTTATCTTGTATTTTCGCAGGTTGGCGAATGTTTCCGCCAGGTCGGTGAGTAGGTCGCCCTGGCGAGCGGATTTTACGACCACATCGTCGATGTAGACGTGGATGTTGCGGCCAATTTGGCTCGCGAGGCATTCTTGCATGCACCGCTGGTAGGTCGCCCCGGCGTTTTTGAGGCCGAAGGTCATGGCGGTGTAGCAGAAGGCTCCGAATGGCGTGATGAACGCCGTCTTTTCCTCGTCTTCGACAGCCATTTTGATCTGGTTGTACCCAGAGTAGGCGTCGAGGAAACATAGCGACTCCGAGCCCGCGGTTGAATCGATTATCTGGTCGATCCGCGGGAGGACGAACTGCTCCTTTGGGCAGGCGCTGTTCAGGTTTGTGTAGTCGATACACATTCTCCAGGTCCCGTTCTTCTTCTCGACCAGGACTGGGTTTGCCAGCCACTTGGAGTACTTGATTGGCCGGATGAAGCCGACAGCGAGTAGACGCTGCACCTCCTCGGTGATTGCTCGACGGCGTTCTTCATTGAAGGTCCGCAGCGACTGCTTGACAGGTCGCACTTTGGGGTCGGCGTTTAGCTTGTGCTCAGCGAGCTCCCTAGGGACACCGGGCATGTCAGAGGGTTTCCATGCGAAGATGTCCCTGTTCTCACGGAGGAACTCGATGAGCGCGCCTTCCTATGCTGGGCTCATGCCCGTCCCGATCGTCACCGTCTGGCTGGAGTCGCCTGGGACCATCTCGACGGTGCGGGTGTGCGTCGTGGCCTCAAAGGTTGAGGTATTTGCGCCCTCTGAGTTGGGCTTCTTGAGTATGGTGGGGTCGTCGGTGTTGACCCCGCTCGCATACTTGGCGATCTCATCAGCGTGGTTGGTCTCCGCCGCGATGACGGTGTCAGCGAGCTCGGCTCCTTTGGCCTCGCACTCGGCGGCCATGTCGGGGTCGCCGTTGATGGTGATGACGCCGCACGGCCCGGGGAGCTTCATCGCATTGTACGCGTAGTGGGGCGCTGCCATGAACTTAGCGAACTCCTGGCGCCCCAGGACGCAGTGGTAGGGGCTGTCGAAGGGCACCAGCTCGAAGACGATCCGCTCGGTGCGGAAGTTTGCCGGTGTGCCGAAGGTGACTGGCAGCGTGACCTTGCCGATCGGGTACGCCTTACGACCAGGGACGATGCCGTGGAATGTGGTGTGGGTCATCTCGATCATCGACTGCGGGAGCCGCAGCCGCCTGAAGGTGTCGAGGTACAGGATGTTGATGGAGCTGCCGCCGTCCATCAATGTCTTGGGGAGCCAGTAGTCGCCGACCTTGGGCTTGACCACCAGGGCGACTCGTCCTGGGTACTCGATGCGTGGCGAGTGGTCTTGGCGGCTCCAGGTGATGGGATGCTCTGACCAGTTTAGGAATTGGGGAACGTCCACCTGGGCCACCGCGTTGACGGCGACAGCGCGGGCGATGACCTTCTTCTCGCGCTTCGTGTTGAAGCCTGTGAAGGTATGGAGCGAGCCGGCCACTTTACCGAATTTTCCGCCGTTTGGCGGGTCGTTGTCGGGGTCCTCCCGTGCTCGCCGTGCCTTCTCGATTTCCCTGAGGGTGTGGCAGTCGGCGGTGGTGTGCGTTGCGGGCTTCCCTTCCCTGCTATGAAACGCACATGGTTGGTTAAGGAGAGCCGCGGGGTCGAACCTTGGCTTGGCCTTGTAGTTGCCGCCGTCGCGACGTTGTCCTCCGTCGCAGCGGAAGCTCTTGGGCTCGCGTTGCACGTGCCCGGCGTTGGCGACAAAGTCGACTCGCCCGTCACTGCGGCGCTTGCCGGTGAGACGAGTGTTGCTGTAGCGTAGGTCGGACCGTCGTCCGCTGTCGTTGCCGCTCGTGCGGCGTTGACCTCCTGACTCGTCGTCAGTTTCCTGGTTTGGGTCTTCCTCCGCGTACCGTTTGGCGATTTCGAGGAGGTCGGGGATGTTGTCGAGTGTGCGAGAGTGTCGCTTGAGCTTGGCGATCAAGGGCTCGTAGCGGCACGAGGTCTTGAAGCAATGGATCGCGGTGTCCGGGTGGATGCCGACCGCGTTGTACCAGAGTTCTTGCCACTGTTGGACCCAGTTGTGGGTCGACTCGTGGGGTCCCTGGACGCATCACTCCAGGTCCTCGATAGTGGTAGCGCGGGTGTAGGAGCACTCGAAGTGCCTGACGAAGGCGTCGCGCATCTCCTCCCAGGAGTCGATACTGTCCTGGGGGAGGGTGTTGATCCACTGCCTGCACGTCCCCTCCATCATCAGGGGAAGGTAACGGGCGGCTAGCAGGTCGGTGTGGCCTGCGATCCCCATCGCCATGAGGTATGTGTCGAGCCAGACGGCGGGGTCGTACGAGGAGTCGTACTTTTCTATCTCCTTTGGCGCCTTGAATTTTGGCGGGTACTTCTCGCCTCGGATCATTGGTCCGAAGCACTTGGGTCCGAGTTTACTGAGCGACCCCATGGGCTCGCCGTCGCGGCGATTGGTTAGGGTATGTCGCAGGTCGTCGGGCTGGCGTGCGCGCCAACTTTGGTTGTTGATGATGTGGGTGCGGGCATCGATGCGTTGCCCGTTGGCGGCGACGAAGTTGGTCGCCGGCCTGGGGTCGTTGGTGGAGAGTGCCGCGTTCGCGGGTCGGTGTTGGAGCTGCAGTGGCTCTGGTGGCGGGCAGTTGAGGGTGTTTGCCGCCGTTGGGCGGCCGCTGGAGGCCGCTCTGCTTCCCGAGGAACGCGAGTATACTCGACCTTGCGAGTCGGCGCCCGCTCTTTGCTGCTCGACGGCCTTCGCGAGCAGGGCCCTGACGTATTGGATCTGTAGGGCGCCGTCGCCGGTGGCCGTGATGCTGTCGGCTGCTGCTCGGCCTGCCACGAGGTTGTCCATCGGGGTGGAGAACAGTGGGAGGCCATTTGCGTCTCGCTCCCGTGAGGAGACTACTATCCGCGGCTGGTCCCTGGGAGGGGTGCGGCTGGGTGGAGGTGGGGCGCCCATCGCCGTTGATCCTGGCGGGGGCCGGGCGCTTCCTCCTGGTGGCGCGTTTTTGCAGATCGCGCGCTCGGCCATGCGGGCCGAGTCGTTTTCGTCATCGAAGTTCAGGGCACGCCCCTGAACGGTGGGGTTCAGGCGCGACCTGATCCGCTGCTGGTGGTAGCGTGATAGTTCCTGCGCCGTCACCTGCTCGAGGCGAAATTTTTCGCGCTCGGCTTGCTCCTTGCGCACCGCCTCCGCCAGTTTCAGGCGGAGTTCCTCGACCTCCGTTGCTGTGGCGTTAGGAGGGATTGGGGTGGAGAATGGATCCTCCGGCGGATAGGTGCCGGTCGCCATGTAGGTCGCGGCGTGGCGACCGGTTCCGTCGCGGAGGTCGGCGGAGTTCTCCGACCCGGAGTCGAATTCAAAGATCCCGAGGATGGAGGGGTCCTCGAAGTCTCCCATGTTGGAGACCTGAGCAATGGAGCCCGCGGGTGAAGCCGCGGTGATGGACCCGGCGAGTGACGCCGGGGTCGCCGAGTCGGCGTCGTCGTCGAGGGCCGCGTCTCCCGCGGCCGCTGAGTTTTCGACCACGTTGCTGTGGGCCGAGTTGTACTCGGAGGCGAGGCGATGGATCGTGCGGATCTGGCTCTCGGAGAGCCGATCGCGCGGCGGCGACTCGCGGGTGCGAGCCGAATCCTCCGAGACGATGACGTCGGTGAGGCCGACGAAGAGGCTGATCGTGCCGATCGGCAGGATCACGTTGTGCGTGACGGGCCGCGCCGCCGGGACGTAGCTGCTCGGCAAGATTTGGAGCATCTCGCCGATCGCTATCATGCGGCCGGTGGCGACCGTCTCGTTGATGGGCAGATTGGATCTCGCCGCAGAACACCGGTCAGGCCCCACGGTGGGCGCCACTGTCGTGGGAATGGTCACGGCAGATGCTGCAATTGGCAGCGAGTAGTAGAACGAGGGGCAAGGGCGGCTAGCCATCTGCGATGCGAGATGAGGGCAAAGACACAGGATTTACCCAGGTTCGGCCCCCCGGAGGGTAAAGACCTACTCCTGCTAGATTGTATTATGGAGGCGGTACAATGGGCGAGCTCGGCGGCTAGGCGGCGAGTCTCTTGGGTGTATGATGGAACGTATCTCTACTCGCCCTATAGGGAGGTTTATATAGGCTCACCTCCCCTAGGGTTTACATATCTCAACCGATTCAGTTAGAGCTTCGGTACTCGTTTAACCTAATCCGACTGGGCCTATCCACTCGCCTGGGCCTTCAGTTTCCAGTCGCTTGGCTCCTTGCTGGGCTTTAATCCAGTCGCCGTTTTGCAGGCCCACTCGCCAGTTCTTTGGACCAGTCGGAAATGTCCTGCTGGGTATACCCCGGTAGGCATATCCCCATCATTAGTGGATGTGTTGCATCATATCAATCATTGGACGTAACGCCCATATGGATATTTATCATGCACACTATGAAGTTACATCAATATTATGTCTGCTTTGAAGTTGTTTTGAGTCCACCATGTTTATGAGAGAGTAGACAAGTGAAACTATAAACCCGATCCATTTTTAATCACAAGAAGCACCTTTACATGCATCTACAATCCTTTTTATTTTTTATATTCATTTAATAAAAAAAAGTAAAAAACTGTCATACTTGCATTTAGTTATCTCATATAGTTTACAACACTACCAACACCATTACACTTACTTTTGCATTACATCGAGTTTATCTCTCACATATAGTTTATCTAGTTTAGTTTACTTTACTTATTGCATATTTACTTTTGTGTATCTTATTTATGTATTCTTTTCAATTCTAATACGAAACCTTGTGCTTGACTACCACTTGGTGGAGTTGGGGACAAAAGGCAACACTTTATTGTTTTGTAGATTGATAGAAGAGGAAGGAGGAGTACATATCTACTATTTCCCTAGGAGTTTAATATAAACTTCGAGTCACCCTTGTGCTTAAAACACCCTTGCTACATCACTTTGCATTTGGAGTCCCAACAAATTGGTATCCTAGTGAATATGGTGTCATCAACGACATTTTTTTGACACAGTTGTCGGGGAAATAGAAGTACCACCACAGACGTGCCATCATCTAAGCTTGGAGAGTTTTTCATATTATTATCTCCCACGTCAACTGCCAGAGTATTCTCTGGCACCGTTGCCGAGAAGATAGTAAGAATATATATCAGAGTTGTTTCATCATCAAGCTTGAAGCAAAAGCTAGAATATTTCTAGCCTGTGCAACAAACCAAGCTTGGAGAAGTGCATCTTTGTGGGATTTTCTTTTCCGTTAGATCTTCAAAGTATTTTAGTTTGTCTTTCTTTTGTTTCTTATGTTATGTTTGCTTGCATAAGTATCTTTAGTTTGGCATATATATACTTTTAGTTTTGCATTTGTCTCTGTATTTCATATATCAAAAGGATAAAAAATTGCAATCACATCTCTGTTTGGTATACCGACCACCACATATGGATGATGAGATCTCTGCGTTTAAAACAACATTCAACAGTCAGGAAAATCATTAATGGAAGCTTGGTTTATAATGTTAGAAATTAAAGAAAGGTATACGAGAGCTCATGCCCAAAATTACATCTTAAGGAAATTTTACTATGGACTAGATACTCGGTCAAGAAACTTCCTTGATTCTTTATGCTACTTTTGTCCTCTTAAGATTGATTGGGAATCCTGGTGAAAGGAAAGAAGAAATATCAATGAAAAAAACTAAAGAATCTTTGGATATATTAGTTGTCAAGCTAACCATTTCTCTTGAGGAGGCACCTAATAAAAAGGGCATGGACCAAGCATGTTCCTATACTTATTCAAAAGTCAAGAATATGAACAATATTATTTCTCAACTTGTAAATAAAGTCTCATATTTATAATCACGTGTTGAAACAAATGACATTTCATTAAAACATGTTCATGGAAAAATATCTCATACGACTGATTCTTTAACACATGCTAAATACGTAGGAAAAAATCTTTATGAGTGGAACAAAATAAAAGACAAATCGAATAAAAATGAAACTAAACAAGTAGAGAAAATAAATACGCTTCGTTATATCATTGATGAACCTTTAGTTGATCTTAGCGTAGCTTGAATAAACGCATGTATATCTTGCAAAAAAATTGCTATTGATCCTTCTATTAATGTTCATCAAGCAGGTTTTACTACTTACATAGCTAATCATGTCATAGAGAAAAGATTCATAGGTACAATAATGAGGCCACGATTCCACCTAAGTTTGGGGATCTATGGACCCCCAAGATACAAATTACTATTGAAAAAGTCACTTGGCATGCTATTCTAGATCTAGGATCTAATGTTTCTGCAATATCAAAAGAACTATATGATAAACTTGAAATAGGTGCCACGGAAAATTTGATATTGATCTTTTACTTGCTGATACTTCTACCAAGAATGCTCTAGGTATAATTAATAATTTTAGGGCTAAATTACATATGAATTTTGTGCCCGTGGATTTTATCGTAGTGGACATGGGAAACAATTTATCTAGTCGTACAATACTTGGTAGACCTTTTTTAAGAATCACATGTGCTATTATCGATTCAAAGAAGGGAAATGTGAAGTTTAAATTACCTCATAAGAAGTGCATGGGACACTTCCCAAAAAACAAAGAGATTGTCATCAAAATAAAGTGCCCACGTGATCTATACCCCTCCTAGAAACAAGGCACGCAGCCTAGCTATATAGATATAAAAAACACTTTATTGGAGGCAACCTAGTTGTTTTTATTTTGTTTTTTTCTATGACAAGGAAGTTATATTTTTGTTTTATTTACTATTTTTTTAATAAAGTATCGAATTTTACCCATTTTTTATGATAAGGTTGAAAACACATATGCGGAGCTGCAGATTCTGCTGTCCATGAAAAGAATTTTGTGATTTTTTGGTAGTTCCGATTGAGCTGAATCTTGTACCATAGTTAGAACTTTTCAACTTTTCACCCGCTGTATGAACACAGATTTACTAAAATTCCTAACACTTTTAATTGATCTAATTCTGTACGTTTTCCAATAGCTGTTTTCTAAACATACTCTGTCTTTTGATGTAAGATTGGCTTCTTTGAGGTTTTATTTGATTCATTTTGAGTCTTTTGAATGTTTGCCACTTGATCAACTCTCTGTACATGTGATATTTCAATTTATTTGAAATTTCCATAGCAGCAAGGAAATCATCTGTATGCCACTAATATCACCCCACAAAAAATAAATAGTTTTTTTTTGTGTTGAAGTTTTTTCATAGAGAATAGAGGAACAACAAAGGAGCTCTAAGAATGGTAAAAACTATAATCATGTGGATGACTAAGGCACCCCACCACTGGACCTATGCTATCAATCGTCCAAAGATGTTCCATCATACTATAGGATACAAAGACAGAGACTCAAATGACATCAAATGGCAGGGACGTGTGTCACACCTTTGCACATTAACCGGTCTAGTGTTGTCTACCTCATGAAAAACGACAAACATGTCTTTCTTTTTCTAAGGGCAACACCAATTTTTGTCTACACATGCTTTTGTAACCTTTACTTTTGTTGGATCAAATTGAGCGCAGCTGATCACCCAGAGTTACCGGTGTCCTGAACGACACGCCTAGACCATATATTACCATCTCTCTCTCGGGAGAGTTAACAAATTCGGTGGCGTATACAAGGGCTTAAGTTGTTGTCTAGGGGATGTAGAGGACAAAATTGGTTGAACGAAGAATCCTGAAATATTTTCATGACGAACACAACAGTGGCTAGATAGAAGACATGAGAAAAGAACTTCAATAGAGACCAGACAATGCTTTTGCACGGTTCCTAATAATTTACATCATGGTAGTAGAAATCATACCACCCCACAACCCACGGTGCAATCACAGTCTGCACCTTACTTGCCAGGCACAAAGTTGGTGGCGAATGCCCATGCATTGTTGTTGACGGGGTCGACAATATGGTCAGCGAGGTTCTCGAGTGGGCCCTTGCCGGTAACAATGGCCTGCACAAAGAAGCCGAACATGGAGAACATGGCGAGGCGGCCATTCTTGAGCTCCTTCACCTTGAGCTCCGCAAATGCCTCGGGGTCGTCGGCTAAGCCGAGTGGGTCAAAGCTGCCGCCAGGGTAAAGTGGGTCGACGATCTCGCCAAGTGGGCCACCGGCAATACGGTACCCCTCGACGGCACCCATGAGCACAACTTGGCAAGCCCAAATTGCAAGGATGCTTTGTGCATGAACGAGGCTGGGGTTGCCAAGATAGTCCAGACCACCCTCGCTGAAGATTTGGGAGCCGGCCTTGAACCAAACCGCCTCGCCAAACTTAACGCCATTGCGGGCGAGCAACTCGGGGAATACGCATCCGAGCGCACCAAGCATGGCCCATCGGGAGTGGATCACCTCCAGCTCGCGGTTCTTGGCGAAGGTCTCGGGGTCGGCCGAGAGCCCAGCAGTGTCCCACCCGTAGTCACCGGGGAACTCGCCAGTCAAGTAGCTCGGTGGCTCACCGGATAGTGGGCCGAGATAGAGCACACGGTCCGCACCATACCATGGGCTGCTCGAGGCAGCTGGCTTTGCCTTCGCCGCAGCCTTGCGCATGGTGACACGAGCCTCGCCGAAGAGAGCCATCGCTGGGGCATTCTGCACCACCTTACCCGCGAAGGCCAAGGAGGAGAGGGACATTGTGGTTGCAGCCATTGCGCTGGTAAGGCTGGAGTTGTTCTTGAATGTGAGATGGCTTGAGAGAACAGAACAGAAGGAGGGGCCTATTTAAGGCAGCGTAGAGAGGCCATGGTCCCGTGTGTACGCTGACCAGAGGGACAAGGAACATAGAAGGAAATCTATAGATGTGATGCTATTGGTGCATGGATAGCCTCATGGGGGGATCAGATACACTTGTGGCTATGGCAATATCCTAGTGAGGGGATTCGATTGTGTTGATGTATTTAAATAAGTCTAGATTATTCTTTTTTTTCGTGTTGTATAACAAAATTGGACTTTTGCTTTTGCATGTACTAACACTCATCGGGAGTTTGTTTTGCAGGTAATAACTGTTTTTTTTACCAACCTTGTTAGGTCCCCTTTGATTCATAGGATTTGCTCAGGATTTCTATAGGATTGGGACCCTGTGGATTTTTTTCCTTTTGGAGTTGTTTGATTCACAGGAACTAATCCTGTCCTATAGGAATTAATCGTATAGAAACTCGGTAGTGTAACTTTGCAGGGAAAAATGCATGAGGTCTGATCTCAGGGAAAAGTCCTTCGCTGCAATCCTGTGTCCATAGGATCCAAGGGCAGGGCAGTCCAATCCTATCTATTTCATTTTCCTTTGGTTTTTCTACCCTATGAATCAAAACCTGGTCAAAAGTGTGGCATTTTACGCATGACTTTTTTTCTGCGCAATGTATTATGCATGGCTTGAACATGCTTCAGTCTGATTCCGGCTAAACTGTTTCGAAATATGATGCATGTATTCGTGCCCACAAGAATTCCTAGTAGAACGTGGATTTATTTTCAGTCTGATTCCGGCCATAGCACTTGGCACCGACCTCGCTTCAGCACCAATGGGTGTGGCCCCACATCCCTGACATCGACCTACACTATTTCAGCTTCATTCTTGTTGGGACCGAACCCAGCGATTAGAGTCTAAAATAGTTTCACCGGGGATCAGATGAGTATTCGTTTTGTCAAGGGGTCAAATTTGTATTAAAAAAAGAAGCAAACTGTATAGTGCAACTGGTGACACAAATAAGTAATGATTGAGATTTGAAATTTCAATTTACTTTGTATCCAACCAACTATCCAGTACACCAACATAAAACATAGTACGGTTACCAACTAACTGGACATCTGTATCATTTTTTGTTCTATTAAGCAGGCGATACCAATTAACTGGATTAACCTCTAAAAGGGGTAGTTGGGGGACATGATATAATACAGGAAAAAATATGTAGAAAAAATGATTAATCCAGACGTGACATTATATAATACAGGAAAAAACAAACAGGGGACCGAGCACCACTTTTGTGACTTTCCACGTATATCACTTGGAAGAAATCAATGAAAGATCCAAAATTATATGCCTTGGCGGCCCAAGAAAACGGCTACAGACCCTAGGAAAGGAGGAACAATTTTACAAATGCTTGTAAATATATATATGCTCTATTCCCTATGTATGTGAATGGTTCTACCAAGTATGGGGTGGAAGATCAGCTGGACTTTGAAGATATTGATGAGACAATTTCAGCTCTAGCCTTCTCCAGGGCATCCGGTAAATTCTCTGGCTTCCGACCGCCAGCCTGCGCAAAGTTTGGTTTGCCGCCACCACCTCCGCCACAAAGTTTGGCTATTCCACCAACGAACTTGCCTGCCTGAATTCCCATTTTTACGACTCCAGGACTGAAGGCGGCGACCAGACTGACCTTACCATCTCCTGGACTTGAACCTAAGATCACCGCGGCAGGGTCTTGCAGGGCTCCTACGAGATGCTCTGCGGCGCTTTTCAGCCCATCAGCGTCCACATCCCCCATGTTCTCAACTAGGATCCTACAGAACACAGATTTTGGGAGGGAATGTGAATAATAGCACAAAACACTTGTATGTTTGTGAAGAGCAGACAGACAGTAATGGGATGCATAAGAATGGCAACAGCTGAAGCGAGTACCTGACATTATGAGGTTCAACAATCGAAGCTTTACTTGCAAGGGATGCAGCTTTCAGCACTGCAATTTTGCTGCGTAGAGATGATACTTCATTTCTGGTGGTTCTTAGTTCTTCAAGAACTGTCTCTACTCTACTGTTAACATCTTCTGCTTTAACCTGAAATAAGTTGCATAGTTAAACCATCTCGTGTTCCATTCAAAAAATAATTTGAAATGTCTATGCAGAGCAGAAGCAAGGAAAATTGGAATGGCGAGTCGGCACCATGCTCTTGCACTTTTAGTCACCCTACCCACATGGGACAAGGTATTGCTTGTTGGTTGTAACAAGCATGAATCGTCTAGTCAAGTGATTTACAAATAACAATTTATGTTCAGGACGAGCATGTCCCTTCCTATTTTATATAAAACTATCGTGTTAGCTTCCAAATAATAGTGTTATGAACCTCGTACGACATTGACAGGAGAAAGGTACGTGGTGAGATTTGACATACTTTGCTACTAATTCCCAACTGCAAGAGGATTGATCTCTACTTAATGCAGTATATGCATTTATAACAGATCAACAGAGACGCATGATGCCAAATCCATTTGAACAAGAGATAAAGATCATCAGATGCACAGGTTACAGTGAAGCTCCCTAGTCACCAAGAAAATATATGACACGTCAGAGAAAAGAGCAAATTTGCTCAGTGAGTAGCACCATACCTTAAGTGACGAGCATAAGTGTCGCATGTAGTTGTCACGAGAACAAACATACTCAACAAATGCATCACCTGCAACTGCCTCAATCCTTCTGATTCCAGAAGCTATTCCCTGTTCTGAGATTATCCTGAATCCACGGATCTCAGCAGTATTACTGACATGAGTTCCACCACACAGTTCCATCGACACCCCAGGGACCTCTACGACTCTGACCTAACAGAATTGAGGAGAAATTTAAACATCACCTATTATGGCATATGACTTTGCAGCCATGTTGCTGTATATCAGAAGTTCTAGTGCCATAGTGCTTTTTAAAACCTACCTGCTCACCATATTTTTCTCCAAACATAGCAGTGGCACCAGCATTTTTTGCATCTTGCAAAGCCATCACATTTGTCTCAAGATGTGTTGCGTTGCTAATCCATTGGTTCACCAGTGATTCAATTTCCAGTAGTTCCTCTTCTGAAAGGGGCCGGTGGAAACTGAAGTCAAATCGGAGACGGTCAAAAGCCACAAGGGATCCCGCCTGTGATGTCTCTGAACCAATGACACTTTTAAGAGCTGACTGTAGTAGATGTGTAGCAGTATGATGAACCTAGACATGGAATCAGAAAAAAGTTAAATAAGAAAACAGAAATAGATGTGTTATAGAAAAATATGCAAGATGCAACTGATAACTTCCCGAACGAGCATTTGCTAAAGGTAAACATTTCGTTTCAAGGCACCAGCATCATCTTCCAGAATGCTAAGAAAACACCAGATAATTGAGGTCACAAAGAGATCATTTCCTCTTATACTGATATTAATGTCAGTTATAGTAACATCTTTGCAGCCAATTAGACATCTTATGGGAATATATGCTAAGCTATCAGCTAAAAATAATTAGATAACTATCTAGTGCAAATATTTCTATCTTTCTTGTTTAAAGCCTGTAGATGTGCCTACATGAAATTTGTCGAAGCTCATGAAATTATTACATCTAGTTAACACAAACTTCAAATAAATAAAATAAACAGTGACACATTAAAATGACGGCCAGGAAAAGCACAGAGATGCCCTAACGATAAAAAATCATAAAATGCATAAAAACGTAACAAAGATTTGCAGTTTTCATACCTTGGCTCCCTGCCTCAGCTTTCCATCAACTACAGCGTCGATTTTCTTTCCAACCTCGACCAAACCCTGTTTAATTGTGCCTTTGTGAACAAAGATATTTCCCAGGGATTTTTGAACGTCTTTGATTTCTATGACTGCATTTTGTTTTCCACCTTCCTCTTCGTAAACATACAAGAAACCATTATCTCCAATTTGACCACCTGACTCAGCATAGAACGGTGTTCGGTCTAATAGTATTTCCACATCAGAACCTTCTGAAACATTTTCTACTGGGTTTCCATTAATTAAAAGACCTTTAACAACAGCAGTTGCGAAAAGAGACTCGTATCCCAAAAACTCAGTATCTGGGATGCTTTTGACAATCTCGGTCTCATTTCCTACAGAAAGTTTGATAACATTGTGAGCTGCCTGAGATTGTTTTCTTTGGTTTTCCATTTCAATATCAAACCCCTTCATATCAACAGTAACACCCTGTTCACTAGCTATTTCAGCTGTAATCTCTACGGGGAAACCATATGTATCATATAAAAGGAAAACATCTTTTCCAGATAAGCAAGGCTTATCTCCATTATCACCAGCACTTACTAATGCCTCATCTAAAAGTTCATCTAATAACTTTTCACCTCTTCCCAGAGTCTGTACAAATCGCAGCTCTTCCCTTTGAAGTTCTCCAAGAATCGATTTCCTCCTAGATTCAACATCTGGATCTATCTCACTGCTAAGGCTGATAACTGTCTCAGCTAGTAAGGGCAAAAATGCACCATCAGAATTTCCATGCCCATCACCTCTCATACCTATCAATCTACCAGTCCGGACTACCCTTCTTATAAGCCTTCGAACAACATATCCTCTCCCAATATTTGAGGGGATAACCCCATCTGATATGAGATAAACAACCGCCCTCATGTGATCACCAATTACCTAGCAAAATAGAAAATCCTAAAGGTTATGTCCATCCAACTAATTTATCATGAAACAGGGAGTCCAGATTTATTCACTTTGAGATTTGTCCTCATAGCCTCATCAGCTGTGCTGTAGGAAACCAGTGCCATGCTTGCTGCCTTTTCTATAATAGGGAAAATCAAATCTGTCTCGTAATTGTTTGGAACCTATGGTAAGAGTTATTCCAAGTTATATTATAGCTCAAGACAAATAAAAGCGGTATAGATCATTTGAAGAAGTGACAAGCATTACATTTTGAAGAATGCGTGCCATACGCTCAAGCCCCATTCCTGTATCGATGTTCTTTTGTTTCAATGGTTCCAGAGATCCATCATCGTTTTTGTTGTATTGCATGAAGACAAGATTGTAGAATTCAATGAATCGACTGTCATCATTCAAATCCTGCACAACTACATGAACATCACTTATTTCAGTTACTGGAGAACCCCATACAAAATATAAAAAGCTTAACATTTAACCACCGATAGCACATCTTTCCATACCGCGTTCAACGTTCCTCTCTCGGGATGGAAATCATAATACATTTCAGAGCACGGTCCACAAGGTCCAGTTGCACCACTAGTCCAAAAGTTATCATCCTCGCCCATCCTTTTTATCCGTTCCTTTGGTACACCAACCTTGATAAAATAAGCAGGAAAAAATCTGTTACTATAAGTTTAACAGGATACTAGCACGATCCCTGTACCTCTTAAAGAATATGTGCAAGTTTGGAAGTCCAAAACAACTAGTGAAAAATCATAACTTCATTACATGGAATCTCTACTCAGTTTTTAGTAAAATTGAGGTGTTATGGAAACCATGGAATCTCTACTCTTTTTTTAATAAAATTGAGTTGTTATGGAAAACATGCATACTTTTGTTAGTGATCTTAAAGCTTTTTGTCTATGAATATATCTCATCAAGTCTTAATTGGAACAAGATTTAATAAATATGAGCATTAACAGTGAGATGCTGTTAAATGTATTATATAATCCATCGACCGCGGAACAGACAAACAGAGAAACCATGAAATTGAAACATGCTGTTTTAGATAACTGACCTCATTGAGCCAAATGGAGAATGCCTCATCATCATCTTCAAATACACTAATCCACAGTCTTTCTGGGGGTAATCCATAACTAGACAAAGTTCACAAACAGAATGAATGCTAGACTGACACAACATGAAAAGGAATTGCAGGACTACTGTTGTGTGGCACCTCAAAGCATGTCTAAAGATGCCATATAATTAAAGAAACAGTTGACTTTCCTCCTCTGAAGTAACACAGATGTCCAACCGATCCCCCTAGACTTTTTTTTCCACTTAAACTCTTGAAGCTCTTATACCATATCATTCACCCCCCCACCCACCCACCCTAAAGACTGGTTTTGGCACTTCCACGTCAGTCATCAACATGGGTGTTGGCATCATCTACTACAACATAGTAAGTGCTGACCATATTGAACGCAAAAGCAGGTAGAAAATGATATTAGCATCCATGTATGATGTCATGTGGCAAAACCAGCGCCGGAGAGTAAAGTGTCCAGTATTGCAAGTTTCAGGGGTTAAGTAGACCAAAAGTTCAGTAGGTCAAGTGGACCAAACATGTTCAGGGGTTAATTGCACATCCATGACACCCCAGTGGAGTAAAGTGGATTATTTTGCCTAAAGTAATGCTCAATATGCAAGTAATGTCATTCAGGTAAAATAAGAGCAGTTTAAGAATATCTGAAGCTTGACTTAGTAATGTATTCAGAAAATAAAAAGACCACACAGGACATAATAAGACACTTGACGTATGTGAACAGCATCACATGTAGCCAGCTGAGTCATGGCAATCTTATTCTGATGAACAGCTTAAGGTTTACCATCATGGAGATCATGATGCATGCAGAATAGAGGAATTGTTCATACTCCGTGGTAGTCAGCTCCCATGCCCATTTGATTGCATCCTTCTTGAAGTAATCGCCAAAACTGAAGTTCCCAAGCATCTCAAAAAAGGTTTGATGTCGGGATGTTCGCCCCACATTCTCAATGTCATTTGTCCGTATGCATTTCTGGGAGGTAGTGGCGCATGGTACACGCCTGGGTTCCTAGAGTAGCAATACATGGAATTCATCACGTAGTAAAACAAAACAGGCGCAAATTGCAATATATTGTGCATTCACATGATCAAGAATTGTATTCTCGACAAAAAAAACATGATAAAGAAATGATTAAGTTCCTTCCCTGTTATTATTGTATTTTCGACTGGATAAAAACTTTAACCTATAGACATCAATATTATTATGGACAACAAATAACAATAAGAAATGTGCTCATGGACTGTCTGAAACATCAGGACCTCTTTGATTCATAGGAATTTTGGAGGATCTTATTCCTCAGGAATTTTTCATGTAAAGCTTGTTCGATTTGTAGGATTGAAAACCACAAGAAAGAAATTCCTATGGACTATTTTGTACGCAAATCCAAAGGAAATTTCCATCGAATCCAACCTCATGGAAATGTTGCTTAGTGTCTATGAAACTATGTCAAACACCTAATCCTTAAGGAAATTCCTACATTCTTCTTGTGGTGCAACCAAGCAACTTCTATTACTCCCTCCGACCCATATTACTTGACTTGAATTTGTCAAATTTTAATGAACCTATATACTAAATAGTGTCTAGATTCATTCAAATCTAGACAAATTTGAGTCAACTAATATGGGTCAGAGGGAGTACATATTCCTGAGATCTCAATTCATGTGTAGTTCAGCATGTCATGACATGCAATTCCTACGTTTTCCTAATTCTGCTTTTCTGGAATACTGCATATCAAAGAGGCCATACAGAGAAACCATATTCAATAAGGTGAATAACTCTAGGTGGAACTCGTACGTTGCTGAAGAAACTCTGAGTGAATTTGCAGCATTCCCCCTTTTTTTCAGAAACGAAACAAGGCTGCTAGAAATTCAGAAACGGTTGCTGCAAATGCTGACGCACCTTGCCAAGAAATATGGGCTTGAACTGAAGCATCCCAGCTATGGTGAGGAACACGGTCGGGTCATCGGGCACGAGAGACGAGCTCGGAAGGATCTTGTGGCCACGGGCAGCATAGAAATCAAGGAAACGGCGGCGTATCGCGTCCCCTCTCCACTCCGCTGAAATCTCTGTACCCGACACCGTTGCGGGATTCGCCACAGGCAGGGAACTCAAGCAGCACACCACAGGTATCGCTGACCTCCTCCTCGCCGAAGCCCCTCGACCATGCTGTCGCCGGAGTCCGAGGGAACGCCGCCCTGGGAAAATGTGTTTGTATATGGCTGGAAGGGAAGGGGAGGAAGGGAGGCGGCATAATGGGAGGAGCATGAGGGAGGCGGGGTGGAAGGAGCAGGGCAGCAGGCGGCGGCGGCAAGGGTAATGCGGGGAGGGGACGAGGTGAGCTCGCGGGGAGCTCGGGATGATGGTGCGCAGCTATAGGGAGAGGCTGCGGCTTGGCTGGCCCAAAACCTTATCTTTCCGTCAGCTTTCCTGATTCACCAAACGAATAGCATCTCTGTAAAAAAAAAGGACGGGCCTACCCGCGGACGTCTCGAAAATGCGTGTTCCGCAGATGTTCCGACCACGATCCTGCGTCGCCCGCGTCCGTCCCCTCCCACCATTTTTCTGGTCGCGTCGCGTGGCCAGGTCTAAAAAAAAAGGACAGCTGGCTGGATCATTTTTCTTTCCAAGCAAAACTCCAAACCAGAATAGTAACAAAATCCTCTCAGATCTAGCGCTATCCCCCTCCCCCGATTACTCACCTGTTCATCTCGCTTTCATCCTTTAGCCAAAAACTCCATGGCAGCTCCACCTTAACACCTTGATGCCCAGCGCCCTGCTACTGAAAAGCAAAAAATAAACACACAAGGAAAAACAACAGGTACTTCTCAAAATCAAACCTTCAATTCATCATGATTTTTGTAGCAACGTCTCTATATGGTTCTCAAGATGACAATATACTGCTGTACAACATGGATCTAAACGAAAAACAGGTCATCTATAACTACTCCTCAGTTTTGCATGTGAGATATGTCCAATCTTGTTCAAACTATAAGAAATCAATCATCCTAAACTTTATTGACAGTATATGTTGATCCTTGCATTAAAAACATCTAATTTAGGACAACTAACAACTAAATAGACATGATATCCTATTTAGTGCTTCATCCTAAAATCTTTTAACATGATGAATATTTTGGTTGAACCACTCCAAAACCATGGATATTGACCTAAATGCGGAACCAGATCAAAAAATAGAAGAAGATCATGCTGATGTTTCACACACAAATGCTATCGTGCAAGTTATAAACGAAGGTATGATGATTATATGCAATCAACGTATCCAACAGTATTTAAACAAAAGTTATCCATGCTTACATGCATAAGTTATCAACTAGCTAAAACAAAAGTTATCCATGCTTATATGCAGAGGTTATCCACTAGCTAAAACATAAGTTATTCATGCTTATATGTAGAAGTTATACACTAGCTAGAACATAAGTTATTCATGCTTGCATATAGAAAGTCATACATGCTTACAAACCAGAAGTTATCAACTAGCTAGAACAGAAGTTATTCATGCTTACATGCAGAAAGTTATCAATACTTATATGCAGAAGTTATTAACTAGCTAAAACAGAAGTTATCCACTAGCTAAAACTACAGTTATACATGCATATGAGCAGAAGTTATCCATGCTTACATGCAAAAATAAAGATATCCACTAGCTAAAACATAAGATATCCATGCTTATATGCACAAATTATCAACTAGCTAAAAGAGAAGTTATCAATGTTTACATGCAGAAGTTATCCACTAGCTAAAACTACAGTTATACATGCATATAAGAATTACATGCTTATATGCAGAAGTTATCAACTAGCTAAAAAAGAATTTATTCATGCTTATATGCAGAAGTTATCCACTATCTAAAACTACAGTTAAACATGCTTATATATGTCGTTGTGGTATCACGGCATATGCCATGGGTAGGCTAAAGTTGGGACCGATGGACGTGGAGGAATTCGGGGAGGAATGATGCAGTGAAGACCGCACTCGTAAGAACAAAGAGAAATACAATGTATCTAGGGTTAAGGCTCTCATGTTGAGATAACACCTCTTTCCCTACATCTAATCTCTTATAATCTTGCCATACTTGTGGCTACAATGATGCTCCTTGATATGTATTTCCTTACCTCTATCTAGATCTCTCTGTGAGAGTGGAGGAGGAAGAAGGAGAGCTTCTAGCGAGCAGAGAGGAGAGGAGCCCTTCGAGGCCTCTCCCATGAACGATCCCCCTGGTGCTCCTTACAAAGGGGTGCCCAGGGGACAAATCTTGTTCCATACGATTGGCATCTAGAGAGCATATTCCTGGCATCTTCTGGAGATGCTCATCTTATGCCTTGGCAACTCCAAAGATGCCAAGGCATATTCCCTAGCATCTTCTTAGATGCCACGGGCATATTCCCTGGGGCACGTGCCAGTCTGAACCAAGAGCGTCCAAAGACTGACACGAGATAGTAACGCTTTACCTGACTTGCTGGAACTTGGCCCGTAGTGTAGCTAATTCGGATTGGATAGAAATTGGAAAGAGCTATCCTGCCTGATTGCACCTAATTCGGCCTGGGGGTGGAATGATTTGGCCCAGGTAAGATCGATGCAGAAGTAGCCCAGCCGAATTACTCCTCATTCGGCCTAGGGTCGTCGGCCTGTTGGAAGCTGAGAAGGCCCAGCCGGGGTCTTCTCATTCGGCCTAGGGTCGCCAGCCTGCTTAAGGCTGGGAAGGCCCAGCCGGGGTCTTCTCATTCGGCCCAGGTACGGCAGCTGATACGGCGCCGGAAGGGCCCGTGGTGGGCTGGCTGGAGCGAAGTGAACACCGGCCCACACGGGTAGTTGGCAACAAGGTGAGGTCGGTTGCCGATGCAGCGCGGGCCCGCGGTGGGCCGGACTGCTTCTCTCCTGGCCCACCCGGGCGACGGCAGGGAGGCGATGCCTCGATGCGGGTATGTCGGGGGAGCTGGCGACGCCTGGGAGTCGCGAGGATGGAGCGGGAATAGTAGAGGCATAATGGCACAGCTCTGGGTGGGCCGAGGTAACCTGACTCGGCCCAT
This sequence comes from Avena atlantica, assembly GCA_910589765.1. NCBI lineage: Eukaryota > Viridiplantae > Streptophyta > Magnoliopsida > Poales > Poaceae > Avena > Avena atlantica. The sequence goes on along the minus strand of OU342739.1, from coordinate 56,882,301 downwards.
CTGACAAACTCAGTGGCCGAGCCAACCTTTTTTCCTTTATTCGGATGTTAGAAAGATAATTCCGCCCATTAACATGGATTTGTCTCAAAAGAAATGAGGACTGGGCCGAATTACAACTGGTTCGGCCTAGTTACATCCTTTGTCCCTTTTATTTGTTCTTTTCTATATTTCTTTATATCATATGCGTTTTTCTTCTACATACCTCTTTATTAAACAACTTATTCCTTTCTGGAGTCTCTTTATAGCCCAACTATGGGGTATCCGGGGTTATATCCCCGATTAGTCCTCGAGGCTATGTGGGACTAAAGGAGTCGCTCATAGGCTTCATATTTAAACCTTCCCAAAGTTGTTTTCCGACATATAACTTATTTGTCACATTTCTCTGGATCGCATTACCCTTTTGGTAATTTTGGGCGTTGGTCCTCTTAGCCCTTTTGGGTAAGTTATGACTTCCGACCTTCTTGGGTACTGGCCTTATAATCCATTTTGGTAAGTTTTGATTTCTGGCCTTCTTTGGCACTGGTCTTGTAACCCCTTTGGGTAAGTTTTGACTTCTGGCCTTCTTGGGCTCTGGTCTTTTAACCCCTTTTGGAAAGTTATGACTTCTGGCCTTCTTGGGCACTGGCCTTATAACCTCTTTGGGGAAGTTATGACTTATGGCCTTCTTGGGCACTGGTCTTATAACCCCTTTGGGGAAGTTATGACTTTTGGCCTTCTTGGGCATTGGTCTTATAACCCCTTTGGGAAAGTTACGAGTTCTAGCCTTCTTGGGCACTGCTCTTTTATCCTTTTTGGGTAAGTTATGTATCCGAGTCATCTCATCTGAGTTGTATGATCCAATCATGACTCGTGTCTCAAATCCGAGTTATATGAGTCTAAATCCGAGTTATATGACCCAAATTATATTACTTATGTCTCAAATCCGAGTCATCTGACTCAAAATCCGAGTTATATGACTCAAATCCGAGTCACTGATTCTGAATCATCTAATTCTAAATCCGAGTTATAATACTCAAGTTTGACTTATGTCTCAAATTTGAGTCATCTGACCCAAAATCTGAGTTATATGACTCAAATCTGAGTTATTTTACTCAAACTTGACTTCTGTCTCAAATCTGAGTTATCTGACTCAAAATCCGAGTTATCAGTTTCCAACTCTGAGTTTTAACTTGATCTGATGAGATGATGGAGAATTGCCTTTGATATGGATCCAAGATATAGATCCGAGATAAAGTTTTGGGATATGAATATCTTCCCGGCACCCTGGCGGAGGGGAGATCATCCCGGAGGCCTTCCTCTTCATCATGCGAGCCTCCGGTATGAAGCGTGAGTAGTTCCACCTTGGACTACGGGTCCATATAGTAGCTAGATGGTTGTATCTCCTCCTCTGTGCTTTCATGTCTAGATCTTATGAGCTCCGTTCATGATCAAGATCTCATCTATTTGTAATCATGCACCTTGGACTACGGGTCCATGTAGTAGATAGATGGTTATATCTCCTCCTTTGTGAGCTCGATCGGTCAATAGTCCTCGGTCGGTCAGTAGTCCCCCGTCGGTCGGTAGTCCTCGGTCGGTCAGTAGTCCTCGGTCGGTCGGTAGTCCTCGGTCGATGGTAGTCCCCGATTGGTCCATAGTCTTCGGTCGGTCGGTAGTCCTCGGTCGGTCGGTAGTCCTGGTCGGTCGGTAGTCCTCGGTCGGTCAGTAATTCTCGGTTGGTTGGTAGTCCTCGATCGGTCGGTAGTCCCCAATCGGTCAGTAGTCCTCGATCGGTCAGTAGTCCTCGATCAGTCGGTAGTCCCCGGTCGGTCCATAGTCCTCGGTCGGTCAGTAGTTCTCGGTCGATCGGTAGTCCTCGGTCGATCGGTCAGTAGTCCTCGATCGGTCGGTAGTCCCCGATCGGTCGGTAGTCCCCGATCGGTCGGTAGTCCTCGGTCGGTCAGTAGTCCTCGGTCGGTCAGTAGTCCTCGGTCGGTCAGTAGTCCTCAGTCGGTCGGTAGTCCCCGGTCGGTCCTGAAGGGAATATGCCCTGAGAGGCAATAATAAAGTGTTTACTATGTGTATTCCAAGTATATGATAGATGTTTATTTTGCATGCTATAATTGTATTAATACGGAAACGTTAATACATGTGTGTTTAATAAACAAACAGAAAGTTCCTAGTTATGCCTCTCTCATAAACTAGCTCGTTGATTAACAAGATGATCAAGGTTTCCTGATCATGGACATTGGATGTTGTTAATAACGGGATCACAACATTAGTGTAATGGTGTGATGAACATTCATCCGAAGTATAGCATTACGATCAAAGTCATTGAGTTTATATTGCTATAACAACTTACGAAGTGATCCTAATCCTTAGACCATGAGATCATGTCAATCACTAACACCGGAAGAGTTTCTTGATAACATCAAACGTCACACCGTAACAGGGTGATTATAAAGATGGATTCAGAACTAATAAAGTGTTATATTGAGGCTCATGGATCGAGAGTGGAATTTGTTCATCCCGATGAAGGATAGATATACTCTGGGCCCTCTCGGTGATATCACATTGATTAGCTTGCAAGCAAGTGATTTGATCACTAGAATGTTATATCACAGGAACGAGAAAAGAGTGCATGTCGGTAACGAGATCAAACTAGGTATGGAGATACCGATGATCGAATCTCGGGCATGTAATATATCGTGAAACAAAGGGATTAAGATACTAGCGTAAAAGGTTCCGACGATCACAAGAAAGTCATCGTTGAATGTGTGGGAGTCAGTATGGGTCTCCAGATCCCGCTTCTGATTATTGATCCGAGAGGGGTCTCGATCATGTCCGCATTATTCACGAACCGTAGGGTGACACACTTAAGATACACCGACATCCAATTGGAGCAAATGTTTCATGCCGAAAGAATGAACAAGCGCAGGAATTTATTTCACTAGATACCGAAACAGGTTTTCGGGTGAAATTGCATAAAGTGGTTATGCATGTGAAATAGAATTCTAGCAAGGGGCTATTTGTGAATGTTTGTCATTAAAGTAATTGACAAAATTCTGAATAAAAATAAAAGAGTTTTATTTAATGAGAGTTTGCATTAAATTTGGTGGAAATTTAATGGAAATTTGAGTGGACTTTTGAGTGGAGGGAATTTAAAGGAGATTTGTGAGTGGAGTGTCCACCCACATGAAGAGGGGAGGGAAAGGGGGCAGCCCCATGCGTCGGCCACCCCCTTGGGGTTCCCCCCCTCTCCTCCTATAAAAGGAGCCCCCCTCCTCACTTGTCTCTCACACCTCCTCGTGAAGGATCTCTCTCCCCCTCTAGAATTTATCCCCAATGGTCTCGGACTAGCGAGATACATGTTCCCGGTGGCTATTCGGCAAGAAAGAGTTGTGCTTCCGCTGCATCGCTGGAGCGAGGAGGCGGAGGTTGCTCGGTGCCTCGAATGTGTGTGCGAGCACGGATGCGCTGCTGATTTGCGGCGCTAGGACTTCCTCTCGATCTTGAGATCGGCAAGAGATCGTCTACATCAACCACGAGTTGAACTCGTTAAGCTTTGTCGGTCTTCAAGGGTATGTTCTCTACGGATATACATCCGCCCGTTGTTTGTATCTAGTAGATAGATCTTGGTATATAGTTCACATCGTAGGAAAATTTTTGTTTTCTATGCTGCGAACCCTACAGTGGTATCAGAGCCGGATCTATGCGTAGATACTTTACACGGGTAGTACACATATGAGTATGTGGGCGATGATGATCATGTTGTTGCTCCTTTGTTGTAATTTTTTATATTGGTGGCATAGTGGGATGAAGCGGCCCGGACAAACTTTACATGTCCTCGCACATGAGACCTGTTCCACGCTTGACATGCAACTAGTTTGCATAAGTGGCTAGCGGGTGTCTGTCTCTCCTACTATAGTCAATATCTATTTTGCAAGCGAGTTGTCAACAATTTGTTTATCCTCGTTATGGTTCATGTTCGTAGGTAAGAACGGTTCTATCTCGAAAGCCCTAAGCCACGTAAAACTTGCAATGGATAAATTAGAGGCGTCTAGTTTAGATTGTTGCTGGGCTAGTGTTATGATATGGTAGTGTTGTAAGTAGAAGTATGAGATGATACTCTTACAACACGCATAGCGTGTAAAATCCATAGACCTTGGATTTACACATATAGGTATGATAGTGATCATACCACGATGCACATGATAGAGATCATCTGCGGGAACCATATAATTTCACTAATAAACATATGATGTTTGATAGCATCTTATATTGCTTGTTTAGCGCTTTGTTAGCATAATAAGATGATCCCTCATTTAAATATCAAGATAAGAATGTGTTCTTCCTTTAGTATGCACCGATTATGTTTTCGTCGCTCCAAGACATCACGTGATGATCGGGTGTTCTTGGATCCACGACCATATTTCGGGTGTAAAACAGTTACACACACGAATACTAAGGTTCTAACTTGGCGAGCCTAGCATGTACAGACATGGCCTCGGAACACGGACCGAAAGGTTAAGTATGAGTCATATAATTTATATGATGCCCATTTGATGCTCGGCTTTGAAGCTATACCGACTCACGTGATGATCGGACTTGGTGTAGTGGATTTGGTACATGTAATCACCAAAAAGGCACGAGGGATGTCGTTTTTGAGTGGGAGTTCATTCAATTAGTTGAACTCAATCTATCATACACTTAGTCTAAACTTTACAAATTCTGTTGTAGATGGCACCACCTGCTTTTAATTTCAATGTGTTCATGGAGAAAGAGAAACTAGCAACGAACGGTAGCAAATTTACCGAATGGGCCATGAATTTGAGGATTCTCCTCTATGCTTCACAAAAGCAATATGTGCTAGAAGCGCCGTTAGGCCCCCCACCTTTTGATGATGACCCTGACGAGGAGAAGAATGTCTATCAGACTCGTCAGGAGGACCACAACTTAGTTCATTGCGGCATATTGTATGGGCTAGAGCCGGAACTTTGAAAGCGTTTTGAAAACGGCAATGCATTTGATACAATGGGTGAGTTGAAAATGATTTTCGACACACATGCTGCTGTAGAGAGCTACAACGCTTCATAAAAGTTATTTAGCTGCATGATGGAAGAGCACAACTCCGTTAGTGAGCATGTACTCAAGATGTTGGGTTACGCCGATAAGCTTGTGTCCTTGGGAATATCGATTCCCATTGACTTAGGCATCCATCGTGTTCTGCAGTCTCTGCCACCTAGCTATAAGAGCTTCGTGATGAACTATAATATGCAAGGCATGAAGAAGTCTCTCCCCGAGCTTCTGTCAATGCTTAAAACTGCAGAAGTGGAGATCAAAAAGGAACATCAAGTGTTGATGATCAATAGGAACACTGGTTTCAAGAAAGACAAGAAGGGAAAACGGAAGGGAAGTAAGGGCGGCAAGCCTGTTGCCGCGCCTGAAAAGAAACCCCGAGTTGGACCTAAGTCTGATTCCGAGTGCTACTATTGTAAGGGGACTGGCCACTAGAAGCGCAACTGCCCCAAGTATCTGGCAGACAAGAAGGCCGGCAAGGCAAACAAAGGTATATATGATATACATGTTATTGATGTGTACTTGACTAGTGCTCGCAGTAGCACCTGGGTATTTGATACCGGTTCAGTTGCTAATATTTGTAACTCGAATCAGGGGCTGCGGAACAAGCGACCGCTAGCAAGGGGTGAGGTCAAGATGCGTGTCGGCAATGGATCAAGCGTTGATGTGATCGCCGTCGGAACGCTGCCTCTCCACTTACCGTCGGGATTAGTTATAAACTTGAATAAATGTTATCTGGTGCCTGCATTGAGCATGAACATTGTATCTGGATCGTGTTTGATGCGAAGTGGTTATTCATTTAAATCCGAGAACAATGGTTGTTCCATTTATATGAATGAAATCTTTTATGGTCATGCACCGATGATGAATGGTTTATTTCTATTAGATCTCGATGATAATGTTACACATATTCATAATGTTGATGCTAAAAGGATTAAACTTAATGATGATATATCCGCATATATGTGGCACTGTCGTCTAGGTCATATTAGCGTTAAACACATGAAGAAGCTCCATTCGGATGGACTTTTGGAATCACTTGATTATGAATCATTTGATACATGTGAGCCATGCCTTATGGGCAAGATGACTAGAACGCCGTTTTCCGGTTCAATGGAACGGGCGGCAGATTTATTGGAAATCATACATTCTGATGTATGTGGTCCAATGAGTGTGTCGGCGCGAGGTGGATATTGTTATTTTGTTACTTTCACGGATGATTTGAGTAGATACGGTTATATCTACTTGATGAAACACAAGTCTGAAACCTTTGAAAAGTTCAAGGAATTTCAGAATGAAGTGGAAAATCATCGTAATAGAAAGATCAAATTTCTACGGTCCGGCCGTGGAGGTGAGTATCTAAGTTACGAGTTTAGCACTCACATGAAAGAGTGTGGAATTGTTTCACAACTCACACATGCCGGAACACCACCGCAAAATGGTGTGTCGGAACGTCGTAATCGTACTTTATTAGATATGGTTCGATCTATGATGTCTCTGACGGACTTGCCGTTGTCATTTTGGGGTTATGCACTAGAAACTGCTGCATTCACTTTAAATCGGGCACCATCTAAATCCGTTGAAAATACACCGTATGAATTGTGGTTTGGAAACAAACCTAAGCTGTCATTTCTTAAAGTTTGGGGATGCGATGTTTATGTGAAAAAACTTCAACCGGATAAACTCGAACCCAAAGCGGAAAAATGCGTCTTCATAGGATACCCTAAAGAAACTATTGGGTATTCCTTCTATCACAGATCCGAGGGCAAGGTTTTTGTTGCCAAGAATGGATCCTTTCTAGAGAAAGAGTTTCTCGCGAAAGGTGTGAGTAGTCGGAAGGTAGAACTCGAAGAGGTTGTGGAACCTTCTCTTCAAAGTATGGCGAGTAGCACAGCGCCGGAAGTTGTTCCGGAGTTGGCTCCACCTGTTGAAGAGGGAACTAATGATAATGATCATGAAACTCTGAAAGAGAGTACTACCGAACCTCGCAGGTCAAACAGGACGCGTGCAGCTCCCAAGCTGTACGGAAATCCTGTCATGAATTTCATGGTTGATGAAAATGATGACCCTGCGACGTATGAAGAAGCGATGATGAGCCCGGATTCCAACAAATGGTTAGAAGCCATGAAATCCGAGATGGAATCCATGTATGAAAATCAAGTTTGGAACTTGGTGGAATTACCTCACGACCGAAAGGCCGTGGAGAACAAATGGATTTTCAAAAGGAAAACTGATGCTGATGGTAATGTGACCGTCTATAAAGCTCGACTTGTCGCAAAGGGGTTTCGACAAATTCAAGGAGTTGACTACGATGAGACTTTCTCTCCCGTAGCGATGCTAAAGTCAGTTAGGATTATGTTAGCAATTGCTGCATATTTCGATTATGAGATATGGCAGATGGATGTCAAAACCGCGTTTCTCAATGGTAATATTGAAGAAGAGTTGTATATGATACAACCAAAGGGTTTTGTCGATCCTAAGGATGCTAACAAGGTGTGCAAGCTTCAGTGATCCATCTATGGATTGAAGCAAGCATCACGAAGTTGGAATCTCCGCTTTTATGAGGTGATCAAAGAGTTTGGATTTGTCCAAACTTATGGAGAAGCTTGTATTTACAAGAAAGTGAGTGGGAGCAATGTGGAATTTCTGATATTATATGTGGATGACATATTATTGATCGGAAATGATATAGATCTTTTAAACAGTGTTAAAAGTTATCTAAACAGCAAATTTTCAATGAAGGACCTAGGTGAAGCGTCATACATATTAGGCATAAGGATCTATAGAGATAGATCTAGGCGCCTAATAGGGCTATCACAAAGTACATACCTTGATAATATTTTAAAGAAGTTTAAAATGGACGGAAGTAAGAAGGGGTTCTTACCTATGTTGCAAGGCAAGACATTGAGTAAGACTCAAAGTCCGGCTTCAGCGGAAGAAAGAGAGATAATGGACAAAGTCCCCTATGCTTCAGCCATAGGCTCTATAATGTACGCCATGCTATGTACAAGACCGGATGTGGCACATGCTATTAGTTTGACTAGTAGGTACCAATCTGATCCAGGTTCGGAACACTGGATAGCGGTCAAGAATATCCTTAAGTACTTACGAAGAACTAAGGATATGTTTATTGTATACAGAGGTGAAGAAGAGCTCGTCGCTAATTGTTATGTCGACGCTAGCTTTGACACCGATCCGGATGACTCTAAGTCTCAATCCGGATACGTATTTCGCATGAATGGCGGAGCGGTTAGTTGGAGGAGCTCCAAACAACCTGTGGTAGCGGGATCAACAACGGAGGCCGAATATGTTGCTGCTTCAGAAGCGGCTCAGGAAGCAGTTTGGATGAAGGAGTTCATATCCGAACTAGGAGTGGTGGCAAACGCGTTGGACCCAATGGTGATCTATTATGACAACAATGCTGCCATTGCCAATGCCAAAGAGCCAAGGTCTCACAAGCATTCCAAGCATATTAAGCGCCGGTTTCACTCCATCCGCGAGCATGTCAAGGATGGAGATATAAAGATTTGTAAAGTACATACGGATCTCAATGTAGCAGATCCGTTGACTAAAACTCTCCCTAGAGCAAAACATGATCAACACCAGAACTCAATGAGTGTTAGATTTATCACTATGTAACTAGATTATTGACTCTAGTGCAAGTGGGAGACTGAAGGGAATATGCCCTGAGAGGCAATAATAAAGTGTTTATTATGTGTATTCCAAGTATACGATAGATGTTTATTTTGCATGCTATAATTGTATTAATACGGAAACGTTAATACATGTGTGTTTAATAAACAAACAGAAAGTTCCTAGTTATGCCTCTCTCATAAACTAGCTCGTTGATTAACAAGATGATCAAGGTTTCCTGATCATGGACATTGGATGTTGTTAATAACGGGATCACAACATTAGTGTAATGGTGTGATGAACATTCATCCGAAGTATAGCATTACGATCAAAGTCATTGAGTTTATATTGCTATAACAACTTACGAAGTGATCCTAATCCTTATACCATGAGATCATGTCAATCACTAACACCGGAAGAGTTTCTTGATAACATCAAACGTCACACCGTAACAGGGTGATTATAAATATGGATTCAGAACTAATAAAGTGTTATGTTGAGGCTCATGGATCGAGAGTGGAATTTGTTCATCCCGATGACGGATAGATATACTCTGGGCCCTCTCGGTGATATCACATTGATTAGCTTGCAAGCAAGTGATTTGATCACTAGAATGTTATATCACAGGAACGAGAAAAGAGTGCATGTCGGTAACGATATCAAACTAGGTATGGAGATACTGATGATCGAATCTTGGACATGTAATATATCGTGAAACAAAGGGATTAAGATACTAGCGTAAAAGGTTCCGACGATCACAAGAAAGTCATCGTTGAATGTGTGGGAGTCAGTATGGGTCTCCAGATCCCGCTTCTGATTATTTATCCGAGAGGGCTCTTGATCATGTCTGCATTATTCACGAACCGTAGGGTGACACACTTAAGAGACACCGACATCCAATTGGAGCAAATGTTTCATGCCGAAAGAATGAACAAGCACAAGAATTTATTTCACTAGATACTGAAACAGGTTTTCGGGTGAAATTGCATAAAGTGGTTATGCATGTGAAATAGAATTCTAGCAAGGGGTTATTTGTGAATGTTTGTCATTAAAGTAATTGACAAAATTCTGAATAAAAATAAAAGAGTTTTATTTAATGAGAGTTTGCATTAAATTTGGTGGAAATTTAATGGGAATTTGAGTGGACTTTTGAGTGGAGGGAATTTAAAGGAGATTTGTGAGTGGAGTGTCCACCCACATGAAGAGGGGAGGGCAAGGGGGCAGCCCCATGCGCCGGCCACCCCCTTGGGGTTCCCCCTCTCCTCCTATAAAAGGAGCCCCCCTCCTCACTTGTCTCTCACACCTCCTCGTGAAGGATCTCTCTCCCCCTCTAGAATTTATCCCCCATGGTCTCGGACTAGCGAGATACATGTTCCCGGTGGCTATTCGGCAAGAAAGAGTTGTGCTTCCGCTGCATCACTGGAGCAAGGAGGCGGAGGTTGCTCGGTGCCTCGAACGTGTGTGCGAGCACGGATGCGCTGTTGATTTGTGGCGCTAGGACTTCCTCTTGATCTTGAGATCGGCAAGAGATCGTCTACATCAACCACGAGTTGAACTCGTTAAGCTTTGTCGGTCTTCAAGGGTATGTTCTCTACGGATATACATCCGCCCGTTGTTTGTATCTAGTAGATAGATCTTGGTATATAGTTCACATCGTAGGAAAATTTTTGTTTTCTATGCTGCGAACCCTACAGGTCCATAGTCCTCGGTCGGTCAGTTGTTCTCGGTCGATCGATAGTCCTCGGTCGGTCGGTAGTCCTCGGTCGGTCGGTAGTCCTCGGTCGGCCGGTAGTCCTCGATCGGTCGGTAGTACCCTATCGGTCTGTAGTCCTCGATCGGTCAGTAGTCCCCCGATCGGTCAGTAGTCCTCGGTCGGTCAGTAGTCCTCGGTCGGTCAGTAGTCCCCGATCGGTCAGTAGTCTTCGGTTAGTCCTCGGTCGGTCGGTAGTTCTCGGTCGGTCAGTAGTCCTCGGTCGGTCGGTAGTCCCCGGTCGTCCCATAGTCCTCGGTCGGTTAGTAGTCCTCGGTCGGTCGGTAGTCCCCAATCGATCAGTAGTCCTCGGTCGGTCAGTACTCCCCGATCGGTCAGTAGTCCTCGGTCGGTCGGTAGTCCCCAATCGGTCTTCCCGGCATCCTGCCGGAGGGGACTCGCTTTGATATGGATCCGAGATAAAGTTTTGGGATCTGAATATCTTCCCGGTACCCTGTCCGAGGGGAGATCATCCCGGAGGCCTTCCTCTTCATCATGCGAGCCTTCGGTATGAAGCGTGAGTAGTTCCACCTTGGACTACGGGTCCATGTAGTAGCTAGATGGTTGTATCTCCTCCTTTGTGCTTTCATGTCTAGATATTATGAGCTTCGTTCATGATCAAGATCTCATCTATTTGTAATCATGCACCTTGGACTACGGGTCCATGTAGTAGATAGATGGTTATATCTCCTCCTTTGTGAGCTCGGTCGGTTAATAGTCCTCGGTCGGTCAGTAGTCCCCCGTCGGTCAGTAGTCCTCGGTCGGTCGGTAGTCCTTGGTCGGTCGGTAGTCTCCAATCGATCAGTAGTCCTCGATCGTCAGTACTCCCCGATCGGTCAGTAGTCCTCTATCGGTCGGTAGTCCTCGCTCGGTCAGTAGTCCCCAATCGGTCTATAGTGCTCGATCAGTCAGTAGTCCACGATCAGTCAGTAGTCCTCGGTCGGTCAGTAGTCCTCGGTCGGTCAGTAGTCCCCGATCGGTTAGTAGTCCTCGGTCGGTCGGTAGTCCCTGGTCGGTCAGTAGTCCTCGGTCGGTCGAATTCCTCTGTGAGCCGTGAGAAATTTTCGCCTGGTGTCCTACGGACATGCCAGGCGTTCTGATGTGGCTCGGTTGACAGCCTGTTGGGAGACCCCAAGAGCAAGGTGTGATGAGCACAACGGCAAGTTTTCCCTTAGTTATGAAACCAAGGTTATCGAACCATTAGGATCAAGGAAACAACTCCAAGATGTTGCTAACAACTTGGAACCTGCACGACACAAACTCAATACTTTGCCCCAACTTTGTCGATCTCACCGGTTTGCTGAAAACAAAGGATTAAACGTATAGTGTGGAAGATAGTAGTTGCTTGTAGAAAGTAAACAGTAACACTAGATGGTATATCAATGATAAAGATTGGACCGGGGTCCACAGTTCACTAGAGGTGTTCTCCTTAAGATAGATAACATGTTGGGTGAACAAATTACAGCGGGGCAATTGACAGATTGAGAAAGCATAACAATGCATATACTAGACATCTTAACTCCTATGAGATTTGATTGGGCATTACAACATAATACATAGACCGTAATCCAACTGCATCTGTGACTAATAATCCACCTTTGGGTTATCATATGAACCCCTTCCAGTATTAAGTTGCAAGCAACAGATAATGGCATTAAGCAATGTGTGTAAAGTAAACAATACAATTGCCCCATGGACATAGGATTGTTGTTTTCTCCCTAGTAGCAACAGCACATCTATAACCTTAGAGATTCCTGTCACTTCCCCAGATTACTAGAGGCATGAACCTACCATCGAGCATAAATACTCCCTCTTGGAGTTGCAAGCATCTACTTGGCCAAAGCATCTACGAACAACGGAGAGCATGCAAGATCACAAATAACATAGACATGATAGAATCAATCATCAATCAGACATAGTATCTCAATATCCATCGGATCCCCGCAAACACAACATGTATGATTACAAATATATGACCTTGATCATGAACGAAGCTCATAAAATCTAGACATGATAGCACAAAGGAGGAGAAACAACCATCTAGCTACTGTATGGACCCATAGTCCAAGGGTGAACTACTCATGCATCACTCTGGAGGCTGGCATGGTGATGAAAAAGGCCTTCGGGATGATCTCTCCCCTCTGGAAGGGTGTCGAGAAGAGCTTTAGATCCCCCGATCTAGGGACAATGGTGGCGGCGGCTACAGACTGTTTCGTGGAGATTTGATCAGGTACTTAGAGTTTCTGCATCAGGGTGCTTTTATAGGCGAAGGGGCAAGGTCGATGGGCGCCCGAGGGGCCCACACCTAGGGATGGCGCCCCCTGGCTGCGCCGCCACCAGGTGTGGCCGCCTCGTGACCCTCCTTCGGCTGCCCTTCGGACTCTGTGTTCCTTTTGGTAAAATATTAACTTTGCTTTTGTCCCGTCCAATTCCGAGAATATTTCCTTACTAGCTTTTCTGAAACAAAAACAGCAGAAAACAGGCAATTGGCACTGCGATATCTTGTCAATAGGTTAGTTCCGGAAAATGTATAAAAATACCTCAGAGTGTAGACAAAACATAAGAAATTCGATACAAAACAAGCATGGAGCATCAAAAATTATAGATACGTTTATGACGTATCATGTCCCTAGGGAATTCGTCGAGCATGCAGTCAATGTGTTTCCAGATGCAAAGCCAGTTAAGCAATCGATGTGTCAACTGTCCGAGCCAAGGGCCAAAGCCGTTGGCATCGAAATCAACAGACTCCTTGATGCCAACTTCATCGGGGAGATCAAGGAAAGCGAGTGGCTGGCCAACCCCGTGCTGGTCCCCAAGAAGGACACGGACATCCCACGGATGTGTGTGGACTTCACATCGCTTAACAAGCATTATCCCAAGGACCACTTTCCTCTCTCATGGATCGATCAAATCATCGACTCCACTGCAGGATGCGAGAAACTCTCCTTCCTCGACGCCTACTTAGGCTACAACCAAATTCGACTAAAGGCCGAAGATCAGGAGAAAACGATGTTCATCACGCCGTTCAGGGTGTTCTCCCACTACTTCTAGGAGCATCAGATTGTGGTCGTCAACGACGCCCCGCTGTCGAATAGCCTGAACAACCCCGAAGCTACGGGGCGAGTAGCCTTGTGGGGCATTGAGCTATCTCCTCGAGACATCATCTATGAGTGGTGCACCGCCATCAAGTCTCAGGTGCTCTATGATTTCCTTGTCCGCTGGTTGGAACTCCACTCGCCAGACACTCTAGACAAATCGCAGTCCTGGACAATGCACTTCGACGTCTCTAAGCGCGAAGCTGGAGCAGGAGCTGGTGTAATATTAACATCCCCTCAAGGGGACACGATGAGGTATGTCCTTCGGATGAAGTTTTGCGCATCTAATAACGAGGCCGAATATGAGGCACTCATACATGGCATGAAGATGGCCAAGGTGTGAGGCGCCACATGCCTCGTCATCTACGGTGAATCCAACCTCGTCGTCCAACAGACGATGAACGAGTGTGACGCCCATAGCGCCAACATGATCACATACTGTGCGCTCCACAACTCACTCGAAGGAGACTTTGATGGCTGCGAACTTCGACACATTGGCAGGGAAAGCAACAAAGAGGCCGACAAGCTTGCCAACATTGGCTCCACTTGCACCCCAATGCAACTAGATGTGTTCCTCGAACAAATCTGCATACCCTCCATCAAGCAGAAATTTCCAAAGGGCACAGCCGAAGCCACAAAACACTTGGGGGTTGCGCCACCTGAAGGACAAGAAGGACCCGAAAAGCTTGACACAAAGGTCGAGATGTAAGCCTTATGCAGGTCATGGCGGTTGAGCAAACATGGACCTAACCGTAACTCCGCTACCTGATAAGAAAGCAGTTGTCTGAGGACCCGACAGATGTCCGGCGCACATCTCGCCGATCAAAGGCCTTCACCATCATCAATGGCAAGCTGTACAAGCACATCATTTCGGGTGTACTCCAACGATGCATCACCAATAGCGATGGCAAAAGCATCCTCCTAGACATCCATGAGGGCATCTTCGGCCACCACGCAGGTAGTCGCGCTCTGGTCGCCAAAGCTCTGTGAGCTTCCTTCTACTGGCCAATTGCAATGAATGATGCCAAGGATATAGTCCAGAGGTGCAACGCCTGTCAGCGGTACGCAGACAAGACACACGCGCCTGGATCGGAGGTGCGGCCCATACCGCTGGCATGGCCCTTTGCCCAATGGGGGCTCAACATGATCGGCAAACTGCCAAAGTCCTCGCCAGGAGGGCATGTCTTTCTCCTGGTAGCAGTCGACAAATTCTCGAAGTGGATCAAAGCCATGCGTGTTACTAACCAAAGCGGTGCCACCGCCATCAAGTTTTTTTAGTCCATTGTTTACAGGTTCGGAGTACCTCATAGCATCATAACGGACAACGGCTCAAACTTCATCTCGAAGGAGTTTTGAGGCTTCTGCGAAAATCTCGGAATCAACCTGTCATATGCCTCTGTGGCGCATCCGTAGACCAACGGACAGATCAAAAAGGCCAACGGCCTCATCGGCAACGGCATCAAGAAACGTCTGCTACACCCACTCGAAAGGCTTGCGGGATCCTGGGAGGACGAGCTACCCTCTGTTCTCTGGAGCCTACGCACAATGCCAAACAACTCAACTGACTACACGCCCTTCTTCATGGTGCATGGAGCCGAAGCCATGCTGCATGTTGAGGTACACTACAAGGCCCCACGGGTCGTTGCCTACAGCGAAGCCGAACCATCGGCCGCACTCGAAGACGATGTCGACACGCTTTATGAAGCACGCGACATCGCCACGGCTCGCTCAACGGTGTATCAGCAGAGCCTCCGCAACTACCACAACTGCCGACTGTGTCTAAGGTCCTTTGTCGAAGGAGATCTCGTTCTGTGACTTAAGCAGGAAGGGCACCTGAAGCTCGAGTCATCTTGGGAAGGACCCTACATCCTCACTGAAGTAATCCTAGGTGGCGCCTACCGCCTCAAGGATGTCAAGTCAGGAGTCGAATACTCCACCCCCTGAAACGTCGCAAGACTGCGACGCTTCTACCCCTAGTTGTTTTTTACTTTCAATAAGGCTATTCAGCCAGGCTACTCAGCCAAACAATATACCTCCTATATTACGATGAATAAAAGCTAAGTTTCTTGGCCCAAATTTTTCTCCCTTATATTTTTATCGCTCAAACACGCTCGGGGGTTGCGCCTCACCATACGACTTCGTCGATTGAGAACAACACATATAACCTGAGTAGCTGACCACGTCAGACTAACAAAAAGGACATGCATAGTCTCAAGTTAAAAAATGCACTACGTGCCAATACATTACAATTTTACAATGGCATTACAAGCCCACTCGAAAGTATACAGACTTTATATTATTTTGTTTCTCATTTACAGGACTTAACCATGCTGGAGCAGAAGGTTTATCCGTTCCTCAAACACATCTACAATTTCTTCAGCGTATTGCGCCACCGCCGCGTAGTGTGGACGCATATCCCACGCCATACCATCCGGAGGAGGAGGTGGCCCAGTCGTTATCTCCACAAGATTGACATCGCGGCGATGCAGTCGAACAAGAGACAGAGTTGCCTTCATGCCCGCCACTAGTTGATGGCGCACCAGTTCCTTCACGTGACTTGCATCTCGAAACTTTCCAAGCAATCCCAGAAAGCTGGAAGGTGCAGAGTCTAAGGGGAACATGGTGTCCCAGATTGCTGCGAGTGACGACCTTGCCTGCTTCAGCACCCGAAGCACCTAATGGACACGATCCCGCACCATCGCAAGGACAATTGCTCGGTTGCGGTCCATCCAGAAGAAGCCGCAGGCCACCAGCTCTTGTTGCGTCAAGCAATTCATTCGAATTTCCACACGCTCTTTCTCTTCCTTTGGAAGAAGATTTACAACTGCACAATACAGTAAGCAAGGTGACATAAAACGTCTGGCACAATCAAAGGGATAAAGGATCAGGATGACTCACATTGCAGTTGCTCGCCAACCTGCCGAAATTCCTCAAGCAGAAACTCTTCCCTGGCAATGACTCACTCAGCCTTGGACTTACACACATCTGCATGACCACGGATACTGAGGATGTCCTTCTCCAAGCTTCGGATGCAATCACGCAAAAACGATAATTGCGACGACTCTCTCAATATGGACGAATGCTAGGCGCAGGAGAAGGTGTGACCACTAGACCCACACTCGAAGGACCCTAAAGGGCGCACAAGAAAACATCAAAAACATGACATTTGACAACAGTCAAAGGATGCATTCATACTTACACAAATAAAGCCACTATGTGGCAAAAGTGATACTTGTTCAGCCCAAAAGCATTACATGATCAACAGAAAAGAAAATAAGACTACGCAAACTACAAGACAGATGGACCTAAGCGTCAGCACCCGGAGCAGCTTCGGATCCAGACTGCCTACTCTTAGCCACTCGCTGCTGCTCCAGCGAGTAGTTGGCCAGAAGATCTATCAGCTTAGGTCCAAAATGCTTGCAGCAGGAGGCACAGGAGGCAAACGCTACCTCTGTGCCATCCACCGCTATTGGCATCCTGGGCGTGACCTGCTGTGAATCTAGCTGAGCGTCGGACGCCATCACCACCACCAACCCCATCGCCGTGCCAACCCCCTTCCGTGTTCGCTTGTACTTCGTTGGAGCATCATCAGCCAGAGCGTCCGCGAGGGAGTCGACGTCCTTGAGGGCAACGCCCTTCGAGTTGATCTCCTTGTAGAAGCGGGAGAGCGCCTTTTTGGCCTTGTCAAGCGACTCCACGGCGGAGGTGCAACGATCTTTGATCACTACAATAGCATCTGCCAGAGGATCACCGTTCTCTAGGGCGTCATGATCAAACGCAACACCAGAAGCATCTATAAAGAAAAATGGAAAACCTTTCGGATGAGGAACAAGGAATTGCACCTGGGGTATGTAACACTCAAAGGAGGAACAAGGTGGCTTACCGGATATCACTTTGGCAGCAGCCATACGTTTTCCAGCCATGTCTCTCTCCCGCGTCGCTGTGACGACCGCGAGTTGCTGCTCACGGTCTTCGGCCTCCTTTTGCTGACACTGGAGGGCCTCTACAACATCCTTTGCCTTCTTATCCGCTTGGCCGGGACTCTTTTCAAGAGCGTTCAGCTTGTGGAGGGCATTGTTGTTCTCATCTACACCATCAGGCAACGAAAGATGAACACAAGAAAATATTATGTCAAGCATTTACAATAGAACAAGAAGAAACCCGCACCTTGGAGCTGCTTGAGGTTGCCTTCCAGAGAAAGGTGTTGCTGGATCAGGCGATTGGCATCACGGACAAAGGGCTTCGATGAATTCAACACACCCGATGAATAAAGGGCTCGAGGGCTCGCCCATGCAAAAGAAGAAAGATACTTACGTGGTCAGCCGGGGACTCCGAAGGTTTTGCTTGTGTCTCCCGAGCAACGAGCGCACGAGCCCCTTGGCGCAGGGAGCTCGAATGATCATCATAGGAGTTGGCCACCATCTTGGGGAACGAAGAGGCAGGCTTCGATTCCGCATACATCTCTTCGAGCTCCTCTTCGAGGGACTCCTCTGAGTGATTACTACTAGCACTTACGAGAAATCAAATCAACAGCAAGCTAATACTTAGCACATCAGCAAAAAACAATACTCAGTCAGAGCAACTTACGATGGTATGTCTGATAGGTTGAAGACAGGAGCCTCCTTCTCCTTCTCCTTCTCCTTCTCCTTCTTCTTCTTCTTCTTCTTCTTCTTCTTCTTGTTCTTATTCTTCTTCTTCTTCTTGGACGTCGGCTGAGGGTCCATCGCCCGAACAGGCACAACCGTAATGGGGGAGGAGGATGCACCTCCATCCCCGCTGTGACGCTCGAGGAAGGAGGGACCCTTTGGCGTTGGCGGCGTCGCCCCATCCGAATGGGCTTCCAAGGAAGGCTACCGCGCAGGAGGGAGTTTGAAGTCCGACTCCGCTTCTTCATTATCCGGCACAGCCGAGTACTTTTCAGGGAGAGGGGCATCATTGCCACTACCTTATAGCCATGCAAATTGAAGACAAAAGACGAAACAATATGAGTATTAATAACAAACAACAAGCACTCGAAAATCGTAACATGAACCTACAGGTTTCACCTGAGGGACTGCCTTCTTTGCACTGAACGGAGAAGTTAAGGACTTCCCCGTAAGGTCCTCGTCGGGCTTGTGCTTTAGCAGAGGCCAAAGCGCCCTATGAAGATTAGCTGAAGACATCTCCTCCGTCAAAACCCTTGTCGTGTCGCTTGCGCCAGCATACAAAAACATCGGGTGCGCCCTCGCTTGGAGCGGCTGCACCCGACGCTTGAGGAAGGTGCGCATTATGTCAACACTGTTGACCTCTTTGCCTGGCACCAGCTGCAGAGCCTCCACCCGCTTGTAGAGCTTCTCCACTTCTTCAGACTTGCCCTCCAAAATGTCGTTCGACCACGAACGCTTTCGGGTGATCTTCTTGTTGGAGATATGCCCAAGAGGCAATAATAAAGTAGTTATTATCATATCTTCATGCTTAAGATAAATGTTTACATACCATGCTATAATTGTATTAACCGGAAACATTAATACTTGTGTGATTTGTAAACATAAAAGAGTCCCTAGTAAAGCCTCTTGTTAAACTAGCTTGTTGGTTAATATATGATCATGGTTTCCTGATCATGAACATAGAGATGTTATTGACAACAGGGTCATATCAATAGATGAATGATATGATGGACATACTCCTATAGATAAGCGTAGCATAAAGATCAAGTCATTTTAAATAGTTCATTTGCTATATGCTTTCTGATACATAGTGAAAGAACATGTGGGCCCCCATGTGTGGTTTTGGTAATTAATGACAATCTTTATGGACTAATGAGTGTATCAAGTTGTACTTGTAGGAATTGTCCATTGGCATTGCTTGAAGCATGTGTTGACTTCAAGATAAGATGAAATGAGAAGAAGATGTGTTGTGCAAGCTCAAAATGCGCCATCTATAGAAGATCTCATGTTTGATGCTTGCCATCCTCGGTGATCATGGATCGATGATGAGGAATCAAGAAAGGTGTCCATCTTGAGAAGGACAAGATCGTCTACATCGAGCTCAAATGGATTGCTCAAGGCAAAGGTATAATATTTATAGGTTTTCCCTTTTGCCGGTCTCATGTTTGTTGGGAGACCGGGTTTAGGATAGATACCGTACTATCAATAGGGGCTCTTGAATGAGTAACTCGGTCACATCGTTCGGAGAGAGATCAAACCTTTGAATACTTGCATCATCATATTTGGTTGTTATTTGGTCTTATCCATGTGAGGATATAGAGCTTGTGGTAATCTCCATAACAAGCTCTAGTTCATCAAAAATGGATTTCCCTTTTATATCTTATTGCGTTTTGATCTTGGAGGTTTTACCGGTTTGTATTTTAGAGATAGGTAAAACCTTCCATTATTTGGTTCTTACTCATGTGAGGATTTAGATCTTGTGTTAATCTCCATGACAAGCTCTATTTCATCGAAAACGGATTTCATATGCATTTTCTATTACGTTTTTTATGTTGGAGGTTTTATTGGTTCGTCTTTTTGATAGAGGTTAAACCTTTCGTCATTTGGATCTATCCTCCCTTGCTGGACTATAATGTGTATTTGCATGACCATTTATAGCTTGTTGTCCTCTTCGAAACGAGCCCAAGATCATCAAAATCGGAGTCCGGATGCAAAAGTTATGGTCGTTTTCGTTCAGGGATGACCGGTAGTACAGGACCAGGGTCCGGTAGTACCGCCCCTTAGTACCGGTTGGTACTGAATAAGGTGCGTTTGGCGACCTGGGATCCCCAGGGAATGTCCGGTAGTACGGGGAATGTCCGGTAGTACCGGGAAAAAGTCCGGTAGTACCGGGATTCGCGTTTTTGGGCTTCAACGGTTGGATTTTGGAGGGACCTATTTAAGGGGCCTTCTTCCCCAATGGTTCCCCAACGAATCTTGCAAGTTTTCCCCTCCATTGTTGACCTTCCAAAGCTTGCTATCTCTCAATCCCTCCAATGATTCTTGCCCATATTTGAGTGGAAGAGAGAGGAGATCTAGATCCACATTTTGACCAAACCAAAACATCTCTTTGTGAGTGTATCTTTGGGGATCTAGATTTTGGGGGATTTTGTGTCCCTCTTTGATTACTCCTCTCTTGTTCCCCCGGTAGCTTTAGTAGCTTTGTTGGAACTTGAGAGTGAGGGATTTGAGCACCTTTGTGGTGTTCTTTCCATTTGCATTCGGTGCATTGGTTTGAGTTCTCCTCGGAGGATTTGGTTCGTGTTACTCATTGGAGCTTGTCCCTCTCGGGTTCTTGGAACCCTAGACGGTTTTGTGGCCTTGGTGGCATTGTGGCCTTGGTGGCGTTTGTTGGGAGCCTCCAATTAAGTTGTGGAGAAGTGCCCCAACCTTGTGAGAGGTTCTTGTTGCCACCGACAAGTGCACCGATAGTGGAAGCGTGGATCGATCCCGTTGGGGTGAGATTCACCGGAGAATAAGGGAGGCCTTTTGTGGTGTTGGTGGTTTGATACCACCCCCTCTCCAAACGAGACGTACTCCGTGTTGGGAGGAACTAGGTAAAATATTGGTGTCCCTGCGTGCCTCGGTTATCTCTATACCCGAGCTCTTTACTTATGCACTTTACATTGTGATAGCCTTCGTGCTTGAAGTAATATATATCTTGCTATCACTTTGTTGCTTGTATTGCTTAGCATAAGTTGTCGGTGCACATAGGTGAACCTTAGTTGTTCTAGGTTGTGCTTAACAAAGTAAACACTAGTTTTATTCCGCCTTTGTTGAGCCACTTTAGGAGAAGTTTTAATCGCCTATTCACCCCCCTCTAGGCGACATCCGTATCCTTTCAATTGGTATCAGAGCCCGGTCTCTCATTTTAGGCTTCACCGCCTTGAGAGTAAAGATTTCGACTAGAGGATTAGTGCACAAGGACACGCTCACATTTGATGGCACAAATTATGATGTTTGGAAAATTCGCATGCTTAATTTATTTCGGGAAATTCACCCAATTATCGAGGGATATCTATATGTGGGTCTCTCTTCTCCTATGGATACCCAAAACGAATCTTTAGAGGAGAAGTTGAACTCTCATATAGATGCTCTAGCTACTAAAATTCTTTTGCATGTTGTGAGCAATGTAGTTCTTTCTTCTATCATGCCTTATTCAAGCGCTCGTGAGATATGGACCAAGCTTCAAGATAAATATAGCAAGTCCAACATTTTTGAGGATGATTGTGTTGCTTCCACTTCCGGTCGAGATGAGTTCTCATCGTCTACCACTTCATCAACATGTGATTTTTCACAAGGTAATGATATGGTGAGTGGTGATAGAAATTGCAATATGGATAGTGATATTACTATTTGTAATCCTTCATCCCTATCTAGTTGCAATGATCTATTTTGGACCTTAACACTTCTAGCACTCAAAAATCCTCACATGCTTGTGTTAAAAGTCCTTGTATATCATGTAGAAATGACTTGAATAAATCTCATGATGATATGATCATGTTGTCTTGTTGCCATGATAAAAATGCCTCCATTTCCTCTAGTGCTTGTGTTGCTAACCATGTAGAGGAAAATGATGATTCTATGGGCCAAGACAAGTTCTTGAAGAGAGCTACAAGTGCAATCTCATCATCACCTTCCTCCGGTTCTCACATGTGCCTTATGGCTAAGGGAACAAAGGTAACCTCTTTGAATCCCATTGTATCTCATGATGATGATGAGGTTGAGAATGATAATGATGATTATAGAAGTAAGTATGATATTACCTCTATTAATAAAATGGGAGAGGTTGTCTATAGCGCTCTCTTCAAAAATAAAATTGCTTCCTCCAACTTTCTTGAAATCTTGAATTGTGCCATAGAAGGCAATGATCTTATTGAGGAGCAAGAAAACTTAATTGATGAAAAGTTTGCACTTGAGCGTGAGTATGCTAATGAAGTTTCACAACTAAAGGACTCCCTTGAAGAAGAACAAACCACCAAAGAATCTCTTGAGCAGACTTTTACTCTAGAATTATCTAGAGTAAAGGAATACCATGATAGAGAACTTGCGGTGGCTAACTCCTTCAAAATTAAAAATGATGAACTTGAAGTTTCTTATGCTAAACTTGTTGAGGATTTTAAGCACCTCGAAAATGGCTCTCGGGTCGTTAAGAGGGAGCTCATCAAACTCACAGAGTCACATGAGCAACTTAAAGCTTCATATTTAAAATAGCTTGACAAGTTGCCCTCACCTCTTGCTAATAATGATGATGCTTGTGCTACTAACTCTATTTCTTGTGAAGCATCTATTTTGAAGGAGAATGTTGAGCTAAAGGCTCAACTTGCGTTGCTAACTAGCAACTATGGGAAATTAGAAGAAAGTCATGTTAAGCTCTCGAGCTTGCATGAGGATTTTCTAGTCTCCCATGATAGGCTAAAGTTAGCTCATGAGGCCATCGTGTCAAAGGTAACATCTAGTGGGCCTCGACATTAGCACTATATCTACTCCAAATGTTATATTTCCATGTGCTAGTCCTTGTAATTCATCCTCTCATAACCATGATATAACTCGCGATGAATTACATTCCATGCCTTGTTGCTCTAACAATGTAGCATCTACTTCCTCTAGTACTTTTGTTGAAACTAACCATGTAGAGGAAATCAAAGAGCTCAAGGATCAAGTCACTTCTTTGAAGAATGACTTGAAAAGGGGTCATCAAGGGAAGGCCACACTCAACAAAATCTTGAGTGTGCAAAAATCCCCCAATGACAAGAGTGGGCTTGGATTCAACTCCAATGTCAAGAACAAGTCCACTATCAAGTTGAAGCACAAGGACAACAAGAAGAATGGCCAAGATCAAGTCAAGAATCCAGCAAACATTGTTTGCTTCAAGTGCAAGGAAGAAGGGCACCATGTTAGATCTTGCCCATTGAAGAAAAAGCCTCTTAGTGTGAAGCATCAAGGGAAGCGGCCTCAAGTTCCACCTCAAGTCATCAATGGGCCTCTTCCTAAGAGCACTACTCGATCCCTTCCTCGAGGTGTGGCTTCACCTAAGAAGAAAGATAGCAAGAGTAGAACTTGCTACATATGCCGTGAGAAGGGGCACATTTCTTCCGCATGCACTATTGGTAACTCCTCATCCCATCCTATCTTGATTGATGATGCTTATTCACTTCGTAAGGATGAGGTTGGCAATGTGTTTGCCAAATTTGTTGGTGCTCAATGTGGTGTCAAGAAAAGAACCATTTGGGTTGCCAAGCCTATTGCGACTAACCTCTTAGGACCCAACTTGGTTGGGGACCAACAAGCCAAAAACTTGATCAATAGGTGTGTTTTGGAGGGCATTGGAGTCTTGGCTACAGTATGAAGAATTGAGGGATCTTCATCAATTATTATTGTCAAGCCAAGCCATTTGGATTATCATGATTATATTATATTTCCAATGTTCCTCCTTGCGGTAACATATGCTAAACTCTTTATATTGAAAGTTACTCGCCCCCTTGTGCATGTGTTGGTTTTGTATCTTCCATGTTTTTGTACATGATGTGCTATCCACTTAATTATCTTGAAATCAAGATTATTTGTGTATGATTAGGTGGCACACCATGTATGTGTGTTTCTTGTGTTTGAGCCTTGCTTGGTTATATTAGGTATCCTATTTGGCTCTTGTGAGAAATTAATGGATTATCCTATTTTGGGGGAGTGTTATGCTTGGGCATTCCACAATCCTAAAATTGTGTGTATATGAGGAATACCACCTAGTACTTATATTGGATTCTTGTCTAGTCTCTATGTGGTATAATTCTCGTGAAAAATTTAAGTTTTATAATGTCCATTAATTATCTCTATTTGTATCCTTTTGCCTCGTGTTGTTTCTATGGTAGTATCACATTATGGGGGAGTCTTATACTTAGTGCATATTACAATCCTAGAAAATGTGAATATTCGAGGTTGTGTCACTTAGAATTGATATTGATAATTATCTAGCGCCTATGTGACACATTGGCTCATACAAGTTCCAATTTGCATGAATGGCTTTATTGATCTTATTTTGGATCTTGTATATGAGAGTGTTTCTTGGTATGCATTTCCTCATATTTAGATATATATATCCTCATGGAAACCATTTGCTTCAAGTTACTCTATTCACTAGTGATTGTGTGACTTGGGGAAGCTACCAAGAATCTTGTTCGAAGTATCATGCTCAATTTCTTATATTTAGTTATATGCTTCTTGTTGTGACTATGATCTTGGATATCCATGCAAGCTACCTTGGGAAAATTATTCTATTTCTTGTCCTTGGACAATGAGTACCCAACTTATGGTAGAATTTATTGATCATATTCACTTTGGCCCTTGCTTAATTTTATCCTATCTTGGGCCAAGAAAATGTTTTGTGTTGTCTCCCAAGCCTTCCTTACTTCTTGTGGATCTTCTTATTTTATTGATATACTCTTGTGTTTTACTTATTATAGGTACTAGTGATGATCCCATTTGTGTGCATTTTGCATTTAAAAGTAAAATCCTACATAATGCACTATCTATGGGGGAGCTCTCCTATATTATTTAGAACACTCATATTTATACCTCTTTGTTTGGTCCATATCGGGTTTTATGTGCTTGGAACCTCAATCTTTTCGTTTTGGTATTTGTGCCATCATGAGAATTTTGGGGAGTTTGGTTTCTTGTTGGAACCTTGCTCTTTTTGGGAGTTGGTTTTGTCTCACTTGTTTCATGATTTGACCATTTTAGAATGAGATAAATCCTTGAGCATTTTTATTTCTATCTATCTTTTGCTCCTTTGGTTTTAGCCTAGTTCATTTGTTGAATTTGTGATCTTTCATGTGTTGAATTGGTTCTTGGATATAATTTGGACATCGTTTGTCGAGTCACACCCTTGTGTGTGCAATCTCGATTTACTTGGTGTTTTTGTTCAAATTGTATCTTCTTTTTGGTTCTTGAAAGCTTTATGCATGCATATTTACTATATGTTTATATTATGCCATGCTTGCTTTCTTTGATCCAATATATAGGGGAAACTCCACCAAATCCCATCGGCTAAGTTGTACATGAAATTCAATTTCATATCAATATGCACATATTAATGTGGAGTCTCTCCTATGTATTGTAGTTGAACTAACTACTTTGGACCCAATTAGTTTGGGGACCATTTTGTACTTAAATGTGTTTTAGGTACATTGGATATATATATTGGATGCTTGTCTCTCAATTTTGAAGAAGTGGTGCTTACAAGAAAATTTGAGGCAAGCTATAGGATGATCAACGAATTCGTATCTTCTACATCCTACCAATTATATCTCGGTAACGAGTATCTCTTGCTCATGCATATTTATCTTGCTTCCAACCTTTTGTAGGTTGCATCTTGGCATGAATTTTTGTTATTATATTTATTGTTGTATCTCTAGCCATGGTATTAAAAGAACTCTCTATTGTAAATGTGTATAAGTTGAGATAAGTGCATATAATTGGGACTATACAAAATCATGCATATGATCCATCAATCCCAAATATGTCAATCTAGAAATTTTATTGCCTATCTTTTCCTCAACTTTTCTCATGTGCAATAGTGAGATTTTGCTAGTTGTTTATTCCTTGTGATACTTGTTGCCTTTCTCCATATATTCCAACTTTCTCCTTTCCCTTGGTGATAGTTGTAATATATGTATGGTGTTGGTGTTTGAAGTTCATTAATGTACAATAAGATATATTTGAGCCCTTGGCCATGCTTTGAAGCAAAAATCTTATTGGTATATGTTGTGACTTCATTTTTGCTTTCATGTGCTTTATTGTGTATCTTCCTTGTGTGTGCTTGTTTCTTTATGGGCATACGTCATTGTGATGTTATCCACTTAGAAACATATACACATATGAGAAGATGATTTTAGTTGAGATTTTACTCCTTGAATACCACCTTTTATTCCTTTTATTCTTTGGTGGATTCCAAATTTATTTGCCTATGAGTGCTCATTCCTCTTGTTTGCATCTCTGGGCACTCATATTTGTTCTCTCATGCATTGTATTGTTAAATGAACTTGGATGAGTGAGGATTCCATGATTATGCACCTTGTTCCCAAATGCAACTATCATAATTGGTGCATTATCTTTGGGGAGCTCATCTAATTTAGTTAATAATGCTCATTTATCTTTTTTCTCATTTATTGCGTCTTAAATGTTTATGGGGAAGTGAGGATTCCATATTTGTGCATTTTTGTATTGAAATACAACGATTCTAAAGTGCACACAAATCTTGGGGAGCTTCTTTATTTTATTTAAGCATTTATTTGATCTCTCATTTGTTGTGCTTGAAATGCTTATGGGGGAGCAAGGATTCCATATTTGTGCAATATGTATTCTAATGCATTTATGTTGAATAGTGCACAAATCTTGGGGAGCTTCTCTATTTGTTATTTAAAGCACTCTCTTGCTCATATCATAATATCTTGTAGGTTCCATTTGAACTTATTTGTTGTTTTCAATTGGTTTGTGGGACCTTGTAATTGCTTGCATCATTTGACTTTATTTATTTTGGCAATCTTCGGGTTCTCTATATAGTTCTACTACCTCCAAAGTATTCATCATTGGATATGTGCGAAGGCACACCTTTGGAGGAATTATTATTATATTTGCCTTCTAGAACTTGTCACCCATTTCGGCAATCGATGCATTGGGGGAGAAGTTTTAGAGGGTTTAAGGGAAGTTGGTTTATGCATTGAGTTTGTTCTTGTGCATTTGCCTCTCATGCTCTTGCATCTTTGTCGTTGCTTAGCATGTGGTATATATAGTGGAAACTCCACCAATGATAATGATTGGCAATATATGCAATGAAATTCAAGTTCATCACACATGCATAGATTGTGGGGGAGTTTTCTCTATATATGGTGGTACCAATATCACATACTTATGTAGTATTTGATATTGATGTTACCAGTTTGTTCATTAAAATTCCTTATATAAACCCTCTTAAAGGGATTGTCATCAATTACCAAAATGGGGGAGATTGAAAGAACATGTGGGCCCCCATGTGTGGGTTTGGTAATTAATGACAATCTTTATGGACTAATGTGTGTATCAAGTTGTACTTGTAGGAATTGTCCATTGGCATTGCTTGGAGCATGTGTTGACTTCAATATAAGATGAAATGAGAAGAAGATGTGTTGTGCAAGCTCAAAATGCGCCATCTATAGAAGATCTCATGTTTGATGCTTGCCATCCTCGGTGATCATGGATCGATGATGAGGAATCAAGAAAGGTGTCCATCTTGAGAAGGACAAGATCGTCTACATCGAGCTCAAATGGATTGCTCAAGGAAAAGGTATAATATTGATAGGTTTTCCCTTTTGCCGGTCTCATGTTTGTTGGGACACCGGGTTTAGGATAGATAACCGTACTATCAAGAGGGGCTCTCGAATGAGTAACTCGGTCACATCGTTCGGAGAGAGATCAAACCTTTGCATACTTGCATCATCATATTTGGTTGTTATTTGGTCTTATCCATGTGAGGACATAGAGCTTGTGGTAATCTCCATAACAAGCTCTAGTTCATCAAAAACGGATTTCCCTTTTATATCTTATTGCGTTTTGATCTTGGAGGTTTTACCGGTTTGTATTTTAGAGATAGGTAAAATCTTCCATTATTTGGTTCTTACTCATGAGAGGATTTAGAGCTTGTGTTAATCTCCATGACAAGCTCTAGTTCATCGAAAATGGATTTCATATGCATTTTCTATTACGTTTTTGATGTTGGAGGTTTTATCGGTTCATCTTTTTGATAGAGGTTAAACCTTTCGTCATTTGGATCTATCCTCCCTTGATGTACTATAATGTTTATTTGCATGATCTTTTAGAGCTTGTTGTCCTCTTCGAAACGAGCCCAAGATCATCAAAATCGGAGTCCGGATGCAAAAGTTATGGCCGTTTTTGTTCAGGGATGACCGGTAGTACTGGACCAGGGTCCGGTAGTACCGGAGGTCTGTTAGTACCGCCCCTTAGTACCGGTCGGTACTGAATAAGGTGCGTTTGGCGACCTGGGATCCCCAGGGAATGTCCGGTAGTACCGGGAAAAAGTCCGGTAGTACCGGGATTCGCGTTTTTGGGCTTCAACGGTTGGATTTTGGGGGGACCTATTTAAGGGGCCTTCTTCCCAATGGTTCCCCAATAAATCTTGCAAGTTTTCCCCTCCATTGTTGACCTTCCAAAGCTTGCTATCTCTCAATCCCTCCAATGATTCTTGCCCATATTTGAGTGCAAGAGAGAGGAGATCTAGATCCACATTTTGACCAAACCAAAACATCTCTTTGTGAGTGTATCTTTGGGGATCTAGATTTTGGGGGATTTTGTGTCCCTCTTTGATTCCTCCTCTCTTGTTCCCCCAATAGCTTTAGTAGCTTTATTGGAACTTGAGAGTGAGGGATTTGAGCACCTTTGTGGTGTTCTTTCCATTTGCATTCGGTGCATTGGTTTGAGTTCTGCTCTAAGATTTTGGTTCGTGTTACTCATTGGAGCTTGTCCCTCTTGGGTTCTTTGAACCCTAGACGGTTTTGTGGCCTTGGTGGCGTTTGTCGGGAGCCTCCAATTAAGTTGTGGAGAAGTACCCCAACCTTGTGAGAGGTTCCGGTTGCCACCGACAAGTGCACCGATAGTGGAAGCGTGGATCGATCCCGTTGGGGTGAGATTCACCGGAGAATAAGGGAGGACTTTTGTGGCGTTGGTGGTTTGATACCACCCCCTCTCCAAACAAGACGTACTCCATGTTGGGAGGAACTCGGTAAAATATCGGTGTCCCCGCGTGCCTCGGTTATCTCTATACCCGAGCTCTTTACTTATGCACTTCACATTGTGATAGCCTTCGTGCTTGAAGTAATATATATCTTGCTATCACATTGTTGCTTGTATTGCTTAGCATAAGTTGTTGGTGCACATAGGTGAACCTTAGTTGTACTAGGTTGTGCTTAACAAAGTAAACACTAGTTTTATTCCGCCTTTGTTGAGCCACTCTAGGAAAGTTTTAATCGCCTATTCACCCCCCCCTCTAGGCGACATCCGTATTCTTTCACATAGTAACCTAATTCCTTCGACCATGAGATCATGCTAATCACCATCACTGGAAGGATGCTTTGATGACATCAAACACCACACCGTAACTAGGTGGTTATAAAGGTGGCATTGAGTGTTCGGAAAGTATGTGTTGAGGCACATGGATCAAGAGTGGGATTTGTCCATCCATATGACGGATAGATATACTTTGGGCCCTCTCGGTGGAATGTCATCCAATTAGCTTGCAAGCATGTTACTGGCTCACAAGGGATCACATATCACGGGAACGACAAAAGAGTACTTATCGGTAAGGAGGTTGAACTAGGTATGCAGAGATACCGACGATCAAAACCTCGGATAAGTAAACTATCGTGAGACAAAGGGAAATTGGTATCGTATGTAAGTGGTTCATTCGATCGCAAAGTAATCGTAGAAATATGTGGGAGCCATATGAATTTACAGATTCCTCTATTGGTTATTGATTGGAGAAGTGTCTCGGTCATGTCCGCATAATTCATGAACCGTAGGGAGACACACTTAAGGATTCGATGTTGTTGAGTAGT
Organism: Avena atlantica; assembly: GCA_910589765.1. Taxonomy (NCBI): domain Eukaryota; kingdom Viridiplantae; phylum Streptophyta; class Magnoliopsida; order Poales; family Poaceae; genus Avena; species Avena atlantica. Next base: position 56,852,204 of record OU342739.1, on the reverse strand, counting down.
TATGGAATGATGAGTAAGAGACCGAATGTTGTTCGGAGTCTCGTATGGGATCCGAGATATCACGAGGAGATCCGGAATGGTTCGGAGAATAAGATTCATATAAGGAAAGTCCTGTTTCGGAGTTCGGGAATGATTCCGGTGTTTTCACCGGGAATGTTCTAGAAGGGTCTGGAAGGTCCGGCACTCCGGAGGGGAAGGGTACATGGATGTGTCATGGCAATGTAGAATGGTTGCATCATGTACTAGGTCACTTGGCTGGGCAAAATAAAGAGAAGAAATCAAATCGAAGTTTGAAAGTCAAACGCCAATTTGAAAAAGTCAAATCTCAAGTTTGCTTTATGGGGGAGAGTAGGAAACCTACTTGGGGAGGAAGTCCCACTCCCTCCCACCCGCCGACCATGAGGAGGAGTTGGAGGAGGACTCCCTCCTCCCCAAACCGCCTCTCCCCTCCTATATAAGGAGGGGTAGGGCGCCCCCTCTCCCTACACCCAAAACCCTAGCCTCCTAGCCGTCGGCCTCCTCCAAGTCGCTGCCGCCTAGGGCTCCTCTAACTCAGCGAGTTAGGGTTTCCCCAAACCCTAGCCGCTGGCCAAGACCTCCCCTTGGTGCCCTATAAACCCTAGATCACCAAGGCCTCTCTCATACTCCACCATACTCGCTCCGGCTTAAGGCGAAGCCCTGCGAGATCTCCCCTCTACTTCCGACACCACGCCGTCGTGCTGCCGGAATCGCGAGGAGAGTGCTACAACCTCCGCTGCCTGCTGGAACAAGGTAGAGGAAGGTCTTCACCGAGTACCGAACGTGTGATCGACCGCGGAAGCGCTGCCGGAACGCAGCGCCGGAAGGATCGTCTACGCGATCTTGAGATCGGAAGTGTATGACTACATCATCCACGAGAATCTGCTCTCGTTAACCGCTTTGGATCTTCGAGGGTTAGTACTCTATTAACTCGTTGCTACAATCTAGTAGATAGATCTTGGCTTGTGTGTGTTCATGCGATAGAATTTTTTTTGTTTTCCATGCTACGAACCCCTACAATGGTATCAGAGCCGTGTCTATATGTAGATCTGTTGCACGAGTAGAACACAATGGTCATTGTGTGCGTTGATGATTTTGTTGTCGATTGTTTCTTGTGTACTTTGCATCTTGCGGGATGGTGGGATGAAGCGGTCTGGGCTAACCTTACATGACATCGTTCATGAGACTTGCTCCACGCTTGACATGCAACTTGTATTGCATAAGTGGCTTTGCGGGTGCCTGTTTCTCCCAACATAGTTAAGATTCAATTTACAATGGGTGATTGACAATACTAGTGTCAATGTTGTGGTTCTTGTTCGTAAGTTAGAATGACACTTATAGAAAGCCCCAAACCACGTAAAACATGCAAAGAAAATTAGAGGCGTCTAACTTTGTTTTGCAGGGGTGTGCTGTGATGTGATATGGCCATGATTGTGATTATATATGATGTATGCAATGTTCCTTATTGTAAGTTGGCAACCGACAGGAGCCATATGGTTGTTTCCATTAAGTCATGCGTGTCTATTATTCAAAGTAGTTGTAATAGTTGATGCTGGTGGAAGAAAACCATGAAGCGGTGCCATTGACCTTGACTCCACACCGGTGATGATGGAGATCATGTTCGTGCTTGAAGATGGAGATCAGAAGCACAAGAAGAAAGGCCATATCATATCACATATTATGAATTGCATGTGATGTTAATCCTTTTATGCATCTTGTATTGCTTAGTTCACGACGGTAGCATTATAAGATGATCCCTCAAGCACACAATTTCAAGTTTTAAAGTGTCCATCCTTAGTAAGCACCGTTGCTAAAGCTCTTTGTTTCGAAGCATCACGTGATGATCGGGTGTGTTAGATTCTGCGAGTGTATACAACGTGAGCAAGCCAAATTTGTTCATGCGGAAGCTAAGGTTTGATCTTGACGAGCCTAGCATGTACATACATGGTCTCGGAACACGGATCACTGAAAGGTAAAGCATGAGTCATATAGTAGATATGATGAACATGTTGATTGTTCGCCATTGAAGCTACATGAACTCTCATGATGATCGGTTTTGATGTGGTGGATTTGGTTCGTGTGATCACTAAAACAATGTGAGGGATATTGTTTTGAGTGGGAGTTCAACAGCAATTTGATTAAAAGTTGAACACTATTTATCATAAATTAAATCAAAGTGAATTTGCATAGTTGTTGTAGTCATTGGCATCCGTTTACCACCTTGCGCTTAGTTATAATTGAGATGATAGAACTATAGAATTTTGGTTAGTTACTTTACGAACTGGTATCGTATTGTTTTGAAGTGTTAATCTAAAGTTTAAAAGTCCCATTGCAAACTTTCAGTAAGTTTCGATTACTCGGTGGAATTTAATAGTTGGTATTAAATCAAGAGTAACAATTCCAGTGTTAGTATATAAGTATCATGTTTATCTCCATGATTCTTGATATTCGAAAGATAGTTTCAATATCAAGGTAATCTAGGAGTTGAAAGAATTATTTCAGAAACCATCATGTATGGAAGATATTGTGATATCTGAAATGATGTTTTGGTTACAACATGATAGAGTATAATATGGCAAAGTTTATGTTCTCATATTTGATGAGAATTTACAAAAGGTTGGAGACACTAGTTGTCCTAATCCTCCAAAAGGTTTTGGAGAGCAACATTATACTCGCGATTCACCGTTATAAGCTAAAAGTAGCTTGATCATGGATAATTCCATGATGAGGGTGAATATTTGATGTAGGTAAAATGTTTACTACACCAAGAGATTACTAAAGAAAGGAATTTGAAAGAACACCAAACATTTGATGATGGTGATCTACTTCAAAGTGCAAGTCCAAAGACATTGGTATTTTACTATACATGCTTTGGACTATGTGTCATGTATATGGCTCCACTATTGATATTGATAGATTCTTTCGAACATAAAAGAAATACTGAAAGAGAATCTCATAAATATATGGCAGAAAAGGAAAGACTAGAATTGTTCAGTTTAGGTATATAAAGGATATACATGTTATGGCTGTATTCTTTGCTTGTTAAATAATGTGGTTCTTAAGTATTGAATACTGAATTTGTTGGTATGAATCGTCATACGAAACAACAGAATTCATGAACTACAATGGCCTAAGTAACTAGCAAAAGAATATGTGATGATGTTCATCGAGAACAAATAAAGGGTTATTGTGTTGCTCGTTAAACATCAAAGCTTGCCTTCAAGATTTGTTTTATCAGGTATTATGAGAACAAAAGGGTTGTTCAAATAATTGCCGTAATCCATAAAAGATGGATGATTTACAAATCTCGTTGGAGAAATCACATCCATAAAACTAGTGCTAAAAATGTCGAAAGACAAATTGATTAAAAGATCACTTAGGAAGTGACATCGCCGTTTAAATTATATTGGAAAGAAAATACCAAGAAACTCCATATGGATGGAATTTTGGAGTCTTTTGATTTTTGATCAAATGACGCTTGTGAAACTTTCCTAGAGATAATTAAAACTTCGTTCATAGGCCAAAAGGGAACGAATGACTAGCTTATTGGAACTTGTACATATTGTTGTATGAAGTCCATTATGTGTAGTCAAGAGCGATGGATTTCAACTTCATATACTTTCTCCGAAAATTTGAGTGAATATATGAATATTTACTTAATAAGGATGAAGTATGAAACATTTGAAAAGTTCAAAGACTTTCAAGATGAAGTGCAAAATCATTGTAACAAGAATATAAATAGTTTATGATAAGATCATAAAGGAAGATATTTAAGTTACAAGTTTAGCATAATACCTAAGATTTAAGGAATCGTTCCGTGGATTTGCATTTCCCGAAACACCATAAGAGTATGGAGCGTTCGCGATATGTAATTAAACCTTATTTGACATGGTAAGATCAAAGGTGTAATTCATAAAACTGCCATTATATTTTAAAGATTAAAAGCTTTAGAGACTACCGTTTTTCCAATGAAAAGAGCTCCATCATAATCCGTTGAAATGACACCATATAAAATTATGGGTTGGGATAAAACCCAAGTTGTCCTTTATTAAACATTGGTATGCTATGCATAAGAAAGATGTTTGCAACCAAGGTCGGATGAACCTGTCTTTGTATGTTATTTCGAATAACTGTTAAGTATTCCTCCATAACATCGGAGACAAAAGTGTTTGTCACTTAGAACGTCAAGTCTCTTTGAGAAGGAATTTTTCGTGAAAAGATAAGTGAGAGGACAATAGAACTTTGATAAGGTTAAAAGAACCTTAGCTATGTGTGCAAAGTTGCGCAGCGCCAAAAAGTGTTCCGGAGGCAGCAACAATGCTCATGGCTCACGTGCCTCAAAGGTTGTGGTTACGGAGGTCAAAGTTTCTATTGAACCAAGTAGGTTGAGTAAACAATCAAATACCAAGATTTGAGGGTTGAATCATTATTTGAGAATAATGAACGGACTACATGCAAAGAAGTGATGATGGGCCCTAACTCCGTAAAATGGCTTGAAGCCATAAAATCCGTGATAGTTCCATACACGAGAAATCAAGCTTCAAACTTGAAAGACCCTCTGGAAAGGTGTGCGACCTTACAGTCGTTATTGGATCTATAAAGAAATATACATGGATGTTTTCACATCTATGAAATAGTCGACATGTTGGGAAAGAGTTCACAACAATGTTCAAAGGTTGATTATGACAAGATTTGATCTTTCATAGCGATATTTAGTCTAGACGGATTAATGTAGCAACCACTACATATAATTTTGTTATGTGGTAGTTGAATAAACAAAACAAGTTCTTCTAATAGAATTGTTACCTAGGACATGTGCATAACACGGTCCAAAGGGTTTTGTTAATTCAAAGGATGCTAAAAGCATATGCAAACTTCAATGGTTGAAGTGAGCATCGCGGAGTTGGAATCTTCACTATGATGAAACTGTTAAAAGAGTTTAATTTCATCGGAGACAATGAAGATGCTTGCATTTGCAAGAAATTAAGTGGGAGCGCTAAGACATGTTTCTAATACATTATGTGGAAGACATATTGTTGATTGGAAATGATGTATCTTTTATTAACACATATTAAGAATTTCATCCCGATGAAAGACTTAGGCAAAACCCAAATATTTGGCATCAATAGACGCTAATATGGTTGTGCCGAAAGTATATAGATGATGTATTGAATGAGTTCAATATAGACACTACAAGAAAGGTTCTTGTTGCACAGAAAGGATTGAATAAGTTCAATATTGATGATATATTCAAGTGTATTGACACTTGGCAAGTGAAACAAAGATTCAAGTATAGATTGATACTTGATGTATGAAATCACAAAGAGTATTTATATCAATCATACTGTGATATGTACAAATCCAGATATGTCCTATGCTCTAAATGTTATGAGCATATACCAGAATGATTCATAAGATGATCATTGGACGATAGTAAGGATATCCTTATGATCTTTTGGAAGAACTAAGAGTATATTATTTTGTAGGAGTGACAAATAGATGGTTAGTTCATTGTAAAAGTGCTACATTGATACTGGTTTTGTCACAAAGTACAAATTAAGTTTATCTCAATCTAAACTAAGGGTGGCACAATATGATGGAAAGTGAGTTCCATAATGAATTTGGATGAGTTCCAAAGTTAAGACATTGTGAGAGATACTACACCAAAAGGCTAAGTATATGACTGCTATAATAGCAGCAAAAGAGGGCATTTGTGTCAAGTAGTTTGTTATCAAACTAGGTGTGGTTCATAGCGGGATAGTACTATGAAGATATATTGTACGATAATATTATCAACATGTTTTAACCCCAAAGAACTAAAGGTCTCACCAAAGGACCAAATTTATACAAAGCCATCTCATTAGAGAATGAGTGATGCGTAGAGACACAAAGACATGCAATTACACACGGACCTGGAAGTGTCAGATCCGGAGATCAGTTGACCACTAGCAATCGTGTAAATACAGCACCGGAAAGCCATAGGTGTTGAATGCACAAAGGTTTGAAACTAGATTATTGACTCTAGTGCAAGTGGGAGACTGTTGGAGATATTCCCAAGAGGCAATAATAAAGTAGTTATTATCATATCTTCATGCTTATGTTAAATGTTTACATACCATGCTATAATTGTATTAACCGGAAACATTAATACTTGTGTGATTTGTAAACATAAAAGAGTCCCTAGTAAAGCCTCTTTAAACTAGCTTGTTGGTTAATATATGATCATGGTTTCCTGATCATGACCATAGAGATGTTATTGACAACAGGGTCCTATCAATAGATGAATGATATGATGGATATACTCCTATAGATAAGCGTAGCATAAAGATCAAGTCATTTAATATAGTTCATTTGCTATATGCTTTCTGATACATAGTAACCTAATTCCTTCGACCATGAGATCATGCTAATCACCATCACTGGAAGGATGCTTTGATGACATCAAACACCACACCGTAACTAGGTGGTTATAAAGGTGGCATTGAGTGTTCGGAAAGTATGTGTTGAGGCACATGGATCAAGAGTGGGATTTGTCCATCCATATGATGGATAGATATACTCCGGGCCCTCTCGGTGGAATGTCATCCAATTAGCTTGCAAGCATGTTACTGGCTCACAAGGGATCACATATCACGGGAACGACAAAAGAGTACTTATCGGTAAGGAGGTTGAACTAGGTATGCAGAGATACCGACGATCAAAACCTCGGATAAGTAAACTATCGTGAGACAAAGGGAAATTGGTATCGTATGTAAGTGGTTCATTCGATCGCAAAGTAATCGTAGAAATATGTGGGAGCCATATGAATTTACAGATTCCTCTATTGGTTATTGATTGGAGAAGTGACTCGGTCATGTCCGCATAATTCATGAACCGTAGGGAGACACACTTAAGGATTCGATGTTGTTGAGTAGTTATGGAATGATGAGTAAGAGACCGAATGTTGTTCGGAGTCTCGTATGGGATCCGAGATATCACGAGGAGATCCGGAATGGTTCGGAGAATAAGATTCATATAAGGAAAGTCCTGTTTCGGAGTTCGGGAATGATTCCGGTGTTTTCACCGGGAATGTTCTAGAAGGGTCTGGAAGGTCCGGCACTCCGGAGGGGAAGGGTACATGGATGTGTCATGGCAATGTAGAATGGTTGCATCATGTACTAGGTCACTTGGCTGGGCAAAATAAAGAGAAGAAATCAAATCGAAGTTTGAAAGTCAAACGCCAATTTGAAAAAGTCAAATCTCAAGTTTGCTTTATGGGGGGGAGTAGGAAACCTACTTGGGGAGGAAGTCCCACTCCCTCCCACCCGCCGACCATGAGGAGGAGTTGGAGGAGGACTCCCTCCTCCCCAAACCGCCTCTCCCCTCCTATATAAGGAGGGGTAGGGCGCCCCCTCTCCCTACACCCAAAACCCTAGCCTCCTAGCCGTCGGCCTCCTCCAAGTCGCTGCCGCCTAGGGCTCCTCTAACTCAGCGAGTTAGGGTTTCCCCAAACCCTAGCCGCTGGCCAAGACCTCCCCTTGGTGCCCTATAAACCCTAGATCACCAAGGCCTCTCTCATACTCCACCATACTCGCTCCGGCTTAAGGCGAAGCCCTGCGAGATCTCCCCTCTACTTCCGACACCACGCCGTCGTGCTGCCGGAATCGCGAGGAGAGTGCTACAACCTCCGCTGCCTGCTGGAACAAGGTAGAGGAAGGTCTTCACCGAGTACCGAACGTGTGATCGACCGCGGAAGCGCTGCCGGAACGCAGCGCCGGAAGGATCGTCTACGCGATCTTGAGATCGGAAGTGTATGACTACATCATCCACGAGAATCTGCTCTCGTTAACCGCTTTGGATCTTCGAGGGTTAGTACTCTATTAACTCGTTGCTACAATCTAGTAGATAGATCTTGGCTTGTGTGTGTTCATGCGATAGAATTTTTTTTTGTTTTCCATGCTACGAACCCCTACAATGGTATCAGAGCCGTGTCTATATGTAGATCTGTTGCACGAGTAGAACACAATGGTCATTGTGTGCGTTGATGATTTTGTTGTCGATTGTTTCTTGTGTACTTTGCATCTTGCGGGATGGTGGGATGAAGCGGTCTGGGCTAACCTTACATGACATCGTTCATGAGACTTGCTCCACGCTTGACATGCAACTTGTATTGCATAAGTGGCTTTGCGGGTGCCTGTTTCTCCCAACATAGTTAAGATTCAATTTACAATGGGTGATTGACAATACTAGTATCAATGTTGTGGTTCTTGTTCGTAAGTTAGAACGACACTTATAGAAAGCCCCAAACCACGTAAAACATGCAAAGAAAATTAGAGGCGTCTAACTTTGTTTTGCAGGGGTGTGCTGTGATGTGATATGGCCATGATTGTGATTATATATGATGTATGCAATGTTCCTTATTGTAAGTTGGCAACCGACAGGAGCCATATGGTTGTTTCCATTAAGTCATGCGTGTCTATTATTCAAAGTAGTTGTAATAGTTGATGCTGGTGGAAGAAAACCATGAAGCGGTGCCATTGACCTTGACTCCACACCGGTGATGATGGAGATCATGTTCGTGCTTGAAGATGGAGATCAGAAGCACAAGAAGAAAGGCCATATCATATCACATATTATGAATTGCATGTGATGTTAATCCTTTTATGCATCTTGTATTGCTTAGTTCACGACGGTAGCATTATAAGATGATCCCTCAAGCACACAATTTCAAGTTTTAAAGTGTCCATCCTTAGTAAGCACCGTTGCTAAAGCTCTTTGTTTCGAAGCATCACGTGATGATCGGGTGTGTTAGATTCTGCGAGTGTATACAACGTGAGCAAGCCAAATTTGTTCATGCGGAAGCTAAGGTTTGATCTTGACGAGCCTAGCATGTACATACATGGTCTCGGAACACGGATCACTGAAAGGTAAAGCATGAGTCATATAGTAGATATGATGAACATGTTGATTGTTCGCCATTGAAGCTACATGAACTCTCATGATGATCGGTTTTGATGTGGTGGATTTGGTTCGTGTGATCACCAAACCCTAGCCGCCGACCAAGCTCTCCCCTTGGTGCCCTATAAACCCTAGATCACCAAGGCCTCTCTCATACTCCACCATACTCGCTCCGGCTTAAGGCGAAGCCCTGCGAGATCTCCCCTCTACTTCCGACACCACGCCGTCGTGCTGCCGGAATCGCGAGGAGTGTGCTACAACCTCCACTGCCTGCTGGAACTGAAGGGTTTCGCGGCATAGTAAATCAAAATTTTCTACGGAGCGAACAGAGGGAAAGCCAAGATCTAATCTAGGAGATGCAAACAACGAGAGAGATTGGATTAGATCTTCATACCCTTGAAGATTCGCACAGCAGAACGTTCGTCGGAACGTGGGTGATGTAGTCGTACTCGCTTCTCCTCCTCGCGATCCGATCCGATCTAGCACCACAAGTGGCGGTGCCTCCGTGAGATGCACACGTGCAGCACCTCGACGTCTCCTCCTTCCTCGGACCAGCGAGTATGGTGGAGAGATAGATTGGATCTACAGCACGACGGCGTGGTGTATATGGTGGAGAACTTCTGTTGCAGGGCTTCACCTACAAACAGTCGGGAGGGAGAGAGGAAGGTAGCAAGGCTGCTAGGGCTTGGAGGAAGGTGTGTAGAGGGTGCGCACCACCCCTCTATATATAGAGGGGGGGCGGCCAGCCCTTGCCCCTCCTCCAAGCCTATCTCTAGTTTAAACAATTTAAACTCTCCCTTATCTAGAAATCCTATCTCTAGTTTAAACGATTTAAACTCTCCCTTATCTAGAAATCCTATCTCTAGTTTAAACGAGTTTAAACTTATCTAGGATCGGCTGGGCCCTATGGGGCCTTGTGCCCCTGGCCCAATGCGGCCAGGACACTCCCTCATAGGCCCATGCCCCCTCCCGGAAGGTGGGGCCACGTTGGTCCCCTTCCGGAAGGTTCTAGAAGCTTCCGGTACAATACCGATTAACCCGGAACAATTCCGAACTCCAAAAACTGCACTGCCTTATATGAATCTTATTCTCCGGACCATTCTGGAACCTCTCGTGATATCCCGGATCCCATCCGAGACTCCGAACAAAAATTCATAAACCAATTATCCAATCTATCCTAGCGTCAAGATACGTTAAGTGTGTGACCCTGCGGGTTCGAGAATATGCAGACATGATCTTCTATCAATAATCAACAGCGGGGTCTGGGCACCCATATTGACTCCCACACATTCATCGATGATCATATCGGATGAACCACGATGCCAGGATTCAATCAATCCCATATATATATTCCCTTCGTCTCGCGATATTTTACTTGCCCGAGATTCGATCGTCGGTACCGTCATACCTAGTTCAATCTCGTTCACAGCAAGTACTTTACTCGTTCTGTAATCCGATATCACTTTGTGATTAACTCCTTAACCACATGCTTGCAAGCGGTGTTGATATCTATTACCGAGTGGGCCCGAAGTATATCTCTCCGACTTGGGAGGGACAAATTCCATCTCGATACATACAACCCAACAGATACTTTCCGATCACCTGAGAGACACCTTTATGATCACCCTCTCATAGGATGACGTTTGATGACCTCAAAGCTTTCTTCCGATACCAGGGAGTTGCATTATCTCATGGTCTAAGGAATACAATATTTGACATAGGAAAATCTTCGCAAAGACGAACACGATGACACGATCTAATTGCTCTGCTTTGTTTGGGTCTATCCACCATATCATTCTCCAAATGATATGATCTCATTATCAATTGACAACTCATGTCTATGGTTAGGAAACCTTAACCATCATTGATCAATGAGCTAGTCCATAGAGGCGTACTAGGGACACGGTGTTGTTCACAAACCACACAAGTATTAAAGTTTCCGCTTAATACAATTCTAGCATGGAATATAAACTTTATCATGAACAAGAATTATAATAATAACTTCTTTATTATTGCCTCTAGGGCATAATTCCAACAGTCTCCCACTTGCACTAGAGTCAATAATCTAGTTTACATTTGGCAACAATCTCACACCCATGGCACTGAGGTGTTGATCATGTTTTACACGTGGAAGAGGTTTAGTCAGTGGATCTGCGACATTCAGATCCGTATGTACTTTGCTAATCTTCAGATCTCCATCTGCTATATAATATCGGATTATATGAAACTTGCGGTTGATATGCTTGGTATTTGGATGATATCTTGGTTCCTTAGCGAGTGCTATGGCGCCAGTGTTGTCACACAATATCTCCAGTGGGTCCAATGCACTTGGAACCACGCCAAGCTCAGTGATGAAGTTTCTGATCCAAACTCCTTCACTTGACGATTCTGCAGCAGCCATGTATTCCGCTTCTACTGTAGATCCCGCGATCACGCTTTGCTTGCAGCTTCTCTAGCTCACATCTCCTCCATTCAAAATATAAACGTATCCTGTCTGAGATTTAGAATCATCCTTGTCGGTGTCGAAACTAGCACCGACGTAACCTTTTACGACAAGTTGTTCATCAACCCCATAGACTAAGAACATTTCTTTAGTTCTATTTAGGTACTTTAGGATGTTCTTCACGGCTATCCAGTGTTCCACTCCTGGATCACTTTGATATCTGCTCGTCAAACTAAGAGCATTGGACACATCCGGTCTAGTACACAGCATGGCATACATGATGGAACCTATGGCCGAGGCATAAGGCACTTTGCTCATAGCCTCCCTATCATTTACCGTAGCTGGACACTGAGCCTTGCTCAATATCTTACCTGACAACATAGGCACTGAACCTTTCTTTGCCTTATCCATTCTGAACCTTTTCAGAACTTTGTCTAGGTATGTACTCTGGCTTAAAGCTATCAGGCGTCTTTGTCTATCTCTATAGATCTTGATGCCCAATATATAAGCAGCTTCACCTAGGTCTTTCATTGAAAAACACTTGTTCAAATAACTCTTCACATCGTTAAGCATGTTGATGTCATTTCCGATAATCAATATGTCATCCACATACAGTACCAGAAACGTCACCGAGCTCCCACTCACTTTCTTGTAGATGCAAGCTTCGTAGCAATTTGGAACAAATCCAAAGCTCTTGATCACTTGATCAAAACGAAGGTTCCAACTCCGAGATGCTTGCTTCAGTCCATAAATGGAACGCTGAAGTTTGCATACTTTACTAGCATCCTTAGGATCGACAAAACCTTCGGGTTGCATCATATACAACTCTTCATCAATGTTGCCATTGAGGAAAGCAGTCTTGACATCCATCTGCCATATTTCATAATCATGAAACGCAGCAATTGCTAATAAAATCCGAATGGACTTAAACATCGCTACAGGAGAGAAAGTCTCATCGTAGTCAACACCTTGAACTTGTCGAAAACCTTTCGCGACAAGCCGTGCTTTATAGACGGTAACATTACCATCCGCATCCGTTTTCTTCTTGAATATCCATTTGCACTCAACGGCCTTTCGGTCGCTAGGAGGGTCCACCAAAGTCCATACTTGGTTTTCGCTCATGGATCCCAATTCGGATTTCATGGCTTCCAGCCATTTCTCAGAGTCTGGGCTCATCATCGCTTCCTCATAGTTCGTAGGTTCACTGTCTTCTACCAACAAGGCAGTCAAGACAGGGTTGTCGTACCACTCAGGAGGGGCACGCGACCTTGTCGACCTGCGACGTTCAGTAGCAGCATCGTCCGAAGCTTCATGATCCTTGTCATTAGCTTCCTCTATTGTTGGTGCAGGCGGCACTGGAACAATTTCAGGTGCTGCGCTACTCTCCAATTCAAGAGAAGGTTCAATAACCTCGTCTAGCTCTACTTTCCTCCCACTCACTTCTTTCGAGAGAAACTCCTTCTCAAGAAAGGAACCGTTCTTTGCGACAAACACTTTGCCTTCGGTTCTGTGATAGAAGGTATACCCAATAGTTTCCTTAGGGTATCCTATGAAGACGCATTTCTCCGCTTTGGGTTCGAGCTTGTCCGGCATCAACTTCTTGACGTAAGCTTCGCATCCCCAAACTTTAAGAAACGACAACTTAGGTTTAGCACCAAACCACAGTTCATACGGTGTCGTCTCAACGGATTTAGATGGAGCCCTATTTAAAGTGAATGCAGCGGTTTCTAATGCATAACCCCAAAATGATAACGGCAAATCAGTAAGAGACATCATCAATCGGACCATATCTAATAGGTTTCGATTCCGGCGTTCAGACACACCATTGCGCTGTGGTGTTCCGGGTGGCGTGAGTTGCGAAACAATTCCGCTTGCTTTAAGATGCGTGAGAAAATCATAACTCAAATATTCGCCCCCACGATCGGATCGTAGAAACTTAATCTTTCTGTTACGATGGTTCTCCACTTCATTCTGAAATTCTTTGAACTTTTCAAACGTTTCAGATTTATGTTTCATTAAATAGATATACCCATATCTACTTAAGTCATCGGTAAAAGTGAGGAAATAGCGATATCCACCGCGCGTCGAAACACTCATCGGTCCGCATACATCGGTATGTATGATTTCCAACAAGTCCGTTGCTCGCTCCATCATACCGGAGAACGGGGTTTTGATCATCTTGCCCATGAGGCATGGTTCGCATGTGTCAAATGATTCAAAATCAAGAGACTCCAAAAGTCCATCAGAATGGAGTTTCTTCATGCGCTTTACTCCAATATGACCTAGACGACAGTGCCACAAATAAGTAGTATTATCACTATCTACTTTGCATCTCTTAGCCTCAATGTTATGGATGTGTGTTTCATCCCTTTCGAGATTTAGAAGAAATAAACCATTCACAAGAGGTGCATGACCATAAAAGATGTTACTCATATAAATAGAACAACCATTATTCTCCGATTTAAATGAATAACCGTCTTGCAATAAACACGATCCGGAAATGATGTTCATGGTCAACGCAGGCACATAATAACATTTATTAAGGTTTAAAACTAATCTCGAAGGTAAAACTAAGGAGAGCGTGCCGACGACCATCACATCAACTCTTGATCCGTTGCCAACGCGCATCGTCACCTCATCCCTCGCAAGCTGCCGTCTATTCCGTAGCTCCTGTTTCGAGTTACAAATATTAGCAACTGAACCGGTATCAAATACCCAGGCACTACAACGAGGGCTAGTAAGGAAAACATCAATAACATGTATATCAAATATACCTTTGATGGTGCCAGCCTTCTTGTCCGCTAAGTACTTCGGACAGTTGCGCTTCCAGTGACCCCTGTCCTTGCAATAGAAGCACTCAGTGTCCGTCTTAGGACCAGACCTGAGCTTCTTCTCAGCAGGGGCATTGCGCTTGCCGCCGCCCTTCTTGAAGGGCTTCTTTGCTCCCTTACCTTTCTTAAAGGAGGGCTTGTTGACCATCAACACATGATTATCCTTCTTGATGTCCACTTCCGCAGCCTTCAGCTTTGCGAAGAGCTCGGTGATCGTATCAGTGGAACCAATCTGATTATGAGTCACTACAAAAATTTTGTAGCTGGGAGGGAGTGATTGCAGAACCCTGTCAATCTTGAGCTCCTCTGGAATCGTGCATTCCAGTTGCTCAAGGCGTTGAGTGTAGCCCGACATCTTTATGGCGTGCTCACTAACAGAACTCCCTTCCTCCATCTTGCAGTTAAAGAACTTCTCAGAGATCTCATATCTCTCAGAACGGGCTTGAGTCTGAAACATGGTTTTCAGCTCCTCGAGAATCTCAAAGGGCCCGGGATAGGTTTCAAAACGATTTTGAAGCTCCGGTTCCATAGCAAACAACATGGTGCTCTTAATCACACCATAATCATCTTTGCGCGACTGATAGACAGCTTTCTCATCAGCCGACGCAGTTGCAGCAGGGGGGTTACCTAACGCTTTCTCAAGGACATAGTCCTTTTGTCCGCCAGACAGAATGATTCTTAGATTGCGGAACCAGTTGGTGAAGTTAGACCCATTGTTTCTAAGCTTTTCTTTCTCAGCAAAAACGTTGAAGTTGAAGTTGGACTTGTCCATTGGATCTACAGTATTTGCAAGTACAATTTAGACTATGTTCATGATAAATAGTTCAACTTAATCAAATTACTAGATGAACTCCCACTAAATTCAACATCCCTCAAGTTGTTTAGTGAACACGATCCAAATTCACCACACCTAATCCGATCATCACGAGAAGAGATGTGGTTTCAATGGTGGACAACGAAGTGTCGATCATATCATTCATATGACTCATGCTTAACCTTTCGGTTCTTGTGTTCCGAGGCCATGTCTGTACATGCTAGGCTCGTCAAGTTAGACCCAAGTATTTCCGCGTGTGCAAAAACTGGCTTGCACCCGTTGTATGTGAGCGTAGAGTCTATAGCACCCGATCATCACGTGATGCTTGGACACGACGAACTTTCGCAACGGTGCATACTTGGGGAGAACACAGTTTTTATCTTGATCTTTAAGTGAGGAATCATCTTATAATGCTACCGTTGCGATCTAAGCATGATAAGATACATAAAAGGATAAACATCACATGCATATAACTTTATGTGACATGGTATAGCCAATCTTCGGGCAATGATCTCCATCTTGTGCGTTCCGACATGATCTCCATCACTCCACCATGATTGCCTCCACCACGAATAGCAACTACAACTATTGCTAACTACTTAGCGATAAAGTAAAGCTATTACATGGCGTATAAGAAGTTGACTCGCAGGTCATACACAATTATAAAGACAACCATATGGCTCCTGCCGGTTGTGTACTAATCGACATGCAAGTCGTGAAACATTACAAAACATGATCATCGCATACAATATACACATCACATCTTGGGCCATACCATATCACAGAAAACACTCCCTGCAAAAACAAGTTAGACGCCTCTACTTTGTTGTTGCATGTTTTACGTGGCTTATGGGAGTAGATGTTAAGAACGATTCTTACCTACGGAAAGCCACAACGGTGATATTATGGTTGCCAAACTCCGGTGTTAATCCCATGACAACTATAGTGAGAGAAACTGACATCCACCAGCCGCATGTGTGGAACAAGCCACACGTCAATTGCGGAGCCGGTCTCGCGAACGACGTCGCGTAAGGTTGGCCTGGACCGCTTCAATCTCACTATCCCGCGTCATAAGAAGAACACAACCAAGAGGCTTGCAACATCAACGCCCGCAACAACCATGTTGCGTTCTACTCGTGAAACACATCTATGCATAGATCTAGCTCTGATACCACTGAAGGGTTTCGCGGCATAGTAAATCAAAATTTTCTACGGAGCGAACAGAGGGAAAGCCAAGATCTAATCTAGGAGATGCAAACAACGAGAGAGATTGGATTAGATCTTCATACCCTTGAAGATTCGCACAGCGGAACGTTCGTCGGAACGTGGGTGATGTAGTCGTACTCGCTTCTCCTCCTCGCGATCCGATCCGATCTAGCACCACAAGTGGCGGTGCCTCCGTGAGATGCACACGTGCAGCACCTCGACGTCTCCTCCTTCCTCGGACCAGCGAGTATGGTGGAGAGATAGATTGGATCTACAGCACGACGGCGTGGTGTATATGGTGGAGAATTTCTGCTGCAGGGCTTCGCTTACAAACAGTCGGGAGGGAGAGAGGAAGGTAGCAAGGCTGCTAGGGCTTGGAGGAAGGTGTGTAGAGAGGGCGCACCACCCCTCTATATATAGAGGGGGGGCGGACAGCCCTTGCCCCTCCTCCAAGCCTATCTCTAGTTTAAACAATTTAAACTCTCCCTTATCTAGAAATCCTATCTCTAGTTTAAACGATTTAAACTCTCCCTTATCTAGAAATCCTATCTCTAGTTTAAACGAGTTTAAACTTATCTAGGATCGGCTGGGCCCTATGGGGCCTTGTTCCCCTGGCCCAATGCGGCCAGGACACTCCCTCATAGGCCCATGCCCCCTCCCGGAAGGTGGGGCCACGTTGGTCCCCTTCCGGAAGGTTCTAGAAGCTTCCGGTACAATACCGATTAACCCGGAACAATTCCGAACTCCAAAAACTGCACTGCCTTATATGAATCTTATTCTCCGGACCATTCCGGAACCTCTCGTGATATCCCGGATCCCATCCGAGACTCCGAACAAAAATTCATAAACCAATTATCCAATCTATCCTAGCGTCGAGATACGTTAAGTGTGTGACCCTGCGGGTTCGAGAATATGCAGACATGATCTTCTATCAATAATCAACAGCGGGGTCTGGGCACCCATATTGACTCCCACACATTCATCGATGACCATATCGGATGAACCACGATGCCAGGATTCAATCAATCCCATATATATATTCCCTTCGTCTCGCGATATTTTACTTGCCCGAGATTCGATCGTCGGTACCGTCATACCTAGTTCAATCTCGTTCACAGCAAGTACTTTACTCGTTCCGTAATCCGATATCACTTTGTGATTAACTCCTTAACCACATGCTTGCAAGCGGTGTTGATATCGATTACCGAGTGGGCCCGAAGTATATCTCTCCGACTTGGGAGGGACAAATTCCATCTCGATACGTACAACCCAACAGATACTTTCCGATCACCTGAGAGACACCTTTATGATCACCCTCTCATAGGATGACGTTTGATGACCTCAAAGCTTTCTTCCGATACCAGGGAGTTGCATTATCTCATGGTCTAAGGAATACAATATTTGACATAGGAAAATCTTCGCAAAGACGAACACGATGACACGATCTAATTGCTCTGCTTTGTTTGGGTCTATCCACCATATCATTCTCCCAATGATATGATCTCATTATCAATTGACAACTCATGTCTATGGTTAGGAAACCTTAACCATCATTGATCAATGAGCTAGTCCATAGAGGCGTACTAGGGACATGGTGTTGTTCACAAACCACACAAGTATTAAAGTTTCCGCTTAATACAATTCTAGCATGGAATATAAACTTTATCATGAACAAGAATTATAATAATAACATCTTTATTATTGCCTCTAGGGCATAATTCCAACAGGAACAAGGGAGAGGAAGGTCTTCATCGAGTAGCGAAAGTGTGACCGACTACGGAAGCGCTGCCGGAACGCAGCGCTGGAAGGATAGTCTACGCGATCTTGAGATCGGAAGTGTACGACTATATCATCCACGAGAATCTGCTCTCGTTAACCGCTTTGGATCTTCGAGGGTTAGTACTCTATTAACTCGTTGCTACAATCTAGTAGATAGATCTTGGCTTGTGTGTGTTCATGCGATAGAATTTTTTTGTTTTCCATGCTACGACCCCCTACACTTCTGGGTGGAGTCGAAGGGAGCAAGCCCGTAATGCTGACCGTCCAGCTTGGCATCGTGGATGTAGAACTACTTCCTCCGCCACTGCTGGACGGACTCGCAAAGATGAAAAGAGAAGAACTAGACAGAGGAGCGGATGGAAATTGCGCACCCTCCCAGTGGATAAACACCACCGGTGCCAGATTGCCTCTTCATGGAGTAGAGTCTCCAGAAGAGGCCAAAGTGCGGCTTGATACCGAGCCAGCACCCGCAAAGGGTAATGAAGCAGGTGATGTGGAGAAGAGAATTGGGAAACAAATGATGAAGTTAAATCCCATAGAGAAAAAGGAGCCCACGAAGAAATTTGTGGGAGGGCAAAGAGAGACCGTGGATGACAAACACATAAAACATAACCCGAAACCCTTCAGGTGGGCACAGGATTACCTCCTGATCCGACAGGAGGGCGTCACCCTTGGTCTTGGAAATCAAGCCGGCCTCACGCAATTTGCGTAAGTCCGACTCCCTCATCTCCGTGCGGCGCCACCCGCCGTCGGTGGTGCTGCTGGGAGCAACGGCTTTCTTGGCGGCACCGGCGGCGCTTGATCCCGCTACAATGGAAAAACTCTTTGTCTTGCCCATCGAGGAGCGGCGAGCGTGGCGGTGCGAACAGAGAAAGGAGGAAGGGAAGACACGGAGGATGTCCAGTGCGCAAGAGCTCAAGAAATGGCAGTAATGATGGAAGATAGAAGCAAATGACAAAGGGGTAAACTTCTCTGTTTTTCCCCACGGTATAAAAGGGCGAGGACGATGAAGCAGAGCCGTTGATGCAGAAGCCCTAACGCATGCCCAAGATCTAACCATACACGTGTCAACATCTACCTGAACCGCCGCAAGCACGCCACCCACTATGCACAAAAACTGAGAAGGCGCCGTGATTTTCACCACGATTACGTGTGACCCACGATAGTCCTGTCGCATCGTCTTTGCTGCCGCAGACGGTTAAGCTCACCAATCGTCAGCAATGATGTCATCAAATCAAAGCCAACAATGGATCAAAGATTTCGACTGCACATAAAGTACTTACTCGAGTCTATGACTCAACCAACTACTTAGGGCTACTCGTTTCAGGAGCGCTGGCCGCGCACCTGAGAAACTATAATGGTAACAACACCTCGAAAAGAGTCTGAGACCCCATTACGGACTCGGGGGCTACTCCCATAGGGAGCGTTGGTCGCGCATTCGAAAGCATATTGACGTGGATTAACGTCCACATAACTAAAGTCTCCGCTCGAGTCTACGACTCGAACAGACACCCGGGGGCTACTCCTATAAGGAGCGCTGGTCGCACACCCTATGAACTATTCGAATGAGATCCTTCGGATCAAAATAACAAAAACATTTTTGGCAACTTTCCCTAATCAACGCTAAGTGAGAAGCAGTCTCCTTGGTCACCCTAAACACCTCCGCGGTGATAAAATTTCGGATGTTGTGTCTGCGACGCAATGATAAGTCCTACAGATATCATCTGATGGCCTGGTAACGCATCGGACTGCGCCCTGCCAGTAAATTCTCGTGTCAACATGCACGATAAAAATCCCGATGAATGTGTTGGGTACATCACTTAAAAGACACTGGAATTCGAATCCTGTAAGACCTCAGCGGCCTGAGTCAAATTACACCAGCATTTGTTCCAGATTCGAGTCCGGGGACTCGAGTTTGAAGAAGATCGTGTTGTTTTGTCCCATGACAGTTAACTGACCCTGATCCGCCAGGCGAGTCAGGCACACGTATCAACAATCCCCTATGAACTAAACATATTTACCTGAAAGGATGGTTTGAATGAGAAGCACCCGAAAGATTTAGAGTCTCTAGTCGAATTATAGATTCAACTGAATACTCGGGGGCTACTGACATGGATATACCCTACGCATGCATAATATTGGCATACTCGGTCCATCTCAGGGAAGGCCCACGTGAAGACTTGCGTCCAAGAAGATTTCGGGGGTGGCCCAAGCCCATGACAAGTTCGACTCCTTGAAGGACACGACTAACTGTAGATAGAATTTCAAAGGGTTCAACCCTAAACCTGTAACCGACTCGACCTACCCCGGGACCTAGCCTATCTATATAAGGGCCAGGAGGGCACAACGAGAAGGATCTCTTCACCTTATACACACACCTCACGTCAGATCACATCTGCGCATCCCTGTAACTTTTAGTTCCGCCGTAATCAAGAACAGACAAGTAGGAGTAGAGTTTTCTCTCTAGAGACGTGAACCTGGGTAAACCTCGTGTCCCCATGTTGCTTGTCTGTTAACCGTATCGCGACTTCCAGCATTCCCATCTTCGCCAAAACCCAAGTCCATAACAATGGCCATTGACGAATCGAACACTCGTCACCAGCCTTTTTATTTTTGTTAGGTTTTGCTACATATAAAAAAAGACTATATTGCAGCAAAAACGCGACGTATAAGATTTGAACGTTGATTTGGTTTGATCCAACAGTTAAGGACTTCATCCCGAGACGCGTAGCACTCCCCTTCTACATGTAAGACAAACTTACATTTCATGGCAAAGAATATGTTGAACAATTAAAGTAGTCAACCACATGGACCAACTTGTGCTGCTAATCCATCACTCGCTTTCCTACTGTGGAACCTGCACGATATCAGACTTGAAAATTCCGCCACCATAAACACGAAACCAAACACAGGAGCCCATCTGCCAGTGAGCGATACCTCGTGGGGTCCCACCACCCCGTTGCACGCTAACCCGCGGAGCACCCAGAAATATCGCCGGACCGGAGAAGGTAATCAGAGAAGTTCAGAACGACCCCGCGAGCCTCGGCGCGAGCTCAGTTCACTCGCCGCCGCCCGACTCCACGACCCAAAACCATTTCCTCCCCGCCGGCGGCGGCGATGCACTTCTTCTCAGGCGGGGGCCGCCCCGGCGCCCTCCTGCCGACCACCTCCAAGCCGAAGGCGCACCACCTGCGCTCCAAGACCCTCTCCTCCCCAGCCTCATCCCGCCGCCGCGGGCCCCACCCTGCCTCCTCCTCTTCCTCCTCATCCCGCCGCGTCCTCTACCTCGCCTCCGCCTTCTTCTTCTTCCTCTTCCTGTTCGCCTTCATCCGCCTAGGCTTCCCCACCTCCCGGTCCTCCGCCTCGCCGTCTCCCAACCGGCCCCGCGCCCGCCTCACCCGCAGGCCGGCCTTCCGCCGCGACTCCGTGGCGGCGGAGGCCGCCGCTGCCGCCATGGCGGCGAGGGCCGGCCGGGAGGCGCCCGTGGACATCACGACCAGGGACCTGTACGACCGGATCCAGTTCCAGGACGTGGACGGCGGCCCGTGGAAGCAGGGGTGGGAGGTCACCTACAAGGGCGACGAGTGGAACGCCGAGAAGCTCAAGATCTTCGTCGCGCCCCACTCCCACAACGACCCCGGCTGGATCCACACCGTCGAGGAGTACTACCAGCGCCAGTCACGCCACATCCTCGACACCATCATCGAGTCCCTCTCCAAGGTCGATCGAGATCTCCATGCCAGACGTTGTGTCGGGGTCTTGATCGTGTTTTCTCATGTCGAATTTTGCCTCGTCGTGTAGGATTCACGCAGGAAATTCATATGGGAGGAGATGTCGTACCTGGAGAGGTGGTGGCGTGACGCTCCGCGGAAGAAGCAGGAGGATTTCGCCAACCTCGTGCGCAATGGGCAGCTCGAGATTGTCAGTGGTGGCTGGGTCATGAACGATGAGGTGAGGGAGGCACAATTCTGTGGTTTAGATAGGGTTTTAGGAGTATATCATAGCTTATGTTTGGTTCTAGTGTTGTTTAATTTTGGCATCGTATGTTTCTATTTGTGGCTTGGCCATACATGGAATGGATTTTGATTTCATGTTTTACCTAAGTGGCTCATGATTGATGCTTACCCATCATTTTCGGTATTACTGTGTTGGCGATGCTGTGTATATGCAAATGTTTTGAGCTGCCTGCCGTCACCATGGTTTAGAAACCTGCAAATTGCAAGAGCATGTGCATGATGCTACTTGAATTATCCACTACATACTCTAAAATAAAGTGTACCTAGCGTACTGGTTGTTGGTGGAGGAGATTCAACATTTTGACACCATGGCTAAAGGATCACAAACGACATTGACATGTTTCATATATTTTTTCCTTCAATATTTCATCTCTGCTTCGAGCTTATCTATGTCAGTAAGTCAGTATATATTAACATAAATATGAGTATACAATGGCAAAATTATGCTATGTTTGTTGCACCTTGAGAATAGTAATCTGAATTGTTGAGTTCTGTATGTTGTTGTTTAATCCTCTGAATTGTTTATCTTTAGACATGACATGTTTGCTCATCAGACTTCTTTTCACATGATTTTGTCATGTAATGTATTTATTTCTAAAATAAGATACTTATTATCCCGCTGTTTCTTGAATGCAGGCAAACTCCCACTATTTTGCCATCATAGAGCAGGCAAGTGTACTCAAATCATCAGTATTATTTATGGTTTTCACTATGTTTTTGATCTCCTGTATGCTAATTATGTCATGTTATGATTTTCGTCTGTACCTGATTCATGAAATTAATTGTTCTTTGTTCTTTCCCTATTGTGTATCTCATTGTGCTGAAAATACGAAAAAGAATGAACTGTACAAATCAAGGAACCACCTTAGTAGGATGGTTTTTTATATAATCTATGTTCTAATGCTATTTAACAACCATGCTTTTAAGCTGCAATCGATCTTGCTTTTTGATGTTTTGATCATGCTTTTAATCAGTCTAGAAATGTACTAATGGACCTTCTTCTTAGGGTGTCAAGTGGGATCTCACCAAAATCCCACTTCTAATTCATTTCTCAAAATCTAGTTCAAATTTTGAGCAAAATTTTACACTAGATTTTGGCAAATGAACTAGAAGTGGGATTTTGGTGGGATCCCACTTGACACCCTACTTCTTCTGTCCTCCAGTTACGTTAAGTTATAATAGTTATGATTGATACCATCTTAGTCTATGTTTGATAGTACACCCGAAAAAACATATTGGGACAAACTAGCTAATAGATAGAACCAATAGTAAATTTCACTGTCCATATGCAGTTACATTTATTATCTCGATGGCAAGTTCATATGAACAATGAAGTATACTAATTTTTGGTGCAATATATTTCTAATATGGGTTGAACTGATTATTTGGTGCAATGTAATATGACTTTGTAATTTTGTTTACCTCAGATGATGGAGGGGAACATGTGGCTCAATGAGACCATTGGAGTTGTTCCTAAAAATTCTTGGTCCATTGACCCATTTGGCTATTCATCTACCATGGCGTATCTACTAAGGAGAATGGGTTTTCATAATATGTTAATCCAGCGAACACACTATGAGCTGAAGAAGGAGCTTGCAATGAAACAGAATCTTGAATATTTGTGGAGGCAGAACTGGGATATCGAGGAAACGACTGACATATTTGTTCACATGATGCCCTTCTATTCTTATGACATACCACACACCTGCGGACCAGAGCCAGCTGTCTGCTGCCAGTTTGACTTTGCTCGAATGCGTGGTTTCAGCTATGAGTCTTGCCCATGGAGATTTGACCCAGTTGAAACAGATTCGAACAATGTGCAAGAGAGAGCAACAAAGCTTCTAGATCAATACAGGAAAAAGTCAACCCTGTACAGAACAAATACACTTCTCATTCCTTTGGGAGATGATTTCCGGTATGTTAATACCGAGGAAGCAGAAGCACAGTTCCGTAATTATGAAAAGCTTTTCGATTACATAAACTCTAATCCTCATCTGAATGCTGAAATCCAATTTGGAACCCTGGAGGATTACTTCTCTACACTAAGAGATGAAGCTGAAAAGATAAACTATTCACGCCCTGGGGAAGTTGGTTCTGTTGAGCTGCAAGGTTTTCCAACTCTTTCAGGGGATTTCTTTACGTATGCTGATAGAAATCAGGATTACTGGAGTGGTTACTATGTGTCAAGGCCATTCTTCAAAGCAGTTGACCGTGTTCTAGAGCAGACACTCCGTGCCTCAGAGATCCTGAGCTCATTTGTTCTTGGATACTGCCAGAGATTTCAGTGTGCAAAACTTCCCATCAGTTTCTCTCACAAACTAACAGCGGCAAGGAGGAATTTGGCACTTTTTCAGCATCATGATGGGGTGACTGGCACAGCTAAGGATCATGTTGTAGTGGACTATGGGACTCGAATGCACACTTCTTTGCAAGACTTGCAGCTATTTATGTCCAGAGCAGTCGAAGTGCTTTTGGGAGATTTCCATGATAGATCTGATCCTACCATTTTATCACATTTTGAGCCGGTGCAGGAACGGTCAAAGTTTGATGTTCAACCTGTGCATAGGGTTCTCAAGCCTCATGAAGGGAAGGCACATTCTGTTGTCCTTTTTAACCCATTAGAGCAAACAAGGAATGAGATTGTTATGATTGTTGTAAGCAATCCTGATGTATCTGTTCTCAATTCAAGTGGGTCCTGTTTGAAAAGTCAAATTTCCCCCGAGTGGCAGTATGTCAGTGGTGAAAAGATTTCTACTGGTCGGCACCGTCTTTATTGGAGAGCTTCTGTTCCTGCACTGGGTTTAGAGACCTACTATGTGGCCACTGGCCAGGATTGTGAAAAGGCTGCTCCTGCGGTAGTAAAAGCATTCACAGCTTCCCAAGAATTTTCTTGTCCTGAACCATATCAGTGTTCAAATCTTGAAGGCAAAACTGTGGACATGAAGAACTCTTATCATACTCTTTCTTTTGATGTAAGTCATGGCCTCCTCCAGAAAGTAACTCGTCACAAACATGGGGAACAAACTGAGATAGGTGAAGAAATTGCCATGTACAGCAGTCGTGGAAGTGGGGCATACTTGTTCAAACCTATTGGGGAAGCACAGCCAATTGTTAAGGAAGGAGGATATTTCATCCTAACTGAAGGGCCATTGGTTCAAGAAGCCCATTCCCTTCCAAAGACGGAGTGGGATAAGTCACCTCTCTCACATAGCACACGCATTTATAGTTGTGGGGACTCTATACAGGATATGCTAATTGAGAAGGAATACCATGTTGAACTTGTAGGTCGTGCATTTGATGACAGGGAGCTGATTGTCAGATACAAGACAGGTATTGACAACCAGAGAGTGTTCTATTCTGATCTGAATGGCTTTCAGATGAGTAGGAGGCAGACATATGATAAGATCCCCTTGCAGGGCAATTATTACCCAATGCCTTCACTTGCCTTCCTACAGGATTCGCTTGGCAGCCGGTTTTCAGTACACTCGAAGCAATCATTAGGGGCAGCAAGCTTAAAAAATGGATGGTTGGAGATTATGTTGGATCGTAGGCTGGTCCGGGACGATGGTCGTGGTTTGGGGCAAGGGGTAATGGACAACCGGCCCATGAATGTGATCTTCCATCTCCTCAGGGAGTCTAACGTGTCTGCTTTGCCTAAATCTCACAGTTTGCTTACTCTTCAACCGTCGATCCTCTCCCACCAAGTGGGGGCACACCTGAACTACCCAATGCATGCTTTTGTGAGCAAAAAACTTCTTGAAAAGTCCTTCAAGCTTGCTCAACAGACGTTTGCGCCATTAGCTACTTCTTTACCCTGCGATGTGCACGTCGTCAACTTGAAGGTCCCTCAGCCTCTAAAATTTCCGCATGCTGAAGCAGCTGAGCCACGATTTGCTATGCTGTTGCAGAGAAGGGGCTGGGATGCATCGTACTGCAAAAGGGGTGCGTTACAGTGTACAAGTATCGGGGAAGAGCCTGTAAATCTATTCGACATGTTCAAAGATCTATCGGTTTTAAATGTGAAGGCAACCTCTCTGAACCTCTTAAATGATGACCCTGAAATGCTAGGGTATCTCGAGCAACTTGGCGATGTAGCTCAGGAGGGTAACGTTCTCATCTCACCAATGGAAATTCAGGCATACAGGTTGGACCTACAGCCACCGTCATCACCAGAAGAATAGTATGTCAAAACAATACATCGACACTGCTTTGACACTAACTGGAGAAGGATCTACTTGGAATAGTTGGTAGTTGCATCTTGATGGTGCTGGACCGCATGTATATGTGTTCATCTGGTTGACATACAGTTGATGAAGGTGATTGTCGAGATGTTTTCTATACATACAGGCGTTTGGTTTTTTTGGAAGCTCTCTGGACATTACCCTGAGAATTACAGCCTTTCTTTTAATCTACGAAGGTGCATATACCTCATTTTCTCCTTGGTGGCTTTACAGATTGAAATTCTGTGGCAACTTGGAGCGCAAGTTAATCGAAGTAGCTTGCATTTCTATGTGCAGTTGCCTCCACTGTTGTTCCAGCTTTGAACTCACTGTTGTGGCGTGCTATTCCGGCTCATGATAGGGACCTATATCAGAACAAGTTTCGTATATATCTTTTTTCGCATCTGAGTTTTGTACTAGCTAGGAACCTGTTGGACAAGATATGAGATAGTTTGACCACATGATTCTTGTTGTGACCCCTTTCATATCTGCACATTTTCTGAAGATTGCTGAAAGGCGCGCCCAGGTTCTGTCAGGTGCATATGGGCCAGTGTGGTTGCTACAAGTCTGGCGAATGTTTGTTCAGTGTTTGGTACTGAAACTAGGACGTGGTAGGTTCTAAATTCACCAGTGTGGTTGCTACAAGTCTTGTGAATGTTTGTTCAGTGTTTGGTACTGCAACTAGGACGCGATGTTCTGTTTTAGGATTTCTAGATATGTTTCTTACCTACTGTTTCTGTATCTTTATCTTTACTCTCATAAAGATCTGAGTTGCTGCTGGCCCGTTCACCTCACAGTAGCTGAGCTGCATTTCTGCGTCGAAGACACATGATGCATCATATTTCGCATAAAGTGAGATTATGACACGAGAATGTAAACAACTCAAGCAACGCAAAATAAATAAATTATTTAGCTGTTGCTGGAAGACATTAGGGCAATAGGGCATACTAGTTTGTTTTGACACCGGGTGTTAGTAAACCTTTCAGGTTTTTGATTGCTGGGTAGAGCTCTTGGAAACTTTTAGCAATATTACTGTTTTCTCGGACATGTATACAGTATCTTGCAAGACAAATGTTGTTTTCTGCTTGGCGTGCCCTTAGCCCTTTTTGGTCCGGTGCAGCCCAATACGGTGTCCGCCGGACCGAGGCCATCCCCGATCCATAGGGGGCACAAGCCCTTGCCCTCGCCAAGTAGGAAAAAAGTCAGCCGGGTACCACCTGATAGCGTCCTAGCCCTACTGCCGCCCATTCACGCCTCTTTCCTGACACGCCTTCCTTTCTTAAGAAATCAAGACTTGTGGTTCTTGAAGCTATGGCAGATCAAGGCGTGGGTTTGGCATGTTTCTTTAGCATGGCGGGATCGCAGACATTAACGTGTTGTAGCGCTTTTTGGTGTTTGCCAAACTAATGAAAGATCATATCATCAATGGCCACCCATATATCAAAGGGTACTACCTAGCCGACGTCAGCTATCTAAGATGGGCGACATTTGTCAAGCCAATCCCCACTCCTCTAGGTCCGGTGGAATCTTTTTTCGAAAACGCAAAAGCCTTTGCGTTTTGATTCATTGATAGGAAAAGAAGTTTGTACAAATATATACAAAGCTTAGAAGAGCTAACAACCCATACAACTCAACCCACTAGACCTATGGAACCGCAGGGATCAAGGCGTGGAGGCCTTTTGCACCGGCAGTCCCCCAGGAGTCCGATGGAATCTCACTTTGCTTCACGCCAAGAGGCTTACAGGAAGGACGTCGAGCAGATATTTAGTGTTCTCCAAGCTCGATTTGTTATTGTATGGTGCTCTACTCTTACCTAGAAGGTGACTAATACTTGTGTGATCATGCACAACATGATTATCGAGAATAAGCACGAGACTCCAGTGATGGATGTCAGCCCCTCCGAGTGTTAGGGTCCTCTTGCCCATATTGGTCACCAGGTGCCCCGAGATTTTGCTGATTTTATCGCTATGCATGGAGAAATCCATGATGCCGATGCTCATGAGCAACTGCAAAATGATCTCATAAATCATCCGTAGAGGATCAGTGGAAAGTCAAATGTGCTTGAGGCTTGATCAAATTAAACTACAATTTATTTATATATTTGTATTGTTTGAATTCATTGGATTGTATGAATTTATGTGAATTGTTGCAAAATAAATGTATGGCTTATGTGTTCAAATACTAGATGTGAATAAATAAAATAAAATACTACACGTGAATAAATAAATAAAATTCAATTTGGGACGCTGTTTGGGAGCTGTGGCTAGAAACAGGCGTGCCCCAAACGCGACATCCTACCCCAAGCGACCAATCCGACGCTTCTGTCGAACGGGAGATACTCTTAAAGCACTCCCTATGTTCCACAATATAAGCCAAACATCTTGCTAAAAAGGCTTTATATTGTGTAACAGAGGGAGTAGCTGTTAACAAGCAACACCAAGAGACACTGGCAATCAAGCACAAGGACAGGCCAGCGTTGTTGGATCTTATGCTTTCACGATCTCAGCATGAGCATACTCAAGAACATTTGTTCACAATGCATCTCACGCAGATAGGAACTGCTGTATCCAAACTATGTACAAGCGGTACAAGATACATCCGTAGACTAAGATCTAAAACTCCACATGCTTTTACCCTCGGTACACCTGCAACGGCCGTCTCAGGGGCCACCGGATGTATAACACAACCACACGGTGAGGGTCTTCCTTCAGAGCCGAGGCTCTGTTCCGCAGGGGTCCGAATTGTCGAAGCAACTCGCAAAGAAAACTCCATAATTCATGTACAACTCAGCTTTGAACTCTCGAGAAAAGAAGAAAAGCCTCCAAGAATGCAGTGAAGTGACACATTTCAGATACTCCAGCCTTGTGTTAATAATGCAGGTGGTTCAGAGTTCAGATGGGGCATCTTTGTCACGCCTAACCCGTCCTGAATAAAAATGGATAGGAAGGAAATACATTATTTCCTGAGAATATGTTAGAACAGGAAATTCGATAATAATTGTGGGTAGGCACGAAATGACAAGGAAGCGTCATCATAACTAAAAGGAAATTTCTGTGGAAATGCATTGCATGATGTAGGAATAGTACTACCATAAATTAGACAGCTCTGAAATGCTATATGCAAAAAAACAGCTATTTCTAAGTTGGGATGTTATTGTCAGTTTTTCAACGTGTCCTTAGCACATCTGGTTGGCATACCTACCATATCTAATCGTGTGGACTTTACTTGAAGAAGATACCGAGGTAAAATTCGCATCGATCGACTTACCTACCTCGACTTGTATTGGGCTGAATTCTGCCTCCTGCCTTCCTGAGCAACCACCGAGCTCCTTAGATATGATGAAGTGTTTGGCTCTGCTAATGGGTTGGTGACGAACCCACCCTGAACTCCAAACTTCTGCCTCTCCCATTTCTGAGTTGTTCTGCTCTCCTCGGGGTAGTTTGCTATGTCGGTGACGGCGTACCTTGAAGAGTATCTACCGCCATCATTTTTCCTCCAGAATTTGGGGCTGAGGATGCAGCAGGAGTTCATGTCAGGTTCACTGTTTGGCATCCTTCCTGAAGAGGCAGCCAAATCACGCGAGATCTCGTCCAATGCCAGTTCCAGACCGTTCACCCGTGTCTCCAAGGAACGTATCCCATTCTGGGAGCTCCCCATAAATCTCTGGTGAACAAAGGCAATCAAAGTGTTAGATGTGGCATCGGTCTCTGATGAACAAGAGAGAAAAAATGTGGGTACAGATAGCTTTTGGTGGATTATGTGAAAAAGTAACACAAAACCACAATAAGCTTCAACAGTTGTGCTGATTAAGACATTGGCATATAGTAGGCACTAAATGGCATGCACCTGTCCAGGTTTCCCCCATAACATGCCATTGCTCATGTCTTGATGTACTAGTGCCATCAAGACACATTCAATGGATGCATGAATCGTACCAATAATCATTGGTCAGTGCTACGCACTAGACCAACTTCAACATCCACAAAGGTTATCTGAAAACCCCGACGGAATGCATGAGCTTGCACCCATGTTTATGTTGACTAAAAGTATGCAATCAAACTATCTTGCCCTTTTACTTCTGACAATGGCTTTCTCAACTGCACTTTTTTCATTTTTAATTAGTTTAGTATAAGCCTCAAGTTTATCCAATATTAGACACTGGAGATGTATCCGGCTAGCCCAGTAGCCAAGTACTTGCATGAATCCGAATAATTAAGAGTTTCATTTGGTTTAAAAGACATGCCTCATACAACATAGCAAGGGAAATTTACCTGGAGAAGATCAAGCAAGTTTGTCTGCTGATTCTCAATCTGAACTAGCTGCATCCTGATCTTCGACAGGTCCTCATCTTTGTGAGCCGACTCGAACTCCTCAGGCTCGTCCGACTGAAACTCCTCAGACCCATCTTCGACAACGGTAGTCTCTTCCGAGTCAGCATCATCCCCGTTGTATGGAACAACTCTAGACCCTGACTTGAGCCCGGCCAGCTTCTTGTACCCCTTCTCACCACTCTTTTGGAAAAGCATCTTCCGCGCTTCAAGCCTTGCTCTAACATTACCCTCTTTCAGAAGCTTCTCCTCGGCCACCGTTTTGATCGGGGTGGCATCTGGTGCGACTGTAACATCAACCTTGTAGTCATATTTCTTGGCTTGGTCTGCATTGCTGCCGCGCGAAGGCGACGAAGATGAACTCTTCTTGTTTCTGATGGAAGGAGGGCTCGTCCTTCTGTTACTGACGCTGCGCGATGCATCTGATGGGGGTGACCTGCTTGCCGGCATCATGTTCCTCTTTGTCACCGATTTGACGGAGTTGGAGCCTAGGGAATCAGCCGGGTATCGAGCATCACTTGCACTATCTGTTTGATTACAAAAACCAAACACTGTCAGAACTCATGTGGGTAGGAAATTCAAGAAATGTGTAACAACATGCACATATATATAATAAGTGGGAATTTTAGAAATTCCTTTTGTCAAATTTACCAGGAAAGAACAGTACTGCCTAGTGTCTCACCAAACCCAGTCGACTTTTGCCTTTTAGAAAACACAAGTCCAAAGTCCAAACTATAGAGTACAACTTACTTAAATCTCCAAAACAAGAGTAGTAGTAGTGACTAGAGCCTAAAAAATCGGCACATGACCTGTGGTAGAAGATCTGGCCTGGGATGGCGGCGCGTCGGAGGAGCACACATCCTCTTCCATGTCCGGGATCTCCCTCCACGCTTCGATCATCCGGTTCATGGACTCCCGCACAATCTTCACCTGCATTGCCAAGAAACCGTTAGAAATCTCAACACGGAAAGTAGTAGATCCACGATTATACCGCAGGCAAATATATCTCGACGATGGTAACTATAGACCTTATCAAATCTCTTGGCCTCGAAGACGGCAATGCAGGAGGGTTTGTGGGCCGCAAGGTCGTCCCCGTGCTCCAGGGCCAACAACGCCAGCGCCTCGGCGGCGGCCTTCCTGGCGGCCCAGTCGTCTCCGGCGAGCGCGTCGCGGAGACACGGCACCGCGGTGGCGGCGGCCTCGCCGTCGGTGGCCGCGGAGGCGGCGCCGATGAGGGAGATGAGCGCCGGCTTGGCCTTGAAGGCGGCGCTGCGGAGGAGCTTGAGGAGGCGCGGGAGTAGCGGCAGGAGGTAGGCGGCGAGGTCGGAGGTGGGGGCGGAGGCCTCGACGGCCGCGGCCGCGGCGAGCGCGGCGGAGAGCTGCGCGCATTGGTCCTGCTCGTGCAGCACGGCGTCGGCGAGCGGGCCGAGCGCGAGGGGCGCGGAGGGGGACGCGGCCCCCGCGGCGCGCGCGGCGTCGACGAGCGCGGCCCGCACGGAGGAGTCCGGGTCGCGCACCCGGCGCAGCGCGGCGGCGACGAGCCTGGGGACGAGCGGCGCCACGGCGTCGCGCGGGTGCGCGGCGACCAGGACAGCGAGCAGGCGGAGCGAGTGCCGGCGCAGCGGCGTCTTGTCGGTGGGCCGCGTGTCGGAGACGGCGGCGAGGAAGACCGGGAGCTCGTCGGCGTCCAGGCCGCGCGCAATCGCGTCCAGCTCGTTGGCGGCCATGGCCTCCGTGTCCCGGTCGGACAGCCGGAGCAGGCAGCGGTTCACCCGCTGCTTCATGGGCTCCCGCGGCGCCGGTCCCATGGCTCGGCCTCACGGAGAGACCTTCTACTGTAGCTTTCAGAAGGAGGGGGGAGCAGCCGAGCCCGTGGACTCGGCGGACGGAGAGATGGCTGGCGGGCGAGGGGTTGGGACTTGGGGGAGTGGGAGGCAAAGCAGGGGAGATTGCGTCGCGGGTACTAATAGCGAGGAGGTGGCGGGTGAGAAAAGGGAGGGAGAGAGGATGGAGATCTTGGTGTGGACTGCGCATTCATTTATGTCTACTTTTGGTGTGTTTTATTTTATTTTTGAAATATGGATTTTTTTTTTGGTACTACTCGTGGAGTAGTACATTGCATCTAGGGTGCTTGGTATGTTCATGGTTTAGAAGATGGAGTGTCTATGCTTGGGTTGGTGTCTTGTGTCTGGTGTGGTGAGTGTGTGAGATGAGCTTGTGGAGATCAAGCTTTTTAGGCAATTTTCCTAGGAGCAAACTTAATGTACTAGATCAAATCACACATACATTCTCATCTAGAAGCGAGTAGTCGTACATATCATATCATATACGGAAAAACGATCATATTCCCGCGGTCAATTTTCATCCCACTCTTTCCCTGCACCGCTTCCTCCCCGTTGATTTACTATACGCGTCTCAGATAGGTTCAAGGCCATCGGTTGTTACACATTTCGTCATCAGGTAGCGACCCCGGAGCGTTTCCTGTTTTGAACCTCACCATTGTCGCAGTACGATGCTACTAAACCAAATAACCTTATTGACATCCATAACTGCCAAATCACAAATAATAAAACTATACAATTGAACAAATTAGATGCTATCACAGTATCTGCTTAGTTTGCGGATTGGAGGTTACAGGATTCAAGCCGGATTCAAGCCACCGGCATCCTCCGCAGACGAAACCACTGCTTACAGGCCTACAAAACCTATCCCCGGTAACTTTCATAGACGGGTTCGAGGTTGTGTGCGTCTTAGATATGCAGAGGCCATATATCATACTTATACTACCTTTTAAGTAATATAAATCGTCCATTTCCAAAAAAAAAAACTTTCATAGACGGGTATGGTTGCTATTTTGTGTTGCCTCATGGATGTGGAATACAAGAAATATAGAGAAATTTACAACAGGGGTATAATAAGAGAGAATGTATGAAGAGTTTTGGATGATGAGAAAAATACAAATACCATAGCTTCTTCAATGCATTTTTTTCGTTGCAATTTTTTCCTATTTACAGAAAACTTTGAATTCTCTGTACCGCCAATCGTTTTGCACAGCCTACACCTCTTTCACGAGCAGCAAGTAATGATATTTAGAAATGGTGACAGCTACCACCAAACCGATGCAGCTTGCATGACGGTAACAGCACCGCGTTAAAGCTTCCCTGGTAAGAAACGCCTGTTTGAGAAAATTACTCTTCAGGACGGTCTTATCACTGATCGCGATTCCTCGGCACCTAATTGGAGCCACATTCATCCGATCCGACCACCTGTCAACGGATTGTTAATTAGCTTGCTAGTGAACAGTTAGCAGCACCTAGACAACAATACAACCAGTAAGTAAAATATTTCACCGCCCATGGCATGGATGATCTGTGCACTAGCGGTAATCTCTGTGGGCTGACTGTAGTAGTATTAAACGGAACCTCATCTGCTTGCTTACTGTGGCTGACGCCACACACCACGCACGGCGGGGCATCGAGATCCAGGAGCATGTGCCCGGAAATTCCTATCTTTATCCACCACAATCACAGAGTCCCAGAGCAGAGCGAGTAAACCTTGTCCCAAGCCCGCTGCCCTTTCCGATCAACCAGTCTGTCAAACCGATCGCTTAATTAAACTTCTCTTCTTCGCAGAAAGGAACAAAATTAATTAAGCTCGTCGGCCAATGGGAGGGGGGCAGCGCGCGGCTCCTCCTCCAAATCTCACAGTTCCGCGCTCGGTCAGTGTCAATTCGTCCGGTGAAACATGGCGGCATGTGTGGTGGTGGCCAGATGAGCACATGAGCCCGCCATGTGACCGCGGACGGACGCCCCTTGGTCTCGATCCATCTGCTTGCGCTCTTGTTTATTTATTTACCAGCAGCCTGGTGGATTTTGGTGCTTCCACCAGAAAAGACGAACTACTGCTGCTGCCAGTGCCAGTGCCATTGCCAGGGAGGAACTACTGGCTACGTGGGTGACATGTCGGTCTGCATCATCATCATCATCGGTCGTCGATGAATCTTCTCTTGGTTCTGCGGGCAGGATTAATTAAATACAAGGGATATGGGTCTGCTTGGAAATGTTTTATGAGTTGGTGTGCTGTCAGTGCGAAGGCACAGTACAATACTAGCTTTCGTAGCATTGTTTTGTTTTGCCAACCAAAGGAAAGGGGAGCATTTTTTTAGCCAGTTGCTATTTATTTCGTCAAGTGAGTAATGTGTGTCACGGTCTTGAGGAACTTGGAAGAAGACATGGGCTCTACCCTGCTTTTTTTTAAAAAAAATCTGCCCTGTGACGCACAAATATTACTGGAACACGAATAGTACGGGTAAAAAAGCTCTGCTACAGTTCCTAACATAGCAGACGGGAGATTAGACTAGTGATTTGGACGGCCGCAGCGCATGTTGCTTAAACTAATGGAATATAATCATGGGAAAATAATCGAGCCGGTAGATTAGACTAGTGATTAGACTACTTTGCACTAGTAGCTACACTAGAGAGATCATCGACGAAAATCCGGTGGGCCAAAATTGTAAGGGCATCTCAAACAGTGTGTGCCAAATAGGACACGAAACCTGCCACTCTCTGCAGTCGTTGAACGAAAAGCATCTAAAAATTTAAACTACGGTCACGTTGGTGGTGGGCTACTGGTCATCCTCCTCGTCCGCGAGGTCGATAAACTCCGACTGCGGCCACGGTGATTCTCGATGCGGTGGCGGCGACGACACAAGCTGTTGTGGTTGTGAAGGCATATGCGGCGGCGGCAGGGGCATGTGCATAGAGGTCTGAGCCGCCATCGCGCCGACGCGTGCAGGGCCTGGAACGTGTCTTCCTAGCGCGTCTCCTTCGTGGGCGCTGTTCGCCTCCTACAGATGATCTTTTAGGACGTGTTTAAAAAACATTTTTTAGCCAGCTGTTAATTAAGTGCGTGTGTGTCATGGTTGGAAGACATGGGCTCTACCATTTCTCTTTCTAATCTGACTTGTGACGCAGAGGTTTTCTGGGTAAACACGATTATCAGAGCTAAAACCTGCTACAAATTGCTAATGCTAGTTCGCAGTACGGCAGATTAGACTATAGTGATGTGGAGGGACGCATGTTGCTTACACACTAATGAAATAATCATGGGAAAATGATCGAGCCGGAGACTTGATGATGCCTACATTGCAGCTAGCTAGTTTTTTTTTTTTTTTGAATTCTTGCAGCTAGCTAGAGGGAGCATCGTCGAAAATCCCGTGGGCCTGGGAAAACAAGATTGTAAGAAAAGAACGCGGAGGAAAAAAAATGACAGCTACTACTTCGTAGCTAGAGCGTCCCTACCGAATAATGATTGATCTAGACATCGCAACGCGAGAATACTGGTTCGGACGCACGTATAGTATATTTATCTCGTGATAGATATTCCTTGATCGTATGTCTCGTCGTTAGCGAGGGCGGTTAACCAGCAATGACACTTCGCATGTTTGCTGTGTTGATTACTTCCTTTTTTACGGTTTGTAGGACGTCTAATTAA
Organism: Avena atlantica; assembly: GCA_910589765.1. Classification (NCBI taxonomy): domain Eukaryota; kingdom Viridiplantae; phylum Streptophyta; class Magnoliopsida; order Poales; family Poaceae; genus Avena; species Avena atlantica. The sequence continues at coordinate 56,816,119 of OU342739.1, read as the reverse complement.
ATTTAGGCTTTTCAAAACTACAATGTTCCTAGACACGTAAGCATTAATTATGATTAATGTGACAGCTTTTCTCCCAATTTCCTATACATACAACAGTCTTCCACCACTGTATGCGCCTTAACCCTTCACTAATAGGTCCTTGCTTCATCTAGTCATTTTCTTAAACAAGGCCTAGCTAGCTTCATTTAGTTGGTAGTATAGGGGTGCTAAATCGTTCTCGCTGAAGTTCATACTGCACCAATTTTATTGGTTAACATCGCCCTCTTGGTTAACTCATATTGGGATAAGCCCTTCCCCACCAATTGGTTTCCGGTCTAATCCGAATACATGAAAGCAAGGTCCATATCGAATAATATTCATTAGCGTGATCAGGACAGTGTAGAGCTAGCACCATTTATACTCCGAACTAGTATTATGCCTATTTTCCCAATCGGTAGTGGGATGATTTGACATACTCCTCCCTTCACGGTTTGTACGGCGCTTTATAAAAAATTCACGGACCTAGGCATGATTGTATTGACTGAAAATTAGGCCTATTAGTGAAGGGTTAAGGTGTATGCAGTGGTGGAAGACTGTTGCATGTATAGGAAATTGAGAGAAAAGGTGCCACATTAATCATAATTAATGCTTATGCGTCTAGGAACATTATAGTTTTGAAAAAACCCAAATTTAATTAGACGCCCTACAAACCGTGAAGAAAGGAATACGTAATACTACCAATCAATCTGTACCCAAAAAAATCTCTAAAGAAAGATCCTGATGTGTCTGAATAATTCGTTCCAGTTGATTCTTCAGACACTGTAAACGAAGCTACACGGTTATCCTTTTTCACTACTCCTGAATGACGACGTAGCGATGCCTCCACACTAGTGTAAGACAAAGTAGACTGGATTTACACTAAAATAGATAAACCTAAATAAAAATATATATAGATACATGTATTTTTTAGAAAATCTAAAAGATCTTATATTAGTGAACAGAGGGAATAGTATATTTTTTTCAGCACTAGCCGTACTGAGGGTATATTTGTTTCCGACTCTGCTTTAGCTTTTGTGGTCTAGAATCTGAAGCTACAACAAACAGTCAAAAATACAAAAGCACTTGCGAGAATCTGCCTAGAAAATGAACTAGCGAGCGCGGTCAAGCGGAAGCGGGGCTCGGGGTGCTTCCCAAGCTTTTACCGCTTCCCGAGTGCAGCAGACATAAATGCCTCTAGACTTAGTATTATTTACAAGGTATTTGCCACCGAGCCCATCCCGTCGGTCACCCCCGAGCACATTCCCATCCCCATAGAAGTTAGTGTTAGGGTTCCCGCCGCCGGCCGCCATCAAAGCTCCCCACCGCTGTCCAAGCTCCCTCCCCGTCGTTCTGGACCTCCCTCCTCACAATCGACCCGGGACTCCGTTCCTCTGGTCGTGGAGACGATGGTGACGACCTCCTCGTCGGCGACCTCTTGCAAACTGCCGGCGTTCGCAAGCAGACAGTCGGCGTCCACGACCAGACTGCTGGCGTTCGCGAGCTCCTGCGCGTGCATGATGCGGGCCACGAGCAGACTAAGCGTGCAGGGACCACGGGACTGCCGTCTGAGATTTTGAAAGAACATTTCATGATCCCTAGTGTTTTGTGTGTTAGATAACAATACCAAGGAATATTTAATGTGTGTTGAAGTGCTGCAGATCTCTACCTTGAAAAGGTGCTGGAAACTGTTTTTGGGGCCCGGATAATCCTCCCCTACCAATCTACCCCTCCCCAAACTCAAAAGGGCGCAACCCTCAGAATGGGGGTGGAATATCCCATGGATTTTCCGGCCAGGGCCAGAGTTTTTGCCGAGGCCGGATAATCCGCCCCTCTAGGGGGACGGATAGTCCGCCCCCTAGGATCTATCTCAAAGCGTGCCAAGGCGCATCGCTTAGAGAGGGGGTGGAGTTTCCCCCAGACTTTCTGTCTCTGGGGCGGATTTTTTCCAGGGCGGATAGTCCACCCCTTGAGGGGGCGGATAATCAGCCCCCTCGAGGATTTTCACCAAGTCAAGACCGGCGTGACCTTCTGTGTGGGGGCGGACTTTCCACCAGACTTTCCGTCTAGTGGGCGGATTTCCCCCCCAGGGCGGATAGTCCACCCCTAGTGGGGGTGGATAATCCGCCCCCAAACTTTACCAACGGCCAGATCTGTGCAGGGGGTATTTAAGCCAGCCTTCCCCTCCTGCTAGAACCCTTGGTTCATTCGAAAAAGTCAGGATCTGTTCTTCAAGATTCATCCAAGAGAGCTCCACCTTCATCCACCCAAAGGCCCCGTTCCTTGGGCAATCAAAGGAGGAGGAATCCATCTTCAACAACTGCAATCAAGCGCTTCATCTCCTCTCCATTCATTTGGAGAATCGCCGATCTAGTATTTCTTGCAAATATCTACATCCTTGCTTTTGATTATATTGATAATACTTGTTCTTGTGACAGCTTGCTGTCATTACGGGAGCCCCCAATTCAGTTGTGGGTGTGTGCCCCGGTAGAGTTGTAAAGGCATCGGTTCCCGCCTCGAAGGGTACCAATAGTGGAGAAGGTGGATCAAGCCTTTCGTGGCGACATCCATCGGAGAATAGGGTGAGGATTATTGTGGCGTGGTGGTATTAGAACCGCCCACCCCTCCAACGCAGATGTACTTCCCTTAACAAGGAAGGAACTGCGGTAAAACAAATCCATGTGTTTCCGCGTTCTCCACTACGGTTTCCTCGCTCCTCTCTTTACGTGCTTAGTAGCTAGGTTTGCATATAGGGAAATTCTCGTAGTTGCATATCTAGAGAATTTAGTTTGTGTTAAGCCTAAAATTGAAAAAGAACTAAAAAATTGTGTAGCACCTATTCACCCCCTCTAGGTGGCCATACTATCCATTTCAATTGGTATCAGAGCCCCGGCTCTTATTTCCAGCTTAACCGCCTAATGGAAGTATGGGTTCCAAGGGAGATGGGAGTGATGCTCCGGAGGTAGTCACCATGAACGATCTCAAGACGTTGGAAATAACCTTGATTAGCTATATGGAGACTAAGATGGAAGAGATGCGTTAAATGATAATGCGTTTCTCCCCATCCGCGACATCACTCCATCTGCCTTAGAGGCTACCACTCCGCAATCCAAGGAAACGGGTAAAACCGATTCCAAAGATAACGAAGTGGTTGGTGATGGCACTAGAAAAAGATCCTCCCCAAAAAGGGATAGTGGTAAGGAAGGGTACAATGAGGTTTCCCATGTGTATTCTCCCGATCCACCTATCCCACACCCACATATACATAATAGGAGTGACCCACCCAAACTTTCAGGATCTACTTTTCATCAATGGCAATTTTTTATGAAGTATCATGTGTGTAGATCCTCCATTGATTTGTGGAAAATCATAGAGAATGGTCTTCATGTTGGAGATCCCAACAACCTAACAAGAAGAGAGGTTGTTGACAGTCAACTCAACGCTACAGCTCTACACATGTTTCGGCTTGGTGTGGGTGACAAAGACATGACACACATTTGTTGACGGCTCCTAGTACTGTCGTGGGACGCTTTGTTAGAAACCCCAAGAGTAAGGTGTGATGAGCACAACAGCAAGTTTTCCCTCAGTAAGAAACCGAGGTTATCGAACGAGTAGGAGGAAGGAAACGTCTCAAAGATGTTGCAAGCAATGTGGAAACCGGCACAACAGAAACTCAAGACTTTGCCCCAACGAATCAATGAGGTTGTTAAGCTCACCGGTTTGCTGTAACAAAGGATTAACTGTATGGTGTGGAAGGTGATGATGGTTTGCAGCAAGTAAACAGTGGAAGATGTAACAATGGTAAAGATTGGACCGGGGTCCATAGTTCACTAGATGTGCTCTCCTTAGGTAAACAAATTACAGCAGGGCAATTGACAGGAACTGAGCAAGACATAACAATGCAATACCAGACAAAAAGATCCTATGAGATTCGATTGGGCAATACAACAATATACATAGACCGCCATCCAACTCATCTATGACTAGAAGTCCACCTTCAGGTTATCATCCGAACCCCCTCCAGTATTAAGTTGCAAGCAACAGACAACTTCTTTAAGCAAAGTGTGTAAGGTAAACAACCCTCTTGTTCCATGAACAAGAGACCGTTGTTTTTTCCCTAGGAACACATCTACAACCGAAGAGATTTATGTCACTTCCCTTGGAAACTAGATGCATAAACCCACTATCGAGCATAAATACCCCCTCTTGGAGTCACTAGCAACTACTTGGCCAAGATAGCTACTAACAACGGAGAGCATGCAAGATCACAAACAACACGGACATGATAGAATCAAATAGACAAAACCATTAATCAATCTGACATAGTAATCTCAATGTCCATCGGATCCCCGCGAACACAATATGCATGATTACAAATAGATTAGATCTTGATCATGAACGGATCTCACAAGCTCTATACATGAAAGCACAAGGAGGAGAAACAACCATCTAGCTACTACATGGACCCGTAGTCCAAGGTGGAACTACTCACGCTTCATATCGGAGGCTGGCATGATGAAGAAGAAGGCCTCCGGGATGATCTCCCCTCCGGCAGGGTGCCGGGAAGAACTTCAGATCCCCCCTAATCTAGGGACAATGGTGGCGGCGGCTATAGACGGTTTCGTGGAGTTTTTATCCGGTGCCTAGGGTTTCTGCATCGGGGGCTTCTTATAAGCGAAGGGGCGAGCCAGGGCGGCTGCACCCCCCAGGCGTGGGGTGGGTCCACCCGCGCGGCCAGGGAGTGTGCCCCCCCTGGTGTGCCTTCTCCGTCTCGTCTTCTGGCTTCGTGTTTCCCACGGTAAAATATTGACTTTGGCTTTGTCCCGTCCAATTCCAAGAATATTGATTTTCTGCCTTTCTGGAACCAAAAACAGAAGAAAACAAGCAACTGGCATTGTGGCAACTTGTTAATAGGTTAGTTCCAAAAAAGATATAAAAACACCTCAAAGTGTAGACAAAGCAAAGCAAAGTAGATACTAAACAAGCATGGAGCATAAATAATTATAGATATGTTTCCGACGTATCAACATTCAACATCTTAACACAGCTAAGGAAGCTTGGGATGCCCTCACCGAGCTCTTCATTGGAAATGAAAGAATGATAAGAAATAGATATGATGCTTTGAGTTATGAAGCTGAAGGATTCTATATGTTGGATGGAGAAGACCACAAGGACATGTATAGGAGGCTCAAGTCAATAGCCACCACTTTCAGAAATCATGGTGCCTCTCATGTTGATGATGCTTGGATCAAGCGCAAGTATGTTAGTGCTCTTATGCCATTTGAGCCCATAGATTTGAAGAGTATCCAAGGAAGGCATAACTACCACCTAATGACATCCAATAAGGTAATGTAAGAGATGTCAGCTTTCAAAGTGGCTACCAAGAATGCCAAAGATGCTCGTGCACGAGCCATTGGGATGCAAAAGGGAGTCAACGTGGCCTTGAAGACAAGTGTGCCTGACCATGATGAAGATGACATAGAAGATAAGGACTGTCCCGAGGATGTAAAGATAATTCATGGACAATACATGGCCTTCTATGCTAGAAACTTTTAGAAGGATCCAGCTAAAGCCAAATCTGAACTAGAACGCAAGAGTGGAGCATATGGAAGAAAGGAAAACAGTCGCAAGCTGAGAACTTGTTTCAACTGTGGAGACCGGCTGCACTTTGTAGCCGAGTGTCCATACCAAAGTAGGTAATATAATTGAGGAAGCCTCATTTTTAAGGAAAAGTCAAAGGCTCCACGAAAGAAACAATTGTGAAGAAGAAAGCTCCTTTGAAGAAGCAACCAAATATTGTTCTAGTGGCTCAAGAAGAATATTCTTCGGGAAGTGAAGATGAAGACGAGGATGATAGCTCTCGAGAGGTGGATGCTATAGTCACCACATCTACACCAACATCTCTCTCGACTCTCCCAATGAAAACTTCATCAACAATAATGCTACTTGTCTCATGGCAAGAGGTTCCGGGGTATCAACTTCTAACACTTCTTTTCCTAAGGCTATGATTGACATGTGAAAGAACACTTTGGGCCCCCATGTGTGGTTTTGGTAATTAATGACAATCTTTATGGACTAATGTGTGTATTAAGTTGTACTTGTAGGATTTGTCCATTGGCATCGCTTGGAGCATGTGTTGGCTTCAAGATCGATGAAATGAGAAGAAAATGTGTTGTGCAAGCTCAAAATACACCATCGATGATGAAGAATCAAGAAAGGCGTTCCATCTTGAGAAGGGCAAGATCTTCTACATCGAGCTCAAGTGGAATGCTCAAGGCAAAGGTATAATCTTGATAGGTTTTCCCTTTTGCCGGTATCACGTTGTGTGTGTGTGAGACCGGGTTTAGGATAGATAACCGTTCTATCAAGAGGGGCTCTCGAATGAGTAATTCGGTCACATCATTCGGAGAGAGCTCAAACCTTTGCATACTTGCATCATTGTATTTGGTTGTTATTTGGTCTTATCCATGTGAGGATATAGAGCTTGTGGTAATATCCATAACAAGATCTTGTTCATCAAAATTAGATCTTCCGTTTGTATCTTGTTGCGATTTTGATCTTGGCGGTTTTTCGGTTTCCCACCAAGTGAGGTATCCCACATTATTATACTTGATACTTCCTCACTTGGTGATAAACAATATTATCCCTTGTCGTCCTCTATCCAACGCAATTGGAATCGGGTCAATCGGAGCTTCCAGTCAAAAGTTATTGTCGTTTGAATATTTGCCCGTCAATCTATTTTCTGGGCCGAGCGGTAGAACTGACCGGGTGGGCCGGTTCTACCGCCCGGGCGGGCCGGTACTACCGCCCGCCCCTAAGAGTGGCCCGTTTTCTTTCTGCCTCGCTGGGTACCTAAATCCGGTACTACCGCCCAGGTGGGCCGGTAGTACCGGCCGGCCTAGTTTCTTTTCCTACATCTAGATCCAGCTGCTACTCGTTGACCCCGTTACCGCCGGTTCCCACGAGTTGGCCTCGCTGTGCGCGCGCTCGCTTGGGTCCCGCACTCTGTCGTGCCTGTCCCGCTCACTGGGCCCGCCCACTGCCGCTCACGCGCGCACACTCCTCCCTCCTCGCATTGACCCACTCCCTAGCGCGCCCGCTCGCTGCGCGCATGCGCTGGCTCGGGCGCTGCTGCTGCTGCTTGCAACTACCACGCACGCGCGCGCTACTGCACGTCCACCTGCCTGCGCTGGCCCCCGCCGCTGCTGCTGCTCTGCCTTGCTGCTGCACTGCTGGGCCCGGTCTGCTGCGCGCTGCTCCGGCCCCACCGTGCGCTGCGTATTGGAATTATGCCCTAGAGGCAATAATAAAGATGTTATTATTATAATTCTTGTTCATGATAAAGTTTATATTCCATGCTAGAATTGTATTAAGCGGAAACTTTGATACTTGTGTGGTTTATGAACAACGTTGTGTCCCTAGTATGCCTCTATGGACTAGCTCATTGATTAATGATGGTTAAGGTTTCCTAACCATAGACATGAGTTGTCGATTAATAATGAGATCATATCATTGGGAGAATGATATGATGGACATACCCAAATGAAGCAGAGCAATTAGATCGTGTCATCGTGTTCATCTTTGCGAAGCTTTTTCTTATGTCAAATATTGTATTCCTTAGACCATGAGATAATGCAACTCCCTGGTATCGGAAGAAAGATTTGAGGTCATCAAACGTCATCCTATGAGAGGGTGATCATAAAGGTGTCTCTCAGGTGATCGGAAAGTATATGTTGGGTTGTATGTATCGAGATGGGATTTGTCCCTCTCAAGTTGAAGAGATATACTTCGGGCCCACTCGGTAATTGATATCAACACCGCTTGCAAGCACGTGGTTAAGGAGTTAATCACAAAGTGATATCGGATTACGGAACGAGTAAAGTACTTGCTGTGAACGAGATTGAACTAGGTATGCCGATACCGACGATCGAATCTCGGGCAAGTAAAATATCGCGTGATGAAGGGAATATATATATGGGATTAATTGAATCCTGGCATCGTGGTTCATCCGATATGATCATCGATGAATGTGTGGGAGTCAATATGGGTTTCCAGACCTCGCTGTTGATTATTGATAGAAGATCATGTCTGCATATTATCGAACCCGTAGGGTCACACACTTAACGTGTCTCGACGCTAGGATAGAATGGATAATTGGTTTATGAGTTTTTGTTCGGAGTCTCGGATGAGATCCAGGACGTCACGAGAGGTTCCGGAATGGTCCGGGGAATATGATTCATATAAGGGAAAGCAGTTTTTGGATTTCGGAATTGTTTTGGATTGTTCGGTATTGTACGAGAAGATTCTAGAACCTTTCGGAGTGGGACCAACGTGGCCCCACTTGTAGGGAGGGGGCGTGGGCCTACGAGGGAGTGCCTTGGCCACATTGGGCCAGGGGCAGAAGGCCCCATAGGCCCAGCCGGCCAAGCCCTAGGGCAAACCCTAGGGAGAGCTTCTAGAAGGGGGAACTTGCCCCCCACTCCTCCCATGTGCCCGCCGGACCTAGGCTTGGAGGAGGGGAAAGGGGCAGCCAGCCAACCCTCTATATAAAGAGGGCAGGGGCGCACCCTCCCCCCACACCTCCTCAACCCTAGCCGCCTACCTGCTGCCCTCCTCTCTCTCTCTCTCTCTCTCTCTCTCTCTCTCTCTCTCTCTCTCTCTCTCTCTCTCTCTCTCTCTCTCTCTCTCTCTCTCTCTCTCTCTCTCTCTCTCTCTCTCTCTCTCTCTCTCTCTCTCTCTCTCTCTCTCTCTCTCTCTCGACTGCGCGTAGGCGAAGCCCTGCCGCAGAAACTCTCCACCTTTGCACCACGCCATCGTGTTGTAGATCCAATCTATCTCTCCACCCCACTTGCTGGACCGAGGAAGGAGGAGACATCGAGGTGCCGTACGTGTGCATCTCTCAGAGGCATCGCCACTTGCGGTGTTCGATTAGATCGAATCGATAGGAGGATAAGCTAGTACGACTACATCAACCACATTACGTTGAACGTTCCGCTTGCGAATCTTCAAGGGTATGAAGATGTCATCTATCCCCCTCGTTGTTTGCATCTCCTAGATTAGATCTTGGCTTTCCCGTTCACATCCATAGAATTTTTTTGATTTACTATGCTGCGAAACCCTTAAGTGGTATCAAATCTAGATCTATGCGTAGATGTGTTTCACGAGTAGAACGCAACATGCTTGTTATGGGCGTTGATGTTTTCTGTTGAAAGCCTCTTGTTTGTGTACTTCTTATGACGCGGGATAGTGAGATCGAAGCGGTCCAGGCCAACTTTACGCGAGCTCGTTGGCGAGACCGGCTCCGCACTTGACGTGTGGCTTGTTCCACACATGCGGCTGGTGGATGCCAGTTTCTCTCACTATAGTTGTCATGGGATTTACACCGGATGTTGGCAACCATAATGTCACTATTGTGGATTTCCGTAGGTAAGAATCGTTCTTAGCTTGTTACTCCCATAAGCCAGGTAAAACATGCAACAACAAAGTAGAGGCGTCTAACTTGTTTTTGCAGGGAGTGTTTTTGTGATATGGTATGGCCCAAGATGTGATGTGTATGTTGTATGCAATGATCATGTTTTGTAATATTTCACGACTTGCATGTCGATGAGTACACAACCGGCATGAACTATATGGTTGTCTTTATAATTGTGTATGACCTGTGTGTTAACTTCTTATACGCCATGTAATAGCTTTACTTTATCTCTAAGTAGTTCGCAATAGTTGTAGTTGCTATTCGTGGTGGAGGCAATCATGGTGGAGTGATGGAGATCATGCTGGCACGCACAAGATGGAGATCATTGCGCGGAGATTGGCTATACAATATCACATAAAATTATATGCATGTGATGTTTATCCTTTTATGTATCTTATTATGCTTAGATCGCGACGGTAGCATTATAAGATGATTCCTCACTTAAAGATCAAGATAAAACTGTGTTCTCCCCATGTATGCACAGTTGCGAAAGTTCGTCGTGTTCAAGCATCACATGATGATCGGGTGCTATAAACTCTACGTTCACATACAACGGGTGCAAGCCAGTTTTGCACACGCGAAAATACTTGGGTTTGACTTGACGAGCCTAGCATGTACAGACATGGCCTCGGAACACACGAACCGAAAGGTTAAGCACGAGTCATATGAATGATATGATCGACACTTTGTTGTCCACCATTGAAACCACATCTCTTCTCGTGAAGATCGGATTAGGTGTGGTGAATTTGGATCATCTTCACTAAACAACTTGATGGATGTTGAATTTAGTGGGAGTTCATCTAGTAATTTGATTAAGTTGAACTATTTATCATGAACATAGTCTAAATTGTACTTGCAAATTTTTTAGATCAAATGGCTAAGTCCAACTTCAACTTCAACGTTTTGCTGAGAAAGAAAAGCTTAAGAACAATGGGTCTAACTTCACCAACTGGTTTCGCAATCTGAGAATCATTCTTTCTGGCGGACAAAAGGACTATGTCCTTGAGAAAGCGCTAGGTGACGCCCCTGCTGTAGATACGCCGGCTGATGAGAAAGCTGTTTATCAGTCGCGCAAGGATAATTATGGTGTGATTAAGAGCACCATGTTGTTTGCTATGGAATTAGACCTTCAAAATCGTTTTGAGGAGTTCCCCGGGCCCTTTGAGATTCTTGAGGAACTGAAAACTATGTTTCAGACTCAGGCCCGTTCGGAGAGATATGAGATCTCTGAGAAATTCTTTAACTGCAAGATGGAGGAAGGGAGTTCCGTTAGTGAGCACGCCATTAAGATGTCGGGCTACACTCAACGCCTTGAGCAACTGGACTGCAAGATTCCAGAGGAGCTCAAGATTGGCAGAGTTCTGCAATCACTCCCTCCTAGCTACAAAGGTTTTGTAGTTACTCATAATCAGATTGGTTCCACTGATACGATCAGTGAGCTCTTCGCTAAGCTGAAAGCTGCGGAGGTGGACATCAAGAAAGATAATCATGTGTTGATGGTCAACAAGCCCCCCAACTTTAAGAAAGGTAAGGGTGCAAAGAAGCCCTTTAAGAAGGGCAGCGGCAAGCGCGTTGCCCCTGCAGAGAAGAAGCTCAAGTCTGGACCTAAGCTGGACACTGAGTGCTTCTATTGCAAGGACAAGGGTCACTGGAAGCGCAACTGTCCGAAGTACTTAGCGGACAAGAAGGCTGGCACCATCATAGGTATATTTGATATACATGTTATTGATGTTTTCCTTACTAGCCCTCGTTGTAGTGCCTGGGTATTTGATACTAGTTCAGTTGCTAATATTTGTAACTCGAAACAGGAGCTACAGAATAGACGGCGGCTAGTGAGGGATGAGGTGACGATGCGCGTTGGCAACGGATCAAGAGTTGATGTGATGGCCGTGGGCACGCTCTCCTTAGTTTTACCTTCGGGATTAGTTTTAAACCTCAATAAATGTTATTATGTGCCTGCGTTGAGCATGAACATCGTATCTGGATCGTGTTTATTGCAAGACAGTTATTCATTTAAATCGGAGAATAATGGTTGTTCTATTTATATGAGTAACATCTTTTATGGTCATGCACCTGCTATGAATGGTTTATTTGTTCTGAATCTCGAAAGCAATGAAACACACATCCATAACATTGAGGCTAAGAGATGCAAGGTAGATAGTGATAATACGACTTATTTGTGGCACTGCCGTCTAGGTCATATTGGTGTAAAACGCATGAAGAAACTCCATTCTGACGGACTTTTGGAGTCTCTTGATTTTGAATCATTTGACACATGCGAACCATGCCTCATGGGCAAGATGATCAAAACCCCGTTCTCCGGAATAATGGAGCGAGCAACGAACTTGTTGGAAATCATACATACCGATGTATGCGGACCAATGAGTGTTTCGACGCGCGGTGGTTATCGCTATTTTCTCACTTTTACTGATGACTTAAGTAGATATGGGTATATCTATTTAATGAAACATAAATCTAAAACATTTGAAAAGTTCAAAGAATTTCAGAACGAAGTGGAAAACCATCGTAACAGGAAAATTAAATTTCTACGATCCGATCGTGGAGGTTAATATTTGAGTTATGATTTTCTCACGCATCTTAAAGCAAGCGGAATCGTTTCGCAACTCACGCCACCCGGAACACCACAGCGCAATGGTGTGTCTGAACGCCGGAATCAAACTTTATTGGATATGGTGAGATCGATGATGTCTCTTACAGATTTGCCGTTATCATTTTGGGGTTATGCATTAGATACCGCTGCATTCACTTTAAATAGGGCACCATCTAAATCCGTTGAGACAACACCATATGAACTGTGGTTTGGTGCTAAACCTAAGTTGTCGTATCTTAAAGTTTGGGGATGCAAAGCTTACGTCAAGAAGTTGATGCTGGACAAGCTCGAACCCAAAGTGGAGAAATGCGTCTTCATAGGATACCCTAAGAAAACGATTGGGTATACCTTCTACCACAGATCCGAAGGCAAAGTGTTTGTCACAAAGAATGGATCCTTTCTTGAGAAGGAGTTTCTATCGAAAGAAGTGAGTGGGAGGAAAGTAGAGCTAGCCGAGGTTACTGAACCTTCCCTTAAGTTGGAGAGTAGCACAGCACCTGAAATTGTTCCAGTGCCGTCTGCACCAACAATAGAGGAAGCTAATGACAAGGATCATGAAGCTTCAGACGATGGTACTACTGAACGTCGCAGGTCGACAAGGTCGCGTGCCCCTCCTGAGTGGTACGGCAACCCTGTCTTAAATGTCTTGTTAGTAGACAACAGTGAACCTGCGAACTATGAGGAAGCAATGATGAGACCAGACTCTGAGAAATGGCTAGAGGCCATGAAATCCGAATTGGGATCCATGAGCGAAAACCAAGTATGGACCTTGGTGGACCCTCCTAGCGACCTAAAGGCCGTTGAGTGCAAATGGATTTTCAAGAAGAAAACGGACGCGGCTGGTAATGTTACTATCTATAAAGCACGGTTTGTCGCGAAAGGTTTTCGACAAGTTCAAGGTGTTGACTACGATGAGACTTTCTCTCACGTAGCGATGTTTAAGTCCATTCGGATTTTATTAGCAATTGTTGCGTTTCATGATTATGAAATATGGCAGATGGATGTCAAGACTGCGTTCCTCAATGGAAACATTGATGAAGAGTTGTATATGATGCAACCCGAAGGTTTTTTCGATCCTAAGGATGCTGATAAGGTGTGCAAACTTCAGCGTTCCATTTATGGACTGAAGCAAGCATCTCGGAGTTGGAACCTTCATTTTGATCAAGTGATCAGGAGCTTTGGATTTGTTCCAAATTGCTACGAAGCTTGTATCTACAAGAAAGTGAGTGGGAGCTCAGTGACATTTTTGGTACTATATGTGGGTGACATATTGATTATCGGAAATGACATTGACATGCTTAACGATGTGAAGATTTATTTGAATAAATGTTTTTCAATGAAATACCTAGGGGAAGCTGCTTATATATTGGGCATCAAAATCTATAGAGATAGACAAAGACGCCTGATAGCTTTAAGCCAAAGTACATACCTAGACAAAGTTCTGAAAAGGTTCAGAATGGATAAGGCAAAGAAAGGTTCAGTGCCTATGTTGTCAGGTAAGATATTGAGCAGGGCTCAGTGTCCAGCTACGGTAAACGATAGAGAAGCTATGAGAAAAGTGCCTTATGCCTCGGCCATAGGATCTATCATGTATGCCATGCTATCTACTAGACCGGATGTGTCCAATGCTCTTAGTTTGACGAGCAGATACCAAAGTGATCCAGGAGTGGAACACTGGACAGTCGTGAAGAACATCCTAAAGTTTTTAAATAGAACTAAAGAAATGTTCTTAGTCTATGGAGGTGATGAACAACTCGTCGTAAAAGGTTACGTCGATGCTAGTTTCAACACCGACAAGGATGATTCTAAATCTCAGACAGGATACGTTTATATTTTAAATGGAGGAGCTGTGAGCTGGAGAAGCTGCAAGCAAAGCGTGATCGTGGGATCTACAGTAGAAGCAGAATACATGGCTGCTGCAAAAGCGTCAAGTGAAGGAGTTTGGATCAGGAACTTCATCACTGAGCTTGGCGTGGTTCCAAGTGCATTGGACCCACTGAAGATATTGTGTGACAACACTGGCGCCATAGCACTCGCTAAGGAACCAAGATATCATCCAAAGACCAAGCATATCAACCGCAAGTTTCATATAATCCAATATTATATAGCAGATGGAGATCTGAAGATTAGCAAAGTACATACAGATCTGAATGTCACAGATCCGTTGACTAAACCTCTTCCACGAGCAAAACATGATCGTCACCTTAGTGCCATGGGTGTTAGATTGTTGCCAGATGTAAACTAAATTATTGACTCTAGTGCAAGTGGGAGACTGTTGGAATTATGCCCTAGAGGCAATAATAAAGATGTTATTATTAAAATTCTTGTTCATGATAAAGTTTATATTCCATGCTAGAATTGTATTAAGCAAAAACTTTGATACTTGTGTGGTTTATGAACAACACCGTGTCCCTAGTATGCCTCTATGGACTAGCTCATTGATTAATGATGGTTAAGGTTTCCTAACCATAGACATGAGTTGTCGATTAATAATGAGATCATATCATTGGGAGAATGATATGATGGACAGACCCAAATCAAGCAGAGCAATTAGATAGTGTCATCGTGTTCATCTTTGCGAAGTTTTTTCTTATGTCAAATATTGTATTCCTTAGACCATGAGATAATGCAACTCCCTGGTATCGGAAGAAAGCTTTGAGGTCATAAAACGTTATCCTATGAGAGGGTAATCATAAAGGTGTCTCTCAGGTGATCGGAAAGTATATGTTGGGTTGTATGTATCGAGATGGGATTTGTCCCTCCCAAGTCAGAGAGATATACTTCGGGCCCACTCGGTAATCGATATCAACACCGCTTGCAAGCACGTGGTTAAGGAGTTAATCACAAAGTGATATCGGATTACGGAACGAGTAAAGTACTTGCTGTGAACGAGATTGAACTAGGTATGCCGATACCGACGATCGAATCTTGGGCAAGTAAAATATCGCGTGACGAAGGGAATATATATATATGGGATTAATTGAATCCTGGCATCGTGGTTCATCCGATATGATCATCGATGAATGTGTGGGAGTCAATATGGGTTTCCAGACACCGATGTTGATTATTGATAGAAGATCATGTCTGCATATTCTCGAACCCGTAGGGTCACACACTTAACGTGTCTTGACGCTAGGATAGAATGGATAATTGGTTTATGAGTTTTTGTTCGGAGTCTCGGATGAGATCCAAGACGTCACGAGAGGTTCCGGAATGGTCTGTAGAATAAGATTCATATAAGGGAAAGCAATTTTTGGATTTCGGAATTGTTTCGGATTGTTCGGTATTGAACCGGAAGCTTCTAGAATCTTCCGGAGTGGGACCAACGTGGCCCCACTTTTCGGAAGGTGGCGTGGGCCTATGAGGGAGTGCCCTGGCCGCATTGGGCCAGGGGCACAAGGCCCCATAGGCCAGCCAGCCAAGCCCTAGGGGAAACCCTAGGGAGAGCTTCTAGAAGGGGAGGGGACTTGCCCCCCACTCCTCCCATGTGGCCGCCGGCCCTAGGCTTGGAGGAGGGGCAAGGGGGCAGCCGGCCAGCCCTCTATATAAAGAGGGCAGGGGCGCACCCTCCCCCCACACCTCCTCAACCCTAGCCGCCTACCTGCTGCCCTCCTCTCTCTCTCCCGACTGCGCGTAAGCGAAGCCCTGCCGCAAAAACTCTCCACCTTTGCACCACGCCGTCGTGTTGTAGATCCAATCTCTCTCTCCACCCCACTTGCTGGACCGATGAAGGAGGATACGTCGAGGTGCCGTACATGTGCATCTCTCGGAGGCATCGCCACTTGCGGTGTTGGATCGGATCGGATCGCAAGGAGGAGAAGCTAGTACGACTACATCAACCACGTTCCGTTGAACGTTCCGCTGTGCGAATCTTCAAGGGTATGAAGATCTCATCTATACCCCCTCGTTGTTTGCATCTCCTAGATTAGATCTTGGCTTTCCCGTTTGCATCCGTAGAATTTTTTTATTTACTTTGCTACGAAACCCTTCACTGCGCTGCTTGCTGCGAGCGGCTGCCGCTGCGCTCTGCTGCTGCTGCGCGCATGCTATGCCTGCCCCGCGCGGGACCCGCTGCTGCTTGGTGGCTCCGCGTTGACCACCTGCTGCTGCTGCTTTCTCTCCCTGGCTCGCTCGCTGCTGTACTGGTTTGTTGGGACCGGTATTACAGGCCCAATCCGGTACTACCGGACCGTTCAGGAAAATCGTCCCAACGTCCATATTTTGCCTATCCCTATTTAAGCCTTTTGTCTATTTTGTTTAGGGTTGCTTCTTCTCTCTCTATTCTAGCTGAAGCTTTGCCCCATATTCTTATTCCCTCTTGAGCTTGATTCTATGATTTCTCTCCAATGATTCGTGCCAATATTTGAGAGAAATATAGAGGAGATCTAGATCTACGTTTTGACCAAACCAAAACATCTCTTTGTGAGTGTATCTTTGGGGATCTAGATTTTGGGGGGATTTTATGTCTCTCTTTGATTCCTCCTCTCTTGTTCCCCCAATAGGTTTAGTAGCTTTGTTGGAACTTGAGAGTGAGGGATTTGAGCATCTTTGTGGTGTTCTTGCCATTTGCATTTGGTGCATCGGTTTGAGTTCTCCTCGGAGGATTTGGTTTGAATTGCTCATTGGAGCTTGTCCCTCTTGGGTTCTTAGAACCCTAGACGGTTTTGTGGCCTTGGTGGCATTGTGGCCTTGGTGGCATTTGTTGAGGCCTTTTGTGGCGTTTGTTGGGAGCCTCCAATTAAGTTGTGGAGAAGTGCCCCAACCTTGTGAGAGGTTCCGGTTGCCACCGACAAGTGCATCGATAGTGGAAGCGTGAATCGATCCCATTGGGGTGAGATTCACCGGAGAATAAGGGAGGCCTTTTGTGGCGTTGGTGGTTTGATACCACCCCCTCTCCAAACGAGACGTACTCCATGTTGGGAGGAACTCGGTAAAATATCGTCGTCCCCGCGTGCCTCGGTTATCTCTATACCCGAGATTTTACTTATGCACTTTACATTGTGATAGCCTTCGTGCTTGAAGTAATCTATATCTTGCTATCACTTTGTTGCTTGTATTGCTTAGCATAAGTTGTTGGTGCACATAGGTGAACCCTAGTTGTTCTAGGTTGTGCTTGACAAAGTAAAACACTAGTTTTATTCCGCCTTTGTTGAGCCACTCTAGGAAAAGTTTTAATCGCCTATTCACCCCCCTCTAGGCGACATCCGTATCCTTTCAACATGGATGATCCTACTAGTCTTAAGGTTAAAGAAGAGATTATTGCTTTGGAATATTTATTCGCTAACTTGCAAGGTGAGCACAAAATACATTTTGAGGCTCCTATGGACCAGCTGGCCCAAAATGAAGTAATTCTTGAAGAAAAGGGTAGGATTGAAAGGGAGGATGCAATGGAAATTGCATCCTTAAAAAATGCTCTAGAAGAAGAAGAGGCTCGAGTTTCTCTTGAAGAGAGGCTTGAGTCTATTGAGGAGTCACATGAAGAAATGATGACAAAGCTTGTTAAGGAACATGACAATGCAGTAGCAAAAGCAAAGAAGATAAAGAAAGAAAAGGTTGACTTTGGGGCTGCTCATGCTAGACTCTTCGAGAATTGGAGAAACTTGACATTGCTCACAAGGCTTTGAAAAGTGAATTATCCATTCTCAATGAGTCGCATGATCAGCTCCAAATTCGATTGTCCAAGTATGATGTTCCTAGCACATCTAAATCAACATATATTCACAAGGAAAATGCTAGGGTGGAAGATGAGCTTGTCAATGACACCACACCCAAAGGTAAGGGTGTACTTGATGATATTCTTGGCAAGCAAAGATCAAATCTTGGAAAAGAGGGACTTGGATATGTCACCAAGTCCAAGAAGACGAACAAGAATAAGAAAACCAAGATTGAACAAGCGAAGACAAACACCATTGAGAAGAATGTCACAAAAGACAAAACTGACCACATTGGTTTTGCAGGGTCTCACAATCCAAATTATGAACTATTTTGTGATTATTATGGCGATGTGTATACTTATTATGTTGGTCCTTTTGATGAATATGTTGCTTGGTCTATTTGGGTTCCAAAGACCCTTGTTACTAACATGAGAGGACCCACTGAAAAATGGGTACCTAAAACCAAGAAGTAATTCTCTTGCGGGGCTATGCTTCCGGTGGGTCTAAATGGGTGCTGGATAGTGGGTGCACTAGTCATATGACCGGAAACAAGGAGATAATCACGGAGATGCGACCCAATCATGATCATATTACAGTCTCCTATGGTGATAAGTATAAATCTAAGGTATTGGGTCTTGGTAAGGTTGTGGTTGCCCACGATATCTCTCTCGTGGACGTCGTGCTTGTTGAGACCCTCGGTTACAATTTACTTTATGTTCGTGCCCTTGGTAAGATGGGCTTTGCTATTTTCATTGATGGTGATTTAGTGGTACTCTTGTGGAGCAAGTCTCTAAAGGTCGCTTTCGTTGGGTACGTCGAAAATGACCTGTATGTGGTGGACTTTTCGGGAAAAACCACTTTGGGTCCGATGTGCTTATTCAGAAAGGCCGACGTGGGTTGGCTATGGCATCGCCATTTATCCCATGTCAACATGAGAACTTTGCAAAGTCTTCACAAAGGTGGCCACATCCTTGGACTAAAAGACAATGTTTCCTTTGCCAAAGATCGTGTTTGCATGGCTTGTGTTGAAGGCAAAATGCATGACTATCCCCATAAGAGGAAAACTAGTGTCTCCTCAAAGAGGATCTTGGAGTTACTTCATGTGGACTTATTTGGTCCCCCATCTCATGCTAGCCTCGGTGGGAAGAAATATTGCTTGGTGATAGTTGATGATTACTCAAGATACACTTGGGTCTATTGTTGGGATTCGCGGCATAGTAAATCAAAATTTTCTACGGATGCGAACAGAGGGAAATCCAAGATCTAATCTAGGAGATGCAAACAACGAGAGAGATTGGATTAGATCTTCATACCCTTAAAGATTCGCACAGCGGAACATTCGTTGGAACGTGGGTGATGTAGTCGTACTCGCTTCTCCTCCTCGCGATCCGATCCGATCTAGCACCACAAGTGGCGGTGCCTCCGTGAGATGCACACGTGAAGCACCTCGACATCTCCTCCTTCCTCGGACCAGCAAGTATGGTGGAGAGACGGATTGGATCTACAACACGACGGCGTGGTGTATATGGTGGAGAATTTCTGCAGCAGGGCTTCGCCTACAAACAGTCGGGAGGGAGAGAGGAAGGGCAGCAGGGCGGCTAGCTTTGGAGGGGAAGGTGTGTGTGGGGGGGGGGGGTGCGCCCCCAGCCCTCTTTATATAGAGGGGTGGGCGGCTGCCCTAGCCCCTCCCCCAAGTCCAAACCGGTGGCCACAAGGAGGAGGAGTGGGGGGCAAGGAAACCCCCCCCCCCCTTCTAGAAGGTCTAGTTAGGGTTTTACCCTAGCTGGCCGGTTGGGCCCTATGGGGCCTTGTGCCCCTGGACCAATGCGGCCAGGGCACTCCCTCATAGGCCCAAGCCCCCTCCCGGAAGGTGTGGCCACGTTGGTCCCCTTCCGGAAGGTTCTAGAAGCTTCCGGTACAATACCGATTAACCCGGAACAATTCCGAACTCCAAAAACTGCACTGCCTTATATGAATCTTATTCTCCGGACCACTCCGGAACCTCTCGTGATGTCCCGGATCCCATCCGAGACTCCGAACAAAAAACTCATAAACCAATTATCCAATCTATCCTAGCATCGAGACACGTTAAGTGTGTGACCCTGCAGGTTCGAGAATATGCAGACATGATCTTCTATCAATAATCAATAGCGGGGTCTGGAAACCCATATTGACTCTCACACATTCATCGATGATCATATCGGATGAACCAAGATGCCAGGATTCAATCAATCCCATATATATATTCCCTTCTTCTCGCGATATTTTACTTGCCCGAGATTCGATCATCGGTACCGTCATACCTAGTTCAATCTCGTTCACAGCAAGTACTTTACTCGTTCCGTAATCCGATATCACTTTGTGATTAACTCCTTAACCACATGCTTGCAAGCGGTGTTGATATCGATTACCGAGTAGGCCCAAAGTATATCTCTCCGACTTGGGAGGGACAAATCCCATCTCGATACATACAACCCAACAGATACTTTCCGATCACCTGAGAGACACCTTTATGATCACCCTCTCATAGGATGACGTTTGATGACCTCAAAGCTTTCTTCTGATACCAGGGAGTTGTATTATCTCATGGTCTAAGGAATACAATATTTGACATAAGAAAAGCTTCGCAAAGACGAACACGATGACACGATCTAATTGCTTCGCTTAGTTTGGGTCTGTCCATCATATCATTCTCCCAATGATATGATCTCATTATTAATCGACAACTCATGTCCATGGTTTGGAAACCTTAACCATCATTAATCAATGAGCTAGTCCATAGAGGCGTACTAGGGACACGATGTTGTTCACAAACCACATAAGTATTAAGGTTTCCGCTTAATACAATTCTAGCATGGAATATAAGCATTATCATGAACAAGAATTATATTAATAACATCTTTATTATGGCCTCTAGGGCATAATTCCAACAGTCTCCCACTTGCACTAGAGTCAATAATCTAGTTTACATTTGGCAACAATCTCACACCCATGGCACTGAGGTGCTGATCATGTTTTACACGTGGAAGAGGTTTAGTCAATGGATCTGCGACATTCAGATCTGTATGTACTTTGCTAATCTTTAGATCTCCATCTGCTATATAATCTCGGATTATATGAAACTTGCGGTTGATATGCTTGGTCTTTGGATGATATCTTGGTTCCTTAGCGAGTGCTATGGCGCCAGTGTTGTCACACAATATCTCCAGTGGGTCCAATGCACTTGGAACCACGCCAAGCTCAGTGATGAAGTTCCTGATCCAAACTCCTTCACTTGACGCTTCTGCAGCAACCATGTATTCCGCTTCTACTGTAGATCCCGCGATCATGCTTTGCTTGCAGCTTCTCCAGCTCACAGCTCCTCCATTCAAAATATACACGTATCCTCTCTGAGATTTAGAATCATCCTTGTCGGTGTCGAAACTAGCGTCGACGTAACCTTTTACGACAAGATGTTCATCACCGCCATAGACTAAGAACATTTCTTTAGTCCTATTTAGGTATTTTAGGATGTTCTTCACGACTGTCTAGTGTTCCACTCCTGGATCACTTTGATATCTGCTCGTCAAACTAAGAGCATTGGACACATCCGGTCTAGTACACAGCATGGCATACATGATAGAACCTATGGCCTAGGCATAAGGCACTTTGCTCATAGCTTCCCTATCATTTACCGTAGCTGGACACTGAGCCTTGCTCAATATCTTTGCCTTATCCATTCTGAACCTTTTCAGAACTTTGTCCAGGTATGTACTCTGGCTTAAAGCTATCAGGCGTCTTTGTCTATCTCTATAGATTTTGATGCCCAATATATAAGCAGCTTCACCTAGGTCTTTCATTGAAAAACACTTGTTCAAATAACTCTTCACATCATTAAGCATGTTGATGTCATTTCCAATAATCAATATGTCATCCACATATAGTACCAAAAATGTCACGGAGCTCCCACTCACTTTCTTGTAGATACAAGCTTCATAGCAATTTGGAACAAATCCAAAGCTCTTAATCACTTGATCAAAATGAAGGTTCCAACTCCGAGATGCTTGCTTCAGTCCATAAATGGAACGTTGAAGTTTGCATACTTTATCAGCATCCTTAGGATCGACAAAACCTTCGGGTTGCATCATATACAACTCTTCATCAATGTTTCCATTGAGGAACGCAGTCTTGACATCCATCTGCCATATTTCATAATCATGAAACACATCAATTGCTAATAAAATCCGAATGGACTTAAACATCGCTACGGGAGAGAAAGTCTTATCGTAGTCAACACCTTGAACTTGTCAAAAACCTTTCGCGACAAGCCGTGCTTTATAGACGGTAACATAACCATCCGCGTCCGTTTTCCTTTTGAAGATCCATTTGCACTCAACGGCCTTTCGGTCGCTAAGAGGGTCCACCAAAGTCCATACTTGGTTTTCGCTCATGGATCCCAATTCGGATTTCATGGCTTCTAGCCATTTCTCAAAGTCTGGGCTCATCATCGCTTCCTCATAGTTTGTAGGTTCACTGTCTTCTACTAACAAGACAGTCAAGATAGGGTTGCCGTACCACTCAGGAGGGGCACGCGACCTTGTCGACCTGCGACGTTCAGTAGCAGCATCGTCCGAAGCTTCATGATCCTTGTCATTAGCTTCCTCTATTGTTGGTGCAGACGGCACTGGAACAATTTCAGGTGCTGCGCTACTCTCCAATTCAAGAGAAGGTTCAATAACCTCGTCTAGCTCTACTTTCCTCCCACTCACTTCTTTCGACAGAAACTCCTTCTCAAGAAAGGAACCGTTCTTTGCGACAAACACTTTGCCTTCGGTTCTGTGATAGAAGGTATACCCAATAGTTTCCTTAGGGTATCCTATGAAGACGCATTTCTCTGCTTTGGGTTCGAGCTTATCCGGCATCAATTTCTTGACGTAAGCTTTGCATCCCCAAACTTTGAGAAACCACAACTTAGGTTTAGCACCAAACCACAGTTCATACGGTGTTGTCTCAACGGATTTAGATGGTGCCCTATTTAAAGTGAATGCAGCGGTTTCTAATGCATAACCCCAAAATGATAACGGCAAATCAGTGAGAGACATCATTGATCGGACCATATCTAATAGGGTTCGATTCCGGCGTTCAGACACGCCATTGCGCTGTGGTGTTCCGGGTGGCGTGAGTTGCGAAACAATTCCGTTTGCTTTAAGATGCGTGAGAAAATCATAACTCAAATATTCGCCCCCACGATCGGATCGTAGAAACTTAATCTTTTTGTTACGATGGTTCTCCACTTCATTCTGAAATTCCTTGAACTTTTCAAATGTTTCAGATTTATGTTTCATTAAATAGATATACCCATATCTACTTAAGTCATCGGTAAAAGTGGGAAAATAGCGATATCCACCGCGCGTCGAAACACTCACCGGTCCGCATACATCGGTATGTATGATTTCCAACAAGTCCGTTGCTCGCTCCATCATACCGGAGAACGGGGTTTTGATCATCTTGCCCATGAGGCATGGTTCGCATGTGTCAAATGATTCAAAATCAAGAGACTCCAAAAGTCCCTCAGAATGGAGTTTCTTCATGCGCTTTACTCCAATATAGCCTAGACGACAATGCCACAAATAAGTAGTATTATCACTATCTACTTTGCATCTCTTAGCCTCAATGTTATGGATGTGTGTTTCATCCTTTTCGAGATTTAGAAGAAATAAACCATTCACAATAGGTGCATGTCCATAAAAGATGTTACTCATATAAATAGAACAACCATTATTCTCCGATTTAAATGAATAACCGTCTTGCAATAAACACGATCCAGAAATAATGTTCATGCTCAACGCAGGCACATAATAACACTTATTAAGGTTTAAAACTAATCCCGAAGGTAAAACTAAGGAGAGCGTGCCGACGGCCATCACATCAACTCTTGATCCGTTGCCAACGCGCATCGTCACCTCATCCCTCGCAAGCCGCCGTCTATTCCGTAGCTCCTGTTTCGAGTTACAAGTATTAGCAACTGAACCGGTATCAAATACCCAGGCACTACAACAAGGGCTAGTAAGGAAAACATCAATAACATGTACATCAAATATACCTTTGATGGTGCCAGCCTTCTTGTCCGCTAAGTACTTCGGACAGTTGCGCTTCCACTGACCCTTGTCCTTGCAATAGAAGCACTCAGTGTCCGGCTTAGGACCAGACTTGAGCTTCTTCTCAGCAGGGGCAGTGCGCTTGCCGCCGCCCTTCTTGAAGGGCTTCTTTGCTCCCTTACCTTTCTTGAAGGTGGGCTTGTTGACCATCAACACATGATTATCCTTTTTGATGTCCACTTTCGCGGCCTTAAGCTTTGCGAAGAGCTCAGTGATCGTATCAGTGGAGCCAATCGGATTATGAGTCACTACAAAACTTTTGTAGCTGGGAGGGAGTGATTGCAGAACCCTGTCAATCTTGAGATCCTCTGAAATCGTGCATTCCAGTTGCTCAAGGCATTGAGTGTAGCCCGTCATCTTAATGGCGTGCTCACTAACGGAACTCCCTTCCTCCATCTTGTAGTTAAAGAACTTCTCAGAGATCTCATATCTCTCAGAACGGGCCTGGGTCTAAAACATGGTTTTCAGCTCTTCGAGAATCTCAAAGGGCCCGGGATAGTCTTCAAAACGATTTTGAAGTTCCGGTTCCATAGCAAACAACATGGTGCTCTTAATCACACCATAATCATCTTTGCGCGACTGATAGACAACTTTCTCATCAGCCGGCGCAGTTGCAGCAGGGGGTCACCTAACGCTTTCCCAAGGACATAGTCCTTTTGACCGCCAGAGAGAATGATTCTTAGATTGCGGAACCAATTGGTGAAGTTAGGCCCATTGTTTCTAAGCTTTTCCTTCTCAGCAAAAACGTTGAAGTTGAAGTTGGACTTAGCGATTTGATCTACAATATTTGCAAGTACAAATTAGACTATGTTCATGATAACTAGTTCAACTTTTAATCAAATTACTAGATGAACTCCCACTAAATTCAACATCCCTCAAGTTGTTTAGTGAACACGATCCAAATTCACCACACCTAATCCGATCTTCACGAGAAGATATGTCGTTTCAATGGTGGACAACGAAGTGTTGATAATATAATTCATATGACTCATGCTTAACCTTTCGGTTCATGTGTTCCGAGGCCATGTCTGTACATGCTAGGCTCGTCAAGTCAAACCCAAGTATTTCCACGTGTGCAAAACTGGCTTGCACCCGTTGTATGTGAACATAGAGTTTATAGCACCCGATCATCACGTGATGCTTGAACACGACGAACTTTCACAACGGTGCATACTTGGGGAGAACACAGTTTTTATCTTGATCTTTAAGTGAGGAATCATCTTATAATTCTACCGTTGCGATCTAAGCATAATAAGATACATAAAAGGATAAACATCACATGCATATAACTTTATGTGACATGGTATAGCCAATCTTCGCGCAATGATCTCCATCTTGTGCGTTCCGGCATGATCTCCATCACTCCACTATGATTGCCTCCACCACGAATAGCAACTACAACTATTGCTAACTACTTAGAGATAAAGTAAAGCTATTACATGGCGTATAAGAAGTTAACACACAGGTCATACACAATTATAAAGACAACCATATAGTTCATGCCGGTTGTGTACTCATCGACATGCAAGTCGTGAAATATTACAAAACATGATCATTGCATACAACATACACATCACATCTTGGGCCATACCATATCACAAAAACACTCCCTGCAAAAACAAGTTAGACGCCTCTACTTTGTTGTTGCATGTTTTACCTGGCTTATGGGAGTAACAAGCTAAGAACGATTCTTACCTACGGAAAGCCACAATGGTGATATTATGGTTGCCAAACTCCGGTGTTAATCCCATGATAACTATAGTGAGAGAAACTGACATCCACCAGCCGCATGTGTGGAACAAGCCACACGTCAAGTGCGGAGCCGGTCTCGCGAACGACGCCGCGTAAGGTTGGCCTGGACCGCTTCAATCTCAGTATCCCGCGTCATAAGAAGAACACAAACAAGAGGCTTGCAACAGAAAACATCAACGCCCGCAACAATGATGTTGCGTTCTACTCGTGAAACACATCTACGCATAGATCTAGCTCTGATACCACTGTTGGGATTCGCGGCATAGTAAATCAAAATTTTCTACGGATGCAAACAGAGGGAAAGCCAAGATCTAATCTAGGAGATGCAAACAATGAGAGAGATTGGATTAGATCTTCATACCCTTGAAGATTCGCACAGCGGAACGTTCGTCGGAACGTGGGTGATGTAGTCGTACTCGCTTCTCCTCCTCGCGATCCGATCCGATCTAGCACCACAAGTGGCGGTGCCTCCGTGAGATGCACACGTGCAGCACCTCGACGTCTCCTCCTTCCTTGGACCAGCAAGTATGGTGGAGATACGGATTGGATCTACAACACGACGGCGTGGTGTATATGGTGGAGAATTTCTGCAGCAGGGCTTCGCCTACAAACAATCGGGAGGGAGAGAGGAAGGGCAGCAGGGCGGCTAGCTTTGGAGGGGAAGGTGTGGGGGGGGTGGTGCGCCCCCAGCCCTCTTTATATAGAGGGGTGGGCGGCTGCCCTAGCCCCTCCCCCAAGTCCAAACCGGCGGCCACAAGGAGGAGGAGTGTGGGGCAAGGAAACCCCCCCTTCTAGAAGGTCAAGTTAGGGTTTTACCCTAGCTGGCCGGTTGGGCCCTATGGGGCCTTGTGCCCCTGGCCCAATGCGGCCAGGGCACTCCCTCATAGGCCCATGCCCCCTCCCGGAAGGTGTGGCCACGTTGGTCCCCTTCCGGAAGGTTCTAGAAGCTTCTGGTACAATACCGATTAACCCGGAACAATTCCGAACTCCAAAAACTGCACTGCCTTATATGAATATTATTCTCCGGACCACTCCGGAACCTCTCGTGATGCCCCGGATCCCATCCGAGACTCCGAACAAAAAACTCATAAACCAATTATCCAATCTATCCTAGCGTCGAGACACGTTAAGTGTGTGACCCTGCGGGTTCGAGAATATGCAGACATGATCTTCTATCAATAATCAACAGCGGGGTCTGGATACCCATATTGACTCCCACACATTCATCGATGATCATATCGGATGAACCACGATGCCAGGATTCAATCAATCCCATATATATATTCCCTTCGTCTCGCGATATTTTACTTGCCCGAGATTCGATCGTCGGTACCGTCATACCTAGTTCAATCTCGTTCACAGCAATTACTTTACTCATTCCGTAATCTGATATCACTTTGTGATTAACTCCTTAACCACGTGCTTGCAAGCGGTGTTGATATCAATTACCGAGTGGGCCCGAAGTATATCTCTTCAACTTGGGAGGGACAAATCCCATCTCGATACATACAACCCAACATATACTTTCCGATCACCTGAGAGACACCTTTATGATCACCCTCTCATAGGATGACGTTTGATGACCTCAAATCTTTCTTCCGATACCAGGGAGTTGCATTATCTCATGGTCTAAGGAATACAATATTTGACATAAGAAAAAGCTTCGCAAAGATGAACACGATGACACGATCTAATTGCTCTGCTTGATTTGGGTATGTCCATCATATCATTCTCCCAATGATATGATCTCATTATTAATCGACAACTCATGTCTATGGTTAGGAAACCTTAACCATCATTAATCAATGAGCTAGTCCATAGAGGCATACTAGGGACACAGCGTTGTTCATAAACCACACAAGTATCAAAGTTTCCGCTTAATACAATTCTAGCATGGAATATAAACATTATCATGAACAAGAATTATAATAATAACATCTTTATTATTGCCTCTAGGGCATAATTCCAACATCTATTTCTTCAAGTTAAAGAGTGAGACTCAACAAACTGTCATTGATTTCGCCAATGAAGTTCAGCGTCAACACAACGTCCCCATTTTGGCAATAAGAAGTGACAACGTCTCCGAGTTCAAGAACTACACGTTAAATGAATTTCTAAGTGAAGAGGGGATAAGACATCAATATTCCGCTGCGTACACCCCTCAACAAAATGGTGTAGCCGAGAGGAAGAACCGCACTTTGATGGATATGGCTAGATCAATGTTGGCTGAATTCAAGTCTCCTTACAAATTTTGGGCTGAAGCCGTATCCACCACTTGTCACTCATCAAATCGGCTCTACCTCCGTAAGATCTTGGACAAAACTCCGTATGAAATACTTACCGGTAACAAGCCCAACATTTCGTACTTCCGGATATTCGGTTGTAAGTGTTTCTTTCTCATCAAAGGAGTTCGCTTGTCTAAATTTTTGTCTAAGGCTTTAGAAGGTATTTTTGTTGTTCACGGTGCCGAATCCCACACTTATAGAGTCTACAACAAGCTCTCCAAAATTGTTGTAGAATCTTGTAGTGTGGAATTCGATGAAAATGATGGCTCCCATGTGGGGCAAGTTGATGTTTGTGATGCAGATGTTGAAATACCCCAAGGTTTCATAAGAAGAATGGGCGTGAAATTTTTCCGCCCCATTGATGAACCCCTTGTGGTGGATCGGGAAGGACAATGCTCCACTCAAGTGGAGCCCTCATCTACACAAGATCAACAAGCCCCTACTGCTGGAGAAACCTCTGCACCAACACCACAACCTGCTGAAGATCACCTGTCTTATGGGAAAAATGGTAGTCCCGGGCCGGACTATCTGCCCCCTCCAAGGGGCAGACAGTCTGCCCGTGGCACTCCAACTCGCTCCAGGGGACATCATGAAGAGCAAACAAGTCAATAAAATCCCAGGCCGGATTCTCCGGTCCTGGCTCTCCAAGGTCTACTAGGGATGTTCTAGAAGAAGAAACTGTGGCCACTTCTCCTAGGCCGGATAGTCCCGCCCCAAGGTCTACCAGGGAAGAAGAACCAAAACAGCAAAATTCGCCTGTTTCAAGCTCAGATCAGAATCAAGGGAAAGGTAGTGGAGAAGACAATGATCCAAATGCTGAATCAACTCCCTCTAGAAATAATAAGGAAATTGAGGCTCGACGCAAAGCTCGCGGTGATTGGAACCTTGAGTTAAGGGGTCACACCCTTGACAAAGCTGTCGGTGATCTAAGAAGAAGAGTGTCTACTAGAAGAGAACTTGCTAGCTTCTGTAATCATCAAGCACACATTTCAATGGTTGAACCAAAGAAGGTCTTTGATGCTCTTGAAGATCCCAATTGGGTGGTTGCAATGCATGAAGAACTAAATAACTTCGAGCGCAACAAGGTTTGGAAGCTCGTAGAGAAACCCAAAGATTGTCGTAATGTTATCGGCACCAAGTGGATTTTCAAGAACAAACAAGATGAAAATGGCATTGTTGTAAGGAATAAAGCAAGGCTAGTGGCTCAAGGATTCTCTCGAGTGGAAGGCATTGATTTCGGAAAAACTTATGCTCATGTGGCTCGTCTTGAGTCCATCTGTATCCTTCTTGCTATGCCGCTCATCATAATTTTAAATTACAACAAATGGATGTTAAGAGTGCTTTTCTTAATGGTCTAATACATGAGTTGGTATACGTCAAGCAACCCCCGGGATTTGAGGATCCCAAATTTCCGAACCATGTCTACAAAATCGATAAGGCGCTCTATGGCCTTAAACAAGCTCCACGTGCGTGGTATGGGCACCTTAAAGAGCTTTTGTTAGACCGTGGATTCGAAGTTGGGCAAATCGATCCCACTATTTTTACTAAGAAGGTTAATGGGGAGCTTTTTGTATGCCAACTATATGTAGACTACATTATTTTTGGCTCTACTAACCAATCTTTTAATGATGAATTTTCAAAGCTTATGACTGACAGGTTTGAGATGTCTATGATGGGAGAATTGGGGTACTTTCTTGGATTCGAGATCAAACAACTTAGAGAGGGAACTTTCATTAATCAATCTAAGTAGATCCAAGACATGCTCAAAAGGTTCAAGATGACGGATCTCAATCGCGTTGCTACTCCAATGCAAACTAAGTGTCATCTTGAGCTTAATCCCAAGGGTAAAGACGTGGACCAAAAGGTATACCGATCCATGATCGGCTCTCTCCTTTACCTTTGCGCATCTAGGCCTGATATCGTGTTGAGTGTAGGAGTGTGTGCAAGGTACCAAGCCGCTCCTAAAGAAAGCCACTTAGTGGCGGTCAAGAGAATCTTCAGATATTTGGTTCATTCACCAAATTTTGGTTTATGGTATCCCAAAGGCTCCAGTTTCTCTCTATATGGTTACACTGATTCAGATTGGGCTGGTGACAAAGATGATGGGAAATCAACTTCTGGTGCATGTCAATTCTTGGGCAAGTCTCTAGTGTGTTGGTCTTAGAAAAAACAAAATTGCATATCACTCTCAAACGCCGAAGCTGAATATGTTACTGCTGCAAGTGCTTATACACAATTATTATGGATGATGCAAACTTTAAAGGAATATGGTGTCAATTGCGACAAAGTTCCTCTTTTATGTGACAATGAAAGTGCTATCAAAATTGCTTACAATCCGGTGCAGCATACAAGAACAAAACATATTTAGATTCACAATCATTTCATTCGGGATCATGTTGCTCGTGGCGATATTGCACTATCTTTTGTGAGCACGAATAACCAACTTGCTGATTTTGATGAAGCAAGATTCTGTTATTTGAGGAATGAGCTAAATATCATAGATTCAAGGAGCTTGGCTTGACTACACTTGTATACTCACTTACACTTCTTCATGTATTTGGTTTATATGCGGGCATTGACATAGGGGGAGTGTGGTCCTTATTGATTGGGATAACCCTCCCCCCATAATTTCGAAAGCAAGAAAAATCATTTCCCTTAATATCATTTTGTGATATGTGGGTTATCGATGAGCATTGGTTTTGAACTCAAGATACATCTTCGCGGTGTCATGCCATGCACTCCAACATGGTGTCTTCGGCCACCGCCCTCTTCCTTGAGAAGAGTTGGTTTATATTGGCTCTCTTTGGATATTCTTGCATACCTCTTGTTCCTATGGAAAACACACCCAATCTTGGCTTTTAGTTGATTTGTTCTTGCAATTTTGGGTGTGTAGTACCATCTCTTCTGGGGCGCTAGCATCGCTCTTCTTCCTTTTTGACATTTCGATGCCAAAGGGGGAGAAGTAGTTCTATTAGGTCTCGGATTTGCATGGGTTGGGCGCAAGCATTTGCCGCTTTATCATTCGTTTTTTCTCCATTTGCTTGCTTGTGCCATTTTAGCGTTGAACGTATTTGTGCTTGGTTTGTATAATACTATGTCGTGTGATACTATTTGTGCACTTGTGTGGAATTCTGGAATTATCTTGTGGAACTATTCGTATGGAATTCTGGATTTATCTATGGAGTATGGTATTCTGTTTAAGGCATATGGAATTGTGGAGTTATCTATTGTTTGCATCAATATGATGGGATGTGTTTGAGGCCTAATACTCTCATTATTCACATTGGCTATTTTCACATCCCGGTGGTATGACTATGTTTCCTAACTCACCTTGTTTTAGTTGTCATTGTTATGTAATTGGCTTGCTCCTTAGTGTATGCATTTGTATTCAAATGCAAATTATAAGTATGCACATATTTAGGGGGAGCCTCTTTCATTTCCTTAAGGTGTTGTTAGTAGGTTTCATTGCAAATCCTAATATTGTCATCTAACACCGAAAAGGGGGAGATTGAAAGAACATTTCATGATCCCTATTATTTTGTGTGTTAGATAAAAATACCAAGGATTATTTAATATGTGTTGAAGTGCTGCAGATCTCTACCTTGAAAAGGTACTGGAAACTGTTTTTTTTGGGGGGAGGGCGGATAATCCTCCCCTCCCCAAACTCAAAAGGGCGCAACCCTCAGAATGGGGGCGGAATATCCCACAGTTTTTCCGGCCAGGGCCGGAGTTCTTGCCCAGGCCAGATAATCCGCCCTTCTAGGGGGACGGATAGTCCCCCCCCAGTATCTGTCTCAAAGGGTGCCAAGGCGCATCGCTCAAAGAGGGGCGGGGTTTCCCCTGGACTTTCCTTCTCTAGGACAGATTTTCCCCAGGGGCGGATAGTCCGCCCCTGGAGGGGGAGGATAATCATCCCCCTCGAGGATTTTCACCAAGTCAAGATCGGCGTGACCTTCTATGTGTGTGTGTGTGTGTTGGGGGGGGGGACTTTTGCCCGGACTTTCCGTCAGGGGGCGGATTTCCCCCAGGGCGGATAGTCCGCCCCTAGTGGGGGGCGGATAATCCGCCCCCAAACTTCGCCAACGGCCAGATCTGTACAGGTGTATTTAAGCCAGCCTTCCCCCTCCTGCCAGAACCCTTGGTTCATTCGAAAAAGTCAAGATCTGTTCTTCAAGCTTCATCCAAGAGAGCTCCACCTTCATCCACCCAAAGGCCCCGTTCCTTGGGCAATCAAAGGAGGAGGACTCCATCTTCAACAACTGCAATCAAGCGCTTCATCTCCTCTCCATTCATTTGGAGAATCGCCGATCTAGTATTTCTTGCAAATATCTACATCCTTGCTTTTGATTATATTGATAATACTTGTTCTTGTGACAGCTTGCTGTCATTACGGGATCCCCCAATTCAGTTGTGGGTGTGTGCCCCGGTAGAGTTGTAAAGGCACCGGTTCCCGCCTCGAAGGGTACCAATAGTGCTGAAGGTGGATCAGGCCTTTCATGGCGAGATCCATCGAAGAATAGGTTGAGGCCTATTGTAGCGTGGTGGTCTTAGAACCGTGCACCCCTCCAATACAGATGTACTTCCCTTAACAAGGAAGGAACTACGGTAAAACAAATCCATGTGTCTCCGCGTGCTCCACTACGGTTTCCTCGCTCCTCGCTTTACGTGCTTAGTAGCTAGGTTTGCATATAGGGAAATTCTCGTA
Organism: Avena atlantica; assembly: GCA_910589765.1. Lineage (NCBI taxonomy): Eukaryota > Viridiplantae > Streptophyta > Magnoliopsida > Poales > Poaceae > Avena > Avena atlantica. The sequence goes on along the minus strand of OU342739.1, from coordinate 56,783,488 downwards.
GTTGCATATCTAGAGAATGTACTTTGTGTCAAGCCTAAAATTGAAAAAGAACTAAAAAATTGTGTAGCACCTATTCACCCCCCTCTAGGTGCCCATACGATCCATTTCAGTTCCCGCACTGGCTTTGATGGCGAACGAGGGGGAATCTGCGCGCGTTCGTGGGCACCCTGGGCCCGTCGGTGCCGCACTCCCCACCTCTCACCATCGCTAGATACAACCGTAGCAGCATTGCCAGCGCCACCGCTAATGATGAAGACACTGTGATGGTTCAAGAAGGCCAAGAATGACCATGAGGCGACTGGATCCGGCTCGAGCCACCGACGCAGTGGCATGTCGGCCTTCCTTTGTGGTGTCGTGCCCCTGCCGCCGCGTCCCTAGGACTTCTCCCAGCGCCCCGCCGTGCGTCGGGTGGAGGAACCCTGCCGCGGTCACACGCTACTTTCGCTTGGCGGAGTGTGAGCGGCGATGGAGGGAGGGAGAAGTCATCGACCACCACGATGTCTCCCTCTCCATGGTCTGACACCTCAACCGGGAGTGGGTCCCGGTATAGCCCGTGTCCAAGGAGGGCAAAGGGCTAGAGGAGGAGATCTGCCGCCACACGCGCAACCTCCCGCCGGCCCTCCAGTGGGAGCGCACGCGGCTACTGGAACCAGGACTTCTGGAAAGAGTTCCTAGCCTGGGAGCACACGGCGCGGCGCGCGAGGACCTTCCGCGGCGAGTTCCAATCGTGTGAGTTCCACGATGTCCCCGCCTTCAACCCCGAAGACGACGTCGCCGTCAACCAGACGAGCTCGGCATCGACTATGATGACGACGACATCATTGTCAAGGAGGAGGAGGTGGACGAAGTTGCAGCCGCCGCCGCGCACCTGACCCCGGAGTACTAGGAGGTCCTGGCGCGGGGCTATGACGAGGTCGCCTTCACAGAGTAGGCGATTGCGGCCAACGCGAAGGACGAGGACACCTTGTGGGTGGCGATGAAAAGGCCGTCCAGCTCACCGGCCTGGTGGCGCAAGCAAACGAGCAACTGCCTCCAGCGCCGCCGCTACCGGGTGGGCGCCACCGATCACGCCGGAGGAGGGGATGGAACTGGCGCACCTCCACCTCCACATGGTGTCGCCGGCAGCGTGGCCTGGTCAGGTAATCGACCCACCCACGCCTGCGCCGCTCCGGTCCTGCTACCGGCCAACCTCTGGATGTCGCTGGAGTATATCGACCTCGACCCCTAGATGGACATGACGGCGTCGGCGCGCGAAGATCGGTAGCTAGGGCTAGGACTAGTTTAAGTTTTTTTATTTATTGTAAAAATAAATTACGTATGAATATGCTCTGTTTCAATTTTTTTTTTTAAATCAGCGTGGCTCTGTTGGCTCGCTGGACGTGGTAAATAAATTACCTGAAAGTGTAAACCGGCCGCGCCGCGCGAGTTTGTCCAGGGGGCGAAAACCTAGCTGCGCCCGTGCGTGCGTGCGCGTACGGTACGGTCAGCGGGTGGCCGTGGTCGGCGCGGACACGACCGACGGCAAACCACGCGGCCGTCCCCGGGACGTGGGTCGCGCGCCCGCGATCTCCGTGGCCCGTGCACATGTCCTGCGCTTCGATCTCTCTGACTGTTCCGTGTACAGCCGGGAACGTGCACGGCAGGCAGGCCAGAATGCATGCAGACGTGCGTGACGGAGAGGGCAGAGGCCGGCTTGACCGCATCACGACGCATCTTTTTTTTTTTTGTCTCAGCGCTAGGCGAGCTTTCAGCCGTACTACGTGCGTAGTAGTACAGTACTGTGTCGTGTAGTCTCAGTCATGGTGTCTGGCTGCAGAGATACACAGGCAGATTCTCCTCGTGGGTTTACTTTACATGGGATGGGAGGTAGTAGCCAGCCAGGCTTTGTTCAGAGCATCACACACGCTCACGCCTGAAGCCAGCTTCCGGTTGCAAAAGGTCAACACGAACGATGTGTGTTCATTGCATGCAGCTGGACGGACATGCACGACGCCGGCGGTGGACAGGTGATGATGAGCGTCCAGGTCAGTACGTACTCCTACGTGCGATGGAGTTGAAACCAAGCAAGAGAGCTGGCCCTGCCTCGTCCTTCCGCCTGGCGGGCGGATGGAGGAACCAGCCGTCCAGTCAGTCCGGAAGGCGAGCGGCGACAAAGACAATACAAGCAAGCACCATCGGGCCTTTGGCCTTTGTGTTGGTGCATGCCAACCATGAAACCCTCGTCTGCTCTCTTCCTTCGTGCGGACGTGCATTCATGCCGCCGTACGTGATGTACACCTGATTGGCCGATTCGCCTCCTCAGACCATGCATGTCACGTACCCGCCGTGCCAGGTCATTCTAGCCAAGTTTTTGTTTGTGTAGTAAGATGGCATTGCCTGCATGCATTCTTTGATGAAATTCATCACTCTATTGTTTCAAGTGCCAACCTATTTTAAAAAAAGGCCCGACGCCCTTTGTCGTGGCAAAGATGATGGAAAAAAAGATGACATAACTCCAAAAGAACACGATGGTCAGTGGAGCGGATAAAGAAGAAGAAGAAGAACACAGAGAAAGATACTTATTTAGGTGGGCAATAAAGGCTTACCTTTTCTCCAACACGTAGTGATTGAGAAAGTAGCATCCAACATTTGTTTGTATCTTCTTTGTTGGATTTTTTTATTTTGTAATAAGTTCTTTGTCACAAATGTTATAGTATCTGTTCATTCATGTATAACGAAATAACGTAGTTTCTGGGCTAACTAGACCACTACGCACCATTTTTGCTCACTAGAGAAGTAGCTGTGGGCGTGGAATATGGAGTGCTTTTGGTAGCATTGCTTGGTGAACAAACGACAACATCGATGTATCAGCATCTAACAGCATCGAACCTTAGATAGGACCTAGCTAGTTGACCAAGCAAGAGATCGTGGTACAACAGATCTGCCTAGCTAACCTTATCAACCGTGTTCCGTGGTGGAGCAAGTGGTGACCAGCTGACCAAGGGTAGCACTTTGGTCAATAGGCAGCGTCATCAGTACTGTATATGGAATTTGTGCAACTCGAAAAAAGGGTTACCCAGGTACCGTTTTTGGGTTATCGGGTGCTTTTGGTAGCATTGCATGGTTCGACATCTAATATTTTACTCCCTCCATTTTAAAATATAAAATGTTTTAAATTTGTAAAGAAAATATATCTAGACTTGTTTTAGATTGTTTAGATTTATTTAAACCTATACATTAAAATATGTCTAAATATATTAGTTTCACTAACCTAAAATATCTTATATTTTCAAACGGAGAGAGTACCCCGTGAGCTGATGGACAACAAGAACATTTTGGCAGCGTGTAACCCAGCTATGCCAAACAGGTTATAGGACACCCCTAGTCCAATTATAGGAAAAAATGCCCCCGGATGGTCAGATTAGTTGAGCAAATTAAAGAGAACAATGCGATACATCTCTATATCCACCGCGCTCGACCAGTGGGGCCGGACTCTGGAGAGAGGCTTTGTATGTATGTATGTACGTACATACATACATACATATGTTGTATGTATGTATTCGGTGACACACCACTTGCGTCGAATGATTGACCGGATAAGCGACAATACACACGTACAACGACATGTTCTCGGAGGGCGATGTATTATTTGGTCGTTCCCGTATTATTTCACATGCATGGTGATGATACACGATAGACGATAGTACTGCTGCTACGTGCCAAAGTCTTGCCTGTACAAGGAGGCGCATATGTATAGGCTGTGTAGGCCACTGTATGGACGTACATTGACTGTCAGATTCTTGGCAAAGTGTTATTTAACGCCGAATCATCGATCCTTTGCCCTGGGAACTGGAACATTTGCATGTGGCGCAGAGGACCCAGGTCGTTAAATTCGGTTGCCAACAAGAATTCCCAAGGATGCGGCGCGTGTGTAATTTGCATGTGGCGACGGCTATGTGTCACATGATTTTATTTGAGAATATGTCCCCATGGATCATTACCCAATCAAGACGAGCTCGGAGTTTTCGTTCGTGGTGTAACTAAGGATGGCAAGCAAGATGATCATGGGGACCTAACAACATGTTTTTATGTGTGTCAGCATAATTTGTGAGGACTTGCCTCAGGCTGCTCAAGTTTAGTACCATCTTGTTTATAGAAAAAACTACAAACAGTTTATAAGGAGAGAATTTGCTCCCTTCAATCCAGCCTTTTAGGATGAAGTTGTCTCACTTCTTATAGTTGGACCATATGCGAATAAACATCTGAATGTCGGCATGAGTACTAGGCTAGATCTGAATGGACGCTAACGTTTGGTATCAGAGTCAAGGGAGAGATTCCTTACTCCTACATTCTGAGGATGGAGTGAGATCTCTACTTATAGTTGGGTCTTATGCGTATAAACATCCGAGCATAGGATGAGGACTGAGTGAACACTAACAATCATCCAGTTATAGATCCCTTGAATTTATGCCTCTGATGTAGAAGGTCATAAAAAAATCTCACTCATAGTTATTTTAACGCTACTCACTCGTAGGTTAGTTCGATCCACGTACATGTTTTTTTGAGAGATCGTGCTGCACACAGTTAACTTTAGAGGGAGGAAACATGTCAAATTCCCTTCCCGATGAGATATAACTGTAGGGCAGCCGCCCCGGCCATGAGTCATCATCTTTGCTTCGAAAGAAAGGTCTTGAGCGTAGTCCCGTCTCAAGTGTTGGGCTCGAGGGAGACGCTTTCGGTGCCTCGAGCGTGGCCACCAGGTCAACACATGTTGTAAGACCTTCAGATGCATCCGTTGTCGCCACCCTGTCGCTCGTTCTCGCTCTTTGGACACGCATGCTCATTCGACACATGTGCTCCTTGCTAGCGGGGCCGCTCTCCGTTTGCTCAGCCTCGTCGACCCGGAGTCGGGATGATGTCGTGGGACACACGTCGTTGCGTGCAGTGGTGCCGTCAGGACCATCTCCTAGGTGTTGCGAGGAGTTCAATGTCAACACCTGTTCGGACTCTCTTTTTCTGTCCTAGGTTGCCTTGATGCGCATGGAGCTCCTTTAGCCGGCTGAGGTCCGCATTGAGGAGGTGTCTCGCCCCCCTCGTGAAGAGGTGGCAACTCTCAAGTTGTAGTTGCCGCGTGTTGGTGATTCTTTGGAGCCGGCGGAGGCTTGCACTTCTGGTGGCCGAGGGCTCTCCCCCACACATGCTTCGTTTCCGCTTGATTCCACTGAACAGAAGTCGTCAGTGGTTGAGGGGGAGCATCTCTACTGTTGTGTCTCTCTTCGTGGTAGTCCTTGCCCGCTATTGCAGGTTGATTTGCCGGCTGCCTCTGAGAGCGAGGGCATGGATAGGATCATGGATCCGGTGTTGCGGATCACACCAGAACTTCATGAGTTGAGTGAGGAATCTGTTGTGGTGCTTCCATTGGACGTGGGCTCATTTGGAGACTTGGCGGGCCATGACGCGCTCGCCACTGCAGTCGCCTTCCTCTATGGATAGTGGAGGAGTGTTGGCACACAACTATGAGGCTCTTTTTTTGCTAAATAGCTTTGTGTCTTGCTTTCCAGTTGAGAGGCGGCTAGCCCTTGACAAATCTCAGAGAAAGATATCTCTCAAGTGCCAAAAAAGGAAGATTGACATAGCACCGAAAGCTTTAGAAGCTACTTGATTGATCGACCCTTTTGGGTGTCTGATCTACTATCTTCTTTGCGATGCTCTGGTGCCGTTGGTTCGTCGTTGTGGAGGTTGTGAGTACTTGTTAGTTTGGAGGTTGCATGTTTAGGTGTTGTTCTCTTGTGATTTTGTTGTACCAGTTTTGTCTGATTTTTCAGTAATTAACCAGACAATTCTCTTTAAAATTAATAGATCGGGACAAAGACTTTATCCCTTTTCAAAAATAAAATAAAATCTGGCCCACAGAAAACACTGCCTACGGATAGTCACGTCCTTGCCCAATATGCATATGCGCGCCACCATAGCCGTACAGGTCCAGTTCCTGCAGTTGTGCCGCATGTGGGATGTGCGCCGCTGCCTTTCCCTTCCCCATGCGACGCCGTGACCACCCAGCGCGCGCGGCACCGCATGTGGCCGGAATTCCCCGTTTCCCTTTGGCACTTTGCGCAGCGAACGTACATAAACATCAGTTCGATTCGTCCTCCTGCATCTGGGATGGAATGGAATGGAACGGACAGCGGCCCTCCTTTGCTCTGCAAGGCGCGAAAGAAACCAGCTACTCACACAGTAAATTTGCATTATTCCATCTGGCTTACACCTATTCCCTCCGTTTAATATGAGATGTTTTAGTTTTGTAAATCGAATTTATCTACTAGACTTTTTTATGTATAGATTTGTAGAGGTTTACCTATATAATAAAAAACGTCTAGATACATTTATTTCAAAAAGCTAAAATATGTTATATTTTTAAACGAAAGGAGTACATCCCTATAGATAGCAAAACAGACATTGCATATTACAGCACACTAGCACACAACAAACAGGTTTTTACACACATATCTACGCAAACAAAGATCAAATAAACTAGAAAAAATAATAAAAATATACTACATATATTTTACATAGGCAAACAAAGATCAAACAAACGATGCACACACACCCACACACTAATTTGCAACGTAGATGCCGATCTCCTAGCTTCATTATTGCAACCGACCAGCTTCTATGTTTCATACTAGAAATTGAAATCGTTCTCCTCTCCGATTGATGATTCTACCTGTGTTGACGAGAACTAGTCTAGCCAGCAATCGCCGTCGTCATCGATCGTCTGCGGGCCGGCAATCTACGCCTCGATGAACGCGCGACAACTTGCCTTAGAGGCCCTTCTCACCCGATGGCGTGCCTTTTGCTCCTCCTTCATCTATGCGTTGAAGGCGCGCTTGGCTTCGACGTCCTCCGGGAAGTGGGTGCCCCACTCCGCCCTCACGCACCCGTCCTCCTCGGCCACCGTAGAGGCGCCGAAGCCGCCTTTTTTTATTGCCGCTTCTTTGTATAATGCATCATCTACAAGACCTTGACGGTGCCACAAAATACAACTGCGTGTCCTCTCCTTGGCCCATTTAAGATGTTCTACTTCATTTCTAAGAAAATCAAGTAAATCACAACTTCTTCTACTTCATTTTACAAAAAATAAAAAGAGAAAAAATAACCTTTTCCCCAAATGCGTTGGCTGCAGCCGGCGATCCATCTCTAGACGGAGCTTCCACCGAGACCGGCCCTACATCATCCAAATCCGGCCAGAGATCCCGCGTGCAGACCCAACCCTTTGTGGGCGGCGATACCGACGATGCCAACCCCAGGCCACGCGGGATCTGCGGTGGGCGAGCTTCGACACGCCATAGGTGGTGGATGGTATGAGATCCTGACACATGGCTTAATATGATTGATAGGATACTCATATTAACAAGTTGCAACTTTTTTCCGGAAGCTCATATGAAAAGAACTCTGAGATTAAGCGTGTTTGGCCTAAAACAATTTGAGGATGCGTGACCAACCGGAAAGTCGGTCCTGGATGCGCACGAGTGAGGACAAAGTGCATAGACAAAGAGTAGTGTTAGTTCGTGGGCCAGTCTAGAGATCTTAGTAAGCTGACAACGGTGACAGCCCGAGCACGGAGAGTCCGGGGTGTTACAGCTGGCCTCCGGGGAGCCGACGACGGGTTGGCATGGTCACGGGTAGCCTCCGGGGCTCTGTGTTGCGACGAATTGACCCCGATGAAGGCCGATTTGGAACAAATCAGGGTGGCGGCATGTGAAATCTCGATCTCCTCGTCGATTCCAATGACAGAGAGGTGGGCTGGAGGGCGGTGCAGGGTCAGGGGTGGCGGCGGCGGGGTATGGTGGTCACCGGCAGCGACGCCGGCGTGAATGGATGCAACGTGGGAGGAGGCGGGAGTTTTTTTTTCTAGAGTGGCGTCCGGCTTCTAAATTTACTCCTATGTGGTCGGTTTATTCCTCCGACTCCTAAAACATTTATTCCTCTAACCGTTTTGAGGGTTTGGTTAGGTGCGTGTTTATTAGAATTTTACTCCTATACCCCTTAGTGGAGATCGGTTAGACATGGCATTGGACAGTAGGGAGAAGCAGTAAAGCTTTTGCCTCCTGGCCGGTCTACCTGAAAAGCGATAACCAAATCATGCTATCCGAAAGTTCAGAAAGGCTTACACATAAACCCAGTTGCGATTGGTCTGTGATTGAGGAGACATGGATATGATGAGCGGTTGCTCGAGCAAACCGGCTGTCCCGGCAGACAGGCAGCCTTTTCTCCACAGCGCAAAGCCATGTGCATGCGGCGACCGCGCGTGCTATTTCTGATGCCGCGCCGGCCGTCGGCTGCGAGACGCTAGATTAGATCACGACATGGCTCTCACGAGGTCAGGACTCAGGACTGATCCCACGAGAGGTCACATGGGCGGCAAGCCCAATCATGCTTGCTTCCCATGTGCTCGCTTCTCGTGATGGATGATCGAGGATTCAAGGGCGTTAATCCAACCCGGAGAGTCGGGACGGAGGGTACGGACGCCGTCAATGCCTAGGGCGACACCTGCATACCCAATGAAATTATTGATCTAGACGTTGGCTCTTGATAATTGCTTGTACATGCTAGATCGATATAAGTAGTACTATTACTAATTTTTTTGAAGCACATACTCCCTCAGTTTTATAATGTAAGATGTTTTAGTTTTGTAAAAGAAGTGTATCTAGACATTTTTTAGTGCGTAGGTTACGGGTGATTATAATAAACCTACACTCTAAAAGAGATTTAGATACACTCCTTTCACAAATCTAAAAAATCAATCACTCCGAACCTACACACGAAAAGAGACCTAGATACATTCCTTTTACAAACCTAAAACATCTTATATTATGAAACGGAGAGAGTACTATATATATTGTTGGTCATGGTTATCTGGTATGCATGTACTTAGGCCAACTCCAACGGTGTCTGGCATACAGACAGGCCCCCATCTATCCGACTAGATAGAGAGAGCACGGCCCAACGGGACACCAAAAAGGACCGAAGCCATGTTTTTATTCCTTTGACCCTCATTTTCAGATTATTTTTGGTTGGCTTCACGGCACACAGACCGTCCGCGTATCCGCACATGTCCTAATCGTCGTGGGGACTACATGCCAACGAGAGAGGGGAAGGAAGCACCTACGACTGGTCCTTAAATGGGACCGCCTCGTCCCCATCGCTTTCCGTACCTACTAACCCTACCCTGCCGCCATGGCCAAGGGCGGCGACAAGGGTTGGTTCGGATGCCCCCCGCAACGACCACGAGGCGGGGTTACGGGGTTATGGTTAACCGGGTACACGAAGACGCATAAGTACTAGCAAAACAGCTAAGGTTGTGCTTAGACTGGCGGTAGAGTGCCAGGCCGACACACGCCAGGAGCATCGGCAAGCCACCTCCCTGAATAATCGCTAGCATAAGAAGACCGTCTACGATTAGGAAACGTCCCACATCCCGGAAGTACGCATCCACTCTGTAGGACGCAACACATACACCGACCGATTTCACTGGCTGGCCCACCGTCCGGGTGAGTCCCCGTGCAACATGGTGAGGTCTGACTTCTCGCCATGTCACAACCTAACCCCCGGCCGACGAGGCAATCCCTAAGGGGCTTGGGTGTCCATCGTGACATCATCTACCGTAGATAGGCTCCTGGTGGCCCGTTGATATGAGAGCAAGCGGGGCGGCCAAGCAACCCAACACCGCCATGTCCTGTCAACAATGGCGGTAACTCCTAGACCATGTCTCGATACCCATGGCCGAGGGTATAAAAGGAGCTTCTCTATAGGAAGAAGGAAAAGCAATTCAGCCGATCCGATTCAGAGCAATTCTATCCAATCCAGCACCCAATCCAACCATCGGGGACTCATATCATTCACCTCAACATACACATCTAAGACATCTCTATCCACCCATAGAAGCCGAAGCATGCAATGGTTCACCCGCTGCTTCATGGGCTCTCTCAGTGTCGGTCCCATGACTCGGCCTCACAGAGATACCTCCTACTTTAGCTTTGTGTCCGTGCTTAACAAGAGGGGGGGGGGCAGCGACAGGTGTTAGTCAAGACCGTGGACTCGAGGGAGAGATGGCAGCCAGGGGTTGGGACTAGGAGGCAAACTAGGGGACATTGCATCGCGGATACTAATAGAGAGGAGGTGGTGGGTGAGAAAAGGGAGAGAGGATGGAGATCTTGGTGTGGACTGCACATTCATTTATGTCTACTTTTGGTGTGTTTTATTTATTTTCAAAATAGTGATTTTTCTCAAGTACATTAATTGATTCTAGGGTGCTTGGTATGGTCTTCTTTAGATGGAGTAGCTATTGTTTGGTTCGTGTCTGGTGTGGCTTGTGTGTGAGATGAGCTTGTGCAGATCAAGCATTTTAGGCGGTATACCTAAGAGCAAACTTAATGTAGATCAAATCATAGGTACATTCTCATCTAGAAGCGAGTAATCATATATCACATCATATACATAAAAATGATTATATTCCTCCCGCCAATTTTCATCCCACTATTTCCATGCACCGCTTCCTCCACGCTGGTTTACTCTATGCGTCTTGGATAGGTCCGTGGCCATCGGTTGTTACGCATTTCCTCATCTTTGCGTGCCTAGGTAGCGACCCTGGAGCGTGCCCGTTTTGAACCTCACCATTATCGTCAAGAGTCTCTCAAGACCATGCCATCATACGATGCCTCTAAACTGAATAACCTTATCATCCATGAATGGGTGTTTCTTAGCACGGTATCATAGTCAAATTTCTTATGTGGCACTATACTTAATGAAGAGAGAATGTAAGGTTGTATCTTAGCTTAGCTATAAGTCTTGCACGGTATCATACGCAAAATACATGGTTAGCCCAATCACATGCATGCATGTACCCAAAATTATTAAATATAGATACAACTTTTAAGAAACAATCCATTATACTCCTAGTTGTTTCTTAAAATACACCACTACCTAGGATAACGAGTCCCTATTGCGAAAGGCCTAACTATACGTGTCGAATCTTCTCTCGGTTCTGCGCGCCGGATTATTGAAATGGGTTATGTGAGAAGGGATTATTTTTAATGGGTCTGCTTGGAAATGTTTTATGTACTGGTGTGCTGTCACTGCCTGGGCACAGTGCAATACTAGCTTTCATGACAGTTTTCTGCCCTCTTGCCAAAAAGAAAAGGAAACATTTTCTAACCAGTTGTTTATCAAGTGCGTGTGTATCATGGTCTAGAAGAGCTTGGAAGACATGGGGGCTGTACCCTCCTCTCTTATTTATTTTTAAATCTGCCTTGTGACGCAGAGATTTTACAGAAACACGAATAGCAGAGCTAAAACCTGCTACACATTGCTAATGCTAGTTAGTACTAGATGTCGGCAGATTTAGAGTACTAGTGGTTTGGAGGGAGGCATGTTGCTTAATCTAATGGAATAATCATGGGAAAATAATCGAGCCGGAGACTTGATGATGCCTACTTTGCAGCTAGCTAGCTAGCTAGCTAGCTAGACGGAGCATCGTCGAAAATCCTGTTGGTCTGGGGAAACAAATTGTACGCGGAGGAAAAAAAAATGACAACTGCTTCGTAGCTAGAGCATCCCTACCAAATAATGATTGATCTAGACATCGCAACGCGAGAATACTGGTTCGGGCGCACGTATAGTATATTCATCTCGTGATATTCCTTGATCTTGTGTCTCGTCGTTAGCAGGGGCGGTTAACCAGCAACGACACTTCGCATGTGTTGCCTATGTCAAATCATCCTACCGATTTGGAAATAGGCATAATAATAAGTACTTCCGAGTATATATGGAGCACTAGCTCTACGGGGAAAATAGGCATGATCGTCTGGCGCCATGAATGCATACATGGTAGCTCTGCATTGTCCTGAACACGCTAATGAATATTCGATATGGACCTTGCTTGCTTTTCTGTATTCGTATTGTTAGACGGGAAACCAATTGGTGGGGAAGGGGCTTATCCCAATACGAGTTGGCAAAGAGGGCGATGTTAACCAATAAAATTGGTGCAATATGAACTTCGGCGACAACGATTTGGCACCTCGATATACCAACTAAACGAAAGCTAGGCTCGGCTCAAAAAGGAAAACAAACAAGACGAAGTTAGGATGTAATATTCTATGTCCAATACGAATCGCGTTGTATCAATATAGACAAATTTCTATTAGACTAATCCATTCGTCTAGAAATAAGTAACTTGAGTTTGTCTAGATTCAAATTTATCAAACACGTTTTAATATATAGATAGATACATGCGAATTTAGATAAACTCAAGTCACTTATTTTGTGACTTAGGGAGTGTAAAAAATTGTGGTATATCAAAATTAATCCCAAATTGTTGGAAGTGAACATGAAGGTGTGACTAGGTGTACTCTCAGCGAAGAAAAAACCCCGCTTTCAGCCCCGCGTACGCCCCCTGCATCGCTTCCCCAAGCGAGGCGGCAGTGCGGCCACCTCCACCTCTGACGCCCAAGGTATTCCCTCCCAGCGCCCCCACACCCGCACGGTGCCCCATGGATGGTGGTGGCGGCCTCTTCCTCTTCTCGTCCTAGGAGCCCGGCTTGGGGGTGTGCTCCCGGCGGCGGAGCGGCCAGGAAGGCAGCGCTCCGGGGTTTCCCCCGGACGGCGGCGAGGCGGGTGGCGCGACCAGTTGGTGGCGCAGGCGGCGGGGTTTGCGGTCTGCCCGACGAGCCTTGCTTGCCCAGATCTGGGCCCTTTGGGGCCCATCTGGGTTAGGGTGGGCCTGGGCAGGCATGACTGCGTCCCTTTCGGGTGGTCTACAGAGTAGTTGGTGGTGATGGTGGCGGTATCGATGCCACGCTTGCTGTAGCATGGTGGCGGGAGCTTCACGGGTTTGTCTGGGTTCGGCCGGACCTTTTGCGCCGAACTCGAGGGTAGCGGTGGCATGGCCAATGTGCAGCATCGTGGCGGTGGGGACTTTACGTGCCCGTCCGCGGCACGGCCAGGCCTGCTCGGCCTGGCGTGTCTCTAATGCTGTGTCTGAACGGCACCTGCCATTGGCAGTGGAGGACGACCTCCAAGTGGATGTGTCGCTGCCGCCCTTCGACTCCAATATGGCCTGGTGTGCTCTTGTCGTTGTGATCGTACGGCTATCGCCTATGGCGGTGGAGGTTGTTCCCTACCACGTAGCTAAGGAACTATCTTCCCGTATCCACGGATCTTTCGTGGTCTAGTCGGTCTCGCGGCGTTTGACATGGTGAGGCGATGATGGTGAATTCGAGACCGAGGTGGCGCGTGTCGGTGGGCGGCAAGTTTGGTGGAGTGCTAGGATTGGAGAGGGGTTGTGGTTCTTGAAGGGTCAGGAGAAATCCTTGCTGGCTAGGCCGGCTCCGGCGCAGTGACACCTGCGGGTGCCGCCTTCCTTCTTGAAGGGCACTGGGTGTACCTTCTTCCCACTCCCCTATGTGTACCGGGAGAAATCCTAGGAGAAATCCGGGCAACAACATCGCCATCGTCGCACTCCTTCTTGAAAGTGTTCCTTGGTACATAGCATTCCGTTGGCATAGGAGCATGGTGGGACTACCCAGGAGGGCGCAGCGGTTGCGAGTCATCATCGTTTGTCCATCTGGCGTTGTTGTGCATTAGTTTTTGTCTCGTTTCTTTTGTATTTCCTTTTGGGATTCTTTTGTGCTGTTGGCCCTAGCAATGATCTCAATGTATGGCGTGGTTGATATATTAATATAGCGCAACGAAACCTGATTCGAGAGTAGCGAACATGAAAATTCTAGTTTCGCAGAGCGAATACATCCATAACTAGATCTTCAAGTGTATGGTACTTTTTCGGTCCACGAATAAGTGTACTTAGCTTTTGTGCCAAGTAAAACTAAATTAAGTTTCACCAACTATTTTAAAATAAAGCAATATCTATAATACAAAAATAGTATATTACGAAACTACGGTACAAAATAAATACTGTAGCTAGCTATGAGTAGGAAGGATGAAACATACTTCCTCTGTCCTAAAATACCCTGCATTCTGGGTTTAGTCAAGGTCAAACTTTACAAAGTTTGACCAAACATATTGAAAAATTTATGTACACATATAATACAACATAAGTACCATTAGAATCGTCATAAGATATATTTTCGTAATATATACATTCGATGCTATAGATGTTTATAGTTTTTTCTATTTATTCTATCAAACTCTATAAAATTTGACTTTGACTAAACCTAGAATGCAGGGTATTTTAGGAAAGAGAGTATATACAGAGCTCAGTTCTATCATTAAGATTCCACTAGCTCTATCACATAACTGCCCGCCTTCGAGAAAAAAAAACTATCCAAATCACGAATTGTGATGCATTACCGCCGTGTTGAGCTAGCCTACAGACTAACCACGATGCCTCGGCCAACCGTCGCGAAGCAAGACTGCTAGAGCACGTGTTAACAAATCGATGCTCGCTTCTCTGGGCGCTGAGGGCATCTCCAGCGCCACGATTCATCCAGTTCGAGCTTTTTTTGTGAATATCTCAATAGTATATTTTATTTTTATAGAAGGCAGATTTTAATTATAAGAAACTATCACTCTGCCACGAGCGAGTATAGAAAACACCCCATACCTGCAGTCCGAACATTACCACCACATACACAACAACTAAAACATGAAAAAGCATGTCCTAAGCTAAGCAATAAAGTCTTGTTTCGATCAACACTGGACCCTCCGAGGAACAAGCACTCCAAAAGGACCCCCCTTGTCGACGCGCCATCTAAAGGAGAAAGAAGGCGGAACTTGGTTGGTCCCAAGAAGACATCTTCTTGGACTCGCCATCCATGGCGTGCATTGCACCTATGAAGATCATCCTTAGACAGTGGGCGAACACCAGATGAGCGCAACCTCGACCTCCAAGCCGTGTCTCCAAACTCGATGCTCTCAGCAGAGGGACGACATCCATGATGTCGCCATCACGCCGATCCCACTCTGCACCTAGCCTTTTGCCCGGAGACAACCAAACCAAAAGGGAGCGAGTGAGGTGCCGAGACATCTCGGTGACGCCTCCAAGTAGGAAACACTAGCTTTCATGACGCACCTAGCATTTCGCCGGCACCAACCGAAGGCGGGCACGACTCTCTTCCATAGCCGCACACCTCACCCACAACCCAGTTGAAATGGATCATATGGGCACCTAGAGGGGGGGTGAATATGTGCTACTCCAAATTTTAGTTACTTTCAATTTTAGGGTTGACACAAAGTAATTCTCTAGATATGAAATTACGAGAATTTCCCTATATGCAAACCTAGCTACTAAGCATGTAAAAAGGAGCGAGGAAACCGTAGTGGAGCACGCAGAGACACAGGAATTTATTTGACCACAGTTTCTTGTTAAGGGAAGTACTCTTGTGTTGGAGGGGTGAGCGGTTCTAAGACCACCACGCCACAATAGGCCTCGCCCTATTCTCTGATGGATCTCGCCACCAAAGGCCTGATCCACCTTTCCACTAATGGTACCCTTCGAGGCGGGAACCGGTGCCTTTACAACGCTAGCGAGGCACGCATCCATAACTGAATTGGAGGCTCCCGTGATGACAACAAGCTGCCACAAGAACAAGAATTATCAAAATAATCAACACAAAGATCTAGATATTTGCAACAAATACTAGATCGAGAATACCCCAAGTGAATGGAGGGGAAGTAGAGTGCTTGATTGCTGTTGATGAAGATCGAGGCATCCTCCTTCAATTCCCCAAAGATCGAAGCCTTTGGGTGGATGAAGATAGAGATCTCGGGTTGGAGCTTGAAGAACAGGTCTGATATTTTTCGAATGAATCAAGAGTTTTGGAAGGAGGGGTGATGAAGATTAAATACCCCCTGCCAAAAATGGCCGTTGGAGCTTTCGGGGACCGGATTATCCGTCCCGGGAAAAATCTGCCTCGGAATCGAAATATTCGGGGAAAATTCCGCCCCCATATAGAGAGTCACGCCTTGGATCCCTTTGCAAAATTCCTGGGTGGGAAAAACGCCGACTCTGGCTGGACAATCCGAAAGATATTCCGCCCCCCACCTTGCACGATGCGCCTTGGTGTTGTTTGTAAATGGGGATGGGATGGATTATCTGTCCCTTGGCAGGGGAGGATAATCCCCCCCTCTACACTTTATTTTGCTGCATTTGAATGGCCATTATCTGCAGCACTTCAACACACATTAAATATTCCTTGGTATTGTTATCTAACACACAAAACACTAGAGATCATGAATTGTTCTTTCAATCTCCCCCTTTTTGGTGTTAGATGACAAAACTAGGATTTGCAATAAAACCTACTAACAACATCATACAATAGATGAAAGAGGCTCCCCCTAAATGTGTGTGTATCAAAAATTTGCATTTGAATACAAATGCACACAATAAGGTACAAACCTATTTTATTAAATTTACGGTTATACAAATGATGAGTTAGATCAACACTTCATACCACCGGGAGAAAGACATCCTTAATATAAAATACCGATATCCAATAAGATAAACATTATTGAGGCATTGAAGCATAACAACACTTGGATGCATCCATAGATATAAAGCCATAATTCCATAGTGGGTAGATGAATCCATAATTCCTGAGAGATAAATCCATAGTTCGCATATGAATTCCATAGAGATAAATCCACAACCATGGAGCCACACATAGTCTTACACAAACCAAATCACAAAATAAGAGTTCAACATTAAATGGGCACAAGCAACACAATAGAAAAAACGATAAAAAGCAAGTGCTTGCGCCCGACCCATGCAAATCCAAGGATACCTAAATAGAACTATGTCTCCCCCTTTGGCATTGAAATGCCAAAAAAGAAGAAGAGAGATGCTAATGTCCCAAATAATCACTCCTCGTCGTCCTCCTCGTCATCGTCCTCGTCCCCGCCCCTTCCTATTCATCATACTCATCATCATCATCAGCCGGAGGAGTAGGTTCCCTCGCCGGGGCAGGAAACAAGTGGCACTCGAGCTCTCCATAGTTGAGTCCTGATGTGTTCCACTGAGCATAAGGAGTGGGAGCTAAGGGAGCCGGAGGATGGCCTGGTGCCCCTAACACATGGTGAAGAATGAGCTTCTGGGTGTGGGCCAAATCATGGAGTTGCATTTACACTTCCAAAGAGCATATAGATCAATGCCCTAATTGTGAAGAGAAACATACAACTAATCAATGCCCCACATCTCAAGCTACATGCTTCCTATGTGAAGGAAATAATCATGTCCCTATCCAATGCCCCATATATTCCATAGTTCAACAAAGGAAACGAGGTGGAGTGCATCAACAGTTGGTAAACCCTCAGGAGGGAACAACTTCTACCAAGAAGGATGAAGACAAAGGAAAATCTCAGGTTGCACCTCCATGCAATATGACTCACCTTGATGGACAGAAGAAGAGACATATGTATTATCCAAGGAAAAGAGTAAGGAGACCAGGAGACTTTCCCACCTTTGAGGTGAGATATGAAGATCATGAACAAGAAGAACTCCTAGCTTTGGAGAAACCCAAGAAGAAGAAGGACAAAAGCCAAGTGCAGTGTTGCCATTGCAAAGAGATGGGACACTATGCCAATGAATGTCCAGAGAAGAAGAAAAAGTATAAGGAAATTAGCCAAGTGTGGTGCAACAACTGCAAAGAGCTAGGCCATTATGTATCAACTTGTGCACAGAAGATATGTGACGAAATCAACCTTGTTACATGTTACAATTGTGGTAACCAAGGACATTATGCAAGCAATTGTCCAGAAAAGATGAAGCACAAAGTAAACAAGCCTATGAAGGATCTCAGCCTTGTCACCTATTTCAACTGTGGAAACAAAGGACACTATGCAGATGTTTGCCCAGAGAAGTATCATCAAGACCCAAAGCAAGCCAAGATGTAATATAGTTGGAAATTTTTTAAGGGTGGTAGTATCCTAGTTGTTTTGAGCCAACTTGTAACCTCTATCCTTCCCAAATCTCAGGACGAGATTTATTTTAAGGGTGGTAGCCTGTCACATCCCAAAATTTTCCAAATTTTGTAATGTGAAAAATAAATAAACAAAATAAATAATTGTTGAAATTTAGGGTGAAAAGAAACGTTTTGTTTCTAAATGGAAACATTAAAACCCATCTTGAACAAACTTTGAATAATGTTTGAATCCAACTAAATTCAAATCAAGAGGAATGCATTCTTAATAAATGCATCTTGAAATTTAAAACATTTGGAAAATAAACCCAAACCCTAAAACCCTAATGGAAGAAAAACATTTCCATGCTATCTCTAAGCCTATGGATTTGAACCATATAAAAATTGGTCAACCAACATTTATAAATGATCAAGAATGACAAATAGAAATATTATCAAACCATAGAAATTGGTTTCACTTAATTTGGAGCCAAAGATAAAATCTTATGAATTTAATAAGATAAGGAAATTGAATTTCCAAAGCTAATAAAGCACCTATCTAAAATCCATACCAAATGGTGAGCAAATAATCCTAATGGTATTTAAAAGGATAAATAAATATTAAATAAGATTTTGCAAATTGGAATCACCAACTTTGGATCTATAAATAAAAAGACATGGATTTTATAAGATAAAGAAAGAAATATTAAATGAGGAATATTTAAAGGCCAAATTGATAGCAAATGGAATAGTTATAATCCAAATCCAAATAAAAGGATAGAGAATTTTTAAATAAAATAAAATGGCATTAACCAAATTCTATTCCTATTTTGATAAAGACAAAAGTCCCTAATAAATAATGATTAATTAAATCATGGGAGAATAATATTTGAAATTTACCCAAGTGGAATAAAAGTTATTTAATTAACTTAAATAGTATCAAAGAAATCTTCTAAATAAAATTGATGGAATTAAAACCATATTTGATTTCATTGGAATAAAGACAAATACCCAACTTAAATGATTAATAAATCATATTAAAAATATTCCAAATAATTCAAAGTGAATTATTTGACACCCTAATAAATAAATAAAACCTATTGAAAGGATTTGGAAAGATTTAAATTTCAAATGGAGTTTGAAAACATTATTAAATCTTATTTGAATTAATACAAGGGCCTATTTTAAATAATTAATATACCCTAAAAAGAATAAATATATTATTCTAAATTTGACTTCATAATGAATTATTAATCAGTATTTAAATATACAAAAAGTTTGGTTGAAGTTTGAATTCAAATAGTTGTTTGAAATGATTAAACAAAATCAAAATAGAATAAAAGAAATGGAAAAAGAAAAATAAACAGGAGAAGGAAAAAAAATAAACAAAGCAGCCAACCCAGCAAACCCAGCCCACTGGCCTAGTTAGCCCATTTACCATTTCCGCGAGAAAACGATTCGCACCGAAGATTCGACCCGCCCCCTCACTAACGACTGGATCCCACCTTCCCCCTCTCTTTTTAGCTGACAAACGGACCCCATCGCCACCTCAGCGTCTTCCCCACCGCGACGACCGCGCCCTCACCTTGCTGCCGTTTCTGGCCTGAATTCAAACGCATTAATTCGCCTCAATTGCTGGAGTAAACCCCACTCCGACCATGCACACTTAAGCGCCTCGCTCTCCTCCTCCTTTTCCCCCAGACACCGCTCCTTCTCGGTCACCAGGCTATACCAATTGACCACTGCCAACCACCTGTTCCGACGAACCTCTCCGGCCAATTCCGGCACCATACGACCACCCCTCGCCTCCCAGTGCACGCGAGCCTGCTTCCCTTTCCCTGGTGCATCTCCCGGTGCCGCTCTCTTGGCCGCGTATGCACCAGAGCTTCGGCAGAGACATCACCCGAGCGCCACCGTCGCCTGCCACTCCACCGGCGAACTCCCCAGGTAGCCTCCGTCCACCACTGACCTTCTCGTTGATGCTCTTGTAACCTTCACACTCGCCCGCATCTAACTGTACCCTCCTCTTACCTTCTGGTGGCCTTCAAGCTCGCCCCCGACGACGACAGACCGCACCCGACGCCAGACACCTCTCCAGCGAGCAATTACGGTCAACCCCGTGCGCCCCTGCTCTCCTACAACCACGTTGAGCATCAGCAAGCTCTTGCGGTTCTAGTAAGATCCTCCCCTTCTTCCCTCGCTTCCTGTAGTCGCCACGACGCCGTAGACAGAGCGCGCCGCCGCCACTTGCCGCCGCCAGCGCCGCCACTCGATGGCCACTGATTGTGCGCCGTAGGATTTAGATCCAATGCACGCGATAGAACTTAAAACGAAGAGGTACGTTTCGATCTGAACCGTGCGTTGCAGCTTAGATCCAACGCTCCACGTTGCTTGATCCGTGCGAACCGATACCGACGAATCAAAACACGACGCGTGGCCTGTAAATTGTTTTAAAAACAGAAACTTGTCTATTAGTTGTTTGGTTTTGTAAAATTCATAACTTTTAATCCACACGTCCAAATTTTATGAATTTTATATTAATGGAATCAGGAAAACAAATCCTACCTAACCGTGCACTTTGTTTAAAGAGTTGCATCTATTAAATTGTTTGTTTTGGCAGAAACATGTGTAGGTATATTTTGATTATAAAAATTGTTCTAGCAATATTTTTATGGTAAAATCTTTGGCAATTTGATTGTTTTTAACCTACTGACCATATAAAACAATTTGTGGAGTTAAAAGTATATTTTTTGAAGTTAAAAGATGAATCTTTGATTTAGAACATTTCTAGTCAAATAAAAATAATGTTATTATATTAAAAATGCTTTTGGAGAAAAACCTTTGGGAAATGGTTTGAATCAAACTCTCTGACCCTAAACACAATGTTTTATGAATTAAAAACATATTTGGTGAACCCCATAAAAATCATTACTTTGCTAAAGGAATTTCCAACAAAAAAAATTATTGATGTGGTATAAAAATGGTTTATAAATAAAACCTTTTGCAAATGGTTTTAAAAATAAACAGTTGACCATAAAACACTAACATTTTTGTTTAATAATGTATTTGGCAAACACTAGAAATACTAATTTGATTTGAACCATTTCTAGCAAAACAAAAATGACTTAAAATGGCCATTTTCACTAACTTGATATCAAATGATTTTGCCACATTTACAAATGACCTTGCCACTTTTGTAAATGACCAATAGATATTTTATGATGTCCATAACCTATTATAAACCACTTTTCAAAATAAAACAATTTTTTGCATGCTTGCATGCATTGCTTTGTTTCTATTATTTTATGTGATGTTTGCTTGAATGGTAGATTGAAGAGTGTGAATATTGCAAGATCAAGGAGTGAACTTATAATTCTCTACCAAAAAGGCAAGTGATGCTTCATACTTTGTCCCATTATTTTCACTATGCATTAGTGATATTTCTAAGTAGGACTTGCATGGAATTTTTGGTAAGTATAAACTATGCCATGGGAAATCCTAGTAGATGAAACCTTAGTAGAAATTTCCTAAGTTAAGATTCCTACTACTATCATGCTTAGATTAGCTAGTAGAAAACAAGGGTGGAATATATTCATACTATAGAATATTTCTAAGTCAAGGACTTGTGTTTTGTTTAATAAAACAACTAAGTGAATGAATCACCTGGGTGGAATGGAAGGAATGGTTTGTGTTGAGTGGTTACACAAGGCCCATTTCTATGGTTTACCTTGTGTATCTCACTTGTGGATGGCCACCCAGGAACAAAGAGATTTGAGATGTCAAATGTTGAGAAGCTTCAAGTGCAGCCACTTGGCATTATGGGCTCTGCCTGGATCATATAGGTTGCAATAACTTAGCCAAATGGACAGTTGGTGGTAGGGGATGATAGGTTGGAACGCGTCCATTCTGGTCTAAGGGAAGGCTTCTGAAAGATCTTGTCTTGGTGAAACCAAGTCTTGTGGGGAAAGTGCACCACCTCTGCAGAGTGAAAAATCTAAGTACTTAGCCATGTCCGTGGCAAAGGACAATTTGAGCATCAAGACATGGAAGCTATCAAGAATCTCCTCATCCCAATTTCTAAGTTAAAACTTGTGGTTGAATAAGGGTTGAAGGTTCACCAATTTCTATTGGTGATTCCTTGGGTGCTTTTGCCAAACCAAAAACTTAGTGTTTTCAAATGATAAGGAAAAACTATTTTGAGCAAAGCAAGCCTAAGCTCCACCTAGCCAAATGCATATAGATGATAGATTCCACTATACCACCATAGTATCACTTGCCAATACAATTCAAATGTATTGACCCTTGTGGCTGTAACTTATTATGTTGCAGGTTTGTTTGATGTTAGTGAAGTGTGTTGATTAGGATTACAAGTTTACAACCAACATGATTGCATGTGGCACTTTGAAGATGAAGGACCCCATGCTATAGTTATTTCTGCTGCATTGTAATGAGATAGCCAAATGAGCTATGTAAGATGTAATAAATTATTTTATTCCTGGTTATAAAGTTGTATTATGACCTTTGTTTCTTGATATTACATCTTAACTGTGGATGCTAGCTATTGATCCAGGGACTAGCATTGTAAACACGTGGATCTCTACCTTATTAAAGGTTGGGACCTCTACAGATGGTATCAGAGCACTGTGTTGCCTATAGGATTTGTAAACCTAGGATTAGACAAAACCCCTTAGAAAATAGGAGTTGTATTTGTTCAAAACTTATTTACAAACAATCTTGTAAACTCTTTCCTCAACCTTTTTGGTTTTAACTCTACATCTCTTCTATTTCAACTTGATGGACAAAGACCTCACCATGAGCAAAGGACTTCACCAACTCCAATGACTTCAACTTCAACATCATCAAAGACTTCCAACTTTATTTTCACCAAGGACTTCAACTTGGATATCACTAAGGACTACAAGTGAGAGAAGAAATATTACTCAAGACTTGAAGACTAAGGGAACACAACTTAGAAGAATCATCATCATCTTTGGAGTTTGTAACCAAGACACAAGAATTCTTCCCAAGGAAACCATGATCTCATTCAAGAAGAAACAACAAGGAAGGATGGAATGATCTCAAGTGAACGATATAGTTGGACCACCATATTTAGTTTAGAGCAAACCCACCAACTTATGTGGTGTAGCAAAAATATTTTATTGCCTAAAAATGTGTTTGAAAACTTGTTGTTTGAGTGGAATGTTTGTTTGTGATTGCTTGCACATTGCTTGTGTGAATTGTGATGTGTGTGATTAGAATTAATTCCTTAGAAATCTTTTGCCTATTCTAATCCCAATCCAACCCAAACAGATGACTACTCCAAGAAACTCCAACATCAAGGATGGTGACAACAACAACAACAACAACCAAGAGATCAACATGAGAGAACTCATAGTAACTCAAACCCAGTTCAACCAAGTGACAACTCAATTTTTATCCAACAACAATGAGTTAGACCCAACCATGCAAAGGTTTTTGGAAACCCAAACCCAATTGATGCAAAAGGTGACAAATCAAATGATCAACATGGGAGACAACTCTTTTTAAGGAGTTTGTGACAACAATGATGTCAAGGATGATATTATAGAAGGAATTCAAGCTTGCAATATTTGTAGAGACAAGGATCACACTTCCAAAGAGCATATAGATCAATGCCCTAATTGTGAAGAGAAACATCCAACTAATCAATGCCCCACATCTCAAGCTACATGCTTCCTATGTGAAGGAAATAATCATGTCCCTATCCAATGCCCCATCTATTCCATAGTTCAACAAAGGAAACAAAGTGGAGTGCATCAACAGTTGGTAAACCCTTAGGAGGGAACAACTTCTACCAAGAAGGATGAAGACAAAGGAAAATCTCAACTTGCACCTCCATGCAATATGACTCACCTTGATGGACAGAAGAAGAGACATATGTATTATCCAAGGAAAAGAGTAAGGAGACCAGGAGACTTTCCCACCTTTGAGGTGAGATATGAAGAGCATGAACAAGAAGAACTCCTAGCTTTGGATAAACCCAAGAAGAAGAAGGACAAAAGCCAAGTGCAGTGTTGCCATTGCAAAGAGATGGGACACTATGCCAATGAATGTCCAGAGAAGAAGAAAAAGTATAAGGAAATTAGCCAAGTGTGGTGCAACAACTGCAAAGAGCTAGGCCATTATGTATCAACTTGTCCATAGAAGATACGTGAAGAACTCAACCTTGTTACATGTTACAATTGTGGTAACCAAGGACATTATGCAAGCAATTGTCCAGAAAAGATGAAGCACAAAGTAAACAAGCCTATGAAGGATCTCAGTCTTGTCACCTGTTTCAAGTGTGGAAACAAAGGACATTATGCAGATGTTTGCCCAGAGAAGTATCATCAAGACCCAAAGCAAGCCAAGATGTAATCTAGTTGGAAAATTTTTAAGGATGGTAGTATCCTAGTTGTTTTGAGCCAACTTATAACCTCTATCCTTCCCAAATCTCGGGACGAGATTTATTTTAAGGGTGGTATCCTGTCACATCCCAAAATTTTCCAAATTTTGTAATGTGAAAAATAAATAAACAAAATAAATAATTATTGAAATTTAGGGTCAAAAGAAACTTTTTGTTTCTAAAAGGAAACATTAAAACCCATCTTGAACAAACTTTGAATAATGTTTGAATCCAACTAAATTCAAATCAAGAGGAATGCATTCTTCATAAATGCATCTTGAAATTTAAAACATTTGGAAAATAAACCCAAACCCTAAAACCCTAATGGAAGAAAAACATTTCCAAGCTATCTCTAAGCCTATGGATTTGATCCATATAAAAATTGGTCAACCAACATTTATAAATGATCAAGAATGACAAATAGAAATATTATCAAACCATAGAAATTGGTTTCACTTAATTTGGAGCCATAGATAAAATCTTATGAATTTAATAAGATAAGGAAATTGAATTTCCAAAGCTAATAAAGCACCTATCTAAAATCCATACCAAATGGTGAGCAAATCCTAAAGGTATTTAAAAGGATAAATAAATTTTAAATAAGATTTTACAAATTGGAATCACCAACTTTGGATCTATAAATAAAAGATATGGATTTTATAAGATAAAGAAAGAAATATTAAATGAGGAATATTTACAGGCCAAATTAATAGCAAATGGAATATTTATAATCCAAATCCAAATAAAAGGATATAGAATTTTTAAATAAAATAAAATGGCATTAACCAAATTCTATTCCTATTTTGATGAAGACAAAAATCCCTGATAAAGAATGATTAATTAAATCATGGGAGAATAATATTTGAAATTTACCCAAGTGGAATAAAAGTTATTTAATTAACTTAAATAGTATCAAAGAAATCTTCTAAATAAAATTTATGGAATTAAAACCATATTTGATTTCATTGGAATAAAGACAAATACCCAACTTAAATGATTAATAAATCATATTAAAAATATTCCAAATAATTCAAAGTGAATTATTTGACACCCTAATAAATAAATAAAACCTACTGAAAGGATTTGGAAAGATTTAGATTTCAAATGGAGTTTGAAAACATTATTAAATCTTATTTGAATTAATACAAGGGCCTATTTTAAATAATTAATATATCCTAAAATGAATAAATATATTATTCTAAATTTGACTTCAGGATGAATTATTAATCAGTATTTAAATATACACAAAGTTTGGTTGAAGTTTGAATTCAAATAGTTGTTTGAAATGATTAAACAAAATCAAAACATAATAAAAGAAATGGAAAAAGAAAAATAAACAGGAGAAGGAAAAAAATAAACAAAGCAGCGAGCCCAGCAAATCCAGCCCACTGGCCCAGTTAGCCCATTTACCACTTCCGTGAGAAAACGATTCGCACTGAAGATTCGACCCGCTCCCTCACTGACGACTGGACCCCACCTTCCCCCTCTCTCTTTAGCTGACAAACGGACCCCATCGCCACCTCAGCGTCTTCCCCACCGCGACGACCGCACCCTCACCTCGCTGCCGTTTCTAGCCTGAATTCAAACGTGTTAATTCGCCTCAATTGCTGGAGTAAACCCCACTCCGACCACGCACACTTAAAGCGCCTCGCTCTCCTCCTCCTTTTCCCCCAGAAACCGCTCCTTCTCGCCACCAGGCTGTACCAATTGACCACTGCCAACCACCTGTTCCGACGAACCTCTCCGGCCAATTTCGGCACCGTCTGACCACCCCTCGCCTCCCAGTGCACGCGATCCTACTTCCCTTTCCCTGGTGCATCTCCTGGTGCCGATCTCTTGGTCGCGCATGCACCAGAGCTTCGGCAATGACATCGCCCGAGCGCCACCATCTCCTGCCACTCCTCCGGCGAACTCCCCAGGTAGCCTCCGTCCACCCTGACCTTCTCGTTGATGCTCCTGTAACCGTCACACTCACCCGCATCTAACTGTACCCTCCTCTTACCTTCTGGTGGACTTCAAGCTCGCCCCTGATGATGACAGACCGCACCCGATGCCAGGCACCTCTCCGGCGAGCAATTACGGTCAACCCCGTGCACCCCTGCTCTCCTACAACCATGTTGAGCATCAGCAAGCTCTTGCGGTTCTGGTAAGCTCCTCCCCTTGTTCCCTCGCTTCCTGTAGTCGCCGCGACGCCGTAGACAGAGCGCGCCGCCGCCACTTGCCACCGCCAGCGTCGCCACTCGATGGCTAGTGATTGTGCGTCGTAGGATTTAGATCCAATGCACGCGATAGAACTTAAAACGAAGAGGTACGTTTCGATATGAACCGTGTGTTGCAGCTAGATCCAACGCTCCACGTTGCTTGATCCGTGCAAACAGGTACCGACGAATCAAAACACGACGGGTGGCCTGTAAATTGTTTTAAAAACAGAAACTTGTCTACTAGTTGTTCGGTTTTGTAAAATTCATAACTTTTAATCCACACGTCCAAATTTTATGAATTTTATATCAATGGAATCATCAAAACAAACCCTACCTGAACATTTCTAGTCAAATAAAAATAATGTTATTATATTAAAATGCTTTTGGAGATAAACCTTTGGGAAATGGTTTGAATCAAACTCTCTGACCCTAAACACAATGTTTTATGAATTAAAAACATATTTGGTGAACCCCATAAAATCATTACTTTGCTAAAGGCATTTCCAACAAAAAAATTTATTGATGTGGTATAAAAATGGTTTATAAATAAAACCTTTTGCAAATGGTTTTAAAAATAAACACTTCACCATAAAACACTAACATTTGTGTTTAAGAATGTATTTGTCAAACACTAGAAAAACTACTTTGATTTCAACCATTTCTAACAAAAAAATGACTTAAAATGGCCATTTTCACTAACTTGATATCAAATGATTTTGCCACATTTACAAATGACCTTGCCACTTTTATAAATGACCAATAGATATTTTATGATGTCCATAACCTATTAGAAACCAGTTTTCAAAATAAAACAATTTTTTGCATGATTGCATGCATTGCTTTGTTTCTATTATTTTATGTGATGTTTGCTTGAATGGTAGATTGAATATTGCTTGCTTGATTGAATTGTAGTGGAAATTGAAGAGTGTGAATATTGCAAGATCAAGGAGTGAACTTATAATTCTCTACCAAAAAGGCAAGTGATGCTTCATACTTTGTCCCATTATTTTCACTATGCATTAGTGATATTTCTAAGTAGGACTTGAATGGAATTTTTGCTAAGTATAAACTATGCCATGGGAAATCCTAGTAGATGAAACCTTAGTAGAAATTTCCTAAGTTAAGATTCCTACTACTATCATGCTTAGCTTAGCTAGTAGAAAACAAGGGTGGAATATATTCATACTATGGAATATTTCTAAGTCAAGGACTTGTGTTTTGTTTAATAAAACAACTAAGTGAATGAATCACCTGGGTGGAATGGAAGGAATGGTTTGTGTTGAGTGGTTACACAAGGCCCATTTCTATAGTTTACCTTGTGTATCTCACTTGTGGATGGCCACCCAGGAACAAAGAGATTTGAGATGTCAAATGTTGAGAAGCTTCAAGTGCAGCCACTTGGCATTATGGGCTCTGCCTGGATCATATAGGTTGCAATAACTTAGCCAAATGGACAGTTGGTGGTAGGGGATGATAGGTTGGAACGCGTCCATTCTGGTCTAAGGGAAGGCTTCTGAAAGATCTTGTCTTGGTGAAACCAAGTCTTGTGGGGAAAGTGCACCACCTCTGTAGAGTGAAAAATCTAAGTACTTAGCCATGTCCCTGGCAATGGACAATTTGAGCATCAAGACATGGAAGCTATCAAGAATCTCCTCATCCCAATTTCTAAGTTAAAACTTGTGGTTGAACAAGGGTTGAAGGTTCACCAATTTCTATTGGTGATTCCTTGGGTGTTTTTGCCAAACCAAAAACTTAGTGTTTTCAAATGATAAGGAAAAACTATTTTGAGCAAAGCAAGCCTAAGCTCCACCTAGCCAAATGCATATAGATGATAGATTCCACTATACCACCATAGTATCACTTGCCAATACAATTCAAATGTATTGACCCTTGTGGCTGTAACTTATTATGTTGCAGGTTTGTTTGATGTTAGTGAAGTGTGTTGATTAGGATTACAAGTTTACAACCAACATGATTGCATGTGGCACTTTGAAGATGAAGGACCCCATGATATAGTTATTTCTGCTGCATTGTAATGAGATAGCCAAATGAGCTATGTAAGATGTAATAAATTATTTTATTCCTGGTTATAAAGTTGTATTATGACCTTTGTTTCTTGATATTACATCTTAACTGTGGATGCTAGCTATTGATCCAGGGACTAGCATTGTGAACACAGGGATATCTACCTTATTAAAGGTTGGGACCTCTACAATGGCTAATCTTCAGACTGTTGAGGTGTTGGTGTAGTGGTTTCTCTAGCATGTGGAGCTTATTGAGCTTGTGTAGATGAGGGATCTACTTGAGTAGAGCATTGTCCTTCCCAATCCTCCACAGGGGGTTCCTCAATGGGCAGAAAAATCTCACACCCATTTTCTTATGGAATCTTGGGGTATTTCAACATCTGCATCACAAACATCAAGTTGCCCCACATGGGAGCCATCATTTTACTCTAATACCACACTACAAGATTCTATAACAGTTCTAGAGAGCTTATTGTAGACTCTATAAGTGTCGGATTCGGCACCTTAACCAAAAAAAAATCCTTCAAAAGCCTTAGACTTAAATTTAGACAAATGGACTCCTTTAATGAGAAAGAAACACTTACAACCGAACACCAGGAAATATGATATGTTGGGCTTATTACCGATAAGTATTTCATATGGAGTCTTGTCCAAGATTTTGCGGAGGTAAAGTCGGTTTGATGAGTGACATGCGGTGGAAATAGCTTTAGCCCAGAAGTTGTATGGTGACTTGAATTCAGCCAACATAGACATTGCCATGTTCATTAGAGTCCGTTTTTTCCTCTCGGCTACACCATTTTGTTGAGGGGTGTATGCAACGGAATATTGATGTCTTATCCCCTCTTCACTTAGAAATTCATCCAGAGTGTAGTTCTTGAACTAGGAGCCGTTGTCGTTTCTAATTGCCAACATTGGGACATTGTGTTGACACTGAACTTGATTGGAAAAATCTATGACAGTTTGTTGAGTCTCACTTTTCAGCTTGAAGAAGTAGAGACATGTGTATCTTGAATAAGCATAAACTATAACCAGGAAATAGTTCTTCCCACCGAGGCTTGCATGAGACAGAGGACCAAAGATATCCACATGAAGTAGCTCCAAAATTCTCTTTGCTGATATAATAGTCTTCCTCTTGTGGGGAGAGTCATGCATATTTCCTTCAAGACATGCCCTACAAACACGATATTTGGCGAAGGAAACATTTTCTTTTAGTCCAAGGATATGGACACCCTTGTGACCATTTTGCAAAGTTCTCATATTGACGTGGGCTAGAGGGAGATGCCATAACTAGCCCACTAATACGTCGTAAATGTATCTATAATTTTTTATGTTCCATGCTTGTTTAGTATCAACTTTGCTTTGCTTTGTCTACACTTTGAGGTATTTTTATAAGTTTTCTGGAACTAACCTATTAACAAGATGCCATAGTGTCAGTTGCCTGTTTTCTTCTGTTTTTGGTTTTAGAAAGGCCAGAAAATAAATATTCTCGAAATTGGACAGGATGAAAGCCAAAGTCAATATATCATCGAGGAGAACACGAAGCCAGAAGATGAGACGGAGGAGGGCCTCAAGGGGGCCACACCCCCTGGCCGCGTGGCCAGGCCTAGCCCACGCCTGGGGGGTGCGGCTGCCTCAGGTACCCCCTCAGCCTCCCTCTTCGCCTATAAGAAGACACCGATACCTAAACCCTAAGTACCCGATCAATCTTCCATGAAACAGTTCGTACTTGCCGTCACCATCATCCCTAGATCGGGGGGATCTGAAGCTCTTCCCGACACCCTACCGGAGGGGAGAGATCATCCCGGAGGCCTTATTCATCACCATGCCAGCCTCCAATATGATGCGTGAGTAGATCCACCTTGGACTATGGGTCCATACAGTAGGTAGATGGTTGTTTCTGCTCCTTTGTGCTACCATGTTTACATCTTGTGAGTTCCGTTCATGATAAAGATCATCTATTTTGTAATCATACATGTTGTGTTTGCGGGGATCCGATGGATATTGAGATTACTTTGTCATATTGATTAATGATTCTATCTTGTTGATTTTATCATGTCTATGTTGTTTGAGATCTTGCAAGATCTTTGTTTCTAGTAGCTATCTTGGCCAAGTAGATGCTAGTGACTCCAAGAGGGAGTATTTATGCTCGATAGTGGGTTCATGCCTCTATTGAATCTGGGGAAGTGACAGAAATCTCTAAGGTAGTAGATGTGTTGTTGCCACTAGGGAGAAAACAACAATATCTTGTTCATGGAACAAGTGTATTGTTTACCTTACATACTTTTCTTAAAGCAGTTATCCATTGCTTGCAACTTAATACTGGAGGAGGTTCGGATGATAACCTGAAGGTGGATTACTAGTCATAGATGCAGTTCGATGGCGGTCTATGTATATTGTTTTATTGCCCAATCAAGTCTCATAGGATCATGAATGACTAGTATTGCATTGTTATGTCTTGCTCTATCCTGTCAATTGCCCTGTTGTAATTTCTTTACCCAGCATGTTATGTTATCTATCTTAAGGAGAACACCTCTAGTGAATTGTGGACCTCGGTCCAATCTTTACCCTTGATACATCTTGCGGTGACCCAGCATACCACTGCATGATGTAGTATACTATAGTCTTGGACATAACACCAATGGAACACCGTTCACTAGTATTACATACCTCAGAATACTAGTCACTAGTATTACATAGCGGGTCCAATACATGGCTAAAGGTTACAACTCACTCTTTACACAAGATCCAGAGAACACTCTAGGTTAAAGAGAGAGAAAGAACTTCTTACAAAGAAGAATCAAAGATGAACATCGCAAGAACTAGTATGCTATTAAGACTAGTATTTTAACTAAAGGGTTGGCATTGCTACTATTGCAATACTCTACAGAATTAGGTTCTTGACTAGAGATTATATTTCTATCTAATCAGTAATTCTGTCTTCACTTGATTTGATGTATATGTTGACTTCCTTGACTTCATTGAAGAGCTTTGGTTTTGGATGACGAGTCCTAGAGCATAACTTGATGTGGATGTTGTCTATTCCGGCTTTAGAATCTAGCAAGGGTTAAGAAGATACTTTGAGTATGAGCGTACTCAGCAAATTCACTAGAAAAGGAGTGTTTTATGCACTATAACTACAACCACAGACCATAGGTTTTAGGCCATGCAAGTTTTCTTAAAACATTTCTTCAAAAGTTGCTTTTATTCTGAAAAACTATGTTCGTCGGCATTCACGGGTTTACCAGAACTTTCATGGAGTTCCTTTCTCGCCGCGTTCGCAGCTCCTTCCCGGAACAGGGAGTAACAAGTTACAGTTCTTACACTCTACAGAGGTGCGTCACTTTACCCATGAGAGATCAACTCTTTGTTGCACAACCGAGTAGCTTATTCCCGTCCACAATTCCATGATGTGGGGCCTAGAAGATGATCCAAGCCAATCACTGCCCCCTTCGCGACCTCGCATGCCTCCTTGGTGTACACCATGCCCACATATTGAATTACGACAATGGTTTGTAAAAACAGTTAGATGCCAGAACTATCGTGGGACATTGAGGGTTCCCACCCATATGCTGCATATCCTCTATGAATTACCAATTAATATGCACGCTACAAGGATAACAGCCACGACCTGCACATCCGGCTTCACGCGAGAGGAAGAAGATACATCTGACTTCTTCGTCCCATTCCAAATCTCATGGTTAACGCGTAATATACGGCGCAAGAATCACTGGCGATATTGGTTGTTAAGTCCTAGGTGATATAGTTCTGAACAGTGGTATTCCAACTGTCAGATTTACTAGATTAGACGATCACCCTGGATAAGTAACCAATACTTCACAATATTATAGAAAATAGTGTTTTCTGACCTTTTTCAAATGCAGGTGATGACAACACTGGATTTGTAAAATACTTTACCTAAAATAAACAAAGGACATGAGCAAGTGTGAACTTTCCTTTTGTGATTGCAAGATTATGCACTCATGGTCTTCAAGATAATATAAGATCCAAAATCTGAAATCATCATCATTGGTCCGGTAAGGACTAATGTTTAAAGAAGCAATATGTTCTTATGCATAAGTAATGTGATGCACGTTATAAATGCAAATCCCGGGGATAACGTGGTTCTAGGGTTTGGATTCGGAAATGGTTACTTTAAAATGTTTTGTCCTTTTAGATAAGTTTCACACTTGTGCTTCTTATTAGGGCTTGTGAGTGTGTGTGAACAACACATATTTATGCAGCAATAAAATATACACCTATGAAGTGTTATTCAAGATTGCTTATATAAGAGTTCTTGTTTGAAGTGGCAAAAATAATAACATTTCAAGAAAAGATTTCTTTTCTAAGGTCAATCTTTGTGATTAGTTAGTGGTGGTCGATGTTATTTGTGCTTGCTTGAATAGTTTGGCTTGAGATGCTTTATAACTTAACTAGTTCAAACCAAAGTTAACTATAAAACATATAACAATGTTTATAGTGTTATAATTAGATTCTTGTAGACCAAAGTTAACTTTAAAACAAAGATAGTTTGAAAGTATAATTTTTATAACCTCTGTACCTGGTGTACTTGGTAATGTTGCTTTTAGGTTACTTAAGAATGGTTATTCTTCTATTTAAGTAGTGATCTCTTAATTTTGTAGTGGAACAAGATTTATTTTTTCCTTATAAAGGTATAATTATGGTTTGTGGATAAATAAATAGTACTAGTGACTACTCATGAATTATTCTTGGATTTAGTCTATTATAAAGTTGTACTTGGTTGATATACCATTCTTGAAGGTTCTATAATTATTAGAGATCTTTTTAAAATATGATTTATTCATATAGTAGAAGGATATCAATATAATAGTATTTCTAATGTTTTGAATCATTATGACTTTATAGTACTATTCAAGACATTTATTTATTAGACTTTATTAACTAATTATAGAAATAATAACAATTTTTTATTTATCCTTATATGTATTACCAATTAAGTAAATAAGTTTAAATTTGAGTTATTAAAGTATTTGAATTTTTATTTAACTCAAAAGTGGAATATTAGATTTTTAACATGTAGATATTATTTTTGTGATCATTTTGGTATATTAAATTTATTTTCGTGATTTATAAATAATAAGATATTATTTTTATAAGATTTATTACTTATAAATACTTAATTATGTTGAATTATAATGTATGATTATAATTTTAAATTATAATTCTTATTTTCTAAGATTTTTGGTATTCTATTTATATTTTTTAACATTTACCATTATTAAAATTTGAATTACCAAAGTTTTATTACTTATATAACCTTTATTAAATTATATTTAATTAAATAATCATTATATTAATATTTGATAATAATTTTAAGTTGTAGATTTTATTTTTCTACAAATTTTCATATATTATACACATTTTCTGAATTATAAATCAAGTTATCACTTAAAGAAGATTTAACCATTTATTTAATTTCTGGAATATTAATAATTGAGCTTATAACATTTTATTTATTTCTTAATTAGGAATTAACTTTTTACACCGCACCAACACCTAGCCCAAGTCACTAACCAGTGGGCCTATGTCCACCTCAGCTCTCAGGTTAGTAAAATGTATTTGTTACCGACCCTGTCTATCCCCCAGACAATATGACATATGGGCCCAAGGCCATGTCATCAGCCACACGAGAAAAAGACTGGTCAAACACGTTGACGTGGCTAGGGTGACGCAAGCATGATGCCATGCTGACATCAGCCCGGCCTCCACCACCAGAGGATGGTCGCCGGCGGCGAACCACTGTGCTCTGGTGGACAAGATCGATGCTAATGGATAGAGGGAACCAAGGCGAACCTATTGGTGGTAAAGCCGCTACCTAAAGGTCACCGGAAATACACCGGGGACGAGCTTCTGCGGCGGCCAGCGGTGGTGCTCATCGAATCAAGGTCTACGGTGCGAATTAGCAAGCGAATTTAGGGTTCAGAGACGCGTAAGCTTACCCTGATGACGATAGAGAGGTCGATGAGACTTGGGAAGGCGTGACAACGGCGAATCGACGATAATGGCCACGGAGGCCGATGAAAAGGAATGCTCGATTTCACAAGATTCCCGGTGCGCGGGCTTCCGTTCTTGGTCCTAGGTGAATCAGACCACGACGGCGCATCCAACGGTGGCTACCACGAGGCGAGGAGTGGTCGGATTTGGCTGGAACGACGAACTCCGACGAACTACGGTTTCGGGCAAGGAAGGAAAATGGGTCTAGAGAGCGAGATGGAAGATGAGATAGGTATGAGAAGATAGAGGAGGATGCGACAATATTATCTACTCCTCCAAGGGACGGCGGCACACATCATAGCGCGATGGTCGATCGACGGCGGAGCACCAGCCAGCGAGCTGCTTCCAGTAGGCGAGGTAGACGACGAAGTTGATTTTGTGGAAAAAACCCTGGTGTTTCTTTCTTGTTAACCCATAGTCCCTCTTCGGTCCCACCTGTCAGCCAGAGGCGAGAATGAGCTGGGTTGGTTTGTTGGGCCGTTGTGGGCTGCACAGGGGCGACAGGTAAGCAGGTAGGAGTTGGGCCACGACCAGGTCTTGTATTTTATTTGTCTTCCAATTTTCTATTTTATGTTTTCCTTTTCAAATTTGTATATAATCTTTAATTTGAACTTCTTTGTAGAATTAATTTGCTGGATAATTGTAGTAATACTAAAATATTTTTAGTATCATTTGTGAACTTTTATTATATAATCTTTTTATATTTCTTTTATTTTCTCTACAAGAACCCCTTTTAATATTTTGTAGAAGCTTTTCATATTATTTTTCTTTCCACTTTTAACCATGGATTTATTGAATGATATATTCTTATATGTTTATAAAACTTAACTCTAGTTGGCTCATAGTTTGAATAGAAATTTTTATATGTATAATGATCCTATAGACATTGATATGGTTATTACTACTTCCATTGACTTGGAAAATGACCATGTATATATTCCATTATGATAAATAAAGAAGTTTAGGGTTCTTAACTTAAGCATATTGTCTTCTGTTTGTGATATTTGATGACATAACCTTTTTAAAATAGAAAGTTACATCTAAAATGTTTTATATAAAGGAATTGGTAATTATACTCTTAAGCACATATAATTATGATGGTTGGAATTGACAGATATGTGCTTATGTGAAAGAACATGTGGGCCCCCATGTGTGGTTTTGGTAATTAATGACAATCTCTATGGACTAATGCTTGTATCAAGTTGTACTTGTAGGAATTGTCCATAGGCAATGCTTGGACCATATGTTGGCTTCAAGGCTTGGAGAAGAACAAAGTGAAGAGGATCAAGTGGTGACCAAGGTGTTCAAAGAGTGATCCACAGATTGGTCATGTGAGAGTTAAAACTATGAAGATCTCATGCTTAAATCTTGCCAACCTCGGTGATCATGGATCGATGAAGACAAGGTTAAAGTAAAGGTTTCCCCATGTTGTATGGGGGAGTTACTTGCAAGTATTCATCAAGCAAGTGCGTACAAGAGCAATCAAGAAAGGTGTTCCATCTTGAGAAGGACAAGACTGTTTACATCATAATCAAGTGGAATATGCGCAAGGCAAAGGTATGATCTTGATAGGGTTTCTTTCTTATCGGTCTCGGGATGTTAGTTGGGGAGAGCGGTTTTTAGGATAGATAACCGTACTATCAAGAGGGGCTATCAAGTGAGTAACTCGATCATATCGTTCAGAGAGAGCTCAAACCTTTGCATACTTTGCATCATCCTTTCTTGGTTGTTATTTGTATCTTATCCATGTGAGGTTCTAGAGCTTTTTGTAATATTCATAACAAGCCCTAGTTCATCAAAAACGGATTTCCCCTTTATATCTTATTGCGTTTTTGATCTTGGAGGTTTTACCGGTTTGTCTTTTCAAGATAGGTAAAACCTTCCATTATTTGGATCTTATCCATATGAGGTTCTAGAGCTTGTGGTAATATTCATAACAAGCTCTAGTTCATCAAAAACAGATTTCCCTTTTATATCATATTGCGTTTTTGATCTTTGAGGTTTTCCGGTTTCTCACCAAGAGAGGTGTCTCACTTTATAATACATGAAATGTTCTCTCTTGGTGGTACCTCTTGTTGTCCTCTTTCCAACAAAATTGGTTTCGGGTCAATCGGAGTTTCCAAACTCTAGATATCGCCATTTGAAGTTTGCCTCTTTTTTGGTCCAGACCGGAGTCTCCGGTCTGCGTGGACCGGAGTCTCTGGTGTGGTCCGAAGTTTCCGGAACTATCTCCGGTGGTGACTTCAGAATCAGGGCTGGGACATACTGTAAGGGGGTCCGGAGGCAGGTCCGGAGGCTACCCCGGAGTCTCCGGTGTTGGCTCAGTCCAGAGTCTCCGGTGTTGGAAGACCGGAGTCTCCGGTCTTGTTGGGTCATGGATGGCCCAGGTCATTCAGATGGGCGGTCCGGATATTGGCCAGAATCTCCGGTATAGACCGGAGTCTCTGGTCTAACTTTTCCCCAACGGGCAGAAAACGGTCAGAAATCTGTGGGCCTATAAAAAGGGGCCCTTCTTCCCCAACGTCCTTGCTCGAATTTTAGAGGCTTTCTCCTCCATTCTTGACCCTCTTGAGCTTGCTCCCGCTTCGATCCCTCCATTGATTCTTGCATATACTTTAGGGATTTGAAAGAGGAGATCTAGATCTACAATCCCACCAATCCATCTCTCCTCTAAGTGAGGGGAACATCTTGGGATCTAGATCTTGGAGTCTTTTGTGGATTTCCTCCATTGTTCTTCCTCTCTTATTCCCCCACAATCTTTTGTATCTTTGGTGGAATTTGCGAGAGAAGGATTTGATCACTACTTGTGTTCTTGCCATTGCATTTGGTGCATCGGTTTGAGTTCTCCCCGGATGATTTGGTGAGTGAGAGTTGAGAAGCTTTTTACTCTTGGGTTCTTGGAACCCTGGACGGTTTGTTGGTGTTGCAGGTTGTGGCCTTGGTGGCGTTTGTTGGGAGTCTCCAATTAAGTTGTGGAGAAGTGCCCCAACCTTGTGAGAGGTTCCGGTTCCCACCGACAAGTGCACCGACACACCGGAGAATAAGGGAGGCCTTTTGTGGCGTTGGTGGTTTGATACCACCCCCTCTCCAACGAGACGTACTCCATGTTGGGAGGAACTCGGTAAAATATCGTTGTCCCCGCGTGCCTTGGTTATCTCTATACCCGAGCTCTTTACTTATGCACTTTACATTGTGATAGCCTTCGTGCTTGAAGTAATACATATCTTGCTATCACTTTGTTGCTTTTATTGCTTAGCATAAGTTGTTGGTGCACATAGGTGAACCTTAGTTGTTCTAGGTTGTGCTTATCAAAGTAAACACTAGTTTTATTCCGCCTTTGTTGATCCACTCTAGGAAAAGTTTTAATCGCCTATTCACCCCCCCTCTAGGCGACATTTGTATCCTTTCATTATGTGATTTGCTATAGGAAGATATTACTATAAAGTGTTATAGATATAAGATAATGGATCAATAACCTGAAATGGATATTATGTTTGGTTTAAGATGTAGAGTTGGTTGTTTACCAAGAATGTCTATCTTCCATAACTCACAATCCTGGATTTCTAATTAAGGAATTCCTTTCCTAGATATACTATTTCTTCCTAACTATCTTCATTATTAACATGATGAGCTTTACTTCACAAAAATATTCTTATTCACCTATTATTCTTCTAAACTCATTGATAAATCTAATGAGCTTGACATTGAAGCTTTTATAGTTTCCTTATATTCATTCTGAATTATATCCACTACTCTACTATTGATAACCTTCCATCCAACAAGTAGTTCCTTCAAACTCCACTCATAATCTTCCTTAATCATCCATCACTAATATTTCTTCATCAGATGTATGTATGTATCCAACTATCTTTCTCTAAGGCTTACTATCCTTTAAGATGAATAACACTTCTTCCATAACCCTATGCTAAACTAGCTTTAATTGAATAATATCATCCTACATTTACTTTACTCCAATAACTCACACTCCAACCCTACATTATATTTATGTGGCTTGTAATGACTACTCTAGGATAACTTATCTCTACTAGGGTTTCAATCATGTTCTAACCACCAATATCTTTTATACTAGATATAGGTAGACCATCCTGGTGAGTAAGGCATGATCAATATAATATTTTGATCCTTTATGGTTTAGGTTTCCAGTTGGCTAATCAAGGCTTCATCAGTATAACCTTACAGTTGTATTATAATTATCTTCTGTTTAGCTCTATTGGATTAAGAGATATAATTCATTGACTATACCTACTTGATCCAATAGGACTACTCCTGGTAACTATCTTCAGACTTCATCCTTGTAATATTCTTTACTACCATATGATTGGGTAATATAAATAATTCTTCTATTTATCTAGGAGGGATTTTAACTCCATCAATTATCCTATTGATTGGATTATTTTCAATCATTCCTATCCAATAGATGACATCTTAAACTAGCATCACTATTTACCTCTTCTTACTTCTTTCTTTATAAGCCTTAAGTGAATGCTATAATAAGAACAAGAGTTGATAGGTCAAGAACTGATAGGTTAAGAATTGGTGAATCAATAGTTGATTACTCAATATTAATGAACAACAATTATAGGGATAGGATTCAATAGAGATGATAAGGATTGATATGGAAAGAAAGATATATGCTGAATGATCTTGACTTAGTCTCTTTCCAACCCAAACTCATTAAAGAGTTAAAGTTAGGTATTACTATGACACTCATAGTAAGAATAGATAAGAATAAGATAGGTCAGGATTAGTCATTACATTTATATTACTTTAGTTTGTAATATTAACTTGGCACTTATGAATTGTTGTGCTGAATATGATGATAGAATCCCTTAAGGATCATAGATTAATTATTTAAGCAATGTATTACGAGTGGCATTTTATTATATTTGATCTACCCTTAGATCAAATCATATTTACCCAAATAAGGTTTTAGCAAGGGTCATATTGAAACTTATCGCAGTCAACTTGATGATCTGCTTCAATTCTATCAAGTTAAGAGAAGCTTCAATCACTTTGACAAGTTTTGTTTAAAAGCGCGAAAATTATTCGGATTTTCTATGCATGAATGCTATGCACACATCTGGGTTCAACTTATTTTTAAGCTCTAATGCTGGGATGTTACACATCTTCCACTGTTACTGTTTACTTTCTGCAAGCCACCATTAACTTCCACACCATATAGTTAATCCTTTGTTTTCAGCAAACTAGTGAGATTGACAACCTCACTATTCGTTGGGGCAAAGTCTTGAGTTTGTGTTGTGCAGGATTCCAAGTTGCTAGCAAAACCTTTGATTCGTTTCCTTCCTCCTACTGGTTCGATAACCTTGGTTTCTTACTGAGGGAAAACTAATTGTTGTACACATCATACCTTCCTCTTGGGGTTTCCCAACGAAGCTCTAGAGTGATCTGAGCCGCATCAAGAATGTTTTCTAGCACCGTTACTGGGGAGTTAAGGACGGCTTCACAAGGGGAGTCCTTCATAACCTTTCTCTTTACTTTGTTTTTGTTTTCCTTAGTTTCTTTTGCTTTGTTTTGTTTGCTTCCTTTTATCAAAAATTGCAAAACATAGTTTCCTTAGTTTTGCTTTCTCTTATCAAAAACACAAAAAAATCAGTTCTTGCTCTAGTTCACCATGTTGGTCCCTAATTTCACCTTGAAATACCTTTCAATAGGTAGTGGCTCTATAATTGGTAAAGAAAATATTGAAAAATTCTTTAATCATGTTAGCAAACATGAGGATATTGAGCAAAGATCCTTAGCAGAACTTGCTCCTAATTATGAAATTGCTCCAGTGATGGCGCTTTGTTGATGTGGGAGTTTCTTCTTCTTCGTTCTCTGGCAACGACGCCAGAAAACTTATTGATGGAACCTGAAAGCGTTCGTCGGAAAACCCCAAGAGCAAGGTATGATGCAGCACAGCAGGAAGTCTTCCCTCGGTAAGAATCCGAGGTTATCGAACCAGTAGGAGGAAGGAAATGTCTCAAAGGTATTGCAAGCAACGTGGAAACCTACAAAACACAACCTCAAGACTTTGCCCCAACTAACAGTGAGGTTGTCAATCTCACCGGTTGCTGTAACAAAGGATTAACTGTATGGTGTGGAAGGTGATGATGGTTTACAGCAAGTAAACAGTAACAGTGGAAGATGTATCAATGGTAAAGATTGGACCGGGGTCCATAGTTCACTAGAGGTTCTCTCCTTAGATAAACAAACATGGTATGCAGGGTAAACAAATTACAGCAGGGCAATTGACAGGACTGAGCAAGGCATAACAATGCAATACTAGACATAAAGATCCTATGAGATTCGATTGGGAAATACAACAATATACATAGACCGCCATCCAACTGCATCTATGACTATAAGTCCACCTTCAGGTTATCATCCGAACCCCCTCCAGTACTAATTTGCAAGCAACAGACAACTAATTTAAGCAAAGTGTGTAAGGTAAACAATCCACTTGTTCCGTGAACAAGAGACCGTTTTTTCTCCCTAGTGGGAACTGCACATCTACAACCGTAGAGATTCTGTCACTTCCCTTGATTAAGTAGAGGCATGAACCCACTATCGAGCATAAATACCCCCTCTTGGAGTCACTAGCAACTACTTGGCCAAGATAGCTACTAACAACGGAGATCATGCAAGATCACAAACAACACAGACATGATAGAATCAATAAGACAAAACCATTAATCAATCTGACATAGTAATCTCAATATCCATCGGATCCCAGCAAACACAACATGCATGATTACAAATACATGAGATCTTGATCATGAATGGAGCTCACCAAATCTAGACATGAAAGCACAAGGAGGACATACAACCATCTAGCTACTACATGGACCCATAATCCTAGGTGGAACTACTCCATGCTTCATACCGGAGGCTGGCATGATGAAGAAGAAGGCCTCCGGGATGATTTCCCCTCCGGCAGGGTGCTGGGAAGAGCTTCAGACCCCCCAATCTAGGGACGATGGTGGCGGCGGCTACAAACGGTTTCGTGGAATATTGATCAGGTGCTTAGGGTTTAGGCATCGGGGGCTTCTTATAGGCGAAGATGCAAGGATGGGAGGCGGCCAGGGGGCCCACACCCTGCACAGTCACAGGCCCACCTTGGGGGTGTGGCCACCCTGTGGCTCCCCTCTGTCTCTCCTCTAGACTCCATGTTCTCCTTGGAGAAATTTTGACTTTGGCTTTTGTCCCATCCAATTCCGAGAATATTTCATTACTAGCTTTTCTAGAACCAAAAAACACCAGAAAACAGGCAACTGGCACTATGGCAACTTGTTAATAGGTTAGTCCCAGAAAACTTATGAAAAGAACCTCAAAGTGTGGACAAAGCAAAGCAAAGTAGATACTAAACACGCATGGAATTTCAAATATTGTAGATACGTTTCCGACGTATCAAGCATCCAGCAGCTTAACTCCTGCTCGTCCTCGACTAGGTAAGTGATAAAAAGAATAATTTTTGAGGTGACATGCATCATCAAAACCAAGATCAAACCATTTGCAAGCATTGAAAGCTGGGATCAAAGAACTCTAAACATGTGCATGAAAGATGGAGTTCTAATAGTAAGACAAAGTAACTATGCATGGAACATGAAAAACTACAAACAAAGATCATGAATAACATGCATTGAAAAACATTTGTTTTTTCACATACAGAAACATGGCATAGTGGCATTCAACTTTTCCCTCATAGAGTATCAAATAGATGCATATGACATATTCAAAGTTCATAAGAGTGACTAGATACAAATAGCACAAGAACAAGCAATACAACAATATGCATCAATCAATAAGTTTTGGGACAATACACATAGAACTAAGAATGGCAACTATGCTCTCTTAACTGGTGCCTAAAGGTAGAATGTGGAGACTCAATATAATAGTGGAAGAAAGGCCCTTCATAGGGAAGCAGGGATTTCAAGTTTCAAAAAGAGCTTCCAAAAATTATGGTACTTGTTAGCTTTCAGCCTTCATTGCCCCTATCATAAGCATCTTGAGGTGATTAAGGTTAAAGTGAAAGAACTATGGAGTACATGCTTGACAAAGTATAAGTTGGTAATCTCATGTCCCTTGAATACGAGGGCCACTACTCATGCTACTCAAGTTTAGTTACTTGCAAGTTCTTGTCATAGAAAGTACATGTGTATCATAGAGAACCGCCAACGGGGTTCCCCTTGCACATGGTAGAGGAGCTTTCCCATAACCAAAATGACAAGGCAAGCAGACAATGATAATCTCAGCATTCTTCTTATTCACCATGGGAATATGGTGCTTTTTCTCTCTTTTCTCTTTTCTCAGTATGTCTCTTTTTTCTCAATCTCTTTTTTTATAAGAAGAATGCTTCATAGATGTCATATGGTGATGCTGCAAGTTTCCACCATGATTAGGCATGGCTTAGGCTAGAGTCCCTGGCGTTTCTCTAACACAAAATACATAACTTCATGGACTTACAAGCTCCCCTTTCATTTCACACCGAAGACATCCATAGACAAAAGAGCATGATATCAACTGTGTACAAAGTACAAGTGAATTGTTGAACGCATTCCCCATGAAAGCATGGTTCTGCTAATTCCAACGTATAAGTGCAATCATATACAACATATATGACACAATGGTTCAAGTTTATTAGGTGCAAGTAATATAAAGTGTGCCATCAAGTTCGTGAGAGATTTAGTCACTAAGTTTTCACATAACAAAATACTTTTTAATTGGAAGATAGCTGAAAACAAGAATATACTTGGAATGGTGTAACACACCATGCACAGGAATTTATAGTTGAAACTTTGGAATAACTTGGTTTCTTGGGAGTTGGAAGCATGAGTAGAACTTACTCATACAAGTGGAGGCTAGCAAAAGACTGGGAGCAACCAACTAAGAGAGCAATAATGGCCATAATCATGAAACATTACTAATCAAAGCATAGAGTGGTACTACAAGTCAAATACTAAATGATCATAGATGTTATGGTGACTTGTTCATAGTCATAACATGGTGTTAGCATGTGCCAAGTCAACCCAAACAAAACATCAAAGGAGAATACCACAATACTATACTTTTGTATGATAAAACAACACATGATTCTTTCAAGGCACCCTAAGCAATCCCAATTGTTTGGAACAAGTCATGCTACAACAATAATCACTAGTCATAAGGTCAAAACAACACCTAGCATGACATGCTAAAGTCAAAGTCACAGTCAAAGCAAGATCATATTGCACTTTCAAGCAAGAACTTTCTACTCCTCTCCAACACCAATCAAATTATTTGAAACAACACAGCGAGAATGGGGGTCTAAACTTCTTTATTAAAGCAAACTAAATAAACGAAAACTAAGATGCTCCAAGAACAACACAACAATGCATGAAACAAAAAAATGAAGTGTCTAGAAAGACCTGAGCTTTTTATTGATGAAGAAGGGGATGCCTTGGGCATCGCCAAGCTTTGACGCTTGTACCTCTTGGATATTTCTTGGGGTGACACCGGGGTGGAATCCCCAATCTTGAGCTTTTGTCCATTCTTCATCTCATTATATCATTCTCTCTCTACACCTGAAATTTTTCCTTCATACAAAACTTCACACAATCTTCATTAGCAACATTAGTGTATTCAGAAGATTATAGACCCTTGGGTTTGGCTTTAGAACAGAAAAAGTTTCACTAAAAACACAAGATACTGAAGCAACTTACTTTAAAAAGCTCAATTCCCCAAAATAGAACTCAAAAAGAAATCGATAAGAAGCAAATGCAAATAATGGCAGAAATCTGTCAAAACAGGCCACCAGGCAGAAACCGATTTTTTTGAAGACCTTATGTTTCTCAAATAAAAAACAATTGAACTAACTAAACTTAGCTAACATACTAGGGGATTTATTCATAAATTTTCAGCTTAATACGACTTACAGAGACTCCTCACGAATT
The DNA here is from genome assembly GCA_910589765.1 of Avena atlantica. NCBI lineage: Eukaryota > Viridiplantae > Streptophyta > Magnoliopsida > Poales > Poaceae > Avena > Avena atlantica. The sequence continues at coordinate 56,738,968 of OU342739.1, read as the reverse complement.
TTAATGGTGGAGGACAGAAATCTGTTTCGGGACAACAATTCCCCAAATCTTACTTCCCTCTCATTAGAGGTCATTCTTGGCACAAAAGGCAAACAAAAAGGATAAGAAGAGGTAATTACTGAAGTAATAACTTCCAAGACTCAAGAAAACTCTTGGGTTATCTCCCAACAAGTATTTTTCTTTAACGCCTTTAACTTAGGCACAAGAAGCAAGAAAATCAAGTATTTTCAAATGAAGAAGCATTAAGATCAAACCTTGCTTTCAAAGGAGGAGCAAAAAGCAACTTCTTGATGTCTATGCACTTCTATTCTTGTAGACAGTTGTTGGGCCTCCAAGCAGTGGCGGCGCCAGGAAATAGCTAGAGGGTATTTATTTTATAAAAAAATTGGTCTTAGTGTACAATATGAACTATGAGAATTGATAGGATTAGCAAAAAAATAGTATATAAGAGTAACAATTTTTTATTAAAGCCACAATTCATAAATCATAAGAGATAATATGATAATTTTATAATAACAACAAAGTACCAATCTACTATAATAGCACAAAACATTTTCGAATTGAGGCATTACCTCTTTGTGACCGCCTTGTTGGAAGAGATTGATGACATCCTCTTATCCTGATCATGAGAACTACTTGATTCAACCACTGTTTAATTCGGTGTGACTGTTTCGTTTCTCCTTTGGCTTTTGAAGCTTTATCCCACAATGCAAATATGATACTGCCAGCAGCACTCTCCTTCTTTATCTGGATTGCAAGAAACCAAGAGAGGAATAGTCAATATGTTTTTGCTAATTGCTAGTAATGGATATATAGAAAACAGAATCTGCTAGCTAGTAATTGATAGATATTACAACACCGAATATGTACTCCCTCCGACACATATTAGTTGACTTAAATTTGTTTAGATTTGGATAAATCTAGACACTATTTAGTATATAGGTTCATCAAAATTTTGACAAATCCAAGCCAGTCAACTAATATGGGTCGAAAGGAGTACTAGCAATTCGTACTGAAGTTCAGAAATTAGAAACATCTAGGCATATACTAAGAAATCTGAAAAATAAAGACTAAAGAGGAGGGAGGAGGGGAGAAACAGGGAAACGCACCTAGCCCTGGCATCATAGTCCGCTGCCATAGGCTCCTGCAGCTGCTCCGCCGCTTCCCGCATGCATGCCACTAGCCGCCGCTCGTCCAGACGGGGGGGGGGGGGGGCTGCTGCACCACCGCTTCCTAGCCCTAAGTCGATCGCCTGCGAGGAGGTCAGGTGCGTGTGGGCTGGGATACATATTGACTACATGTACTATTTTCTTTTCTCAGATTCTTTGGTATTCACAGGAATACAGGGGAATACCCCCAGCGCCACCCAAACCTCCAAGTGCAGAGGTTTGTAGAACAGCAGCAAGTTTCCCTTAAGTTGATTACCCAAGGTTTATCGAACTAAAGGAGGAAGTGGTCAAAGGTATTCCCTCTCAAGCAACCCTGCAATCAAGATACAAGAAGTCTCTTGTGTCCCCAACACACCCAATACACTTGTCAGGTGTATAGGTGCACTAGTCCGGCGAAGAGATAGTAAAATACAAGTGGTAATGGTGCCAGAAAATAGCTTCTGACTTGTTGTTGACGTGGGGTAACATGTGTGAGTGCCAGAAAATAGCTTGACGGTGTGGAGTACTAAAGCAAGCAAACATGCAACAGATCTAGTAGCAAACGGTGTTTCAATGTTTAGAAACAAGGCCTAGGGATCATAATTTCACTAGTGAACACTCTCTCATATAAATATCCTCTCTTCATGATACTACTCTTAACTACTCTCCGGTTGGACACTCTAATCCATGGTAGGGCTATAACAGCACACCTCAAAGTCCGCCTTCCCCAATCTAGATAACCCCACACTGTCACCTTGAGCGCTAGAAGGTTCCAACAAACACCACAATTTCATAGAGACATCCAACTCCAAATATAACTCATAACAAATATTCAATCTAGCCAAAGTGCCATACACGGTATGCCCACTGTCACTTTCACACACGTGGGGAAAAGCATAGATCTATTAAAGCACAAAGATTATTTATGTAGACTCAAGCCTAAGTGCCACCATGGCGTGCACGCTGTCACTTTCACACACATGGCGAGAGCAGAGATCTAATGAAGCACTTGAGTAGCAAGGTAGATCTACTTGATTACAAAGCTCATGACCACAAGATCATGCATAGCGAGAGAGATGAACACATAGCTAGCGGTAGAGCCCTTAGCCTCGAAGGAGAACTACTCTCTCATCATCATGGGAATCAGCAACGGTGATGGAGATGGTGGTGGAGATCTATGGAGATGGATCCGAGGGCACTTCCTGTCCCGGCAGGGTGCCGGAACAGAGACTTTCTGTCCCCCGAATCTCCCCTTCGGTGGCGGCGGCGCAGCGGAACTTTTTCTGGAAGTATGATGGATGATTTAGGGTTTTCTCCCCGGGGGATTCTTATAGGCGAATAGGTGAGGCTGGGAAGCAACCAGGGGACCCACACCCTGCCTAGGCGCGGGCCCACCCCTGGCCGTGCCTAGGGGGTTTGGCCACCCTGGTTCGCCTCTCCATCTCTCCTCTAGACTTCGTGTCGCCCACGGTAAAATATTGACTTTGTCTTTTGTCCCGTCCAATTCTGAGAATATTGATTTTCTGCCTTTCTGGAACCAAAAAAAGAAGAAAACAGGCAACTGGTACTGTGGCAACATGTTAATAGGTTAGTTCCAGAAAAGATATAAAAACACCTCAAAGTGTAGACAAAGCAAAGAAAAGTATATACTAAACAAGCATGGAACATCAAAAATCATAGATACATTTCCAACGTATCAAGCATCCCCAAGCTTAACTCTTGCTCGTCCTCGAGTAGGTAAGTGATAAAAAGAATAATTTTTGAGGTGACATGCACCTTCACAATAAAGATCAAACCATTTTCAAGCATTGAAAGATGGAATCAAAGAACTCTAAACATGTGCATGAAAGATGGAGTTCTAACAATAGGACAAAGTAACTATGCATGCAACATGAAAGGCTACAAACAAAGATCATGAATAACATGCATTGAAAAACATTTGTTTGTTTCACATACAGAAAACATAGCATAGTGGCAATCAGCTTGTCCCTCATAGAGTAGCAAATAGATGCATAGGACACCTTCAAAGTTCATAAGAGTGACTAGATACAAGTAGCACAAGAACAAGAAATATCAACAATATGCATCAATCAATAAGTTTTGGGACACTACACATAGAACTAAGAATGACAACTATGCTCTCTTAATGATGCCTAAATGTGGAAGGTGGATACTCTATATAATAGTGGAATAAAGGCCCGTCATAAAGGGAAGTAGGGATTTCAAGTTTCAAAAAGAGCTTCCAAAAATCATGGTACTTGTTAGCTTTCAGCCCTCATTGCCCCTATCATAAGCATCTTGAAGTGATTAAGGTTAAAGTGAACAAACTATGGAGTATATGCTTGACAAAGTATAAGTTGGCAATATCATGTCCCTTGAATACGAGGACCACACCTTATGCTACTCAACTTCAGTCACTTGTAAGTTCTTGTCATAGTAAGTAGATGTGTATCATAGAGAACCGCCAACGGGTTACCCCTTGCACATGGTACAGGAGCTATCCCATAACCAAAATGGCAAGGCAAGCAGACAATGAGCATCTCAGCGATCTTTTTATTTGCTATTTACATAGGTTTTTATTGAGGATGCTTCACAGATTGCTCATTATGGTGATGCTGCAAGTTTCCACCATGATTAGGCATGGCTTAGGCTAGCGGCCCAGGCATTTCTCTAACACAAAATACAAAGTCCATGGACTTACAAGTTCCCTCTTTATTTCACACCGGTGACATCCGTAGACAAAAGAGCATGATATCAACTAAGTACGAAGTACAAGTGCAATGTTGAAAACATTCCCCATGACATCATGGTTCTGCTAATTCCAACGTATAAGTGCAAGCATATACAGCATAGACGACACAATGGTTCAAGTTTATTAGGGGCAAAGAATATAAAGTGTGCCATCAAGTTCGTGAGGGCTTTAATCACTAGGTTTTCACATAATAAAATAGTTTTTAATTAGAAGATAGCTGAAAACAAGAATATACTTGGAATGGTGTAACACACCATGCATAGGAATTTATAGTGGACACTTTGGAATAACTTGCTTTCTTGGGAGTTGGAAGCATGAGTAGAGCTTACTCATACAAGTGGAGGCTAGCAAAGGACTGGGAGCAACCAACTAAGAGAGCAATAGTGGCCATAATCATGCAGAGCGACAAAACATTACTAATCAAAGCATAGAGTGGTACTACAAGTCTAGGACTAAATGATCATAGATGCTACGGAGACTTGTCATAGTCATAAAATGGTGTGAGCATGTGCCAAGTCAACCCAAACAAAGCATCAAAGGAGAATACCACAATACTATGCTTTTTCATGCTAAAACAACGCATAATTTCTTCAAGGCACACTAAGCAATCCCAATTGTTTGGAACAAGACATGCTACAACAATAATAACTAAGCATAAGGTCAAAACAACACCTAGAATTTCATGCTAAAGTCTAAGTCACAGTCAATGCAAGCTCCTCTTATACTTTCAAGCAGGAACTTCCTACTCCTTTCCAACACCAAGCAACTTAATTGAAACAACTCACAAAGATAATAATCAATAAAGATCAGTGAGCATGTCTCACAAATCCACAAATAAGAACTAAAAAGTTCTAAGATGAAAGCACAAGAAAACTAAGGCTAAATACAGTGCTAGCAAAAGTGAATACTCACAAGACAGTAAAAATGAAAACTAGAGTGTTCTAGGCAATGAAAACATAGTGTGAATCTCTCCAAAAGAAGTGTGATGAGCTCCAACCAACTTACAAAAGCAAACTAAGCAAACGAAAACAAAGACACTCCAAGAACAACACAACAGTCCATGAAACAATAAAAATAAAGTGTCTAGAAAGACCTGAGCTTTTTATTGATGAAGAAGGGGATGCCTTGGGCATCCCCAAGCTTTGACGCTTGTACCTCTTGTATATTTATTTGGGTGACACTGGTCTGGCATCCCCAAGCTTGAGCTTTTGTCCATTCTTCATCTCATTGCATCATTCTCTCTCTACACCTGAATTTTTTTTCCTTCATACAAAACTTCACACAATCTTCATTAGCAACATTAGTGTATTCAAAAGATATTAGACCTGAGGAAAAGCTTTGGAACATCAAAACTTTTCACTAAAAACACAAGCTACTGTAGTAAATCCTTGAAAAATATCAATTCCCCAAAAGAGAACTCAAAAAGGAATCAATAAGAAGCAAATGCAAATAATGGCAGAAATCTGTCAAAACAGATCAACAGGTAGAAACAAATTTTTTAGAAAATCTTCTATTGCTCAAATCAAAAAGTGTTGAACTAACAAAAGTTAGCTAACATACTGGGGGATTTATTAATAAATTACCATGTCAATCCGAGTTAAAGAGACTCCTCACAATTTTTTATGGTGGAGGACATAAATCTGTTTCGGGACAGCAACTCCCCAAATCTTACTTCCCTCTCATTAGAGGTCATTCTTGGCACAAAAAGCAAACAAAAAGGATAAGGAGGGGTCATTACTGAAGTAATAACTTACAATACTCAAGAAAACTCTTGGGTTATCTCCCAACAAGTACTTTTCTTTAACGCCTTTAAGTTAGGCTTGATAGTTTGAGAAGATGCTCACATAAGAAATATGAATTGAAATAAAAGAGAGCATCAAGAAGCAAATTCGAAACACTTTTAAGTCTAACCCACTTAGTATGCATAGGAATCTTGTAAAGAAACAAGTCTTGAAACTACAAAGCAACAAGCATAGGAAAGCAAAACAAGTGCAACTTCAAAATTTTCAACATAAAGAGGGCAAACTTAATATTGTTGAGATACATAAGACGATGTTTCCCTCTCTCATAATAACTTTCAGTAGCATCATGAATAAAATTAACAATATATCTATCACATCAAAACATTCTTATCACGAGCCGCATGCATAAAATGATTATTACTCTCCACATAAGCAAAGACATTCTTATTAATTGTAGTGGGAGCAAATTCAACAAAATAGCTATCATTAATATTCTCATCACCATAATCATCAAATACAGGAGGCATATTGTAATCTCAATCAATTTTCTCCTCAATAGTATGTGGATTGATAATATCATAATCATCATTGTAATCATCATATATTGGAGGTAAACTATCATCAAATAAAATTTTCTCCTCTATGCTTGGGGGACTAAAAATATCATGCTCATCAAAACCAGCTTCCCCAAGCTTAGACTTTTCCATAGCATTAGCAATAATGGTGTCCAAAGAATTCATACTAATAACATTGCTATTAGCATGCAAATAAAGTTCCATAGGTTTTTTAATTTTCTCTTCAAACACTTCATGTCCTAACTCAAGATAAATGCTATAAATCTCTCTAATTTTGTTGTTGTTTCCCATTAAGCCTAACTAGTGAAAAAAACAAACAAAAAGACAAAATTTCAGAATCTAAAGGAAATAACTTCGAGCACTCACACCGGAGGATGTGAGTACCTTTTACCTTACCTCCCGGGCAATGGCGCCAGAAAAAAGCTTGATGTCTACGCACTTCTTTTCTTGTAGACAGTTGTTGGGCCTCCAAGTGCAGAGGTTGTAGAATGGCAGCAAGTTTCCCTTAAGTAGATTACCCAAGGTTTATCGAACTTAGGGAGGAAGTGGTCAAAGGTATTCCCTCTCAAGCAACCCTGCAATCAATAAAAAAGAAGTCTCTTGTGTCCCCAGCACACCCAATACACTTGTCAAGTGTATAGGTTAGTTTGGCGAAGAGATAGTAAAATACAAGTGTTAATGGTGTCATAAAATAGCTTCTGACTTGTTGTTGACGTGGGGTAACGTGTGTGAGTGCCAGAAAATAGCTTGACGGTGTGGAAGACTAAAGTAAGCAAACATGCAACAGATCTAGTAGCAAATGGTGTTTTAATTTTTAGAAACAGGGCCTAGGGATCATACTTTCACTAGTGAACACTCTCTCATTATAAATATCCTCTCTTCATGATACTACTCTTAACTACTCTCCGGTTGGACACTCTAATCCATGGTAGGGCTATAACAGCACACCTCAAAGTCCGCCTTCCCCAATCTAGATAACCCCACACTATCACCCTGAGCGCTAGAAGGTTCCAACAAACACCACAATTTCATAGAGACATCCAATTCCAAATATAACTCATAACAAATATTCAATCTAGCCAAAGTGCCACACACGGTATGCCCACTGTCACTTTCACACATGTGGGAAAAAGCATAGATCTATTAAGGCACAAAGAGTATTTATGTAGACTCAAGCCTAAGTGCCACCATGGCGTGCACGCTGTCACTTTCACACACATGGGGAGAGCAGAGATCTAATGAAGCACTTGAGTAGCAAGGTAGATCTACTTGATTACAAAGCTCATGACCACAAGATCATGCATAGCGAGAGAGATGAACACATAGCTAGCGGTAGAGCCCTTAGCCTCGAAGGAGAACTACTCTCTCCTCATCATGGGAATCAGCAACGGTGATGGAGATGGTGGTGGAGATCGATGGAGATGGCTCCGGGGGCACTTCTCGTCCCGGCAGGGTGCCGAAACAGAGATTTTCTGTCCCCCGAATCTCCTCTTCGGTGGCGGCGGCGCAGCGGAACTTTTTCTGGACGTATGATGGATGATTTAGGGTTTTCTCCCCGGGGGCTTCTTATAGGCTAAGAGGCGAGGCTGGGAGGCAACCACGGGCCCCACACCCTGCCTAGGCGCGGGCCCACCCCTGGACGCACCTAGGGAGGTTTGGCCACCCTGGTTCGCATCTCCGTATCTCCTCTGGACTTTGTGTCGCCCACGGTAAAATATTGACTTTGGCTTTTGTCCCATCCAATTCCGAGAATATTGATTTTCTGCCTTTCTGGAACCAAAAACAGAAGAAAACAGCCAACTAGCACTGTGGAAACTTGTTCATAGGTTAGTTCCAGAAAAGATATAAAAACACCTCAAAGTGTAGACAAAGCAAAGAAAAGTAGATACTAAACAAGCATGGAACATCAAAAATTATAGATACTTTTCCAACATATCACTTCTCTCTCCTAATAGGTAAGTGTTCAATACATTTCTTGAATGGAAATTTATATTTAATGGTGCCTTCTTTCATATCAATGATGGCACCAACAATTCTAAGAAAAGGTCTTCCCAAAGTAATAGGACAAGAAGCATTGTATTCAACATCCAAAACATAGAAATCAATAGGGACATAAGCATTGTTAACCATAATGAGAACATCATTAACACTCCCCATGAGTTTCTTCTTAGCATTATCATTAAGTGGGACATACAAATCACAATCTTCCAAAGGTGGAAAATCAAGCATTTCATAAATCTTCCTAGGAATAATAGAGACACTAGAACCAAGATCACATGAAGCTTTGAGATCAAAGTCATTCACTTGCAAATTAATAATGGGTTCCCAACTATCTTCTACGTTCCTAGGAATATTTGTGTTTTAACTTCTCTTCCTTAATTTCAACAAGGGCATCTATAATGTGTTTGGTGAAAGCAACATGCATATCACTAGCATCAGGGCTTCTAACAAGTTTTTGCAGGAACATAATCACTTCAGAAATATTGCAACCATCCAGATCAAAATCAAACTTAGCATCACTGGTAGTAGACTCATTAGGCTTAGGCATTGTAGGAGTAGGAATATGGACTTCTTGTGGTTAAGTGGCTTCCATATGGGTGGTGGTGATAGTGCACACACTACTGTTTCTGTCAATTTCAGCTTCCCTTTCCCACTTAGCATGAAGTTGGGCTAACATTCTAACATTTTCATCAATATTAACTTGTATGACATGAGTAACAGCAAGGATACTTTCCATGGTTTCAGGTTTAGCAGCCATTTTATTAATCAAAGAGGACTGTACTTCAGACAAAGAGGAATTATTTTTCTCTAGATTTAAAAGCTTTTCCTCTATAGTCTTGTTGAAAGTGGTTTATTTACTAATAAAGTCTTTGAGTATGACTTCAAGTTCAGAGGGGGCACTTCTAGCATTGTTGTAGGAGTTTCCATAGTTATTGCCATTATTAGGAGGATAAGGCCTATTTTGTTGTTACCACCAAAATTATTCCTATAGGCATTGTTGTTGAAATTATTGTTTCTAATGAAGTTCACATCAACTTGCTCTTCTTGAGCAACCAAAAAGTTTAAGGTAACACTATTAGGATCTAAAGGATCTTTCCCATTAACAAGCATAGCCATAATAACATCTATCTTATCACTCAAAGAGGAGATTTCTTCAACAGAATTTACCTTCTTACCATGTGGAGCTCTCTCAGTGTGCCATTCAGAATAATTAACGATCATATTATCAAGGAGTTTTGTTGCAGCATCGAAGGTGATGGTCATAAAGGTACCTCCAGCAGCTGAATCCAACAGGTTTCTTGAAGAGAAGTTCAAACCTGCATAAAAAGTCTGGATAATCATCCAAGCAGTAAGTCCATGAGTGGGACAATTCTTAACCAAAGATTTCATTCTTTCCCAAGATTGAGCAACATGTTCATTATCAAGTTGTTTAAATTTCAAATATAATCTTAGCAGGAGGGTAGTACTTTCTAATAAAAGCATCTTTGTAGTTAATCCAAGAATCAATACTATTTCTAGGCAAGGATAGCAACCATTATTTAGCTTTTCATCTCAAGGAGAAAGGAAACAACTTGAGCTTAATAATATCTCCATCTACATCCTTATACTTCTGCATCTCACAAAGTTCAACAAAGTTATTGAGATGGGCAGCAACATCATCAGAACTAGCACCATAAAATTGCTCTCTCATCACAAGATACAACAAAGCAGGCTTAATTTCATAAAAGGTAGCATCAGGAGCAGATGGAGTAATAGGAGTGCTAAGGAAATCATTGTTGTTTGTGGTAGTGAAGCCACACAACTTGGTGTTCTCAGCAGAGTTCATTTTGGCAAAAGTGGAGCAAGCCAAAAATAGCTGCAGCAACTAGAGCAGGAACTAATTTTTTTGTGTTTTTGATAAGAGAAAGCAAACCAAACTAGACTAATTTTTTTGGTGTTTTTAATAAAAAAGCAAACGAAACCTATCAAAAGAAACTAAGCAAATAAAAACAAACCAAAGAGAAAGGTTGAGAAGGACTCCCCTTGTGAAGACGTCCTTAGCCTCCCCGGCAACGGCGCCAGAAAACTTGTTGATGGCGCCTGAAAGCGCTTCATCAGGAAACCCAAGAGAAGGTATGATGCAGCACAACAGCAAGTCTTCCCTCAGTAAGAAACCGAGGTTATTGAACCATTAGGTGGAAGGAAACGTCTCAAAGGTATTGCAAGCAACATGGAAACCTGCATAACACAAACTCAAGACTTTGCCCCAACTAACAGTGAGGTTGTCAATCTAACTGGTTGATGTAACAAAGGATTAACTGTATGGTGTGGAAGGTGATGATGGTTTGCAGCAAGTAAACAGTAACAGTGGAAGATGTATCAATGGTAAAGATTGGACCGGGGTCCATAGTTCACTAGAGGTGCTCTCCTTAGAAACAAACATGGCATGAAGGGTAAACAAATTATAGTAGGGCAATTGACAGGACTGAGCAAGGCATAACAATGCAATACTAGACACAAAGATCCTATGAGATTCGATTAGGCAATACAACAATATACATATACCTCCATCCAACTGCATCTATGACTATAAGTCCACCTTCAGGTTATCATCCGAACCCCCTCCAGTATTAATTTGCAAGCAATAGACAACTGCTTTAAGCAAAGTGTGTAAGGTAAACAATCCACTTGTTCTGTGAACAAGAGACCGTTTTTTCTCCCTAGTGGCAACAACACATCTACAACCGTAGAGATTTCTGTCACTTCCCTTGATTAAGTAGAGGCATGAACCCACTATCGAGCATAAATACCCCCTCTTGGAGTCACTAGCAACTACTTGGCCAAGATAGCTACTAACAACGGAGATCATGCAAGATCACAAACAACACAGACATGATAGAATCAATAAGACAAAACCATTAATCAATCTGACATAGTAATCTCAATATCCATCGGATCCCAGCAAACACAACATGCATGATTACAAATACATGAGATCTTGATCATGAATGGAGCTCATCAAATCTAGACATGAAAGCACAAGGAGGAGATACAACCATCTAGCTACTACATGGACCCATAATCCTAGGTGGAACTACTCCATGCTTCATACCGGAGGCTGGCATGATGAAGAAGAAGGCCTCCGGGATGATTTCCCCTCCGGCAGGGTGCTGGGAAGAGCTTCAGACCCCCCAATCTAGGGACGATGGTGGCGGCGGCTACAGACAGTTTCGTGGAATATTGATCGGGTGCTTAGGGTTTAGGCATCAGGGGCTTCTCATAGGCGAAGATGCAAGGCTGGGACTCCGTGTTCTCCTCGGTTAAATATTGACTTTGGCTTTTGTCCCGTCCAATTCCGAGAATATTTCCTTACTAGCTTTTCTGGAACCAAAAACAGCAGAAAACAGGCAAGTGGCACTGTGGCAACTTGTTAATAGGTTAATACGAGAAAACATATGAAAAGCACCTCAAAGTGTGGACAATGCAAAGCAACGTAGATACTAAACAAGCATGGAACATCAAAAATTATAGATACGTTTCTGACATATCATCCAGCTTCTTTAGTTCACATGTTGGAGGCTAGGTTTGTTAACCTTAACCCCATGATGCAAATAATGTTTCTTAAACTTAAAGAAATTGAGGATGCTAAAAAGAGAGATTTTATCTTAAAGATTTCAATGATGTTGGTAAGGAAGCTAAAAAGGTCTTTGATCGTTTTAATATGCTAGGATCATGTGTAGATGTTATGGGTACATTAGAAAATTTGGATAAAGCCAAATCTAGTGGATAGACAATAAAAATACCCATACCTTTTAAACTTGTAGGAATGCATGAGGCCTTAGAAAAGAATTTTTATTGGATTGTTCCTGAAAATTCGTTTGATGAAAGTAGCAAGCCCAAGGGTATTGAAAGAGGATCCTCTAGAACTCATTAGGATGAGATACCTTTCCTGGTTGAAGAAATTTCGAGTATTTATGTTAATGCTTCTTCATTTGAAAATACTTGATTCTTGCTTCTTGTGCCTAACTTAAGGGGTTGTTTGGTTGTGCTTATTTATGTCTTTTTTGTTTTGGCTTATAAGCCACAAAAGCACCTAAATATGTGCTTTTCTTTTTGGCTTTTGGCTTATATCATTATACTACTATTTCTAGTGAAAAGACAAAAGCCAAAGCCAAAAGCACCTACTTCGGTGCTTTTGTGACTTATAAGCCAAATTCCAAAAGCTAGATTTAAGCCCAACCAAACAGACCCTAAAGGCGTTAAAAAAAAGTACTTATTGGGAGATAACCGAAATGTTTTAATTGAGTCTTGGAAGTTATTACTTCTGTAATAACCTCTCCTTATCCTTTTTATTTGCTTTTTGTGCCAAGAATAGCCTCTAATGAGAGTGAAATAAGATTTGGGGAAGTTGTTGTCCCGAAACAGATTTTTGTGCTTCGCTATAAAAATTCGTGAAAATCTGTATATGTCGGATTGAGCTATAATTTTATGAGTAAATCCCCTAGGTTGTTATATAACTTTAATTAGTTCGACACTTTTTGAATTAAGAAACATAATGTTTTCGAAAAAATCGATTTTCACCTGCTGGTATGTTTTGATGGATTTCTGCCATTATTTGCATTTGCTTCTTATCGATTTCATTTTGATTTCTATTTGGGAAATTGAGCTTTTTAAAGGAATTTGCTTCAGTAGCTTGTGTTCTTATTATAAGTTTTTCTATTTTGAAACAAAACCCAAAGGTCTATTATCTTTTGAATACACTAATGTTGCTAATGAATATTGTGCGAAGTTTTGTATGAAGGAAATTTTCAAGTGTAGGGGAAGAATGATGAAATGAGTTGAAGAATGGACAAAAGCTCAATCTTGAAGATGCCACCCCGTGTCAACCCAAGAAATATTCAAGAGGTACAAGCGTCAAAGCTTGGGGATGCCCAAGGCATCCCCTTCTTCATTAATAAAAATCTCAGGTTTCTCTCTAGACACTTCGTTTTTATTGGTTCATGCACAGTTGTGTTGTTCTTGGAGAATCTTAGTTTTTGTTTGTTTAGTTTTCTTGAATAAGTAGTTGGACCCTCGTTTTCCCTGTGATGTTTTCAAATAAGCTGATTGGTGTTGGAAAAGAGTAGAAAGTTTCATGCTTATAGTGGTACAAACGTGAGCTTGCTTTGACTGTGGCTTAGACTTTATCATGTCATGCTAGATGTTGTTTTGACCTTATGCTTAGTGATTATTGCTGTAGCATGACTTGCTCCAAACAATTGAGATTTCTTAGTGTGACTTGAAAGAATCATGAGTTGTTTTAGCATACAAAAGCATAATATTGTGGTATTCTCCTTTGATGCTTTGTTTGGGTTGACTTGGTACACTATCACACCATGTTATGACTATGAACCAGTCACCATAGCCTCTTTGATCATTTAGTTTTTGACTTGTGGTACCACTGTATACTTTGATTAGTAATGTTTTGTCACTCTACATGATTATGGCCATTATTACTCTCTTTGTTTGTCACTGTCAGTCTTTTGCTAGCCTCCACTTGTATTGAGTAAGCTCTACTCATGCATCCAACTCCCAAGAAACTAATTTATTACAAAGTGTCCACTATAAATTCCTATGCATGGTGTGGTACACCATTTCAAGTAAATTCTTGTTTTATATACCTTCCAATTAAAAAGTCACTTTGTTATGTGAAAAATTTAGTGATTAAAGCTCTCACAAACTTGATGGCGCACTTTATTTTGCCATAATAAACTTGAACCATTGTGCCCATCGATGTTGTATATGCTTGCACTTATAAGTTGGAATTAGCAGAACCATGTTGTCATGGGGAAGGCTTTCAACACTTGTAAATATTTACCCAATTGATATCATGCTCTTTTGTTTATGGATGTCGTCAGTGTGAAATAAAAGGGGAGCTTGTAAGTCCATGGAGTTATGTATATGTGTTAGAGAAACGCTTGGGCTGCTAGCCTAAGCCATGCCTAATCATGGTGGAAACTTGCAGCATCACCATAGTGAGCAATCTATGAAGCTTTGTTCTTATAAAAAAAAGAGAGAGACTCATAAAAAGAGGAAAGAGAGAAAAAATCACCATTTTCCCATGGTAAATAAGAAGATTGCTGAGATGCTCATTGTGTGCTTGCCTTGTCATTTTGATATGGGATAGCTCCTGTATCATGGGGAAAGGGGTACCCTGTTGGCGGTTCTCTATGATACATATGTACTTACTATGACAAGAACTTACCGGTAACTAAAGTTTAGTAGCATGAGGAGCGGCCCTCGTACTCAAGGGACATGAGATTGACAACTTGTACTTTGTCAAGCATATACTCCATACTTTGTGCACTTTAGCCTTAACCACTTCAAGATGCTTATGATAGGGGCAATGAGAGCTGAAAGCTAACAAGTAGCATTAGTTTTGGAAGCTCTTTTTGAAACATGAAATCCCTGCTTCCCTTTGAAGGGCCTTTCTTCCACTTTTATATTGAGTCTCCACCTTCTATATTATGCACCAATTAAGAGAGAATAGTTTCCATTCTTAGTTCTATGTGCATTGTCCCAAAACTTATTAATTGATTCAAAATGTTGATATTGCTTATTCTTGAACTATTTGTATCTAGTCGCCCTTATGAACTTTGAAGGTGTCCTATGCATTTATGTTTTGCTACTCCATGAGGGACAAGCTGAATGCCACTATGCTATGCTTTATATATGTGAAACAAACAAACGTATTTCAATGCATAGTTATTCATGATCTTTGTTTGTATCCTTTCATGTCGCAACAATAGTTGCTATGTCTTATTGTTAGAACTTCATCTTTCATGCTCATGTTTAGAGTACTTTGATCCCAACTTTCAATGCTTGCAAATGATTTGATCTTGATTGCGATGGTGCATGTCACCTCAAAAATTATTATTTTTATCACTTACCTACTCGAGGACGAGCAAGAGTTAAGCTTGGGGATGCTTGATACGTCGTAAACGTATCTATAATTTTTTATGTTCCATGCTTGTTTAGTATTAGATTTGCTTTGCTTTGTCTACACTTTGAGGTATTTTTATATGTTTTCCGAAACTAACCTATTAACAATATGCCACAGCGCCAGTTGCCCGTTTTCTTCTGTTTTTGGTTCTAGAAAGGCAAGAAAATAAATATTCTCGGAATTGGTCGGGACAAAAGCCAAAGTAAATATTTCATCGAGGAGAACAGAGAGCCATAAGACGGGGCGGAGGAGGGCCTCGAGGAGGCCACACCCCCTGGCCGCACGGCTAGGCCTGGCCCGCGCCTAGGGGGTGCGGCCGCCTCAGGCACCCCCTCGGCCTCCCTCTTCGCCTATAAGAATCCCCCGATACCTAAACCTTAAGTACCCAATAAATCTTCCACGAAACAGTCCGTAGCTGCCGCCAGCATCGTCCCTAGATCCGGGGGGATCTGAAGCTCTTCTCGGCACCCTGCCGGAGGGGAGAGATCATCCCGGAGGCCTTCTTCATCACCATGCTAGCCTCCGGTATGATGCGTGAGTAGTTCCACCTTGGACTATGGGTCCATACAGTAGCTAGATGGTTGTTTCTCCTCCTTTGTGCTACCATGTTTAGATCTTGTGAGCTCCGTTCATGATCAAGATAATCTATTTTGTAATCATACATGTTGTGTTTGCGGGGATCTGATGGATATTGAGATTACTTTGTCAGATTGATTAATGATTCTATCTTGTTGATTCTATCATGTCTATGTTGTTTGAGATCTTGCATGCTCTCCATTTCTAGTAGCTATCTTGGCCAAGTAGATGCTAGTGACTCCAAGAGGGAGTATTTATGCTCGATAGTGGGTTCATGCCTCTATTGAATCTGGGGAAGTGACAAAAATCTCTAAGGTTGTACATGTGTTGTTGCCACTAGGGAGAAACCAACAATCTTTTGTTCATGGAACAAGTGTATTGTTTACCTTACACACATTGCTTAAAGAAGTTATCCGTTGCTTGCAACTTAATACTGGAGGGGGTTCGAATGATAACCTGAAGGTGGATTACTAGTCATAGATGAAGTTGGATGGCGGTCTATGTATATTGTTGTATTGCCCAATCAAGTCTCATAGGATCATGAATGACTAGTATTGCATTG
Organism: Avena atlantica; assembly: GCA_910589765.1. NCBI lineage: Eukaryota > Viridiplantae > Streptophyta > Magnoliopsida > Poales > Poaceae > Avena > Avena atlantica. The sequence continues at coordinate 56,722,651 of OU342739.1, read as the reverse complement.
TTATGCCTTGCTCTATCCTGTCAATTGCCCTGCTATAATTTGTTTACCTAGCATGTTATGTTATCTATCGTAAGGAGAACACCTCTAGTGAACTGTGGACCCCGGTCCAATCTTTACCAATGATATATCTTCCACTGTTACTGTTTAATTTCTGCAAGCCACCATTACCTTCCACACCATACAGTTAATCGTTTGTTTTCAGCAAATTAGTGAGATTGACAACCTCACTGTTTGTTGGGGCAAAGTCTTGAGTTTGTGTTGTGCATGATTCCATGTTGCTAGCAACACCTTTGAGTCGTTTCCTTCCTCCTACTGGTTCAATAACCTTGGTTTCTTACTGAGGGAAAACTTATTGGTGTACTCATTATACCTTCCTCTTGGGGTTTCCAATGAATCTCTATAGTGATTTGAGCCGCATCACCCATGTCGGCCTTTCCGAATATGCACATCGGTCTGCACTAGTTTTTCCTCGAAAAGTCCACCACATACAGGTCATTTTCGACATATCCAACGAAAGCGACCTTTAGAGACTTGCTCCACAAGAGTACCAGTAAATCACCATCAATAAAAATAGCAAAGACCATCTTACCAAGGGCACAAAAAGAAAGTAAATTGTAACTGAGGGTCTCAACAAGCACCACGTCCACGAGGGCAACCACAACCTTGCCAAGACCCAATACCTCAATTTTTGACTTATCACCATAGGAGACGGTTATTTGATCATGGTTATGCCTCATCTACATGATGATATCTTTGCTTCCGGTCATATGACTAGTGCATGCACTATCCAGCACCCATTTAGATCCACCGGAAGCATAGCCCTGCAAGAAAGTTACTTCTTGGTTTTAGGTACCCATTTTTCAATGGGTCCTCTCATGTTAGTAACAATGGTCTTTGGAACCCAAATATACCAAGAAATATACAACATAGCTAGCATACATATCACCATAATAATCACAAAACAATTCATAATTAGGATTGTTAGACCCTGCAAAAGCAATATAATCGGTTTTTCCCTTTGTGATGGTGGAGTTTGTCTTTGCTTGTACATTCTTGGTCTTCCTTTTCTTGTTCTTCTTGTTCTTATTGTACTTGGAAACATAACTAAGTCCCTCTCTTTCCATAGTTTGCCCTTTGCTTTCCAGGGATCTCATAAATAACTTCCTTACCTTTGGGAGTAGGTGCCATGGCAATCTCATCTTCCAACCTAGCATTTTATTCATGTGCACATGTTGATTTAGAGGTGCTAGGGATATCATGCCTGGTCAATCGAATTTGGAGTTGATCATGAGACTCATTGAGAATGGAGTATTCACTCTCCAAATCCTTGTGAGTAATGTCAAGTTTATCCAATTTCTCGGAGAGTCTAGCATGAGCAGCCCCAAAGTCAACGTTTTCCTTCTTTAGTTTATTGACCTTGGCAATAGCATTATCCCGTTCCTTAATCAACCGAGCCACAACTTCATCACATGACTCCTTAGTTGACTCAAGTATCTCTTCTAGAGAGACTCGAGCCTCCTCTTCTTATAGAGTATTTTTTAGGGATGCAATCTCCATTTCATCCTTCCTTTCAATTTTGCCCTTTTCTTCAAGGAGCACTTCGTTTTGAGCAAGCTGGTCCATGAGTGACATGGTTATACCCCGCGGGTGCATGATCTCAGCATACCTGGTCCAGCCCAAGGAAGGACCACGACAAATGTACGCCGGCCCATGAAGACTTTCGGGTGGCCCAGGCCCACGACGCCTTCGGATCCTTGGAGAGCAAGACTAGAGTAGATAGGAAATTCAAAGGGGTAAAACCCTAGAACCTGTAACCGACTAGGTCTATGCCCAGGACCTGCCTAAGTCTATATAAAGGCCTGGAGGGCACGACCTAGATCTCTCAACTCATACTTTCGCATACACACCTCCACGCCAGATTGCATCTGCGCACCCCTGTAACCTTCGGTTCCGTCGTAATCAAAAGCAGACAAGCAGGAGTAGGGTTTTCCCTCCGGGGGCCTGAACCTGGGTAAACCTTTGTGTCCCCGTGTTGCTTGTTTTCTAACCGTTCCATGATCTCCAGCATCCCCATCTTCTCCAAAACCCAAGTCCATAACAATGGGCATTGATGAGATAAAACCTCGTCAATTGGCGCCGTCTGTGGGAATCGGGGACGCTGATTGTGCGGTCGTGACGGTCCCAACCCGATCGATCTACAACTCTTCAGCGACGGAGAGTCACCTCCTCTTCGGCGCTTTCGACTTCACCGCCCACTCACCGGCCATCCTGAAGAACTTCGAGCCAATAAGCGACGGACTCGAAATCCTGTTCGGGAGCTTCTGCTTCCAGGTAGGGCAAACTGGCACCCTCCGCCTCCCTGAGCGGGTGCCCCTACCATCAATCAGGCCCGCTTCATGGACCCCACACCCCGTGCTACGCACAACATCATTAACATATGATTCCTACGACAGCAGTAGCTGCAACTCCGATCTGTGTGATCCGCCATCGGATGCAGGAACCTACGGTTCCGGATCTGAAAGCTGCGGCAGCAGCGGACCAATCTACGAGCGCTACCAATGCGCCGTAGTCATCCAGAGCGACGCGGATCAGCAAACACCCAACCCGCCAGAACGAAACGGCGGGAATAGAAGAAGCCAGTCCCCCCCACCCGAAGGGGAAAAAACGGCGGCCACGTCATCCGCCTTAGCAAAGAAGGATGGGCCCAGGTCCGCAACGCCGTGACAGGAAAATAGTACTGCATGCAGACGCCTCCCGGGATATGCTGATGGCCTACCACCTGCTCCTGATCGAGGAGCACAAGAAGCAGGTCAAGATGCAGGAGGTGCTCGACAAGCGCAAGCAAGCAGCCTCAGAGTCCAGTGCGCGACGATCTGCGCTCTCTGCCATGGGCATCGGCTCCAGCTCGAACGCCAACCAAGGCAACAAGCACCGCTCTCGGGTGGAGAACATGGACCCCAAGGAGCGCCGTGAGGTGACCCGAACCCTCCACACATCCTTCATGGAGATGGACGCCGACGGCAATGTCATCCCGAAAATGCCGCAGGCTGCGATCATGGCAGCCACTGCGTACCTCGCGTCCCACCCACCGCCGGAGGGGGACCCAAAGAGGGCCATGCACAAGTCCGCACTCACCGGACTCGGACTCGTCGGAGCCGCGCTCCACCAGGAAGCTCCCACGGAGCCAAAGAAGAAGGCTACGGTCAGGTTCGACCGCAGCCCCACCCCTTCATCCGAAGAAGAGGAACATGACCTTCCTCGAAGGAAGAAGAATTCGCGCCGCCACGACCGCGACTACGACGCCAGAAATGCGCTCACACAGCGCAAAATCGACAAAGCGCGAGCCAAACGCGCATGCTCGTCTGAATCCGAGATGGACGAAGACGAGGGAGAACTCTGCGGAGCCCGATGCTTCAGCAGATCCGTCCGGCGGACACGGATGCCGCGAAATTTCAAGCTTCCTTCGGATACTCCTAAGTTCGACGGCACTCAAGACCCAAAGGCTTGGCTCAGCGATCACTTATCATCCGTCAAACTGCACGGTGCAAACAAGGAGACTGCCATGCAATGCCTTCAGCTGCAGCTGATAGGCGTAGCCCGGATCTGGTTCAGCAGCCTATCTTCAGGATCCATCTGAAGCTGGGATGAGCTAGCTTATAGCTTCATCCAAAACTTCAAAGGCACCAGCAAGAGGCCCGCCTCAATCGAAGAGTTGCGAGCCTTCACTCAACGAACGGGCGAATCCATTCGCTCATACATACTACGCTGGTCGAACACAAAGAACTCCGCAGCACACATCTCCGAAGAGAGGGCCATTGACGCATTCAGGGACGGCGTCAAACGCCAAGACTTCAAGGAGGAACTTGAGCGCGTCAAGCCCAAAACACTTGACCACCTCATGGACATCGCCAACAGGTGGGCTGACGGAGAAGATTCCATTCACCGAGCACAATCGGAAGAAGAAGACGAGTACGGTCGACGGCGAGAGCGCCGTAGCAAGAGAAGATCGCGCGTCTATGACGATCGCGGCGGACCCGACATGGTCGCGGCTGGCTACGCCGATTGCCGCAATGATGCCAACCGCAACAGCGGAGGATATCGTGGAGGAAACTTCCGCGACGGGGGATGCCCAACGCAGTCGTGGCAACGCCGCGACCGCGATAACGGACCTTCAGCATACGAAAATCTTTCGGGTCCATGCACCATCCACTTCTACATCGACAAGCAGGATGGGAAGAAGAAAGCCAGCCACTTGCTCAAGGACTGCCGCGAGTTCCAGAAACTCAGCGAAAGCATGGTGCAGATGAGGTAGCAAGCCCCAATTCCTGCATTCGGAAGCGCACCCGCGCCAAGGGAAATATCGCATGGAGATCCTCCACCGCCACCTGTTGGAGGCCCAAACCAACCAGTCGGACCAGCACAAAACAACGCTGGGAACGGGTATCCCCAGCCGAAAGGAGCACTGATGATCCAGAAGGGGCGCCCCACGAATAGGGTGGAGAAGAAAATCACCCGACAGATCAACCTGGCCGTAGCAACTCCACCCGCCATCCCTGAGTACCTCGGCGGATCGGAGTCCTGCATCACGTTCAGTCGTTCGGATCACCCTTGCCAGATCCCTCGCCGAGGTCATGCTTCCCTGGTGCTGGAGGCGCAGATCGGAGGTTTCGAGATGAGTCGTGTCTTCATGGACGGCGGCAGCGGCATCAACCTAATGTTCGCAAGCACTCTAGCAGCAATGCGGATCCCGCAGTGCAGCCTGGAACAGTCAGACACAATGTTCCACGGCATCGTTCCAGGGAAGGGCATATTCCCCCTGGGCAAAATATGGCTCAACGTCATCTTCGGCAAGCCGGACAACTTCCGACTGGAGCGACTCGAATTCGAAGTGGTGGACTGGCCATCACAATACCACGCCATCCTCGGGCGTGTAGCATTCGCAAGATTCCTGGATGTCCCACACTATGCATACCTGCTACTCAAGATGCCAAGGCCGAAGGGCGTCATCACAATCCACGGGAGCTTCACCTGATCGGACCAATGCGACAGGGATTTCAACAGAATCTCCCAGTCATTCGGCATGCAGGAGGAGCTCCTAAGGCTCCGCGAAGTGACAGACAATGGGGCACCCCCAGTCGCACGACAAAACGCACCCGACATGTCTTTCGACTCCACCGTCAACACAAAGAAGGTGCAGGTCCATCCGACGGATGCCTCCAAGACGGCGTTGATCGCCAACGACCTCAGCCCCGCATAGGAAGGCGCTCTCGTCGAATTCCTCCGTGAGCGCTGGGAAATCTTCGCCTGGTGTCCTGCGGACATGCCAGGAGTTCCCAGGGAATTCGCCGAGCACGCACTCAACGTCTTTTCAGACACCAAGCCTGTCAAGCAGTCCATCCGGAGACTATCCGAGCCACGAGCCGAAGCTATCGGCAAGGAAATCAACAGACTACTCGCTGCAGACTTCATCAGGGAAATCAAAGAAAGCGAGTGGCTTGCAAATACAGTGATGGTCCCAAAGAAGGACACGGACATCCTGCGGATGTGCGTGGATTTCACGTCACTAAACAAGCATTGCCCAAAGGACCACTTCCCTCTTCCTCGGATCGATCTGATCATCGATTCGACTGCAGGTTGCGAGAAACTCTCCTTCCTCGACGCCTACTCAGGCTATAACCAGATTCGACTCAAGGTCGAAGATCAGGAGAAAACGGCGTTCATCACACCGTTCGGAGTGTTCTGCTACAACACAATGCCCTTCGGGCTAAAGAACGCAGGTGCCACGTACCAGCAATGCATGCAGGCATGCCTCAAGGACCAGATCGGTCGCAACGTTCAAGTCTATGTCGACGACATAGTCATAAAAACCAGGGAGGCAAGGACACTTATCGACGATCTCCGCGAGACGTTCGACAACCTCGATCGCTACAGGATCAAACTCAACCCCGAAAAGTGCGCTTTCGGCGTCCCATCAGGTCAGCTGCTTGGGTACTTCATCTCTCAGCGAGGGGTCGAGGCGAACCCGAAGAAAATCAGAGCCATCATGGCAATGGAGAAGCCAAAAAACCTCAAGGGTGTCCAGCAGCTTGCAGGACGAATAGCGGCGTTGAGCAGATTCATCAGCCGCATGGGTGAGAAGGCCCTGCCATTCTACCAACTGCTACGCAAGGCAGATAAATTCGAGTGGACGCCAGAAGCCGACGACGCGTTCGAAAGCCTCAAACGGCTACTCTCCACCTCGCTCGTCCTGGTCACGCCAAAGGAACGCGAGCCTCTGCTGCTGTACATAGCAGCCACACACCAGGTGGTCAGCACCGTACTAGTGGTCGAACGACCCGAAGAAGGCAAGACCCACGGGGTCCAACGCCCAATCTACTACCTCAGCGAGGTACTGACGCCAACAAAACAGAGGTACCCTCACTACCAGAAACTCGCCTACAGGGTGTTCATGACGGCTCGACAGCTGAGCCATTACTTCCAGGAGAACCAGGTGATGGTCGACAACGAGGCACCCCTGAACAGCATCCTGAATAACCGCGAGGCCACAGGACGCGTGGCCCTGTGGGGGCATTGAGCTATCACCTCTGGACATCATCTACGAGAAGCGACTCGCAATCAAATCTCAAGTCCTCCCGGACTTCCTCGTACATTGGATGGAGCTGCAGCTGCCAGACACCCCAGACATGTCGCGGACATGGACAATGCACTTCGACGGCTCCAAGCGTGAAGCTGGAGCAGGAGCCGTGGGAGGAATGCCCGCACACGAAAAAATTAGCACAAAAGTCAACAGGAAAAAGGACAGCAGTATAACAGAGGCTTACGAGTCCAGCGAGCTCAGGTCGAAGACAGGAGGAGTTCTTCGGGCTCTCTTATCCCCCTTCTTCTCCTCCTTTTTCTCTTCCTTCTTTTCTTCCTTCTTCCGCTTCGCTAGCGGGTGCGGTGCTACAGCCCGCACAGGAATGGCAGGAAGAGGGGAGGAGAGCCTCCATGCCCGTCACTGTGACGCTCAAGGCATAGAGGGTTCCTAGGAGTCGGAGGAGTCGAGGCATCCGAAGACTCGCTGGAGCTCCGTGATCGTTTGCGCATGTGGTCCTCGCTCGACTCGTCGGCATCTTCCGCCGGAGATCGCGTCGATGGCAGCTCGGACACGGAATCCACCACGTCATTATCCGGAGCATTCGGATACATTTCAGGCAATGGCAGCACCATGCCTGGCACCTTGAAGCTCTGCAAAAAATAAGGGATTTTTGTTAGTAAACAAAGAAAAATAAATACGCAGACGACGAAAAGCGCTACGTGCACAAATCTACACCTGTGGAACGGCCAGCGTCGAAGAAAATGGAGGAGTCAGCGACTTCCCCGGGATTTTTTCTCCGGCCTTGAACTTCAGCAACAAGCGAAGGGCCCTGTCAAGATCTCCCTCGGAGATTTTCTCAGCCGAAACTCTCGTCGGATCACGGCGCCCAGAATAAAGAAACATCGGGTGCGCCCTAGCCTGGAGAGGCTGCACCCGACGCTCGAGAAACATGCGGAAAATATCCATGCCGTTCACTTCCTTCTCCGGAATCAACTGGAGATCCTCCACCCGACGGTAAAGGGCCTCTATCTCAGCTGACTCGCCATCCAAGATCTGGTTTTTCCAGGACCTTTTTAGCTCGATTATCTGGGAGGAGTCGAAAGGAGCAAGACCAAAATGCTGCCCTGCCACTGTGGAGTCGCGGATGTAAAACCACCATCTCCGCCATTACTGGACAGATTCAGACATAGAGAAAGAAAAGAATATTGGTCCTGAGGGAGATGATGCAACCCCCAATGGGATACACACCATCCGAACCGGATTGCCCCTTCACGGAAAAAAAATTCCGGAAGAGGCCAAAATGCGGCTCGATGCCGAGCCAGCACTCGCAGAAAGTGATAAAACAAGCAATGTGAAGAAGAGAATTGGGGGAAAGATGATGCAGCTGGATGCCATAGAGGAAGAGCAGCCCACGAAGGAAGTCGTGGACTGGGAAGGAAAACCCATGCATAACGAAGGCGAGAAACATAACCCGATACCCAGCGGGGGGACAGGGGATTACCTCGTTGTCGGGGAGTCTGACGGCCTCCCTATCTTGCGGGATCAAACCCCGCTCGCGAAGGTGGCGGAGGTCACTCTCACGCGTCTCTGATCGCCGCCAACCACCATCGGTGACACGGGTGGCGGTGGCGCTTTTCTTTCCTCTGGCGGCGCTGATACCAACCGCAGAGGATGATTTCTTTGGTTTCCCCATCGCGCTACGGCGGCGCCGGCGGTGAGAGCGCAGAAGGGAAGACGGAAATGTGGAAGGAAATTCCAGTGCGCAGCAAGAACTGCTAGAGCACAAGGAGGCAGTGAAAACAAGAGTAGATGCGGTGAAAACAAACTGCAGCTTTCCCCAATGATTATAACAGCGAAGACGATGCACGGCAACCGTCCATCCAGAAGACCTAACGCCAACGGCAGATCTGGCCATACACGTGTCAGCAGCACAACGAACCGTCGTTACCATGCCGTCCACTACGCATGGAAATCGAGGAGACGCCGTAATTATCTCCACGCCGCGTGTGACCGGTCAATTCAAGGTCAGCAAGTGGGACCCACGTTCGTCCAGTCAAGTCATCTCTGGCGCAGCAGACGCTTGAGGTCATTGATCGTCAGCACTGATGTCATCAAAAGATATACTAGCAACAACTACAAGTTCTTCGGTTTTAAAGCTAAGAGTACTCACTCGAATCTACGATTCGACTAAATACTCGGGGGATACTCCCATAGGGAGCGCTGGCCGCGCACCCGAAAGATGAATAAAAACGAACTGTTTCTTCGAGTCCTACGTCGAGTCTACGACTCCACTACGGACTCGGGGGCTACTCCCATAGGGAGGATGGATTTAAGCATCCGAATTTTTTTGTGTCCTACGGACTTAACAAATGAACGATGTTTGAACTAAAAGTCTCGAGTCTACGAATCGAACAGACACTCGGGGGCTACTCCCATAGGGAGCGCTGGTCGCGCACCCTATGAATTCTTCGACTGTGATCTTTCGGATCAGCATGCAAAAACTTTTCGGCAACTCTGCCCTAACAAAACGCTGAGTGAGCAACGATCTCCTTCCTGAAACACCTCCACGGTGACAAACATTTGGATGCTGTGTCTGCGACACAAAGATAAGACCTACAGATATCATCTGATGGCCTGGGAACACACGACTGCGCTCTGCTAGTATGAACCCGTGCCATCAGGCGCGATGAAAAATCCCGACGGACGCGTTGGGTACATCAATTAAAATCACTGGAATTCCACTCATGTAAGTCCTCCGCGGCCTGAGTCGAATTACACCAGCATATGTTCCAGGTTCAAGTTGAGGGACTCGAACCTGAAGAAGATCGTGTAGTTTCGTCCTAAGACAGTTAACTGACCCTGATCCGTTGGGTAAGTCAGGCACACGCATCAACAATCCCTACACATGAACTATTGAAATACATAGTTGCACCAAAGAAAGATTGAAGAGTCCTCAGCCGAACCTACGATTCGACTGATCACTCGGGGGCTACTGACATGGTTATACCCCGCGGGTGCATGATCTCATCATACCTGGTCCAGTCCAAGGAAGGCCCACGGCAAATGTACGCCGGCCCATGAAGACTTTCGGGTGGCCCAGGCCCACGACGCCTTCGGATCCTTGGAGAGCAAGACTAGAGTAGATAGGAAATTCAAAGGGGTAAAACCCTAGAACCTGTAACCGACTAGGTCTATGCCCGGGATCTGCCTTAGTCTATATAAAGGCCAGGAGGGCACGACCTAGATCTCTCAACTCATACTTTCGCATACACACCTCCACGCCAGATTGCATCTGCGCACCCCTGTAACCATCGGTTCCGCCGTAATCAAGAGCACATAAGCAGGAGTAGGGTTTTCCCTCCGGGGGCCTGAACCTGGGTAAACCTTTGTGTCCCCGTGTTGCTTGTTTGCTAACCATTCCACGATCTCCAGCATCCCCATCTTCTCCAAAACCCAAGTCCACAACAATGGGCATTGATGAGATAAAACCTCGTCAATGAGAGCCTCAATTTGCATTTTTTTTCTCACCCTGCAAGTTAGTGATAAAATATTCCAAAGCAGTAATTTCTTCCTTAACCTTAATATTAGTAGAATCATCCATGTCAATTGTAGTCTTAGGAAAGTAAGTGATGGAAGATGATACCTCGGAACCCCTTGCCATGAGGCAAGTGACGTACTTGTTTATGAAATTTTCATTAGGTGAGTTGAAGAGTGATGCCGGTGTGGACGTGGTGGCTATGGCAGCCACCTCTCGTGAGCTATCATCATCTTATTCATCTTCGATTGCGGATGAGTACTCTACTTGAGCCACCAAAACAATCTTTGGTTGCTTTTTTTATGGAACATTCTTCTTCACAAATTGCTTCTTCCGTCGAGCCTTTGACTTTTCTTTGAGAATGAACCTTCCTCCATTATATTATCTACTTTTATATGCACATTTAGCTACAAAGTGTGGCCGGTCTCCATAGTTGAAGCATGTTGTCAGTTTAGGACCATTTTACTATTGCGTTCAAGTTCAGATTTTTCTTTAGCGGGGTCCTTCCAAAAGTTTCTGGCATAGAAGGCCATGCACTCACCATGGGCCCTCTTAACATCCTCGGGACAGTCCATATCTTCAAAGTTCTCATCGTCTTATTCAACAACACTTGTCTTCAAGGCCACATTTACCCCCTTTTGTAGTCCAATGGCCCGAGCACGAGCGTCTTTGGCATTCTTGGCGGCCACTTTGAAAGCTGCCATTTCTTGCATGCCCTCATAGGAAGTCATTTGATGGTAATTGTGTCTATCTTGTTGGCTCTTCAAATCTGTAGGCTCAAAAGACATATGAGCACTGTCATACTTTATCTTGATCCAAGCATCATCAACATGGGTAGCACCATGATTTCTGAATGTGACTTGAGTCTTATATACATATCCTCGTGATCCTCACCATCCATCATATAAAAACCTTCAGCTTGGTTACTTAGTGCATCATAACTATTTCTTCTCATGCTTTCATATCCAATGAAAAGTTCGATGAGGGCATCCCAAGCTTCCTTAGCGGTGCCCAGATGTTCTATGTGGGGCATATCCTTGGGACCCACACCGAGATGAATCATGTGTAGAGTCATTGCATTGAATTGGCTATCCACAACCTCTCTTCTAGTCAAGTTGTTTGTATCTCCAACATGAAGACCATTCTCGATGGTTTTCCATAACTCAATGACGAGCTGCACACATGAGACTTCATAAAAAATGCCATTGATTAAAAGGATATGCAGTAATCTTGGGTGGATCACCACTATTATTTATATGAGGGTGAGGGATGGGTGGATCGGGTGAATATACATGAGAAACCTCATTATATTCCTCCTTACCACTGCCCCTTTTCGAGGAGGAGCTCTTACTTTTTCACCACCTACCACATCTTCCTCCTTGGAGTTGGAGTTATCCTTCTCCTGAGAGTGCGGTGTGGCGGCCTTAGGATTAGATAGAGCTGGGGCTGTGGGCATGGAGAGACGCGCAATCATTTGACGCGTCTCTTCCATTTTAATCTGCATGGAATTAATCAAGGTTGTTTCCAACGTCCTGAGATCATTCATGGTGACCATGTCAACAACCTCACTCCCATCTCCCTTAGTACTCATACTTCTCTTAGGCGGTTAAGACCGAATACAGAGCCAGGGCTCTGATACCAATTGAAATGGATCGTATGGGTACCTAGAGGGAGGTGAATAGGTGCTACTCCAAATTTTAGTTCCTTTTCAATTTTAGTCTTGACATAAAGTAAAATCTCTAAATATGCAATTATGAGAATTTCCCTATATGCAAACCTAGCTACTAAGCGTGTAAAACGGAGTGAGGAAACCGTAGTGGAGCACGCAGAGACACGAGGATTTGTTTGACTACAGTTCCTTCCTTGTTAAGGGAAGTACATCTGCGTTGGAGGGGTGGGCGGTTCTAAGACCACCATGCCACAATAGGCTTCACCTTATTCTCCGATGGATCTCGCCACCAAAGTCCTGATCCACCTTTCCACTATTGGTACCCTTCGAGGCGGGAATCACTGCCTTTACAATGCTAGCGGGGTACACATCGACAAATGAATTGGAGGCTCCCGTGGTGACAACAAGCTTCCACAAGAACAAGTATTATCAAAGTAATCAACAGAAGGATCTAGATATTTGCGACAAATACTAGATCAAGAATCCCCAAGTGAATAGAGGGGAAGTGGAGCGCTTGATTGCTCTTGACAAAGATCGAGGCCTCCTCCTTCAATTACCCAAAGATCAAAGCCTTTGGGTGGATGAAGATAGAGATCTCGTGTTGGATCTTGAAGAACAGGTCTGATCTTTTTCGAATGAATCAAGAGTTATGGTAGGAGGAGGTGATGAAGATTAAAAACCCCTGCCAAAACTGGCCATTGGAGATTTTGGAGGGCGGATTATCTGGCCCAAGTGGTGGCCGGATTATCCGTCCCGGGCAAAAATCCGCCCAGAAATCGGAATGTACATGGAAAATTCCGCCCCCCATACAGAGAGCCGCGCCTTGGCTCTCTTTGCAAAACTCCTGGGTGGGGTGGATCCCCCCCCCTCGAGGGGCAGATTATCCATCCTAGGAAAAAACTTCGGCCCTGGCCGGACAATCCGAAAGATATTCCGCCTCCCATACTACACGACGCGCCTTGGTGCCATTTGTCGATGGGGGATGGCTGGATTATCCGGCCCTTGGCAGGGGCAGATAATATGCCCTTGACACTTTGTTTTGCTGCATTTGAATGGCCATTATCTGTAGCACTTCAGCACACATTAAATATTCCTTGATATTGTTATCTAACACACAAAACATTAGAGATCATGAAATGTTCTTTCACTAGTATAATGGGGCATCCAGCCATGCTGATCACACCGCCGCCGCAACACCTTATCGTCGTGGCCGAAGTGTCATGGCACATCTGCGGCCTGCACGACCGAGACCATTCCTTCTCCTTGCAGCTCCTTCCTTCTACCATCTTCAGCCCGGTCCAAGAGTCGCCACGTCGTCGTTGTCCCCTTGAAACAGCAAAGCCACACTTTAGCCCTTATACCTAGATTGGGACCGGATGGGCCTAGATCTGGGTCGTGCCGCCACCAGCCGGGGCACCTGCGCTGCTCCATCGCGGCAGGCTGTCGCCTCCTAGAACATGCACCAAAGCCCCGCTACAGTGTCGCTTATTATACATGTCATGCAGTCGTCTCTCCCCCACCCCACTCTCCCGTTTGCATCATTTCCCTTCCCCTCTCGTCCTAACCAGGTCCATGAAGATGCTGACATGTCTAAAGAAGACCGTCAACGACCACGAGGCGGACTCGTCCTCAGGTTGTCCTCGAGCTCGGCGGTCGCCAACACCTCTGGCTCCAGCACGCGCCAAAACATGCCCGTTCAGACGCTGCCGTTTTCTGCCATCGCATCCACGGTGAAAATTTCATGGGCCCAGTGGCAGTTGTATCCGTGGCATGGCCCGAATGACGGGAACACGACCGTCGATATGTGTTGATGCATGGATGTATTCAACGGTTGTACGAGTGAGATCCGTGCGATCACCATGACGTCTCCCTGCCTAACGACTGGCACCTTAACATCATCAGCATGCTGGTGGATGACTGTATTTGGTGGTTGTACGAGTGGGATCCGTGCGATCACCACAATTTCTCCCTGCATGATGATCGACACCTTAACATTATCAAGGTGCTGGTGGATGACTGTATTCGGTGGCTAGACGAGTGGGATCTGTGCAATCACCATGATGTCTCCGTGCCTAACTACAGTGACCTAGCATACCACTGCATGTGTAGTACACTATAGTCGTAGACATGACACCCACAAAACACCGTTCTATAAATATCATATCCCTCAGAGTGGTACAACAGAAACATTGCGGGTCCATATTACAAACATTCACACATTATTATTATTACAATACTAGAAGTTCAGGACTTCAAAAGGTTTCAACTTACAAACCAAAATATAAAGTGTTTCAGCGGAATTTAAAAGTAGCAACTCCAACTAGGAGTTGAGCTCAGCAGCTTATTCTATAGAGTTCATGCTGCTCGGCTCCGTTGGTTACTACTAACTAGGATACTTAGTTGGACTCGTTATCATCAAGACCATAGCGGATTTCGTAATCCACTCCTTCAACACCTCCTGACAGGTCAGGCTCCTCGTAGAACACATCTTCTTGACATTCAGCTACATACATTGGCACGTCTTCGGGATCCTTAGAGTCTAAGCAAGGGATCAAAGGAAAGGATGAGTAACAGCGTTACCCAACAAGTTCATTATATGCAAGGTGGGAAGTTTGATGCTCTAACTACCACCTCGGACTATAAGTCCTTGGGACTATGTAGTTTTCGTAAATATTTCTTCAAAGATTGGTTTTATTATGAAAATCTATGACCATCAGCCTTCACAGGTTGACCAGAAATTTCATGGAGTTCCTGTCCTGCCGCGTTCGTAGCTCATTCCCGGAACAGGGAGTAACAAGTTACAATTCTTAAACTCTGCAGAGGTGCGTTACTTTACCCATGAGAGATCAACTCCTTGTTGCACAACCGGGCGTACTTTCCCGTCCACAATTCCATTATGTGAGGCCCAGTAGTTGGTCCAAGCCAATCACTACCTCCTTCGCGACCTCGCATGCCTCCTTGGTGTACACCATGCCCACATATTGAATTACGGTAATGGTTTGTACAACCCGTTAGATGCCAGAACTATCGTGGGACGTTGAGGGTTCCCACCCATATGCTGCATATCCTCTACGAAATACCAATTAATATGCACCCTACGAGGATAACAGTCACGACCTGCACATCCGGCTTCATGCGAGAGGAAGAAGATACATCTGACTTCTCTGTCCCATTCCAAATCTCATGGCTAACGCGTAATATACGGCGCTAGAATCACTGATGTTAGGGGTTATTAAGTCCCTAATTGATCATCATTGTTGCAAATAGAACCCTAAGTTCCATTGCTCCAATATATCATCACTTAGGATGATATCTATGATTTATTTAATTGTGAAAATAATTTTTTTTCTTTGGAGTATATATGATAACACACAATTTGCAAATACTTTGATAAATACTCTTCAAAGGGAGCAAGTGATGAACTTGCCTTGTGATGGCAAGGTAGTGAAGTCTGATGCTTGCACTGGACCTTGAGCTTCTTTGTCTACAAAAACATCATTATTGCCCGGTAAGGACAATATTTAAAGAAGCAAAATGATTATGCAAAGTAATGTAATGCATCATTTAGCTTTATATGTATTCTCGCCCATTTTTTTAAATTATAAAAATTCTTTTAATAGTAAAGAATTTATAAATACTAATTTTCTTAATATCTATTGAATATTGTATTCTTTTATTTTATTTTAATTTATTTGAATTTTTCATTGATTTAATAATTCTTTTAAGAATTATAATTAATTACCAAAAATTGACATTAAATATTTGTTTAGTACTTTTATAAAATACTACAATATTATTATATAATGAAAGTGATTTTATTTACTTTTATCAACTTTCAATAAATTTGTAAAATTCCATAAGGAATATATAAATTACAAAATTCTTAATAACATTTATATGTCTAAAATTTTATCTCTTAATTTATTGATAGTTTGGATTATTGTGAATCCAAAAGTATTTTATTTTTAATTTTTGGACTTGTATTTTATTTTCTAGAATTTATTAAAGTTCAGGGGCATTTTGGTCTTTTCCAATTATTAAAACAGATTCTAAATGATTTGGGCTGGCTTATTTTTATTGGGCCCTTGTGGCCCATTAGGCAAAGTCAAAATAACCACCCCGAAGGGTTCCTGTCCCAACCCAGCCTATCACTCCCTGTCTCTTTCTCGAGCTCATCTCTCCCTTTCTCCTTCCCTGACCCCGTGGTCAGCGGTGTTGTCGCCGGCAATTCGCGCCGCCGTGGACCGCCCTGGCCGCCGCCATGGTGCAGGAAGAGGTTGTCGACCCCACTCTTCCCTCCTGTCCAACTGGATTTGGACTTGGAGCCCTCCTGCGACCAGATCGATGCCGTCCCGAACCCTAGTGTTTGGGGTTGGCGTTGATCTGATGTCGCCACTACTGTCGTGTGCCATGGAGATGCTTCTCGCCCCCAAGCGTGGCTATGGTCACCGCCGTGGTGCTATATGGGTTGCAGCGCCCCCTATGGGGTGCTCCTCGTGCCTCCATGGTCGTCGGCCCCTCTGCTTCCTCTTATATTCTACAGCGAGGACCTCCGATGAGTGCTTCCTCTCCTCTCGTGCTCTCTGTGCTAGGCCCTCCCATGCTATATGTTGGTAGTGACCTTCTTGGTGATTGTCCTGTCCTGATTAAGATGGTTGGTTCTACTTAGGGTTCATGCCCTGCTGTGTATTAGATAACTGATGAATTGGGATCAAGTTTTTATGGTCCCCAAGCATGCTAAATGATTGTTAGCAGTGGCTTGCTGCTTAAGATGAACTATGGTGGTGCTAGTGTATTATCGGATGATTCTATGGATTAATTTTGATGTGGTCAGATGATAAAGTTGCTGTAGAAGCAATACTTGAGAAATCTAGTGGTTTACTACCTCACCATTGTCATTACTTGGTTAATGACAGTGAGTGTTGTGTGATGAATTCACTGTCTTGGTACTGTTGGCTTAAGGATTCATAGGTAGTTTGAGATCAAATGGTTTCAAATAGTGAAGATATACATAGAGATTTTCTTAATTATGATTCCTGTGATGACAGGAAAATGATTTTTAGTTGATTGGTTGAATCTGTGAAGATTAAATGCTTAATATGATTAGTGTAGAACTGTTCTTGTGACACCATCTTTGTATGGCACACAAGATTAGATAATATTTCTTGGTTTGGTTTGGTTCAAGCTTAAAATGAGTTTGGCATTAAAGATCAGTAGAAATTTACTTTCTTAAATCCCTAAGACCCATGATGTTGGTCTGGGGTTTAGGGATTAATCCTTTAACTTGTTGATTCGCATGGATGGGTTCTGGTAGTGATACCAACTACTGTTTCTTGAATCAAAGTTTGGGAAAATGATGGTAGGCTTGATTACTTATATAGATCCATAAGATTGAATTCTAAGGTGATACTCTTATCTTAGAGATGTGCCTAGATGTTTAAATCTTAGCTAGATTCATTCTTGAATTGAAATATAGCTTGATAGCTAAATCAATGATGTTGTTCTGAGATTTAGTTGGATCCTTATACTTTTCTGATTGCTTTTAGAGTTTAAAACCTCAGTGATGGATTCACCCCACTTGGGTGCTTTCTGAGAGTTTGAATAAGAGACAGATCATGTATGCTTGTCTAATCTTAGACAGATAGATCATGTGATGGTCTATTTACTCACCACTGTCACTTGATGTTGGGGTTTCCTGTGGTTGATCTTGATCTGATGCTCCCCTGGTATTTCCAGCTTCTGGCTTGTCCTTGATCTAGCCCTTCTCCTCCTGGTCCTGATGGCTTGATCTCGGGCTTGCTATCCACCTGATCCACCCCCTCCTTATGTCACCATTTTGGTGGTGTGATTCAGGATTTTGGTTGGTGTGATCTAGCTTGGCTTTGGCTTGGTTGAGCTGGTGGCTGCTGTTCTTGGTGTGTATGAACAATGGAATGGTGTGGGGATGAATTCCCACGGCTGTGCTGGTGGTTTTGTTTGGTTGTGCTATTGCTGTGGTGCTGACAACACACACCATGCAGTTTGGTGTGTGTGTTGCCTGTGTGCCTGCTGCACAGTTGTGGATATGTTCTGAACTTTGAGAGTTACTGTTATCAGGTTACATTTTACCTGGCTGGTGAAATTTGCCCCTCCTTGCTGTTTATTTTACTTATGGATTAAAATTATGAAAGATACATTCTTTCATATTGGTGAAACTTGCCCCTTAATTACTCAATGATGAAAAAGTGAACACTGCACTTCACTGTCAACTCTGAGAGTAAAATTATTCTAATTCTAACTTTCTTTTTCTTTTAAGTTTTTGTTTATTTTGCAGGTACCAGATTTGAAGATAAAAGTTTTTGTTTAGGCTTTTATTTTTTATAGGATAGTCATTTGTAATAACTCTCATATTCAACTGTAATCTTTAATTTATTCTTTTGTACTCTTTATTTTATTATTTTGTAATAAAGATTGTACTATCATCAATAAAGAAATATTATTCTTTATTTATTTACTATTGTAAAGATTGTAGATGATTTTCATAAGTTACATTTTTGTAATTTATTTATTGAATAAAATTATTAAATGGAGATTCTTATTCTTAATTGCTCTCTTTATATAAAGTTTGAGTTATTATTGGTTAACTCTTAATTAGATCAAATACTCAAACATTATTCAAAAATCCTTTTGAATTATAATTCAAACACTCAAGTTTTTAAATTCAAATTTCATTTCCCAAAACACATAAGTCCACAAAGATCATATCAAAGTCTATAACAATCATCCTTCAAGACTATACATAATCTCAAAGTATGAAAGAAACCTTTATCACTTTAGGTTTTTATTTGGCAAAAAATTTACCCACATTTTCACAAATGAATGCATGCAACATTTCAAATTTCTAAATTTACCCTTCGTTAGTTCCTAAATGCTGGGATATTACACTAACGGATGTCACATTAACATCATCAGGGTGCGGTGCCGCCTCCGCTGGCTGTCGGGCCGACACTGTAAGAGGAGATGCACCGCCGGATCGCTCTGCTCCCTCTAGTGTTCCTACAGGACCATGTGTACCACCGGAAGGACTTCTGGGCAAAATTCCCTGCCTGGGAGCATGATGTGCGGCGGGCAAGCTCGTACCGGTACGACAACCTTCCCGTGCACTATGACGATGAGGACTCCGACGAGGAGGAGGATGGTGGCGGCGAGCGTCGTCGTGAAGCTGCCGCCCTCGTGCGAGACTACGACAAGGAGCCGGCCACCATGCGTGCCAGTGAGCCGTCCAAGCACGACGATGACATCAAATATACTTGGGACAGGATGGAGGGCGTCATCCAACTCACTGCGAATGGTGGCGGCGCCGCACGAGGCGGAGATGCCACCTCCACCGTCATTGGCACCGCACATGCCGATGCATGCCGTGTGGACTGGGCAGGAGGCTCCACCGGCGTGGCCGCAACTGTGTCTTAGACACCGTCGTGCATCGACCTATCTAAGAACGATGATGAGTAGCTGGCTCAGTTGCCGCTGACGGCACAGACAACGCTCGTAGCTAGTTTTTTTGCACTATGTAAATTATGTTTTTGAATTAATGAAAATGGTTAGGGAAAATATCTAGACAACGGGTTAGGACTGGCCGCCGTGCGCATTCGTCTAGACAGCCTGAACCATGACCCATTTATTATCCGGACCCGACCTAAAAAGACCGAAACGAATCGTTTAAGTGTCCTAAGAGGAATTACAATAAGATACAGTCATCAGGCTATAAGAAATAAAATAGCATATTTATGCTTAGCTGGATGGGAGAAAAGATGAGTGAGTTCTTGGTGCTCCTAGACACCATGCGAGAATGTAAGTGGCCAATGCATTAATAAAATAGTATGTTTTTTATCTCTAAATATTCTAGATATTAGCTATTAAATTGACTCGAGATGGTATTAACATTGCTTATGGCCAGCAATTGTCTCTACTTTTGCGCTTGCTCTGAATGAATCGTGTATATGGAGCTAGCTACAGGTGTGTGCTGTGGTAGCAAGAGCCATAGTACGGCGTAGGCAAACCGCCCGAGGCGAGTACACAATTCCACGGCCTAGCTAGCTAGCGAATACGTGGGCAAAATTATTTTGAAAATGATGCGACACGCCAAGCAATCTCCCCGTGGCGGTCGCGGACCGTGGCATGGCATCGTCTTGTGTCCATCCACTAGGCGCGCCCGGTGTCACGTGAAAGTGGAAGACGGCCGCGCCGCGCTAGATTGTCCGGGCGAGAAGAGCTAGCGGCGCCCGTGCGTACGGCCAATGTTGGCCGTGGTCGGTGCGGACACGACCCCCCTAGACGGACGTACGGTACGGCGTGGCACGCGGCCGCGATCTCCGATCCGTGGCCCGTGCCCTGCATGTCCTGCGTGCTGCGCTTCGATCTCGATCTCGATCTCGACTCTCTCTATGGCACGTCCAGGAATCAAAGGCACTTTTCTTAGAGGCATTTTTGAAACTGCCTCTAATTGTATCTATCGAGGCACTTCAAAAATAGTGCCTCCAAATATGAATTTTTAGTGGCAGTTTAAAAGTGCCACTAACAGTTTATCCTTTTGAGACACTATTGATAGTGCCTCTAATGTTTTGAAAAATAGAGGCACGGTCCAGTGCTCTATGCTAAACTATCAGTGACACTTTGACCTATGCCTCAAAAAGACATAACTTTTAGAGGCATTTTCTGTGATAATGCCACTAAAAGTATATCAACTGAGGCACAATGAGAAGTGCCACAATTGGTTACCATTTAGAGGCACTAAATTATGCCTCTAAATAGTGACCAACTGTGGCACTATTTGGTGTGCCTCCAATGATCATCCATCTGAGGCACTATGCTGCTGCCTCCAATGTCCAACCAGCTGAGGCACCTGACATTGCCTCAAATGGATGATCATTGGAGGCACTGTCAAACATGCCTCTAAATGGTCATCCATTTGAGGCACTATCAGGTGTGCCTCAAAATGGTCATCCATTTGAGGCACTTTGTGCTGTGCCTCCAAAAGAATAACCAGCATAATCAAATAATCAGAAAACAGATACCACACAGCACATAATTATATACTACTGATTTCATACTGATAATCCAACATAGTACTTACTGCTCCATACTTACAACTACAAAAGTAGTACTTAGTAGTCCATCATATATAGTACTAGGCAGTCCAACTTAAGCAGTCCATCAGATAATTACATCCAAAATAAGTAGAACTCATAACAGAAGTTCTACTTCCATCCAATCAGTACTGTCAGATCTACGCTTTATGGGAGTGCCGCGAGCATCAGGCGCAACTTACCGTCTGACTTGTACCAGAAACTGAACAGCATAGCATCATCCTTCTTCATGTTGAAGGCCTGCACAGCTGTCCACCATCCACTGGTTATCATTGCTTTATTGTTTACTCCCATCTTCATCCTCACATCCACACGATCATCTTCAGCCATGGATTCAACTTGTACAGTAAGTGGTTCATCAAGAAAGTCCTTCAGGTACTTGGTTGTGAACTCAGCATTAAATTCCTGTGTAAGTATCAAGTTTACACAACTGTTAGCATTCTTTTGGACTCTGTTTCTACTACACTGTTACGCATGATAAAGTAAATAGCTGCTCACCATTTTGCATTTCTTCTCAATGACAGCTGACTCTGTCATCTTGTAGACATAGTACTTTATTGCTGGCCTTCTGCCATTGCACCATTCGTCCAGAAACTCAACTTGGCATGGACACAGTAGTATGTCATTTCCAAACATACACTGGTGGTCCCACTCATGTATTCCCTTGTTTTTTGGTCCTGATACAGCACAAATACAACAAATTTTATAAATAGTAGTACCATTTCTCAACTGCTGTAACAGACTAGATAGTTCAAAGTTTGTATAGATACATACCCCTTAAAACCAAGCCATCATCTTGTGCTGGCATAATTGGCACATAACCATCTGGCACGAACCACTCCGTAGAGGTGTCACTGCCAGAGGTGTCACTGGCAGAGGTGTCACTTCCAGAGCTGTCACTGTCACTAGTGCTGTGGCTTGGGATCAAGCTGCCACTGTCATCTGAGATGTCAATGGCACAGTTCTCACAGGTTCCCATCTAGTATAAAAACAGCATATGTAATCAGTAATGCTAAAGCAATGTAATCAGTAATGCTAAAACATGTTCAGAACATGATCAAATAGCAAAACATCCAGAAAGTCAATAATTACATTCTGAATATTCCTAACATTCAGAAAGTTCAGAAAGTACAGAACATTCAGACAGTTCAGATCATGCTGAACATTCTGACATTTAGTAATTTCTGAATTTTCTGAACATAGCAAAACAGAAAGATCAGAACATTCAGAAAGATCTGAATATTCAGAAAGATCAGAACATTCAGAACATTCAGAAAAATCAGAACATTCAGAAAGTTCAGAAAGATCAGAACATTCAGAACATTCAGAAATATCAGAACATTCAGAACATTCAGAAAAATCAGAACATTCAGAAAGTTCAGAAAGATCAGAACATTCAGAACATTCAGAAAGTTCAGTACATTCTGAACAATCTTAACAATCTGAACTTTCTGAACATTATGAAATTTCTGAAAATTCAGAACATTTCTTCATCAACAGACCCCTAACCAGAAATAATCATCAACTCTTGACATCAACAGAATTAATCCTAGCAGAACCCTAAACAAAATATAATCTAAGAACAAAACAAATCTAAGAACAGAATATAGATCTAGACAAAGAACATAAATCAAATAACAAATCTAAGCACCCAAAGATCAGATAGCAGGTTAGACAAACAAGATCAGATAGCAGGTTAGATCAAACAAGATCAGATAGAAGGTTAGACAAAGAACATAAATCTCGAACAAATCTAAGAACAGAACAAATCTAATCTAATAACAAATCTAAGAACAGAACAAATCTAATCTAATAACAAATCTAAGAACAGAACAAATCTAATCTAATAACAAATCTAAGAACAGAACAAATCTAATCTAATAACAAATCTAAGAACAGAACAAATCTAATCTAATAACAACAATCTAAACTAAGAACACTAATCTAATAACAACACCAGATCTAGTACAGTAATCTAAGAACAGAAAAGATCTAACGAGTAGAATAAAAGAAGAACAGAAGAAGAAAGAAGAATAGAAGAAGAACACGAGAAAAAAACAGACAAGCTCCTCAGGTGGTGGCGGCGATGGGATTCGCTGGAGGGGTTTCATGTTGGGCGGCGGCCGGCGGCGGTGGAACCCTAACACGAGGAAAGGGAGAGTGAGGGAGTGGAGAAAGTGAGGGAGTGAGGGAGTGGAGAAAGTGACGGCCGCGGTGGGTGGGTGTGTGCGTATATAGTATGGTCATTTTGCACATTAGTACCTTAGGTTGTTATTAACTTTTCTGTGTCCTTCCACCTCGGCTCCGTAGTTATAGCGATTAGCTGGGACGCCCCTCAGTTAATATTTTAGTTTCCTATTCGTCCCTCCACCCGCGCCACCTTGCACAAACCCCCCTCCCCTCTGTTGTCCAATGTATAAGAGAGGCACCCCGCCGCCAGCGCTAGGGTTTGGCCTCCATTTCTCGCGCGTGACCTCCGCGCCGCCGCACCACCCGCCGCCGGAGAGCTGCCGATCCTCTCCGTCCGCGCCGCCGCACCACCCACCGCCGGAGAGCTGCAGATCCTCACCGTCCGCGCCACCGCACCACCCGTCGCTGGAGAACTGCAGATCCTCACCGTCTGCGCCGTCGCACCACTCGCCGCCAGTCAACCGGAGTTGCAGATCCTCTCCGTCAGCGGCCACCGCACCACCCGCCGCCAGACAACCACCGCCCGAGCCCGAGCTGCAGATCATCTCCGTCCGCGCCGCCGCACCACCCGCCGCCGGAGAGCTGCAGATCCTCTCCGTCCATAGCAGCTTCTGCAGATCCTCTCCGGAGAGCTGGAGAACTGCAGATCCTCTCCGGAGAGCTGGAGATCATCCATAGCAGCTTCTGCAATGGATCCGCGCGGCCGCACCAACTGGACTGCAGAAGCCACATCCCCTTCTCCCCCTGCGATTTCTCAAGAGCAATCAGATACTTGCAGGTGTGTGCTTTGTATATCTAGTCTGTGCTTTGTATATATAGTATGGTCTTTTCATCCATCTAGTGTGTGCTTTGTATATCTGAAATGGTTCATCTAATTCATCTGTAATTCTAAACAAAAAATCTGATTTTTACTAATGCTAGAAATAGATCTGAAAATAGTTCTGTAATTGGTTCACTGATGAATATGATTACTACAGAGTCCAAGATGATGAGAGGGATGATAGGCTAATGATCACAATTAGAGGTTTGTTTAGCACCATTTACTTTGTAATCTATGCTCTTGTCATTGATCTATATTTTCTGGTACTGATGATACATTGTTTGGCATTTGTTAGGACCTGGACATTCAGGATTTGATTCAATTGATACAAACTGCATTTTTGGAAATTTGGTTCAAATGAATTACCACCAATTAATGCAGCTAAGAAGCAATGTGGAAGTGCTACCAAGGCCTGCAATTAAGAATTATGTTAGCATAATTACATCAACAAATGTCATTCCTTTGGAGGGTTTAATGGTATGTATATATGTTCTGCACATTATTCATATTTTTATTAGTAAGTTCTGCACATTACTCACATTTTTATCTAACAAATTCCAGGAATTCAGTCAAGAGTTTACAAGAAAGTTCCTGATGCAGTTCCTCATGGATGAACACCTCATGAGACATTGTATTCAAGCCAGATCTCAATTGGTTAGTGTAGGTGTGATGCTCAAGTTAGGATCTCCAATAAAGTACTGTAGGATGATTCTTCAGGCTGATGGAAAAGCCCAGATCATCCCTCCTGAATGGGCAAAGGTGGTAGAGGCATTTAATCTGAAGGAAGGGGATGTTTGCATGTTCATTTTTACAGATGAAAGAAAACTACCACCAAGACTCAGACATCAGTGGTTCTACCTTAAGTTTGAGATACTTAAAATTGAAGAGTACTACCCTGTCTTATTAAACCCATTCTTACCATTTATCTGAGTATCTCTTATAACATATTTATGCACATCTTTGTAGGTACAGCCCCACTGAGATTCATGAAAGGAGTCTGATTACTACTAGAGGTGTGATTTTCACCTGCAGATGCTTACTATTATACTTGTTTTACTAGAGGTTTTTTGGGTGATGAATAATGCTTTATTTGTCATGTAGGACCTGGTTTTGCTGGTGAAGAATCCTTTGATAATGAATGCATTTTTGCAAACAAGGTTGATTTGACATTCAATCAAGTTATCCAACTGAGAAGCTATGTTGAAGTGCTACCAAGACCTGATATTAAGGAGTATGTGTGGAAAATGACAGAAGAAAACATCATAGCTTCCTTTGATCATGTTCACTGGAGACCTGGAGAAGGAGAAATGGTTAGTAATGTTTGATCATGTTCACTACTAATGGTTACTGTATGGTATGTTTTGATCATAATTGAAATTTCTGTTTTCCAGGTTTTTTCAAAAGAATTCACAAATACTTATCTTTTGAAGTTTCTAAAGCCTGTCTTATGATCAAGAGCTCCCAGGCTTGGGGTTCCTAAAGGATCTGAAGTCTTGCTGTGAACAAGCCAACAGTTTCCAAGACTCAGTATTGTAGAATGATGCTAACTGAATCTGGACAAGCAGTTATCTGTTTTGGATGGAAAGATGTTGTCAAAACATTCAGTCTGAAAGAGGGAGATGTCTGCTTGTTCAGTTTCAGGGACACTAGGATTATTCCAGTCAAAATTAGGGATCCAGCTGCGTGGCTCCAGTTGGTGATAATAAAGCTAGATTAGTACTGAATGGGCCTGGATAGTGTCTGATTAAATGGGCCACATCGTGGGGGAAAACAGTGGACAGTGTCTGTTTAAATGGGCCACATCGTGGGGGAAGTGGTGGACGTGGGGGAGCAGTTTTACATCCCTTTACCTTTAAATAGGAGGAGAAACCTGGCTGGTTTACAATTCTTCTGCGCAGAGCTTTTCTTCTATCCCTTCGACTTTCTGGGTGAGTTCAATTCTGTACACAGATCTTATTATTCTATTTCATTTAATCTGATGCAATCTAATCCTTCTACTACATTTTCAGGTCGCATGTTCTGAATTTCCTCCTTCGACTTTTCAGCTCTCAGGTTCTGAATTTGAACCTGCTATCTGTGATCAACCTGGGTGATTTTTTGTAGGTGAATTAACCTGGATGTTATTTTGTAGGTGATGGATGGCATGACGTGTGCTATCTGTGATCAGCCTGGTGACAATTGTGGCAGATCTAACAGGAGAGCTAATGGATTTGACATTGTCATTGGCCATGGTTTTAGACGTGGTGTAGTAAGTTTTTCTGCTCATTCCCTGCTCATTCCCTAGTAACAGGAGAGCTAATGGATTTGACATTCCCTGCTCATTCAAATAGATTTTGGCAATGGGAACTAAATTATGTTGTTAAACTACAGTACATTCCCTGCTCGTTCAAACAGAGGTTGAACAATTTAGTTCCTGGGAAATGGTTAGTTGCCAAGAGCCCAAGATTCAGAAGATTTGATTTATTCTTACAGAAGGATGAGTCAGCTACACTAATATGTGGCCCTTACTGGAGATCATTAGTTAGAGTTTATGACATTGCTGTGGGTGATGTTGTACATTTCCAATGTACTGATGATCCCTTTGAACCTTTAGAGAACTCATTTGACATAACTGTTCATTCCAACAATGTTGAGAAGGATGCAGTTGAAGAAACTGGTATCACAACAATAACTCATCTTTTTTTCACAATGCATTTTCGAAATAATTAAGGCTAACACATCCTCTCTGATTAGTTGTAGGAGATTTGCCTAGCACAATAAGAAGTATCCTCTATAGGACAATCTTCTCAGACATCCACTCCATTAGTGAACAGGACATGGCTGCAATCCTGTATGGCATTTACAAAGATGTTTTTGTGGAGAAGGAATTTTATGAACCAAAGGATCAGAAACATTTTTGGGTGCACAAGATGGATGATGACAATGTTCACTTCAATGCACTGGTAATTTCCCACAGTTCATATGTTTGACATCTGAAATTATTTTATTTGCATGCAACTAAATCAATTGTGGATATTTATTTGTTTTGCAGTACATGCCTACTGAGGCTATAGATGGGTACAGGTACCCAGGTTTTGGCATTGCTCATCTTTCCAAGGATGGACAGCTGCTAGGAGAAGAACAAGAAGAGTTCATTGACTGCACCTACTCCATTGCCTGGTACATGGGGCATGTGTGTTTTCAGAATGGATGGACTGATTTCACCAATGCTGCTAACATTGGCAATGAAGCACTTCTTTTGATGAAAGTAGAGCCCATGCAAGAGTTTATTGGTCTTAACTTTGTTGAGATCATCAACTAGGGATCATCTACTAGAGATCATCTAAGTAGTGCCCATGAATTAACTTTGTATCCAGTGTGTTTGTATACAGTGTGTTTGTATCTAGTTGTGGTTGTGTACCCAGTTGTGTTTTTATCCAGCTATTATTGAACTTATATTATATATCAAGTTTGTGTTTTCTGATCCAGTTGTGTTTGCTTTTCTGAAAATATATATGCAACAAATCCATACTGCTATTGTGTTAATTTTTCACAATAGCAAGGATAAGTTGTTGCAACAAATTGAATTTTTTTCTACTTGCCACTACTGTTTTTTAAAATGGATTCAAAAAAGAAAAATCTCTGTATACTTCTTACAGTTGTATGCAACAAATCCATACTAAGTATAAGTTGCTGCAACAAAATGTATTTTTTCAAAAACACAAAGGCCCAACTGTAGGACAAAGTACTCCATCTGTAGGAGAAAGTACTAGGCAAAGGCCCACTCGGCACAATATGGGCCAAAATATCTGGAACCGAAGAGACAGAGAGCGCGTGGAGCGTTGGAATATTATAAGGAGGGAACCGAAGGGACAACCTCCCCTCTCTCTCCCATTCGGCAGTTCCCTCTCTCCCACTCGGCAGTTCTACGGTGAGTTCCTATGCAGTTCTTCAGACTTGTTTTCTTATCTTTTATTCAGAGTTCTCTCTCTAATCTCTTATTTTTCTTTCCATCCATCTGCAAACTCGGCAGATTGTACGGTGAGTTCTTCAGTTCCTTTGCAGTTCTTCAGATTTCTTCAGAGTTCTCTCTCTAATCTTTTCTTTTTCTTTCCATCCATCTGCAGACTCGGCAGTTCGTACGGTGAGTTCTAGTTCCTTTGCAGTTCTTCAGATTTCTTCAGTTCTCTCTCTAATCTTTTCTTCTGTTGCTTGATTCTTCCAACCTTCTTCACTTCTGTTGCTTTAATCTTTATTTTGCGGTTCTGTCCTAATCCCTCTTTCTTCTTGTAATATTACAGTGACCGCAAGATACCCAAAGAAGAAGAACCACTCCTTCATTAGGGTTTCTTCTCAGGTAAATCTCTCTTTCTTCTAACTATGTTCCTGAATATGTTCCTGATTATGTTCCTGAATATGTTCCTGATTATGTTCATCAGATTATAAGTGACTGAAATGTGTAGAATGTTCTTCAGTACTGAAATGTGTAGATTGTTCTTCAGTACTGTAATATGGTTGCAATGTTTAGGTCCGGTTACTAATTACTTGCTTAATTTTTAGCAATGGACTGTGCTGTGTGTGGACAACCTGCTCACAACTGTGGTAGGACACAGAGGAGGGCAACCAGCTTCCAGATTGTCATTGTTGATGAGTTTCCATTTGATGGTGTGGTGAGTTTTCACATCCAGACAACAATAGTTTACTTTATGTTGTATTCATCCTGTAGGTTGGTAAGTTAACTACATTATGTTATGTTCATCCTGTAGGTTATTCCATGTTCATTTAGGGAGAGACTGAATGATTTCACTCCTAAGAATTGGCTGGTTGCCAACAGCAGTGCAATTAGAAACTATGATCTGTACTTGAAGAAGACTGATGAAAAGACATTGATTTGTGGTCCTTATTGGACGTCATTGTGGAGAGTCTACGACATTGGTCTTGGTGATGTACTGGAATTTGAATATGATCCAGATCCGATTGAGGGTTTGGACAATTTATTCCATGTCACCATTTCCTCAAATGGTGTTGAAAAGTACATCCATGAAGCTCCATGTAAGTTCTTGCTAACAACTACTACTAACTATTTCCTCAACTACTACTAATTTCTTTACATGTACTAGTACTAATTATTTTATTTCTTCTCTTTTGCTTAGTGATTGGAGATGTCCCTTCTGGAATAAGAAGCATTCTGTACAGGACAATCTTCTCAAACATTCAATCAATCACTGAACAGAACATGGCCACCATCTTATTTGCCATCTACAAAGATGTTCATGTGACAGACCATGAGATCATTGAAAGTAATGATGAGAAGAATTTCTGGGTACACAAGATGAATGAGGAAAACCAAGCATGGGATGCACTGGTAATGCTTAGAGCTAAATCACTATTCTGTTGTTTCATTCTATGCATGCCTAATGTGTAAAAAAATACTAACTGCGAAATACATGATTATTGCAGTTCATGCCTATTGAGGCTGTACAAGGCTACAGGTACCCAAGACATGGCATAGCACATCTTTCCAGGGAAGGGAAAGACATAGAAGGACACGAAGATAACTTCATTGCATGTGCCTACTCCATTAGCAAGGAACATGGAGAAGTCATTTTCACCGTAGGGTGGAATGACTTCACATTTGCTTCTGATGTTGGATGGGCTTCAATGCTTGTGATCAAGATAGAACATATGAGTGATCACCTTGGGCTGAACTTTGTTGACATTGTCAACTAAGGAATCAGTTAGTGACAAGGCTAATTTGGAATCAGTTAGTTAACAAATGCTTGTTTAGGTTGTGCTGCAGTTGTTTAAGGAACAATGTCATCAATGTTGTTTTAACTACTAGTGTTTGTATCACTTGTTATTATGTCCTTATTTTGTAATTTAACTACTAGTGTTTGTATCACTTGTATTGTGCCTGAAATTATATGGTTGTGCTTGTTTTAATGTTGTCAACTATGGTTGTGCTTGTTTTTAATGTTGTCAACTATGGATGTGCTTGTTTTATTACTTGTTTCATATTCCTGTTTTGTTGATGTCTAGAAGGCCTTCATTGTTCTGAATTCATAAATATTCAGAGACCATGGGCTACTAGACTACATTAGTTCCATAATAGACTACATTAGTTCTACTACTAGTCAACTACTTGTGTAAATTACCAGAGCACTTTGTGCCTAAATTACCAGAGCATTCAGACCATTTTGTACATTTATTCAGAGCATTTTTTTCATTTATTACATTTATGCACTGCACACACGTCCTTGGAAGTGGGGAAAGTGGGGGAAGTGCTGCGCCAGGTGCTTGCCCCCACGTCCAGGTGCTTTCCTATTTAACATGGTGGTAGTATGGAGTTATTTCTTCTGCCTATGTCGAGTTCTTCTGCCTATGGTGAGTTCATCTCTTGTTCTTACCTGAATATTGTTGTTCTGTTTGTGTACTTACATCTGAATGTTTCATGTGTGATGCAGATCTCTGATTGTACAACAGGAGCACAAGTTATCCTACAGGTGATTCAGATCCTTTGCCTCTTTTCATGTCATCCATGAATGAATTTGTGTTCCATATCTTAATACTTCCATTTTTCATAGGAATGGATGAGATGAGTTGTGTTATGTGCCAGCAACCAGTGCAAAATTGTGGCCTCCATTCTGACAGGCGTGCAGTTTCTTTTGATCTGATTATGATGCAGGGATTTGAAAATGGAGTGGTAAGTTATAACATCAGTACAATGGATCTCTTGTTTTTATCTGGAAAGGAGGTGTATAATGACAAACATTCCTCTTGTTTTTATTTCAGGCAGTACCTTGCAAATTCAAGGAACAACTTGAAAAATTTGCAATGTCAAAGAACTGGATGGTGGCTACATGCAGGAACAGGCATGTGTATGACTTCTTCCTGGAGAAAGAAGTGTCAAGAACTACCATCTGTGGACCATACTGGAGTTCCCTTGTTAGGAAATATGATATCCAGCAAGGTGAGGTTGTCTCTTTCAGGTATGTGGAACAGGCCAACAATTTTGATATCACAGTGTCTGAATTTGTGGACAATATGAAGGTTGAGAAGCCTATTGTTGCAGATGGAGGTAAACTGTTTCACAATTTTAACTGTTTTATGTCATGTTAGCTGAAAGACTTGCTATGTTAACTAGTTTGCCATTGTTTACTACTTTGAGCAGGTCTTTACTGTGTGATGTCTGAAATTAGAGCTATACTTCAGAAGACTATTTTCTCAAACATCAGCGAAATTAGTGAGGAGAACATGGCAACCATCAATTATGGTATCTACAAGGTTTTGGCTCTAAAACCAGGGCAAGAACTAGCTGAGGAAGAATTCTATGAAAGTGTCAATGAGATGCAGTTTATGGTGCACAAGTATAATCAGGAAAATGTTGAACTAGATGCTTTGGTAACTATCTACTACTTAATTTCTCACTTTTTTATGCAATGTTTCAGACTTAGTTCTTACACAAGTTGTTACTATGCCAGTACCTTTCTGCAAAAACATTCAGAGAAGTTGGATGCCCATGGCAAGGACATTCAAATCTGTTGGCTAGGGAATTTGATGTGCCCTTTGAAGGATGGTACCACATGGAAGATTAAGATGATAGAATTGCTTTCACAATAGGATGGCAGCAATTTAGGGAGGAGGCAAATATAGTAGAGGGATCACTGTTGCTGATTGTTGCAGACCCAAGGCATGGTCACATCTGCCTTGATTTTGTGGAGATTGAAGACCCTTGAAGAACATGATTGAAGACCCTTGAAGAAATTGTGTTTCATTTTAAGTTGTAATGTGTTCTAGTGGACTAGTGTTCTGAACAATGCATCTACTGTAATGTTGGTTTGTAAGTTGAACAATGGTTTGTAGTGTTGGTTATCAAGTGTTGATGATTCTCAGTTTTTCAAGTGTTGATCAGTTTCTTGATTTTCTGTTTATCTAGTGTTGATCATTTAATTTTATGTCTAGGAGGCCTTCATTGTTCTGAATTCATAAATATTCAGACCATGGGCAACTAGACTACAATGTTTAGTTTTGCATCTAAAAGTTTAGTTTTGCATCTAAATGTTCAATATTTAGCATCTCAATGTTTAGTTTTGCATCTAAATGTTCAATATTTAGTTTTGCATCTCAATGTCTAGTTTTACAATATTCAACTATGATTATGATTATGAATGTTTAAACTATGATTATGATTATGTATAAACTAGCTAGACAATTACTGAAAATAAAATATCACTAGCTAGACAACAATGTAAACTAGAAGGGAACAAAGCACAATAATAACACAAGTATAGTATATCTCCAGTACAGTATTTTTTCATTTTAGTCCTTTAATTTTTTCATTTTAGTCCTTTAATTTTTTCATGTCATGTTACTGACCCTTGTCTTTCTCTCTTTGACCTTGGCTATCTTTTTTTCAGATACAACGCGCCTCTCCTCCTCTTCCTCGATCGAGCTCCTCTCCTCCGACGAGATCCGCTCCTCTCCGTCGAGATCCGCTCCTCTCCGTCGAGCTCCACCACCGCCTCCTCCTCGAGCTCGTCCACCACCACCTCTCCGTCGAGATCCTCCACCACCTCTCCGTCGATCTCGTCCACCACCACCTGCTCCTCGAGCTCGTCCACCACCACCTCTCCGTCGAGATCCTCCACCACCTCTCCGTCGATCTCGTCCACCACCACCTCCTCCTCGAGCTCGTCCACCACCACCTCTCCGTCGAGATCCTCCACCACCTCTCCGTCGATCTCGTCCACCACCATCTCTCCGTCGAGATCCGCCGCCGCCTGGAGCTCGTCCACCACCTCTCCGTCGAGATCCACGTCGTGCAATGGGCACTCGTAATGATGATCCACGTCGATCTATTCTTCATCGACAAATAACTCGCAATGATGCCGAGGCTGGTTTGTCAGGTTAGGAATTCACCACCTGTTCCTGTTATTACTTGTGCTCTGCTCTGATATGCTATACTTGTGCTCTGCTCTGATATGCTATGCTGTACTCTGAACTGTTCCTGATGTGCTCTGATATGCTGTACTCTGAACTGTTCCTGTTATTACCTAGTTTGTTTGTTTGAATGTTGGTATAGTAATTAGTATCTTGCTATTGGTTACACAGGAACAAGTTGCTAAGTTTATTCATCTATTTGTACAATGGATAAAACTTGGATGAGTGCTGCTAGATCCAGTACACAGTTTGCAGATGGGGTTAGGGGTTTCATTCAGTTTGCAGCTACAAATTCTGGTTTTAGCCAAAAGATTGTCTGCCCATGCAAACTTTGTTGTAACATCTCTAGGCAAAGTTTAGAAGATGTTGAAGACCATATAATATCTGTAGGATTCATGCCTGGGTATACAACATGGGTATACCATGGGGAATTAGTAGATTGTGCTATTCCTACTGTACAACCCAATGAATCAGTAGAATTGCCTTTAGGAAGTGATGAGATGGATGAGATGATGTTGGGTTCTCATGATATGTACAACAATAGCTCTTTAGGATCAGATACACAAG
This sequence comes from Avena atlantica, assembly GCA_910589765.1. Lineage (NCBI taxonomy): Eukaryota > Viridiplantae > Streptophyta > Magnoliopsida > Poales > Poaceae > Avena > Avena atlantica. Next base: position 56,689,249 of record OU342739.1, on the reverse strand, counting down.
TTGACAGTGATGATACTGATGATGACTCTGAAGAAACAGATGAAGCTGATGAAGAAGCTGAGGCATTCAAAAAGTTAGTTAATGATGGCAGACAAGAATTATATGCAGGATGTAAAAAATTTACAAAACTGCAATTTCTTGTGAAGCTGATGAACATAAAGAACACCAGGGGATTAACCAGAGCTACATTTGAAGATGTGTTGCAGCTATTTAGGGATGTCCTACCAGAAGATACAACTCTCCCTATGAATTTTCATGAATCCAAACAGTACATCAAATCTGTAGGGCTGGGGTATGACACATATGATGCATGCATTAATGACTGCATCATATATAGAGGAGACAATATCAATGCATCTGTCTGTCCAGTATGTAATGCATCCAGATGGAAGATTGTGAAGGAAATTGGTGGTGGCAAAAGATTTAGCAAGGTTGCTCAAAAGGTGGTCAGGCATTTCCCATTGAAGAAGAGAATTAGAAGATTATTCATGTCAAGCAACACAGCCCCACTTATGAGTTGGCATGTTGATGGTAGGATCAAGTATGGTCTTATGAGGCATCCTGCTGATGCACCAGCTTGGAAGCATTTTGATGCAAAATATGAGTGGTTCAGTAAAGAAGCTAGAAATATTAGGTTTGGACTGGCAACTGATGGTTTCAATCCATTCAGAACTATGAACCTGTCTTACAGCATCTGGCCAATTGTACTGATTCCATACAATCTTCCAGCAGAGAGTTGCATGAAAGAAAACAACTTCATTTTGTCAGTTATTATTCCTGGTAGGAAGGCACCAGGGAAAGAAATAGACATTTACCTGCAGCTAGTTGTTGATGAACTGAAAGTGTTATGGAAGGATGGTCTTTGGACTTTTGATTCTCATGTAGGAAGGAAATTCAGGGTGTATGCTGCACTGCTATGGACAATTAGTGACTGGCTAGGCCGGGGAATTCTTAGTGGAGAGAGTATTGTTGTTTGCTCCCACTGCCTGCTGGGTACATGTTCCAAACGTTTAAAACATGGACACAAAGCATGCTACCTGGGTACTAGGATGTTTCTACCTGCAGACCACCCATTTAGGAAGGATAAAGACTCATTTGATGGCACAACTGAAGACAGGGAACCTCCAATTCAGCCATCAGGTCATGAGATTTCAAAAATGACAAAAGGCATTCACACCATCTATGGGAAAACACAGAAACAACAAAAGTCTAAGAAGAAAAAGAGACAAAGAGATGAAGGGGAGGAAGATACTGTACTGGAGGATGTGCACACTGTAGAGTCAACATTCAAGAAGAGAAGCATCTTTTTCCAGCTTGAATATTGGGAACATTTGCTGGTTCGACATAATTTGGACTCAATGCATATAGAGAAGAATGTGTTTGATAATATTGTTCACACAATTTTACAAGTGGACAACAGGTCCAAAGATAATGTGAAAGCAAGACTGGATATGAAAATATTTAAAATCAGAACACATCTCCATGTTGATGAAACTCAAGAGAAACCAGACTTGCCTAAAGCAATGCACTACATGAATTCAGATAATAAGAAGGTATTCTGCTCAGTTGTGAAAAATGCAAGGTTTCCAGTAGACTATGCTTCAAACATGGATGGGAAGGTCAGGTTAGATGAGAAAAAATTAGTTGGGCTAAAAACTCATGACTGCCACATAATTTTTGAAGATGTATTTCCTTTAGCTATAAGTAGAACCATGCCTGCCCCTGTTGCTCTTCCACTAATTAATCTTAGCAAGTACTTCAAGAAAGTTTGCTCCAAAGTCATAGATCCTACTGAGATGCAAAAGTTGGAAGAAGAAATTGCTGAAACAATATGTCAGCTAGAGCAGATTTTTCCACCATCATTCTTTGATATAATGGAACATCTTGTCATCCATCTTGCAAGTGAAGTGTTGATAGGTGGACCAGTGCAATTCAGAAACATGTGGTCTACAGAGATGTTTGTTGGGAAGTGTAAAGGGATGGTACATACTAGAAGACATCCTGAAGCATCAATAGCTGAGGGATATATATTTGATGAGAGCTTGGATTTTTGTGCAAGATATCTGGAAAATTCCAACAAAGAGACAATGCATACTGATGATAGCACAACTAGCAGTCCAGACACTAATATATATTTAAGAACAATTGGAAGACAGCTCTCTGCATTTCAAGTAGATGAGCTAGATCACATTTCATGGACACAAGCTCAAAGGCATGTGTTGCTTAGTTATCCAGAAATTACTAGGTTTGCAAATGAGCATATCACAATGCTACAAGCAGACAGAAGGAAAAGTAGAAGAGAAGTTGAAGTTGCTCACCACCAACAATTCCTGAAATGGTTTATTGAACATGTGCATTCTTTAATGCATAAAGGAGTTGAACTACCACAAGAAGTTGTTCTACTAGCACAAAAGCCTTTCATGATGGTGAAGAAATACAACAGCTACAAGATTAATGGCTATACATTCCACACAAGAAGCCATTCTGCTGGAAAATCTTCCCAGTGTGATGGAGTTTCAACTACTGCAAAGACATTAAGTTATTCAGTAGATCACACATTAGGAGATGGTCAAATTTGTGGCAGGATCCATGAAATAGTTGAATTGAATTATTCAAACACAGCTAGTGTAGTATTATTCAAGTGTGAATGGGTTAAAGATACTGGAATTAGAGTAGATGAATTTGGAATAACTGAAGTCAACTTCAGTCATGTAGACAAAGGGGAAATTCTTTCATCTATGCCATTTATACTAGCTAGTCAAGCAAAACAGGTCTACTATTTGCAAGATCCAATTGATAATGAATGGTTTGCTGTTGTGTCTAGGTAATTTGATATAGTTCTATTGTTTCCTTTGTTTGCTGGTTTGATTCTGTTGAACATGGTAATAAAGTTCTATTGTTTCTTCTGCAGGGACTGCTAACATGGACAGTCAGAGAAGTAGGCTAAATGAGGTTAACACGCAACTGATGAAACTTGGTGTGCCACCAACACAGATAGAAATCAAGAGTGGAGAAATTTTTACAAGATTTCTTGAGGAAGCAAGGATAAAAGGAATATACAAAGAACCAACAGAAGTAAGAATCTAATTTATGCCATTCTAATTTATGCCATTCTAATATGTGATTTATGTGAAAGCATATGAAGCACCTAATTTATGCCATTCTAATATGTGATTTATGTTCTTGTCTTAATTTAGAACAACATGATATATGAAGAAATAGATGTGGTAGAAAATGAGGATGAGGATGATGATGGTAGTGAACAGTATGATAGTGATGCTACTACTCATGATGAAAATGAAGAAGGTGATATCAATCAACAGTTACAGGAAGGTTAGTTTTAGGTTGCCTTCTCCTCTTGTTAATTTAGGCAGTTTATTTGAATATTGTGAAATGGATGACACATTGGTTAATTTAAATACTTGTTACATGACAACAGCAGAGAAGTCTGTGAGAGGGCCCACTAAGTTGAAAAGATTCTGGAAAGAGTATGATCCAAGAAACAAGATCAGTTTGGAATTTAACAGCAAAGGCCAACCTTGTGGGTTCAAAACTTGCAGGCTCACAAATTTCATTGCTTCTTTAGTTAAGGGAAAATAAATTTCTTTGGCAGCTACCAATTGGAGCAAAGTTCCTGAATATGAAAAAGATAAGCTATGGAAGACAGCTAAGGTAAAATCTCTTAAATAAACTGGATTGTAGTTCTGAACTATGTTTTTTGCCTGCAAATTACTAATGTTGCCTAACTGTAAACACTTTTGCAGTATTTCTTTGAAATACCAGATTGTTACAAGTGCTGGGTGTTGATATCTGCTAGAAAGAAGTGGAAAGATTACAAGTGCTATTTGAAGAGAAAATTTTACAAGGATGAGTTGTTACTCAAAAGCAACATTACCAATGGATGCAAATCCAGGATACCTCCTGCTCAGTGGGTTTGGCTATGTAAATTTTGGAGAACACCAAAGTCTAAGGTATACTAAAGTAGCAATGCTAGATATACCATTTTTTTCAACCTGCTTGTGCTAATTCATACTATAGGCATTAATGTATAATTTCTTGCTGTAATGTAGGCATTAAGTATGAAGAACAAAGAGACGAGAAATTGTCAAGCAAATGCAGTTCATACAGCTGGTACTAGAAGTTTTGCAGTAGTACAGGAACAAGAAGTAAGTTAATTGTGGATTTGTTGCATACTTGAATATCTAAAAAATTCAAAGATCACAGTATGATAGTTTTCCATGAATTTCAGGAAATAAAAGAAGGGAGCAAAATATCCAGAGCTCAGCTTTACAGAATTACACATACAAATAAGGATGGGAAACCAGTTGATGAATTTTGCAAGAAAAAGATTGTAAGTAATAATGTAGTATATATTGAATTTTGTCATGTCCACATACATATTATATATTGAAAACTCAATAAACTGTTCTGAGCTATCAATACTTCAATAAACCTGCATCCATGTTTGTAATGTTGCAAACATGGATTCAATGTTGTAACTTCTTTTGTTTATCTTCAGTTTGAGTCAATCTTGCAAATATCCATTACATGTTCCTCATTCTTTGTAATGTTGCAAACAGGAAGATAAATGTGAAGTTTGTGGACAACCCAAACTTGATACATGAGGATGCAAATGAGGAAGATTTGTATTCAACATTGTTCCCAAAGGCTAAGAAGTCAAGTAATCATGGATTAGGGCTCACTGTTGGTGGAAGGAACAGTGAGAAGCTGTCGCTGGCTCTATCTGCTCTACATGATGTTACACAGGAAAACAAAAATCTCAAGGGTGTTGTAGAGAAGCTTGTAGAAACTCAGTCAAGTTTGGTAGCCAGAAGTGATAAGCTAGAAGAGAAGTATTGTCAGATGATGGAGCTATTTCAAACATCACAGAAGAGAATCAAAGAACATATTGAAGAACCTCTTGTTGAAGAATCAGAAGGATTTGACAAGATGAAGAACAGTGGTCAGGAGGAGAAGAAAGCAATAGATGACAAGAAAAGGAAAAGGCAAAGGGTAGAAGAAAAGATTGGAAATGAAGTTAATCTTGCGAAGAATGAAACTGCTGAGGTAAAATAACTACTGCTTGTACATGTGTCAATAAGAAATCCTTGTACGTGTGTTTTTTCTTGTACGTTGTAACTCTTGCTGACTAGGAATTTAACTAAATGCAGGTTGCTATGATAAAGAAAATTAAACTAGAGAAAGCTCAAGAGATGAAGAAGTCAAACATTTGCAGCACCATCCCAAAGCCCAGAATAAGTAGAGGAATGGAAGTTGTCTTGACTTCACCAAATTCTTCTAACCTTGCAGCTCTTGGAACAATTCAAACTGCAGATATAAATGCAGTTGGTTTAGATGGAGATCCACTAAGTGATTATGTGGAGGTCATGGTCAACATTGTCTACCGTGATACAACCGTACTGCCTAGACCACTTGGGAGAATGACAAGGATGGGAAATGCGCAAGCTAAGTGCATTCCATGGCCAAGGAATCATGTTAGTATTTCTTAAACTTTGTATGAAAAAAATCTGCTCCTACTCAGTCAAGGTGCTCCTACTCAGTATTTCTTAAATATGTGCAGGTTACATTAAGAGATTTATATGAAAAAAATCTGCAAAACAAAATTAATAGACAAAACTCAGTCAAGGTGCCAGGGAAGCCAGGAGCTAATAAGAAATCTGCTCCTACTGAACAGGCATGTGCAGTATGATTATAGAACTCAGCAGTTATCACTCAGCAGTATTGTTGCTTCTGCTCCTACTAACATATTGACTCAGCAGGGTACTGGTGCACAAGGAACAACTCTTGAAGCAAATCCTGGTGTTGTTTATGCTTCTGCTACTGCTACTGCTTCTGCTAACACAGAGTCTCAAATGAATGAAAAGGTATGTTACATATACTGCTTCTGCTCCAGCAATATCTGAACTGTTTCATGTACTAATACATGAAAAAATGTGCAGCTTCTGGATGAACCAGTCAGCAAAGTAATTATGGAGGAACCAGTCATGATCCAGGCAAAAGGTAGAGTGAAGAAACCAAATTCCAGAAACCAGAAACAAACTGCTGCTACTGCTTCTGCTAACACACAGTCTCAAATGCATGAAAAGGTATGTTACATGTACTGCTTTTGCTCCAGCAATATCTGAACTGTTTCATGTACTAACACATGAAAAAATGTGCAGCTTGTGGATGAACAAGTCATGAGCCAGGAAACAAATATCAAGAAACCAAGATCAAGAGTACCGAAGCAAACTGCTGCTCGTGCTGCTATAGCTACAACAGATTCGTAATTACCAGACAAGACAAGTTACAGTTGTAAACTATTACAGATGATCAGAATATTACACTGACAACACTATAAACTAAAAAATGTGCAGATTCTGGATGAACCAGACATGAGCCAGGCAAAAGTTAGAGAAAAGAAACCAAGATCAAGAGTACAGAAGCAAGATGCTTCTCCTGCTGCTACAGATTCAGTACCACACAAGGTAAGTAAACTCCTAAACTAGTCTGAACAATGCATACTACTGTTGAACTAGCTGCTCCTTCTGTTGAACTAGCTGCTCCTTTTTGTTGAAAATGTTGAACTGTTGAACTAGCTCAGACAAGGGATTACACTGACAAATCTTAACAATGCAGACTGATGATATTGCATGGTCTCAAACTCAGACAGCTCAGACAAGGGATTGCCAAGCAGCTGATGATATTGCATGGTCTCAGTTGTAAGATATGGCTGTGAACAATGGTTGTGGGATATGACTGTAAGATATGGCTGTGAACAAATGTAAGATATGACTGTAAAATATGACTGTAAGATATGACTATAATGTGGTTTGTAATATATGTGGTTTGTAATGTTACTGTAAGATATGACTATAATGTGGTTTGTAATATATGTTAGCCATCACATGCGGGTCACTGTAATATGACTGTAAGATATGACTGTAATATGCTGCTACAGATATGTCACTGTAGTACACATTTGCTTTTGGCTAGGATTTAGAGGCACTATGGATAGTGCCTCAAAAAGTTGGGTTTTAGAGGCACTATGGATAGTGCCTCAAAAAGCTAGGTTTTAGAGGCACTATGGATAGTGCCTCAAAAAGCTGGTTTTTTGAGGCACTATGGATAGTGCCTCAAAAAGCTAGGTTTTAGAGGCACTATGGATAGTGCCTCAAAAAGTTGTGTTTTAGAGGCACTATGGATAGTGCCTTAAAAAGCTGGTTTTTTTAGGCACTATGGATAGTGCCTCAAAAAGTTGGGTTTTAGAGACACTATGGATAGTGTCTCAAAAAGCTGGTTTTTTGAGGCACTATGGATAGTGCCTCAAAAAGTTGGGTTTAGAGGCACTCTAATTTGTGCCTTAAGTTGGTTTTTGAGGCACTAGTCATAGTGCCTCAATTGGCTAGGATTTAGAGGCATTAGTCATAGTGCCTCAATTAACTATGATTAGAGGCATTTTTTTAGTGCCTCAAAAACTTAATTGTGGCACTAATTTAACTATTGGAGGCACTTTAGAGTGCCTCTGAATACTGTACCTGCCATAGTGTCTGGCTGTGTTCCGTGTACAGCCGGCGGTAACGTACGTGCACATCAGGACGCATTCGTCGTGGTTCTTGGCTCTTTCAGCCGTACTACGTCGTACGCCGTGTAGTAGTCTCATGGTGGTGTCTGCTTGCAGAGCTACGTACAGACAGATTCGTCTCGATCGTGGGCTTACTTTACATGTGACTATGTGAGGGTGGTAGTCAGGCATTGTTCAGGGCATGGCACGGTTGAACGGCCGGAAAGCCGGAAATGTGTGTTCCTGGCAGACTAGCTGGACATGCACGGCCGTGGACTGGTGGCGATGAGTGTCCAGGCCCGTACGTACGTGCATGGAGTCGAAACCAAGCAAGCAAAAGAGCCCCTCGTCCGTCCGCCTGGCGGGCAATCGAGTGGTTGCCAGAGCTACCTAGGCATAGGGGCATGGCACAGATGTACGAGCTCCATCCATTCATCGGTCGACAGGAGCGACCGCGGTACGTACGTGCCCTGCCGAACGCACGCCTTTTGGCGTATGAAAGGAAAGCCCCGAGACCGAGAGGGAAAGGAAACAAACAAACAATAGCGCAGCGGCCTATTATTCGTGCATGTGCCTGTACGTACAATAGGACAAGGGAGAGGTGTCCGAGATCCAAACGGCGGATCGGAGGAACGAGCCGTCCAGTCCAGTCCAGTCCTGAATGCAAGCGGCGACAAGTGGCCTTGCCTTTGTGTTGGTGCATGCCAACCGTGAAAATCTACCTTGTCTGCTTCCTTCCTTCGTGCGGACGTTCGTACGGTACGTGCATTGATACCATCGTACCTGATGTATACCTGATTCGCCGCGCGCTCCCAAAACCATAGATGTCATGTACCCGCCGTGTCAGGGCATTGTTCTAGGGCCTAAGAGCAAGCACAGTGTGTGGTTGAGTCTAAGAGAAAAGTATTTTTTTGCCAAATCTGACCTTTTGGCGAAACTAATTCCACGTCGGACCCTTTTATGAAACTAATTCGGAATCTGATCCCTGGGATCGGCGCCATTTAAAATGACGCCGACCCCATGGGTCAGATTCCGAATTAGTTTCGTGGAGGGGTCAGACTTGGTTGAAGTTACCAGATTTGGACAGATTTGACAAAAAAATACAAGAGAAAAAGCCAACTCGTGTCTAGAGGAAGAAAAAACTCCACCGTTTAGACTCAACTAGTGGGACCCAGCCTGATCCACTTTTTTCCATTAAACTTCTCCCCATCCTTTTATCTTTACTATTAAAAAAAAGTTGGTGTTGGTACGTCCACTTTGACATTAAACATTAAAACAATAGTCCATTTTTTGCACATCCAATACGTTTATAAATAGCAGTTAAGGAAGTATATTATGTACCATCAATTAGGAGATATGCTAATCATCTGTTTCCCCTAAAATTTCTTGAGTTTTTGAAGGAAATGTCTCTAAGGAAAGGGCGTGGGACAAGAGAAAAAAGGAAACAATAGTAACCCCCGATTGGTTTCGTCCTTAAATTTTGAAACAAACCGAATCAATTATTAACCGGAGATTGTTTTCATCCTATCATTAGTTTGAAAAAAAAACCAATCTAGCATTAACTCGCGGAATGTATTCCCGGATGTATCCATGGAGACGCATGCAACAAGTCCAAATGTAAGCGAGGCGCCAATGCCTCAGATATTTAAAAGGCGACCTTGGCCGAAAAAAAATTGACTGAAAGAACGGTTTTTCGGACACCAATATTTTCGCACAATTCAATTTTGTGAGCACACAAGTTTTCTTTTCTATGAGCGAGGCGTGCAACAGAATAAAAAGGAGAGGTTGTATCTCCCACTTGGCATTCTCTTCCTCTCTCATGAGACCACATAAATGCATTACTAGCGGAACTGGTGGATTTTCTTCTGCGGATGACTAACTGGAATTCAATCCGAGAAGGGAAAGAATATGTATCCAATCTTAATTAAGATTACGACTAGGTAGTTCTGGAGCAAGTTCGACACTCCCGCCTCGCCTAAAGTCCTAGGCTGAATTGGTCCGGGTCCATGTTCCTAGCTCGGCCGGCATGACCCCAGAGACACACAATAGAACTTGGAGTCTATCAGCAAGTTTGCATAAAGAGAATGAATCTTCAATTTTTTATTAATACATAGTATTTACTCAAAAAGCGAATATTAAATTTTTTATTAAGACATATTTACGAAAAAGTGAATCTTCAAATTTTCATCAAGACATATATTCGTATGTTTCATAGACCGCTCCTAATGACATATTCACAAGGATCACGCAGGTTCATTGTATGGCCTAGGGCCCTTCACCATCGGAGGCTGAGTAGATGGTATGCACAATTTAACGCATGACCTGAATAGATCTGATCAGATGAAAATAATAGCGGCTTGGCAATATAAGGTGTGGTAGATATAGAATAGAAGCAAATTAGATCAGATCTTATTGCACAAACACGATATTAGATTTGATCCAGACTATAGACAGGTTTGATTTTGATCAATTTTATCATTAAATAGACAAAATGCCCTTCATAAGCTTTTTTTTAAATCAATGAACGTATATAAAACCTTATACTCCATAGCTAAAATCTCCAAGGTGTAGCTACTTACAATTATACAAGCAAGCTCAGATAAAACAAAAAAAACTCTTTAATAAAATTTCTTAATGGTGCGCAACAGAAAACAGAAAAAACCACACAAGAGTGTTACAATAATCACGTATGAAAAAGACTGAGTTTGAGCAAGATGGAACCTTAATGTTCTTATAATACTACAAGCTCTCTTTTTTATACACATGAGTATTCACATCCGTTACAAATCACATCATATATATTGTGAGTAAACAAAAGGCCGTAGCAGCGCACGGGTATTCAGCTAGTAAATTGAATAGAAATAATATTTTATTTGGCTGGACTCTGTGTCTAGTACTAGGCTCAGAATGAAGAATCTTTTTCTTAGCCACCCTCTCTTCATTGGTTAGAGATAGATCTAAGATTTCTTAGAGTCAGAGTTTTTATCACGCTGTGCTTGCTCTAATTTCTTGTTCATGAAATCTCTCTAGCTAGGGACTAGGGGCATGTACAATGCAGCAATGTCAGCCTTTTTTGTAAGGTTGTCATGTTGAATTTTTGTTTATATTAGTTAGCGGAGAGAGAAAAAAGAAAAAAATTGTCTTCACTTAGCTAAGTAATGATCTCTTATGTGGCAACCAAATTTATATGAAAAGGTCACGCTGTAGATCGAAACTGGGTTTAGTTGCTGGTTAAAGTTTCCTCTGAAAAGCCAAGTATTTGGTTTATGCACTAATCATATTTGTATGACCGGTGGGGCCAAGTCCCATAGTCCAAGTTCAATTTTTTTTATATGACCACGCTCGTACTAGTACTAAAATGTCATTGCCACCATTCTTTGACAAAATATTTTACCCTACCGTTTCGGGTGCCAACCAATTTTTAAATGGCTTGACGTCTTTGTTGTGGTAAAGCTGAATTTTTTTAGATGGACAATAAAGGCCTTTTTTCAAAAAAAAAATAGAAAGATATTGTTGTGGTATTGCCGACGAGTACGCCATGGAGGGGTCCTCACAATGCGTGTTTAGAAACGTGGGGGAAGACGGACGGTTGACGGTTACAAGGTAACACAGCTTACCCAGGTTCAGATCCCACAACGATGGCGGAATCCTACTCCAGCTATAAATCACTATAAGGGCAATACGCCGAGTTACAGGGATTGGTTCGCTGTGCGAGGTGCGTCGTAATCGACACTAGGTTGTCTGAAGTTGTACCCTAAAGGATCCCATAGGCCCGACTTATATAGTCGCCAGGTCCTAGGGTTACAGGGAAAAGTCCTAGCCGGACAGGTTACAGAGTCCTACACCGTCTATTACTAGTCTTGTGTATCTTGCACTCCAAGGCTCCGGGTACGCTGGTGATCCACTGTAGCCTTCCTTTATCCGGCATGGGCTTCCCTTCTGGATCCATCTAACTGGCCCGCCCAGCAGGCCATAGGCCATGCTACCAACTATGAGCCACCCGGGTTATCCGGATAAGTGACATGCTATGAGGATACTCATATAGCATATCCCCAACAGTAGCCCCCAGAGAACTCCGAGATCTTGCGCTGTATTGCCTTTCCAGATGAATGCTCCGTCTAGTTGGATATCGGCAAATCGTCAAGCAATATCTTTCAGTCCTCCCAAAGAACCTTGCAAAGCTCTCTCCGTCTTTAACTTGTAAGCCGGAGAAATGCTGAATCTTCCATCGTATACTTCCGTAATCGGATTAGATCCGTCTATGTCGGAATCTTCGATGTGACGGCTCATCTACCCATGTCATCTAGGACGTCGTAGGCTTAGGTCAGCGACGCCTCGTAACTCACACACGCAGAGAACGCAATCATGTCCGATTTTCCCACGCGAGCGATACGAACCGTTGGCGGCGACGGTTGGAGACGTGGTGAAATTTCCGCGTACGTTCACGAACACGTCGTCAACGCGGCAACCGTCCGATCAAGCTGCACGAATCTTGACGCCGAGGATGATAAATAGTAATCGTGGGGAAATTTCCACTTTTTACCTCATTCTCCTCGCATCATCTTCTTCCTCCTGCCGCGTGTCTCCTCGAGCTCTCCGCGAGAACTCTTGAAAAAACCCTAGCTCCAATCTGCACCAGTCGCACCCAATCCTCACTCCATGGCTAGCAGCAGCACTTCTCCATCAATGGCGGCGTCGAGCGAAGCCGCGACGAAGCCGGCGAGCTCCATCGTCGTGCCTCCAGAGGGCCTAGTCATTCCCGCATCGGCGGTTATCGAGACCACCGGCGGCGACCTTAATCTGGCGGCGCTGGAACCGTTGGAGGAGGAACCAGACTCGCACAAGGACGACTGGCGCGGCTCGGATATCACCGACCGTGACATCCAAGAGATGATCACCGAGGTCTACCTTCCCGCGACGGAGGGGCTTTCCTGGCGAGCGGCGCCGGCCGGCGAGGTGACACCTCCCCAAGCCGGAGAAAAGGTGTACCTCAAAGCTCAACTGGTACGCGGCGTCTCCCTGCCCATCTCCAACTTCTTCCTCTCTGTCTTGAATCATTATAGAGTCCAGCCCCAGAACCTTTCCCCCAATAGTATCTTAGTGCTTAGCAACTACGCGGCACTTTGCGAGGGATACGTAGGGATAAAGCCTAGGTTAGACCTTTTGTGTACTTCTTCACCGTCAAATGTGAAGCCGTACATAGCAAGGAAGAGCTTAGGAACTGTGGCACCATAAGCTTCAAGATTCGACCTGGCCGGCGGTTCCTCGACATCGTCGGCCACGAGTCCTGCAAGAATTGGCAACAGACGTACTTTTACGGCCTAGACATCCCTCTGTCTGGCCGACAAGTTACATACCCGGACTTCGTTGACAGAGCTGCCGCTGAAGCCTCATCATGGAGATCCCAAGCCTCCCTTCCCTCCGACCTCGAAGCTTCTCGAGCCATAAGGCGGATCGAGTGGTTTGTAGAGACGGGTCTGACTGGCTTGGACCTAGCCATGTGCTGTTTCATCAGGCGAATCCAACCTCTGCAGCACCGCGCGAAGCTCATGCACGAGTATACCAGCGACAGAAGGGATAGTCTCCGCATCTCCGTGGACAACTTCTCGAGCGACTCCGTCAAGCTCCGCCTTAAGGACATCGTCAAGGTGAAGGATAAGAGGCGTGGCTTCACCATCACCTATGACATGTTCGTAGACGGCAAGTGCCCAAAGGTAGGTATTTATTTTCCGTGTACGACATATATTCCAGTTTTTCCTTCTTGCAAATATCATCTTATCTAACACGGTGATTTCTCACTTAACAGCTTAGCGATCTAGAGAAGGGCAACCTGGCTGCCCAAATCTATGATCCAAAGATGAAGGAAGTCACGGTCGTTTCCGACGACGAGATTTCGTTGGCGCGGAAGCAGAAGAGCTCCACCTCTGACACTGCCGACGGAGGCAAGAAGAAGAAGACGGAGAGTGGAGCCTGCAAGAAAACTACCGCCGCCTGGAGGCGGAAAAGAGAAAAGTTACCGGGATCCCCTTTGCCAAAGTACCTCCACTTGTGTAAGCTTCTCATTTTCCGACATTGTCTATTTATCTGTCTTGCTCCTGTACTTATGCATTTTGCAAGTTTCAGGAAGAAAGCCATGACCAGCCTCAAGAAGACCTCCAAAACATCGGGGGCTTCTCGAAATATCAAGGACATGTTGCATCGTGACGCCTCCACCGCCATCGCCCCTGCTGCTCCTGTCGTCAAGCCCACGTCTGCCCCGACAAACTCACAAGCTAAGGAGGCATCAGGCCCTTCCGCCATGGAAGTGGATTCTGGCGCCTATACCGAACTCGCTGTTGTCGGCGAGCAGGCAACACATGAGAGCACCGCTCAACAAATGGCTGAAGCTCCGGCTAAGGATGCCATCAGTAGCGGCAAGGAGGTGGTGGAAGCTTGTACTTCTGCCATTGGAGATGCCCCCGCACCCAAGAAAACCATAGTCTATCCGAAGATAGTCTATTCGGTACTTACACCGGGTAGCACTGCTTTGGTTCCTGGTGCGGCGCCGACATCTCCGACGTGCAGTCTAGAGGAGCTCCGCCGGCAAGCAGAAATCTTGCAAGGAAATAGCGAATCATTTGCCAAGCTGCTAGCCGAGAGTGCTACGAACCTCAAGATCATCGCACTTGTAAGTTTTCTTTGCCTTATGCATTTCATATGAGTATCCCACTGTAGCCCCCAAGGATGTAGACGGAAAAACCATAGGTTTTTGCATCTATATGCTCTAAGAGTGACTAAGTTAAAAAAAAACTATCACTGTAGCCCCCAAGCATTTAGATGGAATGATTTATTCCGACTAGATGCTTTTAAGAGTACCATATATATTTCAATACTGTAGCCCCCAAGCCTTTAGTTGTAACTGAATTAGTTCCGACTAGATGCTTAAAGAAAAGCTAAGAAGATATCCAAGTAAAAAACTTTATACTGTAGCCCTCAAGCTTCTAATCGAGAATTGAATTAGTTCTGACTAGATGCTTAAAGAAAGCTAAGCATATTGTTAAGTTAAAAACTCTCGTTGTAACCCCCAAGCATCTAGATGGAAAATTTCCGACTAGATGCTCCAAGCAGACTTGAGAACGTTTTAACTTTGTTCTTTTTTCTGCAGAACGAGAATGCTCGGAGGGGCATGTCAAATGACCAGTACCAGAAGATGCGCGCTGATCTTGAAGCCAAAAAGGGTAAAACTACCTTCTTGAAGGAACATATCACCAATAGCAAGCGTCTGTTTTCCAATGCGCATTCCGACTTGGTTTTGTGCCTATATTCTCCGAGTACTCACTGTGTACTTTTCTTTCTCCGACATGCAGAAACCATCGCCAAGGCCAAGAACATTGTCGAGCAATCCAAGCACATTCAAGAGCTGGATAGCGAAAACAAGATTCTTAAGCAGGAGAGGAAGGATATGCCAAAAATGCATGAGAAGTCGATGAAGGCCTTGCAGGACTCCGCCACCGAGGAAATCAACCGCTTGAAGGAGGAGATCGCAATCTTAAAAGATCAGAAGCGAGCTACCGATGAGCAGAATCACCGCCATAGCGAGGCGTACAAGCTCCTCCAATAAGAGAAATAATCCTTGGCGGACACCCTCTGGCAAGCTGAGGCCAGCATCTTCAGTAAGTTTTCTCCGTCTTGGATTTATGCAGTCTGGATACTCTGATTTTTTGAACTCATGCGCTCCTTGTCGGAATTTTCAGCTCCAATGGGTTTAACCTGATCACCTCCTCCGGCCAAGGAATGCATGGTTCTTGCCGGCAACTTCATCAACACCGCCATCACCCAGGCCAAGGATATTGCCAAGCCTCTCCAGATACACATTAAGGCATCGGACTCCATGGCAAAGTACTCGGAGATTCTACGCCGAGCCCACGAGTGTATCACAAGCTGGAAAGCTTCGAGTGCACGAGCTGGCGTGAGGATGGCGCTGTCAATGGTGAAGGCACATTATGAAGGTGCTGACATCGACACGGTGACCTCTGGCATCCCCGACGCAGACGATGATGGTAAATAGATTAATCATGAATCCATCTTGTCGTCACTCGCGGTCTATGACACCAGAGTTGCCGAGTTGGTGGATATCGACGTCTTCGTGCCCATGAACACCATCGACAACAGCAACCAAGATTCTTCTGAGTCCCACCACAGCGCCGACTTCGTGGGTGGCTCTCCGGCTGGTGACGACGCTGCTTCTAAGTCTCATGCGCCAAAGGAATGAAGAACAACTTTGTATTATTTGTTTCACCTTTGGTGCATGTGCGGAAAAAACTTATTGATGTAACTTAAGGCGGAAAACAAAGGTTGTTATTTCCTGCTACTTAAGAACTAGTTTCTAGCATGTATATATTTTTTAAGCAAGTGATGGCTTATCCATTACTTTGGTTTTTATGCTTGACCTTTCGTGAGTCAGAAGACTCGTTGTCGGAACCATGCGCTCAGGTGATGATGCCCAATGGCACCGTCAAGAACCTAAGCAGAAAATCGCCGACAATAAGTGCCGAAACTCACTACTCCAGAATCCACATAAAAACGACAAAGAACGTGTAGACCAGAAAACTTAAGCTAACGCCCGTAGGCGGAATTTTCACAAGTGCAAACGCAAGGCTTGTGCATAAAAGTCTTACATGATACAAAAATGAACACTAAAGGAGGTAAAAGACTCAGAAATATGAGTGAACCAGAGAGCTTTATTTCATTGATCATATAAGAGGTACACAATTAGATAAAAAATGCTAAGGACGTAGCTGTGCTATGTTCCATGGCCGATCAAGCTCCGGGTAGTCATCATTCGGGTCACGTCGCTTATGCTTATGATCCTCGTTGGGTCTATCCGTCAGTTCACGATTGTCAACGAGGTAGTAAGACCCATTGAGTAGCGCCTTGCTTATGATGAACGGTCCTTCCTATGGCGGGGATAATTTGTGTGACTTCTTCTACTTAAGTCGGAGCACCAAATCCCCCTCTTTAAACGAGCGATGCCGAACGCGGCGACTATGGTAGCTGCATAGCTTCTGCTGGTAGATGGCGGATCTTTGGCATGCCAAAACGCACTCCTCCTCGAGAAGGTCCACATCTAGGCGTCTAGATTCTTCAGCGTCATCTTCGTCGTAGGCGGCAACTCTTGGTGCATCGTGAAGGATGTCGGAAGGCGGGATGGCTTCTGCTCCATATACCATGAAATAAGGGGTGTAGCCGGTGGATCTGTTGGGTGTAGTTCGTAAACTCCACAGCACATAAGGCAATTCTTCCGCCCAGGCTCTAGCTGCTCTATGTAGCGGTGCCTCAATACGTGACTTAATTCCCTGCAGAATTAATCCATTGGCTCGCTCAACCTGACCATTGGATTGTGGGTGTGCCACAGATGCAAGGTCAAGTCGGATGCCTTTCTCCCAGCAATAAGCCTCCACTTCTCCGAGTGATAATTTGCTGCCGTTGTCGGTGATAATGCTGTGTGGGAGACCAAATCTCACCACTAGATCTCGGACAAACCTGAGGGCAGTTGCCCCATCAAGCTTTCTAATGGGCTTAGATTCTATCCATTTAGTGAATTTGTCAACTGCTACAAGCAGATGTGCAAACCCACAAGGTGCCATCTATAACGGTCCCACCATGTCCAGCCCCCAGACCGCAAACGGACAAGTTATTGGTATTGTTCACAGTTCTTCAGCAGGAACATGTGGTTGTTGGGCATAATACTGGCATCCCATGCATGTCTCAACCAGCTTGTCGGCGTCCGCCTTCGCGGTCAGCCAGTAGAATCCTTGCCGGAAGGATTTCGCGACCAACGATCGAGGAGCGACGTGATGCCCGCAATCTCCGAGATGGATTTCACGTAGGATTTCCATACCTTCTAGCTGGGAAACACACTTTAGGTATACACCAGTAGTGCTCCTTTTGTAGAGTTGCCCATTAATTATGGTATATCCCTTTGCTCGTCATACTATTTGTCGTCTTTCGACTTCGTCGTCGGGCAAAGTTCCATGTTCGAGATATTCCATAAACGGTTTTGTCCAAGCCGGAGGGACCTTAGTCACCATGTTGACGAAAGAGTCAGCTCTATCCGGGTTGTCGATGTCGGCTCCCTTCACAGATGGTGTGCGTAGATGCTCTAGGAAAACTCCTGGCGGAATTTGCTTGCGCCCTGATCCAAGCTTAGACAGTAGATCAGCCGCTTCGTTTTGCTCCCTAGGTACATACTTGACTTCGTAGTCCAAGAAGCTCTTGGCTATCTCGTCCACTTCGTCTCGATATGCCGCCATCATAGGGTTCCGCGCATTCCAGGTGCCAGCCACCTGCTGGGCAACCAAGTCAGAATATCCATAGCAAAATATGCGCTTGATGCCAATATCCTTGGCTACACGTAGTCCGTGAATGAGTGCTTCATACTCCGCCATGTTGTTTGTAGCCTCGAAGTGGATTTGCAGAACGTAGTGTAGCTTGTCTCCTGTTGGTGACTGTAGCAATACACCAGCCCCCGAGCCGTTGAGCATCTTTGATCCGTCAAAGTGCATCACCCAATACTATGGTTCCGGCAACGGAGTAGCATCTGGCATCTCCGTCCAATCTGCAACAAAATCCGCCAAGGCTTGTGACTTGATAGCGTCGCGTCTCTTGTAGGTGATCTTGAAGGCGGCAAGTTCAATGCCCCACTTCGCGACCCTTCCTATGGCGTCGTTGTTGTTGATAATGTTGGACAGTGGAGTCTTGCTCACTACTGTGATTGGGTGCTCCTGAAAGTAATGCCTCAGCTTCCGAGAAGCAAGGAATACTCCATAAGCTATCTTCTGGTAGTGCGGGTAATGCTGCTTGGACTCGGTCAAGACCTCGCTCACGTAGTAAACTGGTCGTTGAACTCCGTGCTCATAGCCTGGTTCCTTCCGCTCTACCACGACGACGATGCTGATTACCCGGTTGGTTGCCGCCATGTAGATTAACAGGGGCTCTCCAGGTTCGGGTGCTGCAAGGATGGGCGCTGAGGAAAGAATCTCCTTGAGCTGCTTCAATGCTGCATCTGCTTCGTCCGTCCACGTGAATTTCTCCGCCTTCTTCAGCAACTTGTACAGCGGCAGAGCCTTCTCTCCAAGTCGGCTGACGAACCGACTAACTGGTGCAACACAACCTGTTAGTCGTTGAATGTCCTTTAGGCATGTCGGGCAGTTTATGTTTAAGATGGCCTTGATTTTCTCCGGGTTGACCTCGATTCCGCGTTGGGAAACGATGAATCCCAACAATTTGCCGGCTGGAACCCCGAAGACGCACTTCTTAGGATTAAGCATCATGTTGTATTTCCGGAGATTACCAAAGGTTTTCTTTAAGTCAGAGATTAAGTCATTTGACTTTTTAGACATCACCGCGATATCATCCACATAGGCGTGAACGTTCCGACCAATTTGGTCGTGGAGGCAACGTTGCACTGTCCGCTGGTACGTGGCACCTGTGTTTTTCAGCCCAAAGGGCACCGTGACATAGCAAAACGTGCTGTATGGGGTAGTGAACGAAGTGGCCAATTGGTCCGACTTCCTCATCTTGATCTGTTGGTATCCTGAGTATGCATCGAGAAAACACAAAAGTTTCGAGCCAGCCGTCGAGTCAATGACTTGGTCAATGTGAGGCAAAGCAAACGGATCTTTGGGACATGCTTTGTTCAAGCCGGTGTAATCAACGCACATTCTTAATTCATTGGTTCCCTTTTTGGGGACAAGTACAGGATTGGTCACCCATCGGGTGTGAAGGAATTCTCGGATAAATCTAGCTTTAAGTAACCTAGCTATCTCTTTGCCAATGGCGCGTCTCTTCTCATCTCCAAAGCGTCGTAGAGGTTGTTTCACTGGTTTGCATTTTGGATCAATGTTTAAGCTGTGCTCGGCAAGTTCCCTAGGTACACCTTTCATGTCGGCAGGTTGCAAGGCAAAGATGTCCCTATTATCACGGAGGAACTCGACGAGCGTGCTTTCCTATTTGGGATCCAGGTTTGTCCCAATGGCGGTGACCTTGGAGGCATCGCCTACCACAAGTTCCACCGGCTTGGTCTCGATGGCGGCCTTGAACGCAGGAGCGGAGTCGGAGATCTGCTTCTTCGACGCGGGCATCTCTGAGTCATCGACCTTGCTCTGGATCTCTTTGAATTCTTCGCTGTAGAGGACAGCTTCTGCAACGGCTGCTTCATTGATCTCACAGTCCCTTGCCTTGGTAAAGCTTCCAGATACGGTGATGACACCGTTTGGTCCGGGTATCTTGAGTTTGTTGTAGACGAAGCATGGCTTGGCCATGAATGTGTGGAATATGTCGCGACCGAATATGACGTGGTACACGCTCATGAAGGGGACCACCTCGAAGGTCATGCGCTCTTGGCGGTAATTATTAACATCGCCAAAGGCAACCTGAAGTGTAATGCACCCAAGGGACCGAGCCTCCCGACCAGGAACTACGCCGTGGAAGATGGTGTTGGTTCGCCTTAGGTTTGCCTCCGTCAAGTTCATCTTCTACAGTGTATCCAGGTACATGATGTTGATGTTGCTTCCACTATCCACCATACACTTGGTGAACTCCACGCCGTCAATCAAGGGGTTGATGACCATGGCGTACTGGTTCTCCGTGGGTATAAGGTCTGGGTGGTCCGTCATGTCCCAAGTGATTGGAACTTCCGACCAGCGCAGGTACTGGGCAACTGGGGGGAGTAGCCATCAGGATCCTCATAGAGGTCTTCTGTTGTCGGACGGTGGGGGTGCCAAGGAAAGTGTGGTAGATTGGAGCCTTCTTTGCGAAGGGGTTCTTGTTGGAGATATGCCCAAGAGGCAATAATAAAGTGGGTTATTATCATATCTTCATACTTATGATAAATGTTTACATACCATGCTATAATTGTATTAACCGGAAACATTAATACTTGTGTGATTTGTAAACTAAAATAAGAGTCCCTAGTAAAGCCTCTTGTTAAACTAGCTTGTTGGTTAATATATGATCATGGTTTCCTGATCATGAACATGGAGATGTTATTAACAACAGGATCATATCATTAGGAGAATGATGTGATGGACATACTCCTATAGATAAGCGTAGCATAAAGATCAAGTCATTTCAATAGTTCAATTGCTATATGCTTTCTGATACATAGTAACCTAATTCCTTCGACCATGAGATCATGCATATCACCTTTACCGGATGGATGCTTTGATGTCATCAAACACCACACCGTAACAGGGTGGCTATAAAGATGGCATTGAGTGTTCGGAAAGTATTGGTTGAGACACATGGATCAAGAGTGGGATTTGTCCATCCATATGACAGATAGATATACTCTGGGCCCTCTCGGTGGAATGTCATCCAATTAGCTTGCAAGCATGTGACTGGCTCACAAGGGATCACATATCACGGGAACGAGAAAAGAGTACTTATCAGTAACGAGGTTGAACTAGGTATGCAGAGATACCGACGATCATAACCTCGGATAAGTAACATATCGTGAGACAAAGGGAAATTGGTATCTTATGTAAGTGGTTCATTCGATCGCAAAGTAATCGTAGAAATATGTGGGAGCCATATGAATTTCCAGATTCCTCTATTGGTTATTGTTCGGATAAGTGTCTCGATCATGTCCGCATAATTCACGAACCGTAGGGAGACACACTTAAGGATTCGACGTTGTTTGAGTAGTTATGGTGTTATGAGAAAGAGACCGAATGTTGTTCGGAGTCTCGGATGGGATCCGGGATATCACGAGGTGATCCGGAATGGTCCGGAGAATAAGATTCATATAAGGAAAGTCCCGTTTCGGAGTTCGGGAATGATTCCGGTGTTTTCATCGGGAACATTCTAGAAGGTTCCGGAAAGTCCGGCACTCCGGGGGGGAAGGGGTACATGAATGTGTCATTGCATATTGGAATGATTGCATCATGTACTAAGTGTTCTTGCTGTCCCAAATAAAGGATTAAATTGAATCCTAAAACAGAAAAGTCAAATGTCCAGTTTGAAAGTCAAACTGCCAAAACAAGAAACTGTGGGAAACAAGCAAGAGGAGTTGGAACCAACCTGGAGGAGGAGTAGGACTCCTCCAGGCCGGCGCCCAGCCCAAGGCCGAGTTGGGGAGGGACTCCCTCCCTCCCCTGGCGCGCCAAGACCCCCCTCCCATAAAAGGAGGGGCAGGGCTCCTCCTAGAGACACACAACTTTCACCTCTAGATCTCCGGTTTAGAGCCGTTTTGGATTAGAGCTTCTAATTGCTTTAGCCAACGGTTTAGAGCCTTCTAATTGGTTTAGAGACTTCTAATTGGTGTGTCTAATTACTAGACCACTAATAGCCTCTCTCATAAAGCTCCACCATACTCGCACCGGCTTAAGGCGAAGCCCTGCGGGATTTCCCCTCTACTTCCGGTACCACGCCGTTGTGCTGCCGGAATCACGAGGAGAGTGCTTCAACCTCCGCTGCCTGCTGGAACAAGGGAGAGGAAGGTCTTCGTCGAGTACCGAACGTGTGACCGACTACGGGAGCGCTGCCAGAACGTGGCGCCGGAAGGATCGTCTACGCGATCTTGAGATCGGAAAGAGTACGACTACATCACCCACGAGAATCTGCTCTCGTTAACCGCTTTGGAATCTTCGAGGGTAAGTTATTCCATCGACTCGTTGCTACAATCTAGTAGATAGATCTTGGCTTGTTTGTTTGTATGCGATAGAAAATTTTGTTTTCCATGCTACGAACCCCTACAGTGGTATCAGAGCCGTGTCTATATGTAGATCTGTTGCACGAGTAGAACACAATGGTCATTGTGGGCGTTGATGCTTTTATTGTCGATTGCTTCTTGTGTACTTTGCATCTTGCGGTATGTTGGGATGAAGCGGCCCGGGCTAACCTTACATGACATCGTTCATGAGACTTGCTCCACGCTTGACATGCAACTTGTATTGCATAAGTGGCTTTGCGGGTGCCTGTTTCTCCTAGCATAGTAAAGATCCAATACACAACGGGTGATTAACAATACTTGTGTCAACGTTGTGGTTCATGTTCGTAAGTTAGAACGACACTTATTGAAAGCCCCAAACCACGTAAAACATGCAAAGAAAGTAGAGGCGTCTAACTTTGTTTTGCAGGGGTGTGCAGTGATGTGATATGGCCATGATTGTGATTATATTTGATGTATGCAATGTTCCTTATTGTAAGTCGGCAACCGGCAGGAGCCATATGGTTGTCTTTAATTAATGTTAAGACCCGCGTGTCTATTCAAAGTAGTTGTAATAGTTGAAGCCGGTGGACGACAACCATGGAGTAGCGTCATTGACCTTGATGCAATGCCGGTGATGATGGAGATCATGTTCGTGCTTGAAGATGGAGATCGGAAGCACAAAGAAGAAAGGCCATATCATATCACATATATATTGAATTACATGTGATGTTAATCCTTTATGCATCTTGTATTGCTTAGTAGACGACGGTAGCATTATAAGATGATCCCTCATGCACATGAATTTCAAGTCATAAAGTGTTCACCCTTAGTTAGCACCGTTGCTAAAGCTTGTTGTTTCGAAGCACCACGTGATGATCGGGTGTGTTAGATTCCGCAAGTGTATACAACGTGGGCAAGCCAGATTTGCTCATGCGGAAGCTAAGGTTTGATCTTGACGAGCCTAGCATGTACAGACATGGTCTCAGGAACACGGATCACCGAAAGGTAAAGCATGAGTCATATAGGAGATATGATGAACATGTTGATTGTTCGCCATTGAAGCTATGTCAACTCTCGTGATGATCGGTTTTGATGTGGTGGATTTGGTTCGTGTGATCACTAAAACAATGTGAGGGATATTGTTTTGAGTGGGAGTTCACCTAGATTAATTTAATTATTAATTAGAACTCAATTTATCATAAACTAAATCAAAGTGAATTTGCATAGTTGTTGTAGTCATTGGCATCCGTTTACCACCTTGCGCTTAGTTATAATTGAGATGATAGAACTATAGAATTCTGGTAAGTTACTTTACGAACTGGTATCGTATTGTTTTGAAGTGTTAATCTAAAGTTTAAAAGTCCTATTGCAAACTTTCAGTAAGTTCCGGTTACTCGATGAAGTTTAATAATTGGTATTAAAACAAGAGTAACAATTCCAAAGTTAGTATATAAGTATCATGTTTGTCTCCATGATTCTTGATATTCAAAGGATTGTCTTAATATCAAGGTTATCTAGGATCTGAAAGAGTCGTTTCAGAAACCATGATGTGTGGAAGATATTGTGATATCTGAAACGAAGTTTTGGTTGGAACATGATAGAGTATAATATGTCAAAAGTCATGTTCTCATATTTTGATGAGAATTTGCAAAAGGGTTGGAGATACTAGTTGTCCTAATCTTCCAAAAGGTTTTGGAGAGCAACATTATACTCGTGATTCACCGTTATAAGCTAAAAGTAACTTGATCATGGATAAATCCATGATAAGGGTGAATATTGATATAGGTAAAATGTTTACTACACCAAGAGATTACTAAAGAATGAATTTGAAAGAACACCAAACATTTGATGATGGTGATCTACTTCAAAGTGCAAGTCCAAAGACATTGGTATTTAACTATACACACTTTGGACTATGTGTCATATGTATGACTCCACTATTGATATTGATAGATTCTTTCAAACAGAAAAGGAAATACTGAAAGAGAATCTCATAAATATATGGCAGAAAAGAAAAGACTAGAATTGTTCAGTTTAAGTATATAGATGATATACATGTTATGGCTATATTCTTTGCTTATTAAACAATGTGGTTCTTAAGTATTTGATACTGAATTTGTTGGTATGAATCGTCATACAAAACAACAGAATTCATGAACTACAGTGGCCTAAGTAATTAGCAAAAGAATATGTGATTATGTTCATCAAGAACAAATAAAGGGTTATTATGTTGCTCGTTAAACATCAAAGCTTGCCTTCAAGATTTGTTTTATCAGGTGTTATGAGAACAAAAAGGTTGTTCAAATAATTGCCGTAATCCATAAAAGATGGATGATTCAAAAATCTCGTTGGAAAGATCACATCCATAAAACTAGTGCTAAAAATGTCGAAAGACAAATTGATTGAAAGATCACTTAGGAAGTGACATCGCCGTTTAAATTATATTGGAAAGAAAACATGAAGAAACTCCATATGTATGGAATTTTGGAGTCTTTTGATTTTGATCAAATGACGCTTGTGAAACTTTCCTAGGGATAATTAAAACTTCGTTCATAGGCCAAAAAGGAACGAAAGACTAGCTTATTGGAATTTGTACATATTGTTGTACGAAGTCCATTATGTGTAGTCAAGAGCGATGGATTTCAACTTCATATGCTTTCTCCGAAAATTTGAGTGAATATATGAATATTTACTTAATAAGGATGAAGTATGAAACATTTGAAAAGTTCAAAGACTTTAAAGATGAAGTACAAAATCATTGTAACAAGAATATAAACAGTTTATGATAAAGATCATAAAGGAAGATATTTGAGTTACAGAGTTTAGCATAATACCTAAGATTTAAGGAATCGTTCCGTGGATTTGCATTTCCCGAAACACCATAAGAGTATGGAGCATTCGAGATATGTAATTAAACCTTGTTTGACATGGTGAGATCAAAGGTGTAATTCATAAAATTGCCATTGTATTTTAAAGATTAAAAGCTTTAGAGATTACCGTTTTTCCACTGAAAAGAGCTTCATCATAATCCGTTGAAATGACACCATATAAGGTTATGGTTTGGGATTAAACCCAAGTAGTCCTTTCTTAAACATTGGTATGCTATACATAAGTAAGATGTATGCAACCAAAGTCGGATGAATCTGTCTTTGTTAAGTATTTCTCCATAACACCGGAGACAAAAGTGTTTGTCGCTTAGAACGTCAAGTTTCTTTAAGAAGAAATTTTTCGTGAAAAGTTAAGTGGGAGGACAATAGAACTTTGATAAGGTTGAAAGAACCTTAGCTATATGATCAGAGTTGCGCAACGCCGAAAAGTGTTCCGGAGGCAGCAACAATGCTCATGGCTCACGTGCCTCAAAGGTTGTGATCACGGAGATCTAAGTTCCTATTGAAACAAGTAGGTCGGGTAAACAATCAAATACCAAGATTTGACGGTTGAATTATTATTTGAGAATAATGAACCGACTACATGCAAAGAAGCGATGATGGGCCCTGACTCCGTCAAATGGCTTTAAGCCATAAAATCCGTGATAGTTCCATACACGAGAAATCAAGTTTTGAACTTGAAGGACCCTCGAGAAAAGTGTAAGACCTTACAGTTGTGTTTGGATCTATAAATAAATAGACATGGATGTTGCACATCTATGAAATGGTCGACATGTTGGGAAAGAGTTCACAACGATGTTCAAAGGGTTGACTATGACAAGATTTGATCTTTCATAGCGATATTTAGTCTAGACGGATAAATGTAGCAACCACTACATATAATTTTGTTGTATGGTAGTTGAATAAACAAAACAAGTTCTTCTAATAGAATTGTTACCTAGGACGTGTGCATGACACGGTCCATAGGGTTTTGTTAAATCAAAGGATGCTAAAAGCATATGCAAACTTCAATGGTTGAAGTGAGCATTGCGGAGTTGGAATCTTCACTATGATGAAACTGTTAAAGGAGTTTAAAAGTTCATTAGAGACAATGAATATGCTTGCATTTGCAAGAAATTAAGTGGGAGCGCTAAGACATATTTCTAATACATTATGTAGGAGACATATTGTTGATTGGAAGTGATGTATCTTTTTATTAACACAAGATAAGAATTTCATCCCGATGAAAGACTTAGGCAAAACCCAAATATTTGGCATCAATAGACGCTAATATGGTTGTGCCAGAAGTACATAGACGAGATATTGAATGAGTTCAATATAGAAACTACAAGAAAAGGTTCTTGTCGCACAGAAAGGATTGAAAGAGTTCAATGTTGATGATATATTCAAGTGTATTGACATTTGGTAAAGTGAAACAAATAATCAAGTATAGATTGATACTTGATGTATGAAATCACAAAGAGTATTTATATCAATCATACTGTGATATGTACAAATCCAGATATGTCCTATGCTCTAAATGTTGTGAGCATATACCAGAATGATTCGTAAGATGATCATTGGACAATAGTAAGGATATTCTTATGATCTTTTGGAAGAACTAAGAATATATTGTTTGTAGAAGTGACAAATAGATGGTTAGTTCATTGTAAAAGTACTACATTGATACTAGTTTTGTCACAAAGTACAAATTAAGTTTATCTCAATCTAAACTAAGAGTGGCACAATATAATGGAAAGTAAGTTCCATAATGGATTTGGATGAGTTCCAAAGTTAAGACATTGTGACAGATACTACAACAAAAGGCTAAGTATATGACTGCTATTATAGCAGCTAAAGAGGGCATTTGGGTCAAGTAGTTTGTTATCAAACTAGGTGTAGTTCATAGCGGGATAATACTATGAAGATATATTGTACGACAATATTATCAACATGTTTTAACCCCAAAGAACTGAAGGTCACACCGAAAGACCAAATTTATACAAAGCCATCTCATTAGAGAATGAGTGATGCGTAGAGACGCAAAGACATGCAATTACACACGGACCTGGAAGTGTCAGATCCGGAGATCAGTTGACCACTAGCAATTGTGTACATACAACACCGGAAAGCCATAGGTGTTGAATACACAAAGGTTTGAAACTAGATTATTGACTCTAGTGCAAGTGGGAGACTGTTGGAGATATGCCCAAGAGGCAATAATAAAGTGGGTTATTATCATATCTTCATACTTATGATAAATGTTTACATACCATGCTATAATTGTATTAACCGGAAACATTAATACTTGTGTGATTTGTAAACTAAAATAAGAGTCCCTAGTAAAGCCTCTTGTTAAACTAGCTTGTTGGTTAATATATGATCATGGTTTCCTGATCATGAACATGGAGATGTTATTAACAACAGGATCATATCATTAGGAGAATGATGTGATGGACATACTCCTATAGATAAGCGTAGCATAAAGATCAAGTCATTTCAATAGTTCAATTGCTATATGCTTTCTGATACATAGTAACCTAATTCCTTCGACCATGAGATCATGCATATCACCTTTACCGGATGGATGCTTTGATGTCATCAAACACCACACCGTAACAGGGTGGCTATAAAGATGGCATTGAGTGTTCGGAAAGTATTGGTTGAGACACATGGATCAAGAGTGGGATTTGTCCATCCATATGACGGATAGATATACTCTGGGCCCTCTCGGTGGAATGTCATCCAATTAGCTTGCAAGCATGTGACTGGCTCACAAGGGATCACATATCACGGGAACGAGAAAAGAGTACTTATCAGTAACGAGGTTGAACTAGGTATGCAGAGATACCGACGATCATAACCTCGGATAAGTAACATATCGTGAGACAAAGGGAAATTGGTATCTTATGTAAGTGGTTCATTCAATCGCAAAGTAATCGTAGAAATATGTGGGAGCCATATGAATTTCCAGATTCCTCTATTGGTTATTGTTCGGAGAAGTGTCTCGATCATGTCCGCATAATTCACGAACCGTAGGGAGACACACTTAAGGATTCGACGTTGTTTGAGTAGTTATGGTGTTATGAGAAAGAGACTGAATGTTGTTCGGAGTCTCGGATGGGATCCGGGATATCACGAGGTGATCCGGAATGGTCCGGAGAATAAGATTCATATAAGGAAAGTCCCGTTTCGGAGTTCGGGAATGATTCCGGTGTTTTCATCGGGAACATTCTAGAAGGTTCCGGAAAGTCCGGCACTCCGGGGGGGAAGGGGTACATGAATGTGTCATTGCATATTGGAATGATTGCATCATGTACTAAGTGTTCTTGCTGTCCCAAATAAAGGATTAAATTGAATCCTAAAACAGAAAAGTCAAATGTCCAGTTTGAAAGTCAAACTGCCAAAACAAGAAACTGTGGGAAACAAGCAAGAGGAGTTGGAACCAACCTGGAGGAGGAGTAGGACTCCTCCAGGCCGGCGCCCAGCCCAAGTCCGAGTTGGGGAGGGACTCCCTCCCTCCCCTGGCGCGCCAAGACCCCCCTCCCATAAAAGGAGGGGCAGGGCTCCTCCTAGAGACACACAACTTTCACCTCTAGATCTCCGGTTTAGAGCCGTTTTGGATTAGAGCTTCTAATTGCTTTAGCCAACGGTTTAGAGCCTTCTAATTGGTTTAGAGCCTTCTAATTGGTGTGTCTAATTACTAGACCACTAATAGCCTCTCTCATAAAGCTCCACCATACTCGCACCGGCTTAAGGCGAAGCCCTGCGGGATTTCCCCTCTACTTCCGGTACCACGCCGTTGTGCTGCCGGAATCACGAGGAGAGTGCTTCAACCTCCGCTGCCTGCTGGAACAAGGGAGAGGAAGGTCTTCGTCGAGTACCGAACGTGTGACCGACTACGGGAGCGCTGCCAGAACGTGGCGCCGGAAGGATCGTCTACGCGATCTTGAGATCGGAAAGAGTACGACTACATCACCCACGAGAATCTGCTCTCGTTAACCCCTTTGGAATCTTCGAGGGTAAGTTATTCCATCGACTCGTTGCTACAATCTAGTAGATAGATCTTGGCTTGTTTGTTTGTATGCGATAGAAAATTTTGTTTTCCATGCTACGAACCCCTACAGTTCTTGCCCTTGTCGTCGCTCTTGGCGGCGTGCTTGGGGTCAACGTCTTTGTCCATGCCACTTGAATCCTTGGACTCCTCCTCCTTCTTATTCCCCTTGCCCTTGCCTCGCGATCTGTTCTTCCGACTTCGCTTTTATAGCCAGACTCCGGGTCTTCCTTGAGGTCGTTGACGAACTTGCAGTGTAGATTGGTATGGGTGGCATTGTCGTTGGCGTCGAGGTGTACGAGGCACGGCATATCGCGGTACTCCTCGTAGGTTTGGGGAACATGGAGCGGCGCCGAGGTTGTTTCGCTGCCTTGTTGCTGCCCACGGCCAGCTCCCCTTCCTCGGCCACGTTGTCCGCCATCACCTCGTCCTGCAAAATTCATAGCGACCATGTCGGTAGATTGCTTTTGTTCTGGAGCGGTTTTCCGCTTTGTACTGCTGTTCCTCCGAGCTTGAGTTGGAACGGCTGTTGCCGGCAAGGAGCCGCGAGCATAATCGTCGGCAGCTGCGAACTCACTAGCCAACTGAATCATCTGGTTCAAGTCAAGCTGGTGATTGTGCTGCAAGCGCTTTAGTTTATGTCAGAGCAACGTGCCCCTTTCCAACCCATCGATGAAGGCGGCCATGGTGGTCTGAGCGTGCACTCCTGCGCAGGAGTTCTTCATATCCAGCCAGCGGGAGAGGTAGGCGCGAGATGTCTCGTATTTCTCTTGCACGCACCGTTGTAGATCGCCCACAGTGCAGGGACGCTTGTATGTACCGTCAAAGTTCTTGGTGAACGCTTCTTGCATGTCCAGCCAGTTGTAGATAGATTTCTCCGGCAATTCGTCGATCCATTGACGGGCCGTGCCTGCCAACATTAATGGGAGGTACTTGACGGCGACGTTGGGGTTGCCTCAGGCAATCTCCACCGCGTTGCCGTAGTCCTGCAACCATGTGGCTGGCTTGGCGGTGCCGTCATAGGGCTTGATGGTCTTGTCAATCCGGAAACCTTTGGGATAAGTTGTGGACCGTATTGCAGGTCCAAAGCAACGTGGTCCCAGGTATGGTCCTTCCCGGGCCTCGTGGATCTTATCGATCCGCGAACGTGCGTCGTATGGCTCCGGGTTCTTCTTCTTGTCAACAGGGGATGGGCTGCGTGAACGACGCGGGCCTCCTCCGCCATGGTGACTGCTTGGTGGTGACGGAGACAGAGGTGGCGGTGGGTTAGCCTTCTTGTTGTTACCCTCCTGCGACGCCTCACGCCTTTCACGGTTGCTTGTCGTACGTGGAGGGTCATGGTGTGACCTGCTCCTGTGCCCGTGGTTGCGCTCTCCGTCATGACGGGTCTGCTCCGTGTTGTCGCGGATGACGA
This sequence comes from Avena atlantica, assembly GCA_910589765.1. Taxonomy (NCBI): domain Eukaryota; kingdom Viridiplantae; phylum Streptophyta; class Magnoliopsida; order Poales; family Poaceae; genus Avena; species Avena atlantica. Next base: position 56,658,658 of record OU342739.1, on the reverse strand, counting down.
TGTCACACTGCTTTGGTGGGGGCATAACCGTATGATGGTGAGCCTTGTAATCTTCGTGGTGTCGGGGAGATCGGGGCGGTGGCGATGGGCGATGTGGTGGGGCCTTTTCTCCGTGGTCGGAGGATATGGGGGTGGCATCCTTCCTATTGCGCGCGTCCCTCCGTCTTCGTTCTGATGAACCTCTCTAGGACCCGACATCAAGAGGAGATCTGTCCCTTGGCGGCTTGTTTTGGCTAGACTGGCAAAGCGCTGGGTCGGACTCAAGCCTCTGAGAGGTGGCCTTTTCCTGCTGCTTCACCGCCTTGGCCACTAGGTCATAGACATGTTCCACTGTCTCAGGTGATCTATCCTGCTCTAGAAGGGTATTGGCGACGGCGAGGTTAAGGAGTGGGGTGGGCATCACCTGCTTGCCTTCACTGTCAATGTATGGCTTGGCTTGTGCCGGCTTCGAGGGGGCCCATCCTAGGTTACGCCACACACCAGGATCGTTGAGGACGCGAGCTGGAGCTTTCTTAGCCTTCTGCTGCTGCAGTAAAGTCTTGTACTCGGCCTCCATTGCTCTAGCTTTCTCTATGGACTTCTGCGCGTTGACCAGATCTCGATCTAGTTTAGCGCCTTGCTCCGCGATGGCTTGCGATTCCTCCAGCAGCTGCTGGCGCTTCTCATCAAGCTGGGTCACGTTCCGGATATGAGAAACGGACAGTGGCTCGACGAGGAGATTGCCGTACATCACTCTATCAGCTCGAGTAACTTGGGCTGCTACAGACGTAGATGCTGGAGGCAACAAGTTTGCGGTGTTGTTGTTGCTCGGGCCGATGCCGAATTCCTGCAGCTGTTGTACTGGGTTAGGTGGAGGAGGCATGACCTTTGCGCGATCATCGTCAGCATCAATAAGTGGCCCCTTCCCCTTTTCCAGTGCTGTAGGCGGAGCTCGTCCGGGTTGATCTTCATCCATCGCCGTCCCAATGGTGACGAACACCCCTCGGGACGTGACGACGTTGTTGGCTTGCTCTTCGAGCGAGTACTCCTCCACCATCTCCTGCATAGCGGAGTCTAGCTCTTCTGGACTGAAATCTATCTCCTCTGAATCTGCACTGAAATCAGCATAGAGCGCATCAATGACAGAGTCGGAGGGTGTCAGGACTTCCTCGATGATGGGCGGTGGAGGTGCAACGGCCTTGACGATGACTGGAGGTGGTGGTGCTGCTGCGACGATGGCGGCTGGAGGCGGTGGTGGCAGTTGCTGAATTGGAGGTTCTCCGTCCCTGAGCGCAAGCGCCATCTGGGCTTCTGCGTCAGCTTCCGCGTAGTTGTTGACGGTGCTCACCATCTCTTCGAGGGTAAGACGCCCTGTTGCCTGCTACCGTCTTAAAGAATATCGGAGAAGCGTGCCACGGTCCAGTCCTTCCACGAAGTGATACAAAGCGTTATCATCAGGGTAGTGGGCCAGATTGGCTCGTATACGGAGCCACCTGGCCAGATAATCGCGGGGGTTTTCGCCTTCTCTCTGAACGCAGTGTGCCAGATCGAAGATGGTAACCACGCCGACGAACTTGGATCTCTGCTGTCCAGACGCACGGACGAAGCCGGCTGATTTGCAGTGATCTTCCACCTTTATATCCTGCACAAGGGCGGTTTGGGTGGGCCTTGGATTTTTCCGATCTTTGCCGGCAAACTCCGAGGAGAGATTCAACATTGATCCTTCCGCGAACGTATCCTGCCCGTAGGCGGTCCGTGCGGGCCTTGATGCTTTCCGATCTTTGCCGGCAAACTCCGAAGAGAGATCCGACATCGATCCTTCCGCGAACGTATCCAGCCCGTAGGCGGTCCGTGCGGGCCTTGATGCTCCTCCGACTCCCAGGGAACTAGTGCCCGAGTTGGTTTCACCGATGAAGAGGTGGATGTATCCGATAGGAACGATCGAACACCGCGTAGGGTTCGTCTTCGCCGGGATCCAGAACTTGTCAGGAGGGACGATCGGAACGTTGCCGGAGAAGAGAACGCGACCGATGGCTACGGTTTCGCCGATTCCCGCGAAGATCTTGGTCCTCGCCCGCTGAAGAGCCTGAAGCGCCTCTTGCCCAACGGTGGGCGCCAACTATCGTGGTATTGCCGACGAGTACGCCATGGAGGGGTCCTCACAATGCGTGTTTAGAGACGTGGGGGAAGCGGACGGTTGACGGGTACGAGGTAATACAGCTTACCCAGGTTCAGATCCCACAACGGTGGCGGAATCCTACTCCTGCTATAAATCACTATAAGGGCAATGCGCCGAGTTACAGGGATTGGTTCGCTGTGCGAGGTGCGTCGTAATCGACACTAGGTTGTCTGAAGTTGTGCCCTAAAGGCTCCCATAGGCCCGACTTATATAGTCGCCAGGTCCTAGGGTTACAGGAAAAAGTCCTAGCCGGACAGGTTACAGAGTCCTACATCGTCTATTACTAGTCTTGTGTATCTTGCACTCCAAGGCTCCGGGTACGCTGGTGACTCCACCGTAGCCTTCCTTTATCCGGCATGGGCCTCCCTTCTGGATCCATCTAACTAGGCCGCCCAACAGGCCATAGGCCATGCTACCAACTATGGGCCACCCAGGTTATCCGAATAAGTGACATGCTATGAGGATACCCACATAGCATATCCCCAACAAATACCTTCTGATTTAGAAAGATACCTTCTGAGTGTTTGCTATAATAGTGTAATTTTTTTGTTACAAGGTCTTTGGCGAGGTATTTCGGTGAAGTCGGATTTGCTACATTAGCATATTTTTTTGCTACAAAGTCTTCAATGAAACTCCGGTGAGGTCTCTGAAAAGATTTGTCTTTTTTATTTTTTGTCTCGTGAAAGAATCATCTTTTGCTAGATATAGCAAAAGAGAGATTTTTTCTAGCAAATTGGTTGTTTTGTAGCAAAAGAGGATTAAATCTGTTTTTTGAGGACATGTGGCAGCCTGGGACCAAGGGGACCGGGGAAGTTATCCCCGAATGACGCCTGGCCTAGCGCTACCCTAGTATATATTGTTTGTGTACCAACGAAATACTCCCTCTGTTTCAAGGCTTAAGGCGTTCTTGTTTTGCGTGTTTTTTCTTTGACCAAAAATTACTCTAAATACGTAAAGATTTTTGGTATAAAACTAGTATCACTAGAAAGTATTTTTTAATACGAATCCAACGGTACTATAATTATGTACAATATAATCAAGATTTTGTTGTTCAATTTTTTTAGTCAAACTTTACTTCGGAAAGCGTGCGCGCCTTACGCCTTGAAACGGAGGTAGTATACATGAAGGTGTTCGTACTAGTAGTAGTAAAATGTCATCGCATGCATGCATATTCGTTAGTCTATTGTTTCAAGTGCCAACGAATTTCAAAAGGCTTTGAGCCTTTCCTGTGGCAAAGCTGAAAACATGATGAAAGAAAGGTACCTAACTCCAAAAGAAGACGATGGTCTGTGGACCAGATAAAGAAGAAGAAGAACCCACAGAAAAAATTCAGGTGGCCAATGAAGGCTTACCTTTTCTCCAACACGGAGTGATGGAGAAACCAGCATCCAACATTTGTTTGTATTTTCTTTCTTGGAGGACTTTTTTTGTAATAAGTTCTTTGTCACAAATGTTTATATTTGTTCATGTACAACGTAGTTTCTGGCCTAACTAGGCCACTACGCTGCATTTTTGCTCACTAGAGAAGTAGCTGGCCAAGATTCGGAGCTGCGCGCGAATTATGGAGTGCTTTTGGTAGCATTGATTGGTGAGCAAACGAGAACATCGATGTATCATCATCCAACAGCACCAAACCACAGATAGGATCAAGCTAGTTGACCAAGCAAGAGATCGTGGTACAACAGATCTGCCTAGCTACCCCTATATATATCAGCGTGGTCCGTGGAGCAAGTGTCACCACTAATCTGACCAAGGATAGCACTTTGGTCAATAGGCAGCGTCATCAGTACAGTATATGGAATTTGTACAACAACATGGAGATGATCGGTCAAAACTAGGGTCATGTTGTACCGTAAAACAGGTCACTACCTGTTGAGTTCCGGGCTTATTTACACTTGTTGATTAGTCGTAGAGAGGTGCGCTGTGCACACGATGAATTTTTTCCCGACCTGTGTACGGCACCAGCTCAAGCCCTTCGTTGGCATGAGGGCATCATCGTGAGCCACATTATTGGTCCATCCATTGCGGTCTTAAATCTGTGGCATCTTGGCCTAGAGTTGATGCTGAATTGTATAAACCTAACCAATTCAAAGTTAGACTCAACAAGATGGACATATATTACACTTAGAGCCTCTTTGGTTCGTGGGATTTGAGAACACGAGATAAAAGAAAAAACATAGAATTGGAAATTGGAATGTTATGGATACTGAATCCTACATGAATCAAAAAACACAAGATCCCTCATTTTGGTTGCACCACATAAAAACAAAGGAATTTGAATGGACGAAATGGTGCATACGATAGTTACCGTTGAAAGAAAGGAAAATTTCCATGTGAGGTCAACTTAAGGGATTTTTTTTTCTATATATGGAGTTATATGGAAAGTAGGATATAGAAAAAAAAAGTCCTAAGGTTTGTAATCCTAAAACCAAAACAAGCTCTATAAGACAAAATCCTTAGTAACATAACTCAAACAAAATTCAGATGAAAGTTCCTTTGAACCAAATTATCCTCTAACTTTGTGTCATTCCGCTCTTGAAATTTTCTACGGATCACAAAAGAAAAACTTGGTTCAGCAAAATTAAGAAGGTGTTAGACAATATTTTCTCACCTTGCTATAAACATTTTTAATGCAGGCAATGGAAAGAGAGTGCTCAGCAGGTAAACAAAAGAGTATTCAGAAGAACCAACTATATCTGCGAAACATGTTAACAGGACACCCCCTTACTCCAATTAAAGGGAAAAAATGCCCACAGATAGCCAGATAAGTTTAGCAAATGAAAGAGAACAATGCGAGATGCATCTCTATCCACCACACTCGACCAGTGGGGCTGGAGAGAGAGGCCATGTATGTATTCGGTGACACACCACATGGCGTCGAATGATTGAACGGATAAGCGACAACACACACGTACGTATACAACGACATGCTCTCGAGAGGGCGATGTATTATTTGGTCGTTCCGGTATTATTTCACATGCACCGTGATGATGATACACTGATAGTACTACTGCTACGTAACAAAGTCTTGCCTGTACAAGGAGGCACACATAGGACGTGCATTGACTGTCAGATTCTTGGCAAAGTAGTTACTAACGCCGGCCGCGTTGAGCCTTGCTCTGGGAATCGGAACATTTGCATGTGGTGTGGAGAACCAAGGTCGTTAAATTCGGTTGCGAACAAGAATTCCCAAGGATGCATGGGGCCCCCCGCGCCAGCCAGCCAGCTGTGTGTCACATGAATTATTATGTGAGGATGCGTGGATCGATCATTACCCAATCAAGATGATCTTTGAGTTCTCTTTCATGGTGTAACAAAGCAAGATGATGTAGGGAAACCCGCCAGCATGTTTGTGTCTCAGTGTGTGTGAGCATAAAAAATCTTGATGATGCAATGTCATGCAGCAAACGGTCCCTTGAATTTAGCCCACGGGTGAAGAAAGTCGCGGTTGTACTAAAAAAAACCCCAAAAGGAAAGAAACCGCTCCTGCGACTGGGTCACCCTCGCGAGGGTGACGAAGTTGTTGCCCCCACCTTCCTCCTGGCCAACACCGGAGGTCGCTGACTGACTAGGCCCACGCGGAGCCGGCGACGGTAGGACCCAGATTTCCCCTCACGTGGCGGCCCGCGGGGCAACCTGTCGGCGAGGGGTTGCTGCTCGGGATTCGTTGGGTCGGTCGTGGCCGGGGGAGACGACATGGCGGCGCTGGGACGTAACGGTGCATGGTTCTTGCAGCAGAGCTACGAGGTAGTGCGTATGGGCCCTATGGGCCTCATCTGGGTTGGGGAGGGTCGTTCTGCCTAAAATGGCAACCTCGGTAAGATTGAGGATGGCGGCGGTAGCCAGTCTATTCCAGCGTGGCTGCGGGCTTTATGGGCCTAATCTATGGATGACCGGACCCTCTTGGGATTGGTGAGCTCCCGCGGGGATATTACGGGCCTACTAGGCCCGGCTGGATCCAACTAGGGCTGATGTGTTGTGTTGCTATGTCTGGTCGACTACCCCCTCCCCTCGGGGTGGGGGTTGTTCCATCCCACACCGCTGCGGTACTGCTGGCCCCGATTCGAACTACCTTTCGCTTCCGTAGCACATGCCTCATGATGATAGCTTCTAGAAGACGATGATGGCATCTTCGTGACCATAGTGACACATGCTGGTGGGTGGTGAGTTTGGTGGTGTCGAGGCTTTGACCTTGCGGGGCTCCTGTGCATCGGATTGTTCGGGGGATTGTGGATGTTTTTTTTTGGAGAAATCCTTGTCGGTTCGACCGAGGCTGACGCGTTGGTACATTCAAGTGGCATCATTCCTTTTTGGAGGTCGTTGTGGCTACTTGAAGGTCCACTTCTCTCTGTGTGTGCTTGGGGAAACCATGGGATCACTTGTCCGGGCAGCAAGCGTCTCGCTTTCTTTCTTAAAGGTGTTGCTTGGCACTTAAAGCCTCGATGCTAGGAGCATGGTGATGCATCTTTCGAGGATGCAGTGATTGACGAATCGTCGCCGCTTAGTCGATCCACCCTATTCTTCTTTTTGTCTCTTCTTCTTTTCTTTTGGGCCTGTTTTCCTTGTTGTCCTACCATTTTGGTCTCTTCGAACTTTTGTTGGTTGTGTGGTGTAGTTGTTATATTAATATAGCGAGTTTAAAAAAAATTAATATAGCGGAACGGAAGTATGTCTTGAGGAGGAGGTGAAAAAGGTCACAAAAACTAACTGTCATATGCTAGTGCTGCACTCAGTTAACATTGTTGGAGCTAGGAAACATGTCAAATTCCCTTACCGGCAACATCTAACTGTATCAATATCTGGTCCACATGAAACACTGCCGACGGATAGGCACGTACATGCCCCATATACATATGCGCTCCATCTGCTTCGCACAGCGTCGCATCTTGCCGCATGTGGGATGTGCCCTCCCTTCCCCATGCGACGCCGTGACCACCCAGCGCCCGCGCGCCACCCGCATGTGGCTGGGCAGCGGCGGATGGGGCTGGGCAGGCGGCATATAGGTGGGTACTCCGTACTCGCATGGTCGGTCTCCCCGGCTATGGAGACGCAACATGGGCTTCAAGGCAGCGTGCAGGCGGGTGTGTTGAGAGTGGAACTACCACGAGGCGACGTGAGTCATGTGGATAGGCGATGGGTAGTGGTGGCGACGGACACCGTGTTGTGCCGCTAAAGACGGGCGGCATGTGAGCCGCTGGATATGTTGGATAGAGGGTCGGGATTTGTTGGATTAGACCCTCTGAGTCTTTTAATAGTAGTATAGATATAGATATAGATAAGATGTGTAGTCGAAAATTAGAGGTATTGCTGATCAGGGTAAAAAAAGGAAAAAAAATTAGGCTACCAAAAAAATCAGGGTAAAAAAGGAAAAAAAATCTATTGTTCCCCATATTTATTTATTTTGTGATCACGGATAAGATGTGTAGTTGAAAATTAGCACGCACACGAACATCTGTATGCACTTATATTATTTTTTCAGATTTTTCGAGACTTTAAATTATTTTTTGAATGTTTCCCATCAAGTATTGGACCCCGATCGGTGGTTGACGCCGCGGGTCGTCGACGACGAGCGGAGGCGCGGCGCTGGCGTGGGGCGTGGTGGCACGACAACGAACACTGGTGGCGGAGCTTCTGGTGCTGGTCGGCGGCGTGGAGGGCTTCGCGGTGGTGGTGGCTGGATTTGGCTCGACCCAGATCTAGCTGCTGGTGGCCGGCGTGGGCCTTCTCCAGTTTGCAGGGCACCGAGAGGCACGATGGACAGCCCGAGGCGGCGTCTGCTGTCTCAGCACGGCGGGCGTCGAGGGCTGCGCGAGTTTGGGCCAAGCGGTGCAGCACACGGCACGGCAGTGACGACGGTAGGGTGACACTGCGACACGGCGTCCCTTGTCCAGCAATGCGGCGGCAGAAACTGTACATGCCTCATCTGGTCGCCGTCTATTTGTATATATATCCGAACCAAAGTTTTATTTTTTGTGTGAAAATTTCAGCGATCTATGTTCTTCTAAATAGGCTAATGTCCGGATGTAACCGTACAGGATAGGAGTGAGGATGAGCGCAACTTGACTTGCATGTGCCACCTGAGGTGTGCAGATTGATTTTGTATATATATCCGTTCATGTCTTGCAGATTGATTTTGTATGATAATTTTATACCTAGCTTTGAGTCGCGATATTAACAGTGGTGTGCCCTTTGCACTGCAGTGATACAGGCAACTGGAATAGGGAATTCCGAGTGGATTGAAGACGAATTGTTTCACTCTCCAAAAGTATAATTTCTTTTCATTACATTTGCCGAATCGGTCTTTGGATTGATTCTAACTTGATCATTGTTATTAGTTATACTTTCAAGTCATTAAATTGTAACCTTAGTTATTATTAATATCAGATATATGAGGAGATATTTGGTCCGTAGAGCAAGTGCTGAAAATTTTAAGGGAGTGCCTAGATCTCAGTCGCCTGAAAATTTCTTATGTCTAAGTCGCTGACATCATCCTACTATTTGTGCTAATTTTCAGTTGCAACCTAATTGCAACTTATATAATTTGTACTAATTCTGAGTTGCAACCAACTCATTAAAATCCCAGTTACAACCTAGTTGCAACTCATGTGGAAATCCCACGTTGCACGAATCGAGAGATAAATCTAATGGCAAGAGAGGATTTCTCCATCAGGCAATATAAAGGGATAAACTTAAGACTTATGTTTTTCATTTGAGAAATCATGTTGCCTTTTCTGCTTGCAAAAATGTTGAAAGTTTGGCTGCAAAAGTGGTTAAAATAGAGAAGGAACTTGTATTTCTACTAGTTTACAAGCTTATCGATTTAGTTTTGTTATTGCCGGTGTCAATGACATCTGTTGAGAGAGCTTTCTCGGCAATAAAATAGTCAACTCTAAATTGTGCAATAAGATAAATGATGATTCGTTCGATCACTTGATGATATGTTACATCGAGTGGGAGATATTGGAGTCAGCTTGATGATATCTTTATTATTCGACAGATTCATGCCTTCAAAAGTCGTCAAGGGGGTGCTGTCATGGTGTCATTAATATTCTAATGGTATTTGGCATGCTTTCTAATATGAATAAGTCTATATAAATCTATGAATTAGTAATTCTTACTCTTTGTTATAATCTTACATGATCTATTTGGGTGTCCCAATGCACGTATGGATATCCAGATATATGTTTATAACTACCATTGCCTAGTGAGCTATTCTTTTTCGTATTTAATTATGTGTTAGGTTATTTCAAATTGTCATGTTATAAGGTTCTTCAGTTTGGTATAGTTATATTTGCAATATATATCAAAATACCAGGTTTCGATTCTCGATTTTTTTAGTTAGCTTACAGCCCGCCCAGGCTCTTGTTTTTTCCTGGCTCCCCCACTGGCCACCTCCACGTACGGCTCCACCAGGTTTCTTCAATGGGGCGAAACCTTGTCAGCTAGGTTCTCTAGCTTGATGCCTCTGCTAACAGGGGCGGAGCCAAGGGGGTGCTAGAAGGGGCTAGACACCCCCCAACCATTGCCCCCCCTCAACCATTAGGCCGGAACAAGTATCCCAAATATACACGTATTGATGGACGTATATAATTGCTTGATTAGTCTTAAACCTAGATTTATTCGGTAGCTATGAACTTGTGTGTGATGATATTTGGAAGCCTAACTAAACAGATGGCTTATTTGTCCAAGTTTAGGGCATCATGTCCTGGAAGTTGTATAGATCTCGCCATCCGCCGGCACTACTGTGATGCTATTCGCTTTGGCACCCTGTTGATAATGTGATATTGCATATCATCGGCCGCTGACCATGGTATGGGGTTGTGTAATTGAGTCTAACAGACCACACATTCATGTACATATATCTTTCATGGATTTTTTGATAAACACTCTGTTCTAAAGCTACATCACACGCAAGTTACCACTGTATATAATTAAACAATCAGTATTTTTATATAAAAACTAGTGCGGATCAACCTACTAATCTGGATAGTTATTATTATTTTACTCTTATGAGACAATTTATTTTTCATATTTCATAACACATTATCTTTCGTGTGATTGATATTTTTTTCACCCCACTCAAGGTAAATTCCTGGCTCCGCCCCTGTCTGCTAACGTATGCCTGTACACGAATATGAGCAGCGGGTGCTCGAGCAAATCCGTTGTCCCGCCTTTTCTCCGAGGCAGAGCCACAGCACGATGCCATATGCATGCGGCGACCACGCGTGCTAATTTCTGATGCCGCCGTCTTGCAGGGAGGAGGCGAAAAAGCCTTGCCGGCCGTCGGCTGCGAAACGCTGGATTAGATCACGACACGTGCTCGCTTGCCGCTAGCTAGTTTCTCGTTGTTAAATGTTGATTTAAATTTTATAAAGTATAGACCAACATCTGACGACTCGAGCGAGGCCCGTCGTCGGAGACTTGGTAAGGTACGAATTGTTGAAGACCTAATTTTTCACCGATATATAAACCCCTTGTAAGCCGTCGGTTGGGATGAGTTATATTTGTGAAATTTCCGGCGTTTATAAACACTTTCCGATATAGTGAAGTTTCGTTGGCTGGCGTCCGTGATTTTTTCTCTCTTTGTTGAAGAGGTTTTTCCACGTTAAATCTGTGTCTCCTTGCTGTGATTTTTTTTTCGTTCTTCGTTATCTTCTTGTCGCATCTATAAAACTCGTGATGGATCAAGAGGTGCATTAATCCAAGCCGGAGAGTCGGGAGGGTACGGACGCCGTCAATGCGTGGGGCGACACCTGCACGCCCAAGAAGATTATCGATCTAGACCTCGGCCCTTAATAATTAATGTGCTTTGTACATACTGGACCGATATAAGTGTTTGATGGAGTTTTGGACGCATATATATCGGTGGTGGTTATGGTCCTGTGGTAAGCATGTGCATAGATCCTGAAAGCTGGGTTATTCAGTTGCGAGACCTGCTGGAGATCTTGGTGTGGAGTGCACATTCATTTATGTTTACTTTTGGCATATTTTGTTTTGTTTTTGAAATATTGTTTTTTTTTGTAGTGCATCGCATCTGGGGTGCTTGTTATGTTCTTGTTTAGATGGAGTAGTAGCTTAGGCTTTGGCTGGTGTCTGGTGTGGTGAGTGTGTGAGATGACAAGCTTTTTAGGATTTTCGTGCGGATCTATTAATAATTATCAATAATAGTATAAACGACCCTAAAACTGATAAAAATTACAAAGAGGTGTCTGAACCACCTAGAGACGACTACATGCGCTAGTACGTGTCAAAGGTGTGCCATCGTCCTCGTCCCTTCATCATCGGAGCTAGGCAAAACTTGTCGTATTAGAGCTTGTTGTAGTAGATAGACAAGAAGTAATCATTGCTAAGGCCCCAAATAACCAACACACTAGAGCAACAATATCGCTAAAAATGACACACATAGATCGGTACAGACCCTGAAACCACACCAACAAACACGAATACCTGTCCGGATCTCAGGAGATCTGGCGGACATAGGACCCCACACGCCCTCCATCTCCTACGTCGTGCAGCAGATCTGCCTTCACATGCATGCTCCTCGCACTTCTCACCTCGCCTTGGTGAATCGTGTTCTTCGGTATGTTTGTGGCACCATGGACTTCGGCCTTCATCTATGCGCCTCGTCCTCGACATCCCTGACGGCTTACTCCGACGCAGACTGGGCTAGTTGCCCGGACTCACGTCGCTCCACGCCAGGCTATTGTGTCTACTACGGAGACAGTCTGATCTCTTGGTCCTCCAAGCGTCAGACCACCGTCTCGCGCTCCAGTGCTGAAGCCGAGTATCGCGTTGTCGCCCATGCGCTGGCTGAGTGCTGCTGGCTTCGTCAGCTTCTTCAGGAGCTCCATCGCCCTCTTTCAACGGCTACACTTGTCTACTGTGACAACGTCTCGCCATCTACATGTCGTCCAATCCAGTGCAGCATTGCCGCACCAAGCACATTGAGATCGACATCCACTTTGTTAGAGAGTGCATCTTTATTGACGAAGTTCACGTCCTACACGTCCCCTCCGCTCTACAGTTTGCTGATGTGATGGCGAAGGGACTACCGAGTCAGCTTTTCTTTGATTTTTGGTTCAGTCTCTGCGTCCGAGAACTTCCCGCTGCAACTGCGGGGGGTGTTAGACTGCATATATTATATTTACGTAGGACCTACTGTAACTTATATGAAATTCTAATTGGCCTGAGAGCTTATATAAACACAGGAACCCCCGGTCTTCTCCGTGTGAGGCTTTCCCCCAATACCGGTCTACACAAATATGTTGATTTCTAGAATCACAAATAAACTTTCATGCAATGTTTCGTTTGCATCCCTATAAAGAAAATGTTGAATTCTCTGTCTCGTCAATCATTTTGTACAGCCTACACTGTTTCTACGAGCAAGTAATGATATGTAGAAATGGTGACAGCAGCTACCACCAACCGATGCAGCTTGCATGACGGTAACACTGCGTTAAAACTTCCCGGATAAGAATCGCGAGAAAATTACTCTTCAGCGGTCTCATCACCGATCATGATTCTTCGGCACCTAACTGGAGCACTCATCCGACCACCTGTCAACGGGTTGTTAATTAGCTTGCTAGTGAACAGTTAGCAGCGCCTAGACAACACTAACAAAATAAATTACAACCACCAAGTAGTAAATAAAATATTTCACCGCCCATGGATGATAGCGGTAATCTCTGTAGTAGTATTAAACGGAACCTCATCCCGTCATCCGCTTGCTTACCGTGGGTGACGCCACACCACGGGCGCATCGAGATCCAGGAGCATGTCCCAAGCCGCTGCCCCTTCTGATCAACCAGTCTGTCAATTGCTTAATTAAACTTCTCTTCGCTAAGGAACAAACAAAATTTACACACATCGGCCAATGGGACGGGGGCAGCGGCGCCTGCAAATCTTACAGTTCGAGTGGCAATTCGTTTCAGCCTGTGAGGTCTGCATCATCATCGGTCGTCGATGGATCTTCTCTTGGTTCTGCAGGCAGGAAATTTTTAATGGGTTCTGTAAGTAGGGATTATTTTTAATGGGTCTGCTTGGAAATGTTTTATGTGTTGGTGTGCTGTCAGTGCCCGGGCACAGTGCAATACTAGCTTTCAGGACAGGTTTCTGCCATCTGCCCAAAAAGCATTTTTTAGCCAATTGTTAATCAAGAGCTTGGAAGACATGGGCTCTACACTCTTTTTTCTTTCTAATCTGCCTTCTGACGTAGAGGTTTTACTGAAACACGATTAGCAGAGCTAAAACCTGCTACAAATTGCCAATGATAACTCGCAGTACGGAGCAGACGGGCAGATTAGACTAGAGATTTGGAGGGACACATGTTGCTTAATCTAATGAAATAATCATAGGAAAATGATCGAGCCGGAGACTTGATGATGCCTACATTGCAGCTAGCTACTAGCTAGAGGGTGTGCATCGTCGAAAATCCTGTCGGTCTGGGGAAACAAAATTGTAAGAGAAGAACGCGGAGAGAAAAAAAAATGACAACTACTGCTCAATAATGATTGATCTAGACATCGCATCGCAACGCGAGAATACTGGCTCGGGCGCACATATAGTATATTTGTCGTGATATTCGTTGATCGTGTGTCTCGTCGTTAGCAGGAGGGTTAACCAGCAACGACGTACTACTTGGCATGTGTTGCCTATTCCGACGACTGGGAAAACATGCGTAATGCTCCCTCCGTTTAGAAATATAAGATGTTTTAGGTTTGTGAAGAAGATGTATCTAAACACGTTTTAGTGTATAGGTTCAAATGAATCTAGACACTGAAATATGTCTAGATACATCTCCTTCACAAAGCTAAAACATCTTATATTTTGAAACGGAGGGAGTACTAGTCTGGCGCCATGAATGCATACATGGTATCTCTGCATTGTCCTGAACACGCTAATGAAGTATTGGATATAGACCTTCATTGGCTTTCTGTATTCGGATTAGACGGGAAGCCAATTGGTGGGGAAGGGCTTATCCCAATAAGAGTTAGCGAAGAGGGCGATGTTAACCAATACATGGTGCAATATGAACTTCGGCGACAATGATTTGGCACCTCGACATACCTACTAAACGAAGCTAGGCCCAACTCAAGAAGGAAAACAAACTACTCGTTGAAGCTAGGGTGTAAAATCTAGTCCAATTCGAATCACGTTGTATAAATATTGAAAACTCTCTAGTACTAAAAAAAGTCGTGGTCTATCAAAATTAATCCCAAATTATAGGAAGCGAACGTGAGAAATTTAGACATGTCGACAACCGTTGGATCTTCAAATGTATGGGATAAGTGTACTTAGATTTTGTGCTAAATCAAACTAAATTAAGTTTGACCAACTATTTAAAAAATAAATCAATGTCCATAATTGATAGGGCAAAGGTGTCCGATCTTTCGATGAGATGGCGATAATCGATTTGGTGGAGTTCAGGCTTGACGATCCGACTACACGTGCGAGCACGAGCGCCAATGCAATCGCTAGGCCAATCTCCTGGAGGTTACCGATCCTGCGTGAACACGATCAGCCTGACCAGCGAGGGTCTTAATTCCTACCTGAAATCGAGAACAAGTAAGAACCAATATTGCAATCAAGATATTGCGGATTAAGAGGAAAGCTTTATTGAAAGAGATGGGATCCTGAATAGGTGCGAAGTACAAGAGGCCTCTGCGACGCTCGAGCCTTGGCGAAGTTGCGACTATGGCTAACTTAATGTCTAAACAAAATCCGAGTCTAGAGGTTCGGCTATGGGGTGTATTTAAGGGCGAAAAGGTGGGGTTTCGGCCAGCCAAGGAAGTGGTGGCCGAATCCAACCCTAAAAGTCCTTTTCCCCTCAAATACGGACTCTAAAAAGTGGCTAATTAAAATCCTGCGAAAATTACATGGGCCTGGCCCAAAATAAAGGTGTCGCAGCACCATATTATGCTATGGACGAATTCGTAAAGTATTGATCTTGAATATTTCGTCCAAGCCTTCGTTCTTCATTATGGTGGCCTCAAAGTTCTGAAATCTTCATGCGTGGCCTTCTCTTGGATCATCACATGCTTGCTGCCATCTCCATGCATGGCCATGCTCCAATGCTTGTCCCTCTCATCCATGCTTGGTCCATCATTCCTAAGAGTAAGAAATGTATCTGATTTAGGCAGCATCATATTCTCATGTATGTAAGGAATAGTTCCAAGAAACGAAAGTACCTGATAGTTAAGTTGTTTGGCACGGGATCTTGTGATGGGTCCTTGTATGTGTGTTGCTGTAGGTACAACGGTTGTATCAATAGTAGGGATGTCCACATCATGCTCCCCTTCTTGAATTGAAGTCGTCCTCGACGCAATCTCATCTTCCTCACCAAAGTAAGGCTTCAAATCTGCAATGTTAAATGTAGGACTAACCGTACCAAAGTCTGCAGGCAACTCAAGTTTATATGCATTATCATTGATTCTCTCTAACACCTTAAAGGGACCAGCAGCACGTGGCATTAACTTAGACTTGCGTAAATCAGGAAAACGATCTTTACGCAAATGTAACCAAACAAGATCGCCAACATCAAACACAACATGCTTTCTCCCTTTATCCCCAGCAAGTTTATACTTAGCATTCATGTGTTCAATGTTATCTTTAGTAGTCTTATGCAAGTTTAATATCATTTCAGCGCGTTGTGTAGTATCCAAATTATGTTGCACCGAAGAAGGTAAAGGCAATAAATCAATAGGTGCACGAGGAACAAAACCATACACAATCTCAAATGGGCACATCTTTGTGGTAGCATGCAATGAACGATTATAAGCAAATTCTATATGAGGTAAACACTCTTCCCACAATTTTAAGTTCTTCTTTAAAACAGCCCGTAACATAGTAGACAAAGTTCTATTTACTACTTCAGTTTGACCATCAGTTTGGGGATGACATGTAGTACTAAACAGCAATTTAGTCCCCAACTTAGCCCATAAACATCTCCAAAAGTGGCTAAGAAATTTAGTATCACGATCAGAGACAATAGTATTTGGCACACCATGCAAACGAACAATTTCACGAAAGAACAAATCAGCAATATGCGCAGCATCATCCGTTTTATGACAAGGAATAAAGTGTGCCATCTTAGAAAACCGATCCACAACAACAAAAATACTATCCCTCCCCTTCTGTGTTCGTGGCAATCCCAAAACAAAGTCCATAGAAATATCCTCCCAAGGAACACTAGGAACAGGAAGAGGCATATATAAACCATGTGGATTAAGGCGAGACTTAGCTTTTTGACAAGTAGTGCAGCGTGCCACAAATCTCAACATCTCGACGCATACGTGGCCAAAAGAAGTGTGCAGCAAGAACATCCTCCGTCTTCTTGACACCAAAGTGTCCCATCAATCCTCCTCCATGCGCCTCCTGTAACAACAAAAGACGAACAGAGCTATCTGGAATGCATAGTTTGTGAGCACGGAACACAAATCCATCATTGAAGACGAACTTGTTCCAAGTTCTACCATCTCTACAATTCTGCAACACATCTTTAAATTCAGCATCATGCACATATTGTTCCTTAATAGTTTCCAATCCAAATATTTTGAAGTCAAGTTGAGATAACAAAGCATAACGACGTGACAAAGTATCAGCAATAATATTATCTTTACCCTTTTTGTGTTTGATAACATAAGGAAAAGACTCAATAAATTCAACCCACTTTGCATGACGACGATTCAACTTAGCTTGACTACGAATATGCTTCAAAGATTCATGATCAGAATGAATAACAAATTCCTTGGGCCATAGATAATGTTGCCAAGTTTCTAATGTCCGAACCAACGCATATAATTCTTTATCATAAGTAGAATAGTTCAGACTAGCCCCACTCAATTTCTCACTAAAATATGCAACAGGTTTTCCCTCTTGTAATAACACCCCTCCCAAACCAATTCCACTAGCATCACATTCAAGCTCAAAAGTCTTAGTAAAATCAGGAAGTTGGAGTAAGGGAGCATGTGTTAGCTTATCTTTCAATATGACGAAGGCCTGTTGTTGTGCATCGCCCCAAACAAAGGGCACATCCTTCTTGGTAAGCTCATTCAGCGGCGCGGCAATTGATCCAAAGTCTTTAACAAAGCGCCTATAAAAACCAGCGAGGCCAAGAAAACTCCTCACTTGTGTGACCGTCTTGGGCTGCGGCCAATTCTCAATAGCTTCAATCTTGGCGGGATCCACTTCAATACCCTGTGATGTAACAACATAGCCAAGAAACGCAACTCGATTGGTGCAAAATGTGCACTTCTCAAGGTTACCAAACAAACGTGCATCACGTAAAGCATTGAAAACAGCACGTAAATGGTCCAAATGTTCCTCTAAAGATTTGCTATAAATCAGAATATCATCAAAGTAGACTACCACAAAACGTCCAATGAAAGCACGTAAAACTTCGTTCATTAATCTCATGAAAGTGCTAGGTGCATTAGTTAAACCAAAAGGCATTACTAACCACTCATATAAACCGAACTTAGTTTTAAATGCTGTTTTCCATTCATCTCCTAATTTCATACGAATCTGGTGGTAACCACTACGCAAATCAACTTTAGAAAACATGGTAGAGCCACTCAATTCATCAAGCATGTCATCTAAACGTGGAATAGGATGACGATATCGAATAGTAATATTATTGATAGCTCTACAATCAGTACACATGCGCGAAGAACCATCTTTCTTAGGTACCAAAATAATAGGAACAGCACAAGGGCTAAGGGACTCACGAATATGATCTCTGTCGAGTAGTTCCTGAATTTGGCGTTGTATCTCCTTTGTCTCCGCTGGATTGGTTCTATATGGCGCGCGGTTGGGCAACGTGGCACCAGGAATTAGATCAATTTGATGCTCAATTCCTCTAATAGGAGGTAGTCCTGGTGGCAACTCAGCGGGAAAGACGTCCTCATATTCCTGCAAAAGGTTAGCAACAGCGGGTGGCAAAGAAGGAGGCATATCCTCAAATGAAAACAAAACCTCTTTGCAGACAATTGCATAACATTGAGTATTGGTTACATCTAGTTCAGCAATATCAATTTTATTTGCAAGCATACATGGACTCTTCAAACGAATTTCAGTAGCATGTGTAGAATCAGATTTAGTGTTCTTTGGTGGTATAAAATCTGCAGCAACAATCTGATTCTCACTTTTATTTTTCTCCTCGGTTTTAGCTCTACTAGCTCTAGCAAGATCATCTTTTAAAATCTGTTCGGGAGTCATAGGTTTTAAACCAATTTTCTTTCTATCATGTATAAGAGAATAGTGATTAGTTTTGCCATTATGAACAGATTCTCTATCAAATTGCCATGGTCTACCAAGTAACAAAGAACAAGCTTGCATAGGTACAACATCACAATCAACAAAATCAGAATATGTACCAATAGTAAAATGCACGCGTACCATTCGTGTTACCTTGATCTTGCGAGAACTCTCAAACCATTGGATGTAGTATGAATGTGGGCGTTGTCTTGTTGGAAGCGCAAGCTTCTCTACCATGTCAACACTGGCCAGATTATTACAACTCCCTCCATCAATGATGATCCGTATAGCTCTTTCCTTGACAACACCACGTGTTTGGAACAGGTTGTGGCGTTGATCTTGCTCAGATTTGCTCAATTGCACACTCAACACACGTTGCTCAGATTTGCTCAATTGATCAAGCCCGAACTCCACCAAATCGACTATCACCATCTCAAGGAAAGAGCTATACGGATCATCATTGATGGAGGGAGTTGTAATAATCTGGCCAGTGTTGACATGGTAGAGAAGCTTGCGCTTCCAACAAGACAACGCCCACATTCATACTACATCCAATGGTTTGAGAGTTCTCGCAAGATCAAGGTAACACGAACGGTACGCGTGCATTTTACTATTGGTACATATTCTGATTTTGTTGATTGTGATGTTGTACCTATGCAAGCTTGTTCTTTGTTACTTGGTAGACCATGGCAATTTGATAGAGAATCTGTTCATAATGGCAAAACTAATCACTATTCTCTTATACATGATGGAAAGAAAATTGGTTTAAAACCTATGACTCCCGAACAGATTTTAAAAGATGATCTTGCTAGAGCTAGTAGAGCTAAAACCGAGGAGAAAAATAAAAGTGAGAATCAGATTGTTGCTGCAGATTTTATACCACCAAAGAACACTAAATCTGATTCTACACATGCTACTGAAATTCGTTTGAAGAGTCCATGTATGCTTGCAAATAAAATTGATATTGCTGAACTAGATGTAACCAGTACTCAATGTTATGCAATTGTCTGCAAAGAGGTTTTGTTTTCATTTGAGGATATGCCTCCTTCTTTGCCACCCGCTGTTGCTAACCTTTTGCAGGAATATGAGGACGTCTTTCCCGCTGAGTTGCCACCAGGACTACCTCCTATTAGAGGAATTGAGCATCAAATTGATCTAATTCCTGGTGCCACGTTGCCCAACCGCGCGCCATATAGAACCAATCCAGCGGAGACAAAGGAGATACAACGCCAAATTCAGGAACTACTCGACAGAGATCATATTCGTGAGTCCCTTAGCCCTTGTGCTGTTCCTATTATTTTGGTACCTAAGAAAGATGGTTCTTCGCGCATGTGTACTGATTGTAGAGCTATCAATAATATTACTATTCGATATCGTCATCCTATTCCACGTTTAGATGACATGCTTGATGAATTGAGTGGCTCTACCATGTTTTCTAAAGTTGATTTGCGTAGTGGTTACCACTAGATTCGTATGAAATTAGGAGATGAATGGAAAACAGCATTTAAAACTAAGTTCGGTTTATATGAGTGGTTAGTAATGCCTTTTGGTTTAACTAATGCACCTAGCACTTTCATGAGATTAATGAACGAAGTTTTACGTGCTTTCATTGGACGTTTTGTGGTAGTCTACTTTGATGATATTCTGATTTATAGCAAATCTTTAGAGGAACATTTGGACCATTTACGTGCTGTTTTCAATGCTTTACGTGATGCACGTTTGTTTGGTAACCTTGAGAAGTGCACATTTTGCACCAATCGAGTTGCGTTTCTTGGCTATGTTGTTACATCACAGGGTATTGAAGTGGATCCCGCCAAGATTGAAGCTATTGAGAATTGGCCGCAGCCCAAGACGGTCACACAAGTGAGGAGTTTTCTTGGCCTCGCTGGTTTTTATAGGCGCTTTGTTAAAGACTTTGGATCAATTGCCGCGCCGCTGAATGAGCTTACCAAGAAGGATGTGCCCTTTGTTTGGGGCGATGCACAACAACAGGCCTTCGTCATATTGAAAGATAAGCTAACACATGCTCCCTTACTCCAACTTCCTGATTTTACTAAGACTTTTGAGCTTGAATGTGATGCTAGTGGAATTGGTTTGGGAGGGGTGTTATTACAAGAGGGAAAACCTGTTGCATATTTTAGTGAGAAATTGAGTGGGGCTAGTCTGAACTATTCTACTTATGATAAAGAATTATATGCGTTGGTTCGGACATTAGAAACTTGGCAACATTATCTATGGCCCAAGGAATTTGTTATTCATTCTGATCATGAATCTTTGAAGCATATTCGTAGTCAAGCTAAGTTGAATCGTCGTCATGCAAAGTGGGTTGAATTTATTGAGTCTTTTCCTTATGTTATCAAACACAAAAAGGGTAAAGATAATATTATTGCTGATGCTTTGTCACGCCGTTATGCTTTGTTATCTCAACTTGACTTCAAAATATTTGGATTGGAAACTATTAAGGAACAATATGTGCATGATGCTGAATTTAAAGATGTGTTGCAGAATTGTAGAGATGGTAGAACTTGGAACAAGTTCGTCTTCAATGATGGATTTGTGTTCCGTGCTCACAAACTATGCATTCCAGATAGCTCTGTTCGTCTTTTGTTGTTACAGGAGGCGCATGGAGGAGGATTGATGGGACACTTTGGTGTCAAGAAGACGGAGGATGTTCTTGCTGCACACTTCTTTTGGCCACGTATGCGTCGAGATGTTGAGATTTGTGGCACGCTGCACTACTTGTCAAAAAGCTAAGTCTCGCCTTAATCCACATGGTTTATATATGCCTCTTCCTGTTCCTAGTGTTCCTTGGGAGGATATTTCTATGGACTTTGTTTTGGGATTGCCACGAACACAGAAGGGGAGGGATAGTATTTTTGTTGTTGTGGATCGGTTTTCTAAGATGGCACACTTTATTCCTTGTCATAAAACGGATGATGCTGCGCATATTGCTGATTTGTTCTTTCGTGAAATTGTTCGTTTGCATGGTGTGCCAAATACTATTGTCTCTGATCGTGATACTAAATTTCTTAGCCACTTTTGGAGATGTTTATGGGCTAAGTTGGGGACTAAATTGCTGTTTAGTACTACATGTCATCCCCAAACTGATGGTCAAACTGAAGTAGTAAATAGAACTTTGTCTACTATGTTACGGGCTGTTTTAAAGAAGAACTTAAAATTGTGGGAAGAGTGTTTACCTCATATAGAATTTGCTTATAATCGTTCATTGCATGCTACCACAAAGATGTGCCCATTTGAGATTGTGTATGGTTTTGTTCCTTGTGCACCTATTGATTTATTGCCTTTACCTTCTTCGGTGCAACATAATTTGGATACTACACAACGCGCTGAAATGATATTAAACTTGCATAAGACTACTAAAGATAACATTGAACACATGAATGCTAAGTATAAACTTGCTGGGGATAAAGGGAGAAAGCATGTTGTGTTTGATGTTGGCGATCTTGTTTGGTTACATTTGCGTAAAGATCGTTTTCCTGATTTACGCAAGTCTAAGTTAATGCCACGTGCTGCTGGTCCCTTTAAGGTGTTAGAGAGAATCAATGATAATGCATATAAACTTGAGTTGCCTGCAGACTTTGGTACGGTTAGTCCTACATTTAACATTGCAGATTTGAAGCCTTACTTTGGTGAGGAAGATGAGATTGCGTCGAGGACGACTTCAATTCAAGAAGGGGAGCATGATGTGGACATCCCTACTATTGATACAACCGTTGTACCTACAGCAACACACATACAAGGACCCATCACAAGATCCCGTGCCAAACAACTTAACTATCAGGTACTTTCGTTTCTTAGAACTATTCCTTACATACATGAGAATATGATGCTGCCTAAATCAGATACATTTCTTACTCTTAGGAATGATGGACCAAGCATGGATGAGAGGGACAAGCATTGGAGCATGGCCATGCATGGAGATGGCAGCAAGCATGTGATGATCCAAGAGAAGGCCACGCATAAAGATTTCAGAACTTTGAGGCCACCATAATGAAGAACGAAGGCTTGGACGAAATATTCAAGATCAATACTTTACGAATTCGTCCATAGCATAATATGGTGCTGCGACACCTTTATTTTGGGCCAGGCCCATGTAATTTTCGCAGGATTTTAATTAGCCACTTTTTAGAGTCCGTATTTGAGGGGAAAAGGACTTTTAGGGTTGGATTCGGCCACCACTTCCTTGGCTGGCCGAAACCCCACCTTTTCGCCCTTAAATACACCCCATAGCCGAACCTCTAGACTCGGATTTTGTTTAGACATTAAGTTAGCCATAGTCGCAACTTCGCCAAGGCTCGAGCGTCGCAGAGGCCTCTTGTACTTCGCACCTATTCAGGATCCCATCTCTTTCAATAAAGCTTTCCTCTTAATCCGCAATATCTTGATTGCAATATTGGTTCTTACTTGTTCTCGATTTCAGGTAGGAATTAAGACCCTCGCTGGTCAGGCTGATCGTGTTCACGCAGGATCGGTAACCTCCAGGAGATTGGCCTAGCGATTGCATTGACGCTCGTGCTCGCACGTGTAGTCGGATCGTTAAGCCCGAACTCCACCAAATCGATTATCGCCATCTCATCGAAAGATCGGACACCTTTGCCCTATCAAGTGGTATCAATAATATAAAAATAGTATATTAGGAAACAACAATTCAAAATGAATCTAACGATATTAATTAAGTATCATAATATTTGTTACTTTTGTCGATAAAGTTGATCATACATGAAAATAGTTAATTTACAACCAGACCTAAATGCACACTTATCATATGTGAGGGTCTGCGTCTCTGTAATGGGTTTAGAAAAGGAAGCACCTTTATTTATGTACAGACTACAAAGGAATTTTAAACGGTAATAACTCATGTTTTTTCTGCCACCTTGCAAAGTTGCCCGGCCCCACACCGACTATCTCCCTGGCAAAGTCACTCCAGGGTGCAAACGCAATGAACGTGCTTTCCCATTTAGGCTATGTTTGGTAGCTTAATATTTTATAAACTGAAGGCTAACGAATACCACAATTTTCTCCTTTCTAATTTTAAATAAGAGAGGATCTTATCTCTTTATCAAATACTTCAAAAATACTACAGTTTCGAAGAAAAATTCAGTTTTAAAACCACATTATTTATATTGGATCCAAACATCTTAAAGTATTAAATACTTTAGTGTTTTCAGAAACAAGAAAAATACTTTGATTGCAAACGCGGCTAGCATTTCCTCGAGACAGGCATATGCCCAGCTATATAAGTATAGCAACCAGTTGAGACCGCTGCCAGGCCAAACACCACATCGCCCAAGAAATAACAAAGAGAAACACAAAAGAAAAAAAACAAAGCCGATAACAGCGGCTTGACAAAAACGATGACGACCCGCAACCGTTGCGCCCTCCAACTAAGTTCCACCACATGCCTAGCACTACGAAGCGCCACGCACGAAGCAACACCTCCAAGAAGGAAAGCGACGATGACGACGCTGCTGCTCGGACAGGTCCTAGGGTTTTCCCCGATACGCTCCGGCAGGTGGGGAAGAGGTACACCCAACGCCCTTTAGGAAGGACGGTGGCACCCGTAGGCGTCACCACGTCGGTGTCAAGAAGACAAGGATTTCTCCCGACCCCTCAGAAAAACCACACTCCCGGACGTTATCGCAGTGCTCCACCAAGCTCGTCGCCCGCCAATGCATGCCACCACGGTCTTGCAGCCTCCACCGCCGTTGCACTATGACCCACGAAGTAAGGCCGGTATGACAGAAAAGAGCAAGCTTCGGTGGGGTTGCTGGGACAACAATGCGCGGGAGGGAACTACCTCGACCACCAGATGGTGGTAGCCGACCGGATTTAGCCGCAGGGCAAACCAGGCACGGCCGAGCCCCCGAGGGCCCGTGAAGCCCCACCGCCGCACTACAGCAAGGGAACCGTCGTCCACGCCAACCTAACACTAGCCCCTACTGATCCGTCCACCAGGGGAACAACTGCCACTGTCGATCCCTGCCGCCAAGTGGCAGCACCATCACCACTGCGCTCACCCGGGACTTCCGGACCACCATCGGTCTGAGAAACACCACCTAGACCCGCAAGGGCGCTAAGAGACGAGCGTGGCGAACACAATAGGTTCATGCTGCCCATGAGGCCCCCCAAGCACGGAAATCAGGAGACCACAAGATCCAAGCCCGCCTGGCCTAGATCTGGAATCTCAGCCGTCTCGCAGCCCGGAGGATGCGCCTACGCGCTAGTGACCAAGGGGCCCGCCTGGCCTAGATCAGGCCTAGCAAGGGCCACCGATGGGAGCACCCGCAGAGCCTCCGTCCCTCTCCATGCTGAGGGGCCCGCCGCCACACACCACCGTGTGTGTGGGAGGGGGGGGGCTTGCTGCCGCTCGTCGGTTTCCGTTGACCGAGGGCATCGGCCGGCGCCCGCACGGCCCAAATCGGACCAAACCTAGCCTAGATCAGGCCCTGCAGAGCTCGGCGCCTGGAGCACCTGCGGCCTCGCCCGCTGCGCAGCCGAGCTGCCCACCACCCCCGCTCCCATGGAGTCGCCGCAACGCCGCCGCCTCATCATGTATTACCCCCACCGAGCCCGCAATGAAGCGGCGCTGCCAGTGAAGGGCCCGCGCACCCTAACCGCCGCCGGAAAAGAACGCCCGCCGCTGCCAGCCCCGCCCGGGCCGCCGATGGTGAGGGGGGAGGGAGGGGAGGGGGGAGATGGAGGTCGGGGGAGGTAGGCGCGGCGGCGCTCGCCCCGGCGCCCACGGGGGAACGAGACGAGCCGAGCGGAACCCCTTCAACTCTGTGGTCAAACGCGGCTAGCATTGAAATTAGTTATTATTCTAATTGCTTCTTAACGGACGATTTAGCACCTCTCGCCAACATCTACTGATTGAAGCCTAACATGGTTTTCTCTTTTCCGTAGTACTCCTATACGTAGATAGCTATTAGTAGGAAGGATGGAACATACTTATACTTATGTAGCGAGCTCAATTCTGTCATTAAAATTCCAGTAGCTCTATCACATTACTGCCGCCTGCGAGAAAAAAAAATAAAGGGCTATCCAAATGACGAGTTGTGAATAGATTTAACCCCCGTGTTGAGCTAGCCTACCAACTAACCACGACGGCCCGGCCAACCGCCGCAAAGCTAGACCGCTAGAGAGCACGTGCGACTGGACGGATGCTCGCTCGTCGGCCGTGAGGAGTTAGCTACAGCGCTGCGTGCTCTCGTAGAGCGACCATGGTATATCGCGTAGGCAAAAACCGCCCGAGTACACACAAAAATTCCACACATACGTACGCCCCTCGTGTTAGCTCCTACACTACGGCCTAGCTAGCCAATAGTACTACGTGCCAGAAAAAATGGCTTGAAAATGGTAGGCGGCGATCTCTCCCTGTGTCCGTCGCGCGTGCGGGCCGACTGGTGGCATCGTCTCGTGTCCACCCACCCACCAGAGCACGACGTGGGTACGGTCAGCGGTGGCCGTGGTCGGCGCGGACACGACCGACGGCGAGCCACGCGGCCGACCCAGGGCCGTGCATGAGTCGCGCGCCCGCGATCTCCGTGGCCCGTCGTGCCCTGCATGCGTGCGCGTACGTGCGTGCTTGTGCTGCGCTTCGATCTCTCGGCTCTGGCTCTGTTCATTGTACAGCTGTCAGCCGGAAATTAAACGTGCATAGCAGGGCATGCAGGCCTGCGTGACGGGAGGGCAGAGGCCGGCTTGACCGCACCACGACGCAGTATACCGTGGTTCTTGGCTCCGTGCGAGTCTAGCTCTCGGCCGTACCACGTCGTACAGTACTGTGCCGTGTCTGCCTGCAGAGCTACATGCAGATTCGCATCGTTGTCGTTTCACTTTACTACTACTCCTACATGGGAAGGTGGTAGTCAGACTTCCTTGAGAGCATGGCACGGATGCAAAATGTCAGCATGGACGTTTCGGTCGGGCAGTGAAGAGAAGGCCGGAGTGGGATTTCATGGCGTGCGGCTGGACATGCACGGCGGTGGAGTGGTGATGATGAGTGTCCAAGCCCGTACGTACGTACGTACTGTACGTGCATGGAGTCGAAACCAAGCAAGCAAGAGAGCCCTGGTCCGTCCGTCCGCCTGGCGGGCGATCGGGTGGTTGCCAGAGCTACCTAGCCATATAGGGGCATGGCATTGGCACAGATGTACGGTAAGGATGCACGCCGACCACGATACGTATAACGTACTGCTCTGCCGAACACACCTGTACATATGAAAGAGGAGCCCGGTCGGCCGAGAGGAAAGTAAACAAACAATATAGCGCAGCGGCCTATATATTGTGTGTGCATGTACACTCGTCCGCGCAGTACGTGCACCAAGGACAAGGGGCGAGGTGCTGGAGATATCCAAAGGGGTGGGCGGATCGGAGAGGGACCAGCCGTCCAGTCCAGTCCGGCCGGGTGGCGAGCGGCGACAAAGCAAGCACCCTTGGCCTTGTCCGCTTCCTTGCTTTCGTGCGTACTACGTGCATTGATTCGCCACCGTACGTACAGGATGTACACCTGATTCGCCCGCGCGCTCCTGAAAACCATGCATGTCACGTACCCGCCGTGTCAGCAGCGTCATTCTAGGCCCTAGCTAATTTCTTCTTATTCTTGCATAATAAAATCTGTCTAGCTAGAGACTTGAGGCAGGAATGTTCTCACCTGCGGTGGTTAATGTTCACGCTAGCTATAGATTTTTTTTTTAACAATAGAGGGGTCTAGAGCGGTGGGGTACAAAGTTACATGTAGGTCCTTACAGAAGCTAGTAAACAGATCAAAGTCCTACACTTCTACAAATGGACACTGGGCAAAAATATGGAAAAGCAATCGGGTCCTTGTCATTCACCACCAACGGCGAGCCTCCAGCTCCGGCCACCCTTCCGCCGCCAGGACATACCACTTGGCGACGAGAGAGTGCATGACGCCGGAGCCGAGCACGAGAAGAGGCCTCCATCCTGGAGGTTGAAGAGACGCAATTCTGGCGTCTAAGAAGGCCGTCTAAACGGCCATAGATCGTGAGGTCAATCCTGGCCTTCGCGTGATATGCTCCAAGGTCGTCTTTCGGCCATACCACCACTTCTCCCCTCGCCACCGCGGCCGGCCGGAGAAGAACGACGAGATCGAGCAGACAACCAGAGCCATCCAAGAGAACTGACCTTATCAGGGGGCCGCTGGAGCCGGTCACCGCAGCACTCGTCTCCAACCCAGGGAGCACCGCAGCGGAGAGCCACAACCCCGGCTGATGCCGGATCTAGTCAGAAAGACCCCGCGCCAAGCACCCATGCCGCCTCTCGCAACCAGCATCCCCCACACCTTGATGCTCCCACCGCTCGCCACCATGGCCGGCCGGGGAGAGCAGGGAGACACGAGGAAGCTAGAACCAGAGACAGCCGCACTTATTTTGATGGCCTCCGCCCACAACAGCAGCATCGGCTCTCTCCAACCAAAGAAGCTTGCCGGACCACTGCGAGGACGGCCTGCCGGCGCCGTGCAGGAACGCCGGAGGGTACAGACCGGACGACATCTCGCCAAACACCACTGGGGTGAACACGGAAAAAACTAAACCTAGTCCTAAGACACCTACGGCGAGAAACCAAAGACCTAATCTACAAGGAGCACCTCGCCTCCGCTGCTCTCCGGCGGCCTGGTCAGAAAAGGTGGGAGAGGCTCTCAGCTACAGTAGAGAGAGGGGAGGAGAGGGTCAGATCTCATCTTTCACTATATTTAGCTGCCGGTTTAATGTTTCCTCGTTTCCGAAAAGCCAAATACTAGCCAAATACTAGTGTCGCTGATTTAGTGAGAGTAGTATATAGGGAAATGACATGTACTTCCTCCGTTTTAAAATATAAGATGTTTTAGGTTAGTGAAGAGAATGTATCTAGACTTGTTTTAGTATGTAGATTCACCCAAGAGTGAACATATATACTGAAAGTAGTCTAGATACATTTGCTTCACAAAGCTAAAACATCTTATATTTTAAAACAGAGGGAGTATCATCTAGGGGATCGAACGAAACGATCTCCGAGTCGTTAACTCTTTCAAATTTCCACACAGTCACGCACATGTCATCAAAAAGAAAAACAAATGTACACACAACTGATGTGTCATTTCCAACCCCTATCGCTGCTCCTCGACGGCCTCACGTCACTTCTCCAGCAACACACCGGCAGCACGCTCTAGCAACACACCGGCGGCCGAACTGAGTCTATGCCACAAGATCTCCAACACCGGCGGCACGCTCTTCAACTCGCGCCCCATCTGTCCAGCCACGCGGGGCTGCCACCTGCAGCTCATGTCGTCCATAGCTCACGCCGCCATCGCCCTAGTCACGCGTGACGTCCGCGTCGTCCGCACCCCACGCCCAACATCTGGCACCATTGCGCCGTATGCACGATCACCGGAGGCAGACACCTTCAGGCCACGCCTCAACCTCGCTGTTGGCTCCGGCGGAGGATGGTACTACAGTGGGGAGGCGGTGAAGCTGCCAACTATGGGGACAGTGGTGTACCTGCGCTGCGATGAGTGGCGACGTCGTTACGAGGAAGCCACCGTACTATCGAAGTTTTCGAATTTGCTATCACAAGACGACATCGGTGTTTGCTATATGCGGCCAGTGGTGGTGCTACGATATGTCCGCGGTGCTACGCGCATGGCATCGGATTTGCTATGATGCTACAATAGCATGACTGTTTTGCTATGAAGGTTCGGTTGTTCTGCTACAGTAGTATATCGAAAGGTTTTGCTACCATATTTTTAGTGACAGTTTTGGCGATGTCCCCAACCAAGTCAAATATTTGCTACAGTTATTGACGTTTTTTGCTACAACCTTTTTGCGGGTTTGCTACAATAGCGTAATTTTTTTTGCTATAAGGTCGCTGGCGAAGTCTTCCAGCGAAAGTCAACGATGAAGTCGTGTTTGCTACATTAACACAAAATTTTTGCTACGTACTCTCTGACAAGATTTATTTTTTATTTTTATCTCGTGAACGAACCCGGGGGGGGGGGGGGGGGGGGGGGGGAAGGGGGGGAGGAGAGGGTATTTATCCCCCGGGTGTACCAGCCAAACATGTAAATGACCGTGTTGGTACTAGTAGTAGTAAAATGTCATTGCATGTTTGCATATTCATTACTCCATCTGTTTCGGTTTATAAGTACCCCGCGTATACTTAGATTATCAATTTACTCAATAAAATTTAAATTATATAGTATAAAAATTATATCATTAGAAACTTTAGATGTTATATTTTCTTATGATATAATTTTAGTGCTATAAAATTAATATTCTAATAATCAAATTGATAACCTAGGTATACGCGTAGGACTTATAAACCGAAATGGAGTGATTAGTCTATTGTATCAAGTGCCAACGAATTTCTAGATGCTTTGAGCCTTTCCTATGGCAAAGGTGAAAAAATGATGAAAGAAAGGCAACCTAACTCCAAAAGGTTTACCTTTTCTCCAACACAGAGTGATTCAGAGAGCAGCATCCAACATTTGTTTGTATTTTATTTCTTAGAAGATTTTTTTGACAAGTCCTTCGTGTCAAATGTTTATATCTGTTCATGTATACGTAGTTTCTGGCCTAACTAGACCACTACGCTGCATTTTTGCTCACTAGAGAAGTAGCTGGCCAAGAGCCCAAGATGGCTTCAAGGAGCTGCGCCCGGAATATGGAGTGCTTTTGGTAGTAGCATTGCTTGGTGAACAAACGACAACATTGCCGTATCATCATCTAACATCACCGAAACTTAGATAGGACCTAGCTAGTTGACCAAGCAAGAGATCGTGGTACGTACAACAGATCTGCCTAGCTAACCCTATCAAACCGTGCTCCGTGGTGGAGCAAGTGTGACCAGCTGACCAAGGACGATAGCACATTGGTCAATAGACAGCGTCATCAGTACTGTATATATATGGAATTTGTACAGCAGATCATTCAAAACTACAGGCCAATATTGCACCGTAAAACATTTCACTAACGATTGACTGCTAGTTATTTTACTTTTCAAGATGTAAAAAAATGAAGATATCCATTTTCTATTTAGAAAAATCGAGCTCTTAGGAGCTCGAGTTCGAAAGAGGGTTTCGTCCTGCATGCCACCACTTTTTTCTGGCTGTGTACCATGAATTAATATTTTTTTCACCTTGTTATAAACATTTTGGAGCAGGGTTATGGAAAGAGAGTGCACGGCAAACAAAAGAGTATTTAGATGACCCAACCTATACCTAACACCCTAACAGGACACCCCTAGTCTAATTATTGGAAGAAAATGCCCACGTATTAGTTCCGCAAATTGAAGCGAACAATGCAAGACATCATGCATGCTCTATCCACCACACTCTAGCGGTTGCAGAGGAGAGACCGAGATAGGTCCTGTAGGCAGAATGGACAAAAATAACCCAAATTTGAAAGGATTTCACAAAATGACCCATCTGGAAAACTATTTTATCGGACTAACCCTTTTTGTAGCGCCTAACGGCAAGGCGCTACACCCTACAGTGTAGCGCCTTCAGCTAGGCGCTATGCCCCCTGCCAGCGTGGCACCGCCTGGCCCCTCCCTGGCCCCACCCCGCCGTGTGACGCCCAGGCGCTATGCCTGGGGGAGTAACGCCCAGGCGCTATGCCCAGGGTGTAGCGCATGTCTGAAAGGCGTCACACGGTGAAGCTTTTTGTGTCTATTACTAATCATCAAGGAAAAGCTTACAAAAAAACACGCCAAGAATACCCAAAAAAAAAAGGTTTGTCCCCGTTTGCGTGCTTTGATAAGGTTTGCTGCCTGCATCCTCGATGAAGAACGAAGTGGAGGTCTTCGGTTCCTTTGTGTTTCTATTTATTTTGTGCAGATCACAGATAAGAAGCTGTGTGGTTTAGAATTAGAACGCACATAGACATCTATATGTACTAGCTGGTCAAAGCACTGCCATACCCAATCAAAGAGTAGAAGTTATATAAGCAATATACTTATAATTATGTTTTGCTGAATGGGATAATGGCTGGGCATTTATAATTATGTTTTGCTAAATAGCCTACTGTCTGAATGTAACTGTACGTACAAGATAGGAGCGAGGATCAGCGCAACTTGAATTGCATGTGTAGGATGGGATCCACCTGCACCAGGTTTCTTCAATGGGGTAGTGAATCCTGCTTGTGAGCTAGGTTCTCTAGCTTGGAGCCTCTTCTAACGTATGCCGGTATCCGGAGGGACAACCTCCTTTATAAACCGGGACAACAATAAATTCCATCGTGGCCCATGGGATTGACCGAGGGCTACATACACAAACGAGCTGTCGGTGCGGCAGTGAATAATGATCATGCTCCAGGAAACCATACGACTGTTTTACACTCTAATAATAACACTGGATTGCCGCCCTACCGTACGGAGGCCTGATGATCAAGGTTAGGCAGTGCGGAGCAGTAGTAACGCTTGCCTGGCCGGTCTACCTGAAAAGCGATAACAAAATCATACTGTCCGAAAGTTCAGAAAGGCTTACACATAAACCCAGCTGCGATTGGTCTGTCTCGGCAAACCGCTGCCTGTCTCGGCAGTCAGGCAGCCTTTTCTCAACAGCAAAAAGCCATGTGCGGCGACCGCGCGTGCTATTTCTGACGCCAGCGAAGCCGCGCCGGACGTCCGCTGCAAGACGCTGGATCACGAGATCAGGGCATCTTCGTCGGGGCTGATCCCTCCGGTCACCCCCAAACGGTTGGTTTCTGTCTGTTTTGGTCGGGATCCGGTCGATTTGGATCGTGGTCTAGCCTGTCCGGCCGGCTCATATGTCCGTCTCGCTTCCGCTGTCACCGGTTGACACCCTCGTGATGAGACATTAATGGTGACGCGACATCAGCTATCAGCGGCCGGCGTTTCCCGCCATCGTTTTACGCGCGCGCCACGCTTCCTGTGGCGAGAAAACTTTCCGCGTATCCCAGTCCATTTCCCGCCTCCGCCGCGGTCTATAAAAGATGGCTGCTGGCGCGGCAGAGACAACAAGCCCAAAAGCAAGAGCAAACCAGCAGCCGAAAAAGCTCCAGCAGCCATGCCTCGCCGCAAGATCACCACATGGTCCAGGATCCGGGAGATGTGTCGGACCCGCTATCCGGACGTGGAGGTCGACGAGGTCCACCTCGAGGCCATAATGCTGGCCCGGCGCATGGGCGAGGCGCATGTGCTGGCCTTCGAGAAGGAAGGCGAGATCGCCGAGTGTGCGCTGCAACAGGTGGTGGAGGCGGCGGCAACGGTGGCCGCCCAATGGGCGGTGACCGACATATACCACGTCGCCGCCAAGGAGGCGATGAAGGCGGTGGCCATGGAGGCCGCATCAGCGGCTCTTTGCGAGATTCGCCACGAGGCGACCATGACCACGCTGGAGGAGGTGGCCAAGGAGTCCGCCATCCGCGAGCTCTGCCACGCCGCCAAAACGCGCAGCGATGCGGAAGAGCACGTCGCCGAATCGGCGGCGGAGGAGGAGCGCGTGGATCTGGCCGCTGAGGCGGCGCTCGCGTGGAGTCTCGTTGATGCCGACGACACGGAGGAGGCGGAGGACGACGACGAGGAGGGGGAGGAGGTGGACCAGCTGGAGGCGTCGCTCGCTGTCCCCGTGTAGATAGCGCAGGCGCTGGGCTTTGGCCCCAATGGTGCTCCGATCCCGGCTTCGGCTCCTTCTCCGGTAGAGGTGTTCGCCCAACAGGAGGCGAGGGACCACAGGACCGCCGAGATGGACAAGGCCCTGGCGAACCGGGTGGCGGAGGACCGACAGAAGGTGGAGGGCAATTCGGCGGCTCGCGACCATCTCCGTGAACGCGTTCAGCAGCGGGCCATCTGGCCGCTAGGGCGGTGATCGACGGGGCCGGTGGCTGCGGCAGTGGCCGCGGCAATGGTGGCCATGGCAACGGCGGCAAGTAGCCGCCGCACCGTCCTCCTCCAGCAGTAGCCGTAGCCACAACAGCAGCAGCAGTAGCACCCCCTAATTAGTTTGAATGGTCTTTTTGTAACTGGTAGGGCTTAATCTAATGAAAAGCTATCGTTAAGTAGTAATGTCTCACTTACATATGGCCCGTATGGCCAACGGGCATGACGTCCGCGATGTCCGAGCGTCCGGACCGACACAACCGAACCCAAATTAGATGTTTAAATGCGTCGAGCCGGACGCGTTTCTCCAGATGGGTCGCCCCGCTGAAACACCGCACACGTCTCCCATATCCACACGAATCGTTTTCGACACACTCGAACCGAATGGATCGGTCCGGTGGAGATGCCCTCAGGATTGATCCCACGGGAGATCACATGGACGGCAAGCCCAATCATGCGTGCTTCCCATGTGCTCGCTCCCTCTCGTGATGGATCATGAGATGCGTTAATCCAACCCGGAGAGTCGGGACGCCGTCAATGCGTGGGGCGACACCTGCATGCCCAATGAGATTACTGATCCAGACATCGGCACTTAATAATTTGCTTTGTAGTACATACTGGACCGATATAGTACTTGATAGAGTTTTGGAAGCATATATATCGGTGGTGGTTATGGTCCTGTTGTGTGCATGTGCTTGGATCTTGGAAGCTGGGCAGTTCGGTTGCGAGACCTGCTGGAGTACTATGTTCAGCCATGTTTTTTTGTGTAGTTTTCTCATCAGAAGAAAAAAAAAGAGGAAATGTTCTTGTGTAGCTGTAAGCTGTAGGTAGAAATTGATGTGCATTAGACGCCGCCATCGGGCAACCATCATCCTGACCACACGCTACACTTACAAACTCAACGATGATGTGGTCATGTCATCGGGCCTTATGGCCTGACCTAACAAAGACACCTCAAAATTACATCTCCGGGGGCATCACCAACACCAAACCGTCCTATGAAGTGCCACCGGCAGATTTGTACAAAGGACCTTTAGCACCCACCGCGTACGTGCGTTTTAGAAGTCCTCGCTACCAACATCCTTCGTTGACTTATTATAAGGGCTTAAATCAACGCATATGTCTCGGCAGTAGGGTGGCAAGCGGTGCTCATGGCCGGCAAAA
This sequence comes from Avena atlantica, assembly GCA_910589765.1. Lineage (NCBI taxonomy): Eukaryota > Viridiplantae > Streptophyta > Magnoliopsida > Poales > Poaceae > Avena > Avena atlantica. Next base: position 56,624,223 of record OU342739.1, on the reverse strand, counting down.
GTAAATTATAGGCAAAAGGAGATCCCAGGAGCTGTAAAATTAGAGAAAGATTAGTGAAAAAAGCAGTGCCATAACTCATCCCGCTTGACACCCTACTTGGCATGCTTGCAGTCAACGCCATACCAACCTACGCACGTCCATCCGCCAAGCCCCTCACCATCGTCGACGTGGTAGAAGACACCGATCCACCAACTGACCCCTCAGCTCCAGGCATCACCACCTCCAAAACGATACCCCTTGGAGGGAGAAAGACATCGACGCCGCTATTGTTCAGTTCGGGCATCACAGGACCCAATGTATCTACATCCCAGGTATTCGCCGAACTTGTTGAAGGTGCAACACTTACAATTTGTGATTTTCTATAAAGATTTTGTTCAAAATTTATCAGCTCAAACTCGTAGCCTAGGTTTTGAAAAAATTACGGGTCTGCCACTAGGTCCGGTAGACCTAATACGATGTACATGTCCGGTACGGCTAAACCGCCGAGGTCCTTTTCGCCAAATAAACAGACTTACTCCCTCCGTTTAAAAATATAAGATGTTTTAGGTTTGTGAAGAAGATGTATCTAGACACCTTTTAGTGTCTAGATTCATTTGAACCTCAAAGGGGATGCAAACACCGCCTACTTTCATACCATTGCGAATCGCAGACGTAGGAAGTGCTCTATCCCTTGCCTCTAGGAGGGGGGACGTCTCTCGGAGGAGGCCAAGGATGTCACCTCCCATATATACTCCTTCTATAAGGAGCTGTTCTCGGCTGGCCCCCAGTCCGGGGTCGCGTTAGCCGGAGACTTTTGGCCAGAGGGGGCCAGAGTATCCGACGCGGTGAACGCGGAGCTTACACTCCCGTTCGTGCCAGCTGAGGTGGGTCAAACCATCATGAAAATGAAGGCTAACTCGGCCCCGGGTCCTGATGGCCTTCCTGTTATTTTCTTCCAGAAGTTCTGGGAGAATATACAGGGGACCGTGATGCCCATGTTTCAGGAGATTTTTGTTGGGACCCTCGTGATGTCGCGACTAAATTTTGGTGTGATTACCCTGATTCCCAAGGTGGTGGGAGCCACGGATATTCGGCAGTTTAGGCCGATTACGGTAATCAATGTAATCCAGCGGATTATGTCCAAGGTTTGTGTGTGTAGGCTGTCCCCTATCATGGAACGCTTGACGCACCCCTATCAGTTTGTCTTTCTTAAAGGCAGATATATCCATGATGGGATCTTGGCGCTCCATGAGATCATCCATGAGGTAAAGGTTAGACACCATCCTGGTGTCTTCCTGAAGCTCGACTTCCAAAAAGCTTATGACAGGCTAGATTGGGCCTTCCTTCGCCAAGTCCTCTAGCGTAGGGGGCTGGATGATCGCATGATAGGGTGGATTATGCAGATCGTCATGAGTGGGAACATGGCAATAAACATAAATGGCGAGGTTGGCCCCTACTTTAAGCCCACGTGTGGGGTTAGACAAGGGGACCCGATCTCGCCGATCGTGTTTAATGCGGCGGTGGATGCCCTTGCGGAAATCATGGAGAAAGCCAAGATTTCCGGCCACATTTCTGGGGTGGTGGGGCACCTTATCCCTGGTGGAGGAGTGACCCACCTACAGTATGCGGATGATACCATGCTTATGGTGGAAGGGTCTGAACAGGACATTATCAACCTGAAATTCCTGCTCCTATGCTTTGAGGCCATGTCGGTTCTTGGGTATCCCTTGGAGGCAACAGAGGATTGCAGATAATCTGAATTGCCGACTGACATCGTTCCCCATGAATTACCTGGGGATGCCTGTCAGGGACACCAGGATCTTCTCTAGGGACATGGAGCCCCTTATGGGTCAGGTTAAGGCAAAATCCGAACCGTGGCAAGGTAGGTTTACCTCTAAAGGGAGCAAGACCATTCTCATTGACTCCTGTCTTTCCAGTCTCCCCATGTATATCATGGGGTTATATATCCTCCAGGAAGGTGTGCACGCCAACTTTGACAAGGAGTTGTCCCGGTTTTTCTGGATGGCTAACGACGGCCACCAAAAATACCACATGGTTAAGTGGGCAGACATCTGCTCCCCCAAGGATCTGGGGGGGCATAGGGATTCTCTCCTCTCGCCATATGAATGTGGAACTGATGCTTCGTTGGGTGTGGTGTATCCTGACTGACGATGGCGGTCTTTGGTTACAACTTATCAAGGCTAAGTATTTGCGTGTGCGACCACTTCTGGCTTGTGAGCGTCGGGAGGGATATCAGTTTTGGAGATCTATCCAGGACATCAAGCCGGCAATCCGGAAGGGGCTCTCTATTTCCATCGGAAATGGGGAAAACACCATCTTCTGGCTTGACCCTTGGGTGGGTGGTCGCCCCTTGCATCTCGAGGTTCCTTAGCTGTTCGCAATCTGCGCGGACCCTCTGCTCCTAGTGGCGGATGCCTTCCAGGACAGGGTCTGGCAGGTTGAGTTCCGACGGAACCTTGGGGCTGCCGAGCGGGCTGCCTGGGAGGGGCTGCGTGACAGTCTCCCGCTGTCCCAGTCCCATTCTCCAGACACCATCTCTTGGCGCCTCTCGCCCTCGGGCGTATTCTCGGTGGGGTCCATGTATAGGTCCATGTTCGCGTGGGGGGGGAGGGGGGGGGGCAGCTATCCCCTGGACCGCCCCCCCTTTGGAAGGCCCCCCTTCCCTTGAAGATTAGGATTTTCCTGTGGCAGCTGTTGCGTGACCGGTTACCCTCGGGAGTGGAGGCGGCCAAGCGCCATGGCCCTGGAAATGGCCTTTGCCCCTGTGTGCGGTCCCGGAAACGGGACACCACATTTTCTTCGCCTGCCCCGCTGCTCGTTTCCTTTGGAATTTCACCCGTGAGGCTCTAGGGCCGACATGGTAGGCCTCAGACCTGGGGGAATTCCTGGAAGCCAATGCAAACCATACCGGCAGGAGGAGGCACCTCTTCTGGTTGGTGTTTGCAGGGATGACCTGGACTTTATGGAACATCCGTAACAAGATGGTCATTGAGCGTGTCTTCCTTCGCCGTGCCTCTGACTCGATCTTCAAATTTCTTGCTTTTTTGCAGCAGTGGTACCCGTTGAGTAGACAGCAGGACAGGCGCGGCTGGATGGGATGATAGAGCACCTTATTGTGGCGGCGCGCCAACTTGCTTCTCCCTCAGGCCGGTGAGCGTGTCTTCGGAGCGCTTTTGTATCAGTGTGTGTTGTGTGCGGTGCTGTGTGTGGCCATTGGACCTTGTGGCTCGGCTCGGTTGTTTGCGTACTTTGCATGTCGTATGGATGTTGCTTTATTTATAAAACTGGGCGTATGCCTATTTTGAGGATTCATTTGAACCTATACATTAAAAGATGTCTAGATATATCTTTTTTCACAAACCTAAAACATCTTATATTTCTAAACTGAGTGAGGACCCTATACTTAAACGCCACATTTTTATTCTTTATCAAAACTACAGGTCCACTTGATCCCCGCGTGGTGGTAAACGTACTACGTACTCTGCAATTTGACAAACACCATTACGTTCCGGCGAGATCCAAGATCCTGAACGTTTGTGGCACTACATGCACTATTATTCCGTTCAAGCAACGGAAAGGGGAGGATACCTTTGGCTTTGAGGGGGGGAAAAGATAGGGAGAAAGAGATCCAAAGATATGTGTTGTGTCGTCACTATGGCAGGTACAGTATTTAGAGGCACTCTAAAGTGCCTCCAATAGTTAAATTAGTGCCACAATTAAGTTTTTGAGGCACTAAAAAAGCGCCGGGACGGTCGTGTAGGTAAAAGTTTTTTGAGACAGTTTTAAAAAGTCCCTCTAAATCATAGTTAATTGAGGCACTATGACTAATGCCTCTAAATCCTAGCCAATTGAGGCACTATGACTAGTGCCTCAAAAACCAACTTAAGGCACAAATTAGAGTGCCTCTAAATCCAAGTCAATTAAGGCACTATGACTAGTGCCTCTAAAAACCAACTTTTTGAGGCACTATCCATAGTGTCTCAAAAACCCAACTTTTTGAGACACTATCCATAGTGCCTCTAAAACCTAGCTTTTTGAGGCACTATCCATAGTGCCTCTAAAACCCAACTTTTTGAGGCACTATCCATAGTGCCTCTAAAACCTAGATTTTTGAGGCACTATCCATAGTGCCTCAAAAAACCAGCTTTTTGAGGCACTATCCATAGTGCCTCTAAAACCCAACTTTTTGAGGCACTATCCATAGTGCCTCTAAATCCTAGCCAAAAGCAAATGTGTACTACAATGACATATATTACAAAATGGCTCACATTAATTGAATCAAAGTCATATCTTACAGTCATATTACAGTGGCCCGCATGTGATGGCTAACATATATTATAAACCACATTATAGTCATATCTTACAGTCACATTACAAACCACATTATAGTCATATCTTACAGTCATATTTTATAGTGACATATCTTACAGTCATATCCCACAACCATTGTTCACAGCCATATCTTACAACTGAGACCATGCAATATCATCAGCTGCTTGGCAATCCCTTGTCTGAGCTGTCTGAGTTTGAGACCATGCAATATCATCAGTCTGCATTGTTAAGATTTGTCTGAGTTCAACAGTTCAACAAAAGGAGCAGAAGGAGCAGCTAGTTCAACAGAAGGATCAAACAGAAGGAGCAGCTAGTTTAACAGAAGGATCAAACAGAAGGAGCAGCTAGTTCAACAGTTCAACATTTTCAACAAAAGGAGCAGCTAGTTCAACAGAAGGAGCAGCTAGTTCAACAGTAGTATGCATTGTTCAGACTAGTTTAGGAGTTTACTTACCTTGTGTGGTACTGAATCTGTAGCAGTAGGAGAAGCATCTTGCTTCTGTACTCTTGATCTTGGTTTCTTTTCTCTAACTTTTGCCTGGCTCATGTCTGGTTCATCCAGAATCTGCACATTTTTTAGTTTATAGTGTTGTCAGTGTAATATTCTGATCAACTGTAATAGTTTACAACTGTAACTTGCCTTGTCTGGTAATTGCGATCTGTTGTAGCTATAGCAGCAGGAGCAGCAGTTTGCTTCGGTACTCTTGATCTTGGTTTCTTGATCTTTGTTTCCTGGCTCATGACTTGTTCATCCACAAGCTGCACATTTTTTCATGTATTAGTACATGAAACAGTTCAGATATTGCTGGAGCAGAAGCAGTACATGTAACATACCTTTTCATGCATTTGAGACTCTGTGTTAGCAGAAGCAGTAGCAGTAGCAGCAGTTTGTTTCTGGTTTCTGGAATTTGGTTTCTTCACTCTACCTTTTGCCTGGATCATGACTGGTTCCTCCACAATCACTTTGCTGACTGGTTCATCCAGAAGCTGCACATTTTTTCATGTATTAGTACATGAAACAGTTCAGATATTGCTGGAGCAGAAGCAGTATATGTAACATACCTTTTCATTCATTTGAGACTCTGTGTTAGCAGAAGCAGTAGCAGTAGCAGAAGCATAAACAGCAGCAGCATTTGCTTCAAGAGTTGTTCCTTGTGCACCAGTACCCTGCTGAGTCAATATGTTAGTAGGAGCAGAAGCATAAACAATACTGCTGAGTGATAACTGCTGAGTTCTATAATCATACTGCACATGCCTGTTCAGTAGGAGCAGATTTCTTATTAGCTCCTGGCTTCCCTGGCACCTTGACTGAGTTTTGTCTATTAATTTTGTTTTGCAGATTTTTTTCATATAAATCTCTTAATGTAACCTGCACATATTTAAGAAATACTGAGTAGGAGCAGTTTTTTTCATACAAAGTTTAAGAAATACTAACATGATTCCTTGGCCATGGAATGCACTTAGCTTGCGCATTTCCCATCCTTGTCATTCTCCCAAGTAAAGAAATTCCATGGCCATGGAATGCACTAAGCAAAAGAGAAGAAATAAAATAATTAGTACTAGTACATGTAAAGAAATTAGTAGTAGTTGAGGAAATAGTTAGTAGTAGTTGTTAGCAAGAACTTACATGGAGCTTCATGGATGTACTTTTTAACACCATTTGAGGAAATGGTGACATGGAATAAATTGTCCAAACCCTCAATCGGATCTGGATCATATTCAAATTCCAGTACATCACCAAGACCAATGTCGTAGACTCTCCACAATGACGTCCAATAAGGACCACAAATCAATGTCTTTTCATCAGTCTTCTTCAAGTACAGATCATAGTATCTAATTGCACTGCTGTTGGCAACCAGCCAATTCTTAGGAGTGAAATCATTCAGTCTCTCCCTAAATGAACATGGAACAACCTATAGGATGAACATAACATAGTGTAGTTAACTTACCAACCTACAGGATGAATATAACATAAAGTAAACTATTGTTGTCTGGATGTGAAAACTCACCACACCATCAAATGGAAACTCATCAACAATGACAATCTGGAAGCTGGTTGCCCTCCTCTGTGTCCTACCACAGTTGTGAGCAGGTTGTCCACACACAGCACAGTCCATTGCTAAAGATTAAGCAAGTAATTAGTAACAGAACCTAAACATTGCAACCATATTACAGTACTGAAGAACATTCTACACATTTCAGTACTGAAGAACATTCTACACATTTCAGTCACTTATAATCTGATGAACATAATCAGGAACATAATCAGGAACATATTCAGGAACATAATAAGGACAAAACCTAATCAGGAAAACGCAACCCTAATCAGGAACATAATCAGGAAAACGCACATTCCATGAAAACCCTAATTTGAAAGCCTAATCAAGCAGAGGATGAACAGTTAGAGGAAAGAGGGATTTACCGAAGAAGAAACCCTAATGAAGGAGTGGTTCTTCTTCTTTGGGTATCTTGCGGTCACTGTAATATTACAAGAAGAAAGAGGGATTAGGACAGAACCGCAAAATAAAGATTAAAGCAACAGAAGTGAAGAAGGTTGGAAGAATCAAGCAACAGAAGTGAAAAAGGTTGGAAGAATCAAGCAACAGAAGAAAACATTTGAGAGAGAACTGAAGAAATCTGAAGAACTGCAAAGGAACTAGAACTCACCGTACGAACTGCCGAGTCTGTAGATGGATGGAAAGAAAAAGAAAAGATTAGAGAGAGAACTCTGAAGAAATCTGAAGAACTGCAAAGGAACTGAAGAACTCACCGTACAATCTGCCGAGTCTGCAGATGGATGGAAAGAAAAGGAAGAGATAAGAGAGAGAACTCTGAAGAAAAGATAAGAAAACAAGTCTGAAGAACTACATAGGAACTCACCGTAGAACTGCCGAGTGGGAGAGAGGGAACTGCCGAATGGGAGAGAGAGGGGAGGTTGTCCCTTCGGTTCCCTCCTTATAATATTCCAATGCTCCACGCGCTCTCTGTCTCTTCGGTTCTAGATATTTTGGCCCATATTTTGGCCGAGTGGGCCTTTGCCTAGTACTTTCTCCTACAGTTGGAGTACTTTGTCCTACAGTTGGGCCTTTGTGTTTTTGAAAAAATACATTTTGTTGCAGCAACTGTAAGAAGTATACAGAGAAGTTTCTTTTTTGAATCCATTTTTAAAAACAGCAGTGGCAAGTAGAAAAAATTCAATTTGTTGCAACAACTTATCCTTGCTATTGTGAAAAATTAACACAATAGCAGTATGGATTTGTTGCATCTATATTTTCAGAAAAGCAAACACAACTGGATCAGAAAACACAAACTTGATATATAATATAAGTTCAATAATAGCTGGATACAAACACAACTGGGTACACAACCACAACTATATACAAACACACTGGATACAAATACACTGGATACAAAGTTAATTCATGGGCACTACTTAGATGATCTCTAGTAGATGATCCCTAGTTGATGATCTCAACAAAGTTAAGACCAATAAACTCTTGCATGGGCTCTACTTTCATCAAAAGAAGTGCTTCATTGCCAATGTTAGCAGCATTGGTGAAATCAGTCCATCCATTCTGAAAACACACATGCCCCATGTCCCAGGCAATGAAGTAGGTGCAGTCAATGAACTCTTCTTGTTATTCTCCTAGCAGCTGCATCCTTGGAAAGATGAGCAATGCCAAAACCTGGGTACCTGTACCCATCTATAGCCTTAATAGGCATGTACTGCAAAACAAATAAATATCCACAATTGATTTAGTTGCATGCAAATAAAATAATTTCAGATGTCAAACATATGAACTGTGGGAAATTACCAGTGCATTGAAGTGAACATTATCATCATCCATCTTGTGCACCCAAAAATGTTTTTGATCCTTTGGTTCATAAAATTCCTTCTCCACAAATACATCTTTGTAAATGCCAAACAGGATTGCAGCCATGTCCTGTTCACTAATGGAGTGGATGTCTGAGAAGATTGTCCTATAGAGGATACTTCTTATTGGGCTAGGCAAATCTCCTACAACTAATTAGAGAGGATGTGTTAGCCTTAATTATTTCGAAAATGCATTGTGAAAAAAAGATGAGTTATTGTTGTGATACCAGTTTCTTCAACTGCATCCTTCTCAACATTGTTGGAATGAACAGTTATGTCAAATGAGTTCTCTAAAGGTTCAAAGGGATCATCAGTACATTGGAAATGTACAACATCACCCACAGCAATGTCATAAACTCTAACTAATGATCTCCAGTAAGGGCCACATATTAGTGTAGCTGACTCATCCTTCTGTAAGAATAAATCAAATCTTCTGAATCTTGGGCTCTTGGCAACTAACCATTTCCCAGGAACTAAATTGTTCAACCTCTGTTTGAATGAGCAGGGAATGTACTGCAGTTTAACAACATAATTTAGTTCCCATTGCCAAAAACTATTTGAATGAGCAGGGAATGTCAAATCCATTAGCTCTCCTGTTACTAGGGAATAGGGAATGAGCAAAAAAACTTACTACACCACGTCTAAAACCATGGCCAATGACAATGTCAAATCCATTAGCTCTCCTGTTAGATCTGCCACAATTGTCACCAGGCTGATCACAGATAGCACATGTCATGCCATCCATTACCTACAAAATAACATCCAGGTTAATTCACCTACAAAAATTCACCCAGGTTGATCACAGATAGCAGGTTCAAATTCAGAACCTGAGAGCTGAAAAGTCGAAGGAGGAAATTCAGAACATGCGACCTGAAAATGTAATAGAAGGATTAGATTGCATCAGATTAAATGAAATAGAATAATAAGATCTGTGTACAGAATTGAACTCACCCAGAAAGTCAAAGGGATAGAAGAAAAGCTCTGCGCAGAAGAATTGTAAACCGGCCAGGTTTCTCCTCCTATTTAAAGGTAAAGGGATGTAAAACTGCTCCCCCACGTCCACCACTGCCCCACGTCCACCACTTCCCCCACGATGTGGCCCATTTAAACAGACATTGTCCACTGTTTTCCCCCACGATGTGGCCCATTTAATCAGACACTATCCAGGCCCATTCAGTACTAATCTAGCTTTATTATCACCAACTGGAGCCACGCAGCTGGATCCCTAATTTTGACTGGAATAATCCTAGTGTCCCTGAAACTGAACAAGCAGACATCTCCCTCTTTCAGACTGAATGTTTTGACAACATCTTTCCATCCAAAACAGATAACTGCTTGTCCAGATTCAGTTAGCATCATTCTACAATACTGAGTCTTGGAAACTGTTGGCTTGTTCACGACAAGAAGAATAACTTCAGATCCTTTAGGAACCCCAAGCCTGGGAGCTCTTGAGCATAAGACAGGCTTTAGAAACTTCAAAAGATAATTATTTGTGAATTCTTTTGAAAAAACCTGGAAAATAGAAATTTCAATTATGATCAAAACATACCATACAGTAACCATTAGTAGTGAACATGATCAAACATTACTAACCATTTCTCCTTCTCCAGGTCTCCAGTGAACATGATCAAAGGAAGCTATGATGTTTTATTCTGTCAATTTCCACACATACTCCTTAATATCAGGTCTTGGTAGCACTTCAACATAGCTTCTCAGTTGGATAACTTGATTGAATGTCAAATCAACCTTGTTTGCAAAAATGCATTCATTATCAAAGGATTCTTCACCAGCAAAACCAGGTCCTACATGACAAATAAAGCATTATTCATCACCCAAAAAAACTCTAGTAAAACAAGTATAATAGTAAGCATCTGCAGGTGAAAATCACACCTCTAGTAGTAATCAGACTCCTTTCATGAATCTCAGTGGGGCTGTACCTACAAAGATGTGCATAAATATGTTATAAGAGATACTCAGATAAATGGTAAGAATGGGTTTAATAAGACAGGGTAGTACTCTTCAATTTTAAGTATCTCAAGCTTAAGGTAGAACCACTGATGTCTGAGTCTTGGTGGTAGTTTTCTTTCATCTGTAAAACTGAACATGCAAACATCCCCTTCCTTCAGATTAAATGCCTCTACCACCTTTGCCCATCCAGGAGGGATGATCTGGGCTTTTCCATCAGCCTGAAGAATCATCCTACAGTACTTTATTGGAGATCCTAACTTGAGCATCACACCTACACTAACCAATTGAGATCTGGCTTGAATACAATGTCTCATGAGGTGTTCATCCATGAGGAACTGCATCAGGAACTTTCTTGTAAACTCTTGACTGAATTCCTGGAATTTGTTAGATAAAAATGTGAGTAATGTGCAGAACTTACAGATAAAAATATGAATAATGTGCAGAACATATATACATACCATTAAACCCTCCAAAGGAATGACATTTGTTGATGTAATTGTGCTAACATAATTCTTAATTGCAGGCCTTGGTAGCACTTCCACATTGCTTCTTAGCTGCATTAATTGGTGGTAATTCATTTGAACCAAATTTCCAAAAATGCAGTTTGTATCAATTGAATCAAATCCTGAATGTCCAGGTCCTAACAAATGCCAAACAATGTATCATCAGTACCAGAAAATATAGATCAATGACAAGAGCATAGATTACAAAGTAAATGGTGCTAAACAAACCTCTAATTGTGATCATTAGCCTATCATCCCTCTCATCATCTTGGACTCTGTAGTAATCATATTCATCAGTGAACCAATTATAGAACTATTTTCAGATCTATTTCTAGCATTAGTAAAAATCAGATTTTTTGTTTAGAATTACAGATGAATTAGATGAATTACAAAGCACACACTAGATGGATGAAAAGACCATACTATATATACAAAGCACACACTAGATATACAAAGCACACACCTGCAATTATCTGATTGCTCTTGAGAAATCGCTAGGTGACGCGGGGGAGAAGGGGATGTGGCTGCTGCAGTCCAGTTGGTGCGGCCGTGCGGATCCATTGCAGAAGCTGCTATGGATGTGCCGCTAGGATCTGCAGCTCTCCGGCGGCGGGTGGTGCGGCGGCGCGGACGGAGAGGATCTGCAGCTCTCCGGCGGCGGGTGGTTCGGCAGCGCGGACGGAGATGATCTGCAGCTCGGGCTCGGGCGGTGGTTGTCTGGCGGCGGGTGGTGCGGCGGCCGCTGACGGAGAGGATCTGCAGCTCTCCAGCGGCGGGTGGTGCGGCGGCGCGGACGGTGAGGATCTGCAGCTCTCCGGCGGCGGGTGGTGTGGCGGCGCGGACGGAGAGGATCGGCAGCTCTCCGGCGGCGGGTGGTGCGGCGGCGCGGAGGTCACGCGCGAGAAATGGAGGCCAAACCCTAGCGCTGGCGGCGGGGTGCCTCTCTTATACATTGGACAACAGAGGGGAGGGGGGTTTGTGCAAGGTGGTGCGGGTGGAGGGACGAATAGGAAACTAAAATATTAACTGAGGGGCGTCCTAGCTAATCGCTATAACTACGGAGCCGAGGTGGAAGGACACAGAAAAGTTAATAACAACCTAAGGTACTAATGTGCAAAATGACCATACTATATACGCACACACCCACCCACCGCGGCCGTCACTTTCTCCACTCCCTCACTCCCTCACTTTCCACTCCCTCACTCTCTCCCTTTCCTCGTGTTAGGGTTCCACCGCCGCCGGCCGCCGGCCGCCGCCCAACATGAAACCCCTCCAGCGAATCCCATCGCCGCCGCCACCTGAGGAGCTTGTCTGTTTTTTCTCGTGTTCTTCTTCTATTCTTCTTTCTTCTTCTGTTCTTCTTTCTTCTTTTATTCTACTCATTAGATCTTTTCTGTTCTTGATTAGGAACTATTGTTTAGATCTGATCTAGTCTTCTTAGATTAGTGTACTCTGGTTCTCTTAGAATAGTGTATAGATCTTTTCTCGTGTTCTTAGATTACTGTACTAGATATGGTGTTGTTCTTAGATCTAATCTGGTGTTGTTATTAGATTAGTGTTCTTAGTTTAGATTGTTGTTATTAGATTAGATTTGTTCTGTTCTTAGATTTGTTCGAGATTTATGTTCTTTGTCTAACCTGCTATCTTATCTTGTTTGATCTAACCTGCTATCTGATCTTGTTCTGTTCTTAGATTTGTTCTGTTCTTAGATTATATTTTGTTTAGTGTTATGCTAGGATTAATTCTGTTGATGTCAAGAGTTGATGATTATTTCTGGTTAGGGGTCTGTTGATGAAGAAATGTTCTGAATTTTCAGAAATTTCATAATGTTCAGAAAGTTCAGATTGTTAAGATTGTTCAGAATATACTGAACTTTCTGAATGTTCTGATCTTTCTGAATGTTCTGATCTTTCTGAACTTTCTGAATGTTCTGAATGTTCTGATCTTTCTGAACTTTCTGAATGTTCTGATCTTTCTGATCTTTCTGAACTTTCTGAATGTTCTGATCTTTCTGAATGTTCTGATCTTTCTGTTTTGCTATGTTCAGAAAATTCAGAAATTACTGAATGTTCAGAATGTTCAGCATGATCTGAACTGTCTGAATGTTCTGTACTTTCTGAACTTTCTGAATGTTAGGAATATTCAGAATGTAATTATTGACTTTCTGAATGTTTTGCTATTTGATCATGTCCTGAACATGTTTTAGCATTACTGATTACATTGCTTTAGCATTACTGATTACATGCTGTTTTTATACTAGATGGGAACCTGTGAGAACTGTGCCATTGACATCTTAGATGACAGTGGCGGCTTGATCCCAAGCCACAGCACTAGTGGCAGTGACAGCTCTGGCAGTGACACCTCTGCCAGTGACACCTCTGGCAGTGACACCTCTACGGAGTGGTTCGTGCCAGATGGTTATGTGCCAATTATGCCAGCACAAGATGATGGCTTGGTTTTAAGGGGTATGTATCTATACAAACTTTGAACTATCTAGTCTGTTACAGCAGTTGAGAAATGGTACTAATATTTATAAAATTTGTTCTATTTGTGTTGTATCAGGACCAAAAAACAAGGGAATATATGAGTGGGACCACCAGTGTATGTTTGGAAATGACATACTACTGTGTCCATGCCAAGTTGAGTTTCTGGACGAATGGTGCAATGGCAGAAGGCCAGCAATAAAGTACTATGTCTACAAGATGACAGAGTCAGCTGTCATTGAGAAGAAATGCAAAATGGTGAGCAGCTATTTACTTTATCATGCATAACAGTGTAGTAGAAACAGAGTCCAAAAGAATGCTAACAGTTGTGTAAACTTGATACTTACACAGGAATTTAATGCTGAGTTCACAACCAAGTACCTGAAGGACTTTCTTGATGAACCACTTACTGCACAAGTTGAATCCATGGCCGAAGATGATCGTGTGGATGTGAGGATGAAGATGAGAGTAAACAATAGAGCAATGATAACCAGTGGATGGTGGACAGCTGTGCAGGCCTTCAACATGAAGAAGGATGATGCTATGCTGTTCAGTTTCTGGTACAAGTCAGACGGTAAGTTGCGCCTGATGCTCGCGGCACTCCCATAAGCGTAGATCTGGCAGTACTGATTGGGTGGAAGTAGAACTTCTGTTATGAATTCTACTTATTTTGGATGTAATTATCTGATGGACTGCTTAAGTTGGACTGTCTAGTACTATATATGCTGGACTACTAAGTACTACTTTTGTAGTTGTAAGTATGGAGCAGTAAGTACTATGTTTGATTATCAGTATGGAATCAGTAGTATATAATTATGTGATGTGTGGTATCTGTTTTCTGATTATTTGATTATGCTGGTTATTTTTTTGGAGGCACAGCACAAAGTGCCTCAAATGGATGACCATTTTGAGGCACACCTGATAGTGCCTCAAATGGATGACCATTTAGAGGCATGTTTGACAGTGCCTCCAATGATCATCCATTTGAGGCAATGTCAGGTGCCTCAGCTGGTTGGACATTGGAGGCAGCAGCATAGTGCCTCAGATGGATGATCATTGAAGACACACCAAATAGTGCCACAGTTGGTCACTATTTAGAGGCATAATTTAGTGCCTCTAAATGGTAACCAATTGTGACACTTCTAATTGTGCCTCAGTTGATATACTTTTAGTGGCATTATCACAGAAAATGCCTCTAAAAGTTATGTCTTTTTGAGACACAGGTCAAAGTGTCACTGATAGTTTAGCATAGAGGCACTGGACTATGCCTCTATTTTTCAAAACATTAGAGGCACTATCAATAATGCCTTAAAAGGATAAACTATTAGTGACACTTTTAAAACTGGCACTAAAAATTCATATTTGGAGGCACTATTTTTCGAAGTGCATCAATAGATATAATTAGAGGCAGTTTGAAAAAGTGCCTCTAAAAAAAATGCCTCTGATTCCTGGACGTGCCACAGTGCGTGTCGTGCCCATTATAGGCCGCCTATCAGATTTAAGCCCAGCGAACCTGCTCCGTCCGGACGTGACAAGTACAGTAGTTACGTCGTCGAAGTACAGTAGTTACGTCCGGACGTGAAGTACATTGATTAGTCGTTAGCTCACTCACCAAACGTTTAATTCTCTTATTATCGCGACGTAAGAAAAATAATCAGGCGATGACAATATCCATCGATGATGGATCCATGAAAGCCATGCCACACCTTCCTCTCTCCGCCCGCCCTGATGAGAGCGAGACGTCCGTCCAGGAAAGCTGCGACGCAACGCTGCGTACGTATCACTGGCTGGCCGGCCACCACCACTAGCTAGGGCGCCTGACTGACTGACTGATGTTTCAGGATTACCTGACACAAGGGCAGATAGAGATGCATCCGCACCTCTGCACTGCAACGTCATCTTCGGCTTCGGGTCCTGCTCCTGTCCAACTCGATCCAAAGCTAGCTCGGCGTGGCCGGCCCGGGACGGGAGCACCAGCCGGCTCTCCAAGAAGCAGAGCACACACCGGCCGATCGACATCGTTCTTCGCAGCCGCGACGCTTGGCCGGCTCGGGCATGGGAAACAATATAATATCTGTACTCGACGGAACGACACGGCACAGAACGCCCAATCGACCGACCGATTGGCCTCTCGCCGACGATAGAGTCGCCGTCACGGTCGGTCGTCAGGCCATGTAGCTAGAGCGTGGCGCCGTAGATCCCTTCCATACGTGTCGACCGAGCGAGGGACGTCATTGCCCTTCTCCGAGGAATGGTCAGCTACTACTGCCCTACGGTTACGGTCACCAAAGTAACCAGCACTGATGATTAAGCAAGCACGGTGTGGTACTACTACTCAGATCAGTGCATTTTACTGGAGGCCGGCGCGCGGGCTGCGTCTTCTCAAAGGGGCAGAGATCAAGATAGCTAGGGGTGTTTTTACCTTTAATTTGTGTCTCGTCTCTTCCTTCATTACGGTAAGAATAAACTTGAATCGAGAGTCACAAGATAAACATAAAAGTAGTAATCATACGGTACTACTTAGAGGTCGTTTGGTATCCATTATTTTGGGCCTGGAATGCTGGAATTTATTTTGAAATTCTATCCCTAAACTGTTTGGTTGGCACGGAATTGAGCCGTCATTTTATTTGTCAAATCCATTGAAATATCCCCATGTGTAAACCTGATCCCTATCTCAAACCTGTCATTTCCAAATTCCGGTGGCATCCAAACATGTGGGTCGGTGGTGTTGCTTCGGGTGGCCTCGGCAGTGCTGCCTGCGGAGGTCGGCGATGCGGCGGCTATCAACGCGGTGCTGGCCGTGGACTTGGGCGCGTGGTCGGAGGGCTCGTCGTGACGGCACGGGCTTGTCCGGGTTTCAATCTGGGCCATCAAGGAGGTGGTTTGGTGGCGGCGATCTTCTGTCCCTTTCGCGGTGACGGCTGCCCGGGTTCGCTCTGGTTGTTTCGGCAACTATCTCGCGGGCAGTGGTGTTGATCCGGACGGCGGCGACGGGGAGTCTAGGCGTGACGGCGGGAGTGATGTTTGTTGATCGTCGGGAGCTTGGGAAAGGAGGGGTGGGAAAGGTTGGTGGTTTGTGTCGGTCCTTGTTGGGAAGGCGTGTGGTTTTGAGACTCTTCGCTGGGCGAAAGCCTTGTCCTGGCGGCTGGCCGGGACCGACGACGGTGACGCACGTGGGCGCCGCATCCTTCTTGAAGTCGTCTTCGAAGCGGGTGTTTCATGTGCCTCCGCCTGGGCTCTCCGGGGGAAACACTAGATTCCTCGCGGGATCGGGCGTGGGCGGTGCTCTTGTGTCTCTTTGCCTCTTGGGGCCTCGCTTTGGACGTCCACCGAACAACGGGGTTTGTGGTGTGTTTTTGTGTTTTTGGCGGAGGCGGTTTTCGTCTTCGGCCAGTCGGGGCGCGGCCCTAGGGCCGATGTGGTAGTTGGAGCGGTTGCTCCGGCCTTTTCGCGTTGCGTTGAGGTGTGGTGTCGATCTGGTTGGTCATCGATCCGTGTGGAGCGCAACCTCGGGGTTGGCGTGTGGTGTTGTGTTGTATCGGTTTTTCAGCCAGTTCTCTTTATTAACGGGACAACTGTTTTCTACTATATTAATGATAAAAGACAAAGTTTTTGCTTCGTTTAAAAAAAACATGTAAATATTTTTAGAACTAAATGAAATAAATACATGAATGACAAACGACCTCTTATATTCTGGCATTGACTCGCGCGCCAACCCGCTGTATGTTAAACCTTTTTCATTTGGGGGCTTTCACCCTCGAGCACTCGGATTTCTTCGCCGACAACCAAATCGATCTCAATCTGCTCGATAAAAAAAGTACATTGACAAATAGTACTCGTTTGTGATACGCAGGATCGTTGACCATTTGACATGGCGCGTGTCGGCGAACTAACTTACGCGTGCGTGTGATCAACGGGTAAGCAATTGCTTTCCAACCATAAGCTACCGTACGTGTGATGTGATGCCGCTTATGTTTTGTTTTATCGGATTTGGCTCGTGCCCGTACGCCAGGATCTTGGATCGATCATTGTTCTTTTTGGGTCTTATATACACCTCATTTGCTTCCAAGACCCAATTATATTGTTACGATCTGACATCTCATCTAACTTTTTTGGGCGAAAATTCTACCAATCTGGTAAGAATCATCAACAACAGTATAACATACACACACGCGCGCGTGCGCACACGCGCGCACACACACACACACACCCACCCTAGTAATAAAAATACAAATATGTCACTAGATCATCTAGCCGCGAGTCGAAACACGCGCCGCCGTCCTCTCCCGTCTATCATCGGAGCCGGGCAAAACTTATCGTAATAGCAAACACAAAATAGTAGATCATCAACCAATACTAGTGACACGATAGTAGACCGGAAGAGACTGAACTGAAATCGCACCAACGAACTCGAAAACTGGCCGGATTTCAAAAGATCCGTCGGACACATAACTCTACGTGCCTTCGTCGGTGCTAGATGCATCACCAGAGCGAGGATAGTGCGGGAAGGAGTCTCACCTGATTTTGTTTTAAGTAGAACGCTTCTTTGTGAAAATTTCACAATCTATTAATAATCATGAGCATAGCAATAGTAAGGATAGGCCTCAAAATAATAAAATTAACAAATAGGTTCATGGACCACCGATCAACAACTACAAACACTAGCGCGAGTTGAAGGCACGTCGCCGTTCTTGTCGACTTTTTATAGCCATCAACGCCGGTTTCTCTAGATCGGCTTTTGTGAGAGAACAACATAAGAGCTTGTTTGATTCAAAGGAATCTCATAGAAATTTGATTCATTAAATTTTTTCCGTGGACATCATTTGATTCGTAAGATTAGATCCTTAGAAAAATTTCATATAGGATAGCATTGCACCATGTTTTGAAGAAAAAAATTCATCCATTGAAAGCTCATGTTATAATTCATTTGTTTTCTATGACTCAAATACTGATTGAATTTTTTTCTGTAGGTTTCGAATCCTATAGAATTTAGATAAACATGACACTTCAATTTGCATTTCTACTGTTCTCACGTTTTTCCTATTATTTTTTTAGATAAAAAGGGCCTGAACTTTTTATAGCCATCAACTCCGGTTTCTCTAGATCGGCTTTTGTGAGAGAACAACATAAGAGCTTGTTTGATTCAAAGGAATCTCATAGGAATTTGATTCATTAAATTTTTTCCGTGGACATCGTTTGATTCATAAGATTAGATCCTTAGAAAAATTTCCTATAGGATAGCATTGCACCGTGTTTTTAAGAAAAAAATTCATCCATTGAAAGCTCATGTTATAATTCCTTTGTTTTCTATGACTCAAATACTGCTTGAATTTTTTTTGTAGGTTTCGAATCCTATAGAATTTAGCTAAACATGACACTCTAATTTGCATTTCTATTGTTCCCACGTTTTCCCTATTATTTTTTAGATAAAAAGGGCCTCTGCCTTGGTTCCCATTAATGAAACCCCACGAGTATTTTTGCAACGGTTACAGCACTCGAGCCAAATTGCAGAGCGCAACGCCAGAAGATTTTCAAAACCCTACAGGGGCGCCACTTACATCCAACAAAACCCAACACAAACTGTTGTCAAGGAAACTTATTACAAGGAGTTTTACCTATATCACTACATGTAGCTATCTGATCAACAAAACCACCAACTATATTATTTTCTTAGAAGACAAATGAAGAGCTACTGGAACAACAACCCTCCATCCATCTCCAGCATCGCAGCATCTCCATCCAGGGCTTCTGTCAGACTGTCTGCATTGATCCAGATTTCTGCATCCATCCGGATGAGGTTCCTCAGCAACACCATCTCTTGAGTCACTCTCCTTTTTCGCACCATCACCCAGGATCCGGCCATAGTAGAAGTGGCAGGCCACTTGCCAGTGCCTCCACCCCAGACACCATCGCGGCAAGCTTCCCTTTTTCTTGTTCTCCCAATAGAATGCCCCACTGAGCAAGGAAGAAGGCACACTTTCTCCACATCACCTGCATCCCAGGCCACATCGAATGGTTGAAACATACTCCTCATATTCCTCATATTCCATATGACCCACATGATTGCAGCACTAAGTAAATTTTCAACTCTAAAGAGTTTATCATTATCCCATTTAGTAGCTATCATCTCAAACACCACAGGACTGTCCAAATGGCCAGTGGCGGAGCTAGCCCAACTAGGTAGCCTGGGCAAACTACAAAGCGCTTCTGGCTTATCATTCTTTGCCCACTAATTTTTTTAATTTACTAGTATACACCTTTAATAACTATACGTAGTATTCTGGCTAGAGCCCGGGCAACTGCCCGGCCTCGCCGGCCTGAAGCTCCGCCACTGCAAATGGCCAGTGATCCTAGATAGCTCACACCGAATTGCTCCAACAACAGCACACTCAAAAAAAAGATGATTGTAGGTTTCAAGTTCATTGCAGAAAAGACAGGTCAAATCATCAACATTCTGCCTTTTCACAAGGTTGTCTCTAGTAAAAATTCTATTATGAGCAAACAACCAAAGAAAAAAATGAATTTTGGGAGGAATTTTAAGCTTCCAGACAGACTGGACATGAACATGCATAATCCCTTTAAAATTAATAACAGCATAATAAAGAGATTTAACACTATATTGCCCACTAGGCTCAAGCTCCCACACAAGACAGTCAATCTCCTCACTAAGGTGCAAGGATTCAATTTAAGCTCCCTATTATGTGTCCTAAACTGTTTTTTTTAACCTAAACGGTTGCAATTGCGTCACCGAAAGTTTCAATTTAAGCGCTGTATAATGGGCATTGAGGCCCAAATGATACGCCGCTGACACAGAGAGCAAAAGCCCACTTAGGCTTGTCCACCTTGCCACAGTGGCAGGGAGCTCGAGGTTGTCCAACGCAACACCACCACCCGGCCGCTTCATTCCCGCTTCTCTGTCTAAACCCTCACTCCCGAACCCTCGGGAACCTTCCAGAAGGACGCTCCGCAATCCTTGCCCTCCCCTCTCCCCCAATGGCCGCGTCGGCGTCGGCGCCGGGCGGAGAGCCCCAGAAGCAGCTCCTGTCCATCATCCGCGACTTCGCCGCCGAGAAGTCCCACGGCGGTAAGCGCCCCTCCCCCGCGCCGCGGCCCTCGCCGCACAACCACGCCGTAAGTAGGGTTTCGCGTACGTCCTCGGCTGACCGCGGCGCGTCTCTTGTCGGAGTGCAGAGCGCACGGTGTCGGGCCTGAAGCGGCGCCTCGACGATGTGGTTGCGGCGTCCGACGCGGCCACGGCCGAGCTCGAGGCCGCCAAGCGCGCGCGGGAGGCGGCGGAGACGGAGCTTCGCGGGAGCCAGGTGCAATCCTCCATCGCCGCCGCGACCATCCAGGCGCTCGAGGTCTGTCTCCTCGCCTTCCTCGCCCCGAATCGGGAAATTGTTTCTCCGTTTATCACTGTCAGTTCGCCTGATTTTGGTTTGGCGTGTCTTGGTGCGTGCAGGCGACGATCTCGCATCTCCAGGAGGAGATCGCGAAGGTGGGATCTGAGCTGGAGGATCTTAAGGTCAGAAATCTAGAAAATCGCAGCAAATTACGGTCCCCGTATGTTGCTTCGATATCATGACACACGCTTGTGCCGTTCATGTTGTGTGTATGATTGGAACTTCTGGAACTTGCGGGGTTGCGCTTTTGGTGCTTGATGTAATGGCTCTAAAGAGCAAGGAAGACAGTGAGAGGTGAGTAGGATGAACTTTGTCTATTGCGCTGTTTCTGTTGTACTCCAGACAATGTGTTCTGTAGAACTGAATTATAATACATGTGTCTGCGTTGGTTGTTTCAGAGACGAGTTCATCAGCCAGATGCTTGAAATGAATGCAAGGATAAGGTATGCTCTCTTTTGTTGTTTGCCTGTGATGACTCCATGTTGCTTCCTGAATATCCAATCAGCTGTAGCTGCTGCTACATTTCTTGTTTACTTTTGGTACTCTAATAGACCATTGCACCATGCCCATTGGCTGGCACAGTATTGCGCTTATGTCTGTTCAGACTACAGGGAGGCTTACTCACATCGATATGGCTAGGCGCCAGTTGTTACGAGACTGACAAACTGATTTGATTATCACGCTTTGGCGATGATCCTGGAAAGTTTCTGTAGTTGTTACTTGTTCGACTTTGGTGCCGTAATAAGTAGCTGTGTAGCGGTATACTTTGTTTAGTCGCCTACCTTTTACTTTAGTTCTGTTAAACTTTGTCAAACTGGGTGTTTTTTAATTGAAATCGACGAGGCTGCTTCATCATGTGGGGATCTGAAAATTACTTTGATGTATGAACTCTAGAGTAGTGTTTCTCCATGTTTCAAATTTTTGTTTTAGTCTGGAGGGCATTATTAAGATCCTTTACTAGAACCTTATAAAGATGACAAAGAATTTGTGTGGAGGAACACTGCTAAGTTTTTTTTTTAATTCTTCAAAATAATCCAACAGATTCATCTCTCTGTTTTTTCGTTTTTATGTCCATTTGGTGTTTGCTTTCCCTGCTAGCAGAAACTTATTTTGGAAATTTCTTGTTTGCTAAATATCTTGTGATAAACTATGTTCCTTCTTTGCAGGCAATTTCAACAGCTGGCTTCTGCCGAATTAGCAGGGAAGAGCTCTGAACTGTCAGAAGATGGTAAGCAGGGCAAGGCAACAGATGGTAAGCCAGTATTATTTCTGTTTGATTGCTTTTACATAGTTTCTTTATTTCCTTTTCTAGAAAATAGACTATAGATATTCGACTTCTATGTTGCGCATTAATATTCTCTGTATCGAAAAGCTTGCTATTTTTAATCAGGTCAAGCTGGTGTGTTTTCTGTAGCGTACAAGGCTAAGATTGCACATAATAAGTCGATGGCTGATAATATGCTCTTTAGGTCCATTTCTCCATGATAGTATAAACTCCTGATTGAAGATAAAAAATCTTCAAAATGTTTGATTCAGTGTTGTGCATATACTTATGAATCTAAATTGCTTTCTGAAATACAAGGTAATGTGGTATTTGTTCTTCTGTGACAATTTTGTTATCTTTCTCTGCAATCTTTTTAGGATAAGAGTTGCATGATACTATTCCCATTTGCTTTAAAGATTTTTCATCAGTGTCAATTTCTTTGTAGAGACTGAAATGTGCACATTGGCAGGTCATAATGTGAGCGACAAGAATGAAACTGCTGAATCAGAAGGTATGTTGACAGATCTGGCTGATAAGGTGAGCAACATTGAGGCTGAGATGCATGCCTTGGAAGAAGAGTATCAGAAAGACCTGCTTGAACATAAAAAGGTTTTTCTCCATTCTTCCCCCCAAATTTTGTTATTATAGAAGCATGGGATGGATGTGATACTTGATACACTCCTTCGGTTTTCTCCTGACTATAATTGTCCACAAGAGAATCAATGTTAAAGAACTCATGTAGAAAGAACACACCATATCTGAGTGACAGCTAAAACCCTTTGCAAATTGCGAAACTCTATCTTACATGCTGTGAACTGGAATGTGACAGGCATGTGAGTATTACCTGCATTTGTCTCTTCATAGATAAGGAAATAATTAAGATGAGGTCATTCATCAAAGGTGCAAAATTGTATATATTAGTCCAGGTATGTGCATACGCTGGTTAACACTTGTTACATGTTCCCCAAGACACTTTTGCATGATAAACACTATGATCAAAAGAATTCCAGAGGTTGGGGCTGACCTGTAGGTACTGAGGCAGATGATGATGCTGGTGCATAGGGCAGGGAGAACATTGGTTGCTTTCTTTTGAAGTATTCAGTTCACTGATTTTGAAGGAAAGCCATTATTTGATGATTTTGCATGTAAGGCTATGATTTTTTTATTGCCTTGTTTTTCAGATCTGTCAGGAAGTGGCTGATGTCCGAGCAAAGAGAGCTCTAATGGAGGCTGTGATGGAAGAGACGAAGCAGTTGCAGGAGATCGGGGGATATCCTTTTCACCATCTGTCTCTGTAGTTCTGAACATTTCACTACATCTGTGTTATGCTTCTGTTAGTGTTTCCTCTTCCAACGACCTCTCAGAAGCTTTCCTTGACTTGGCACAAGCGCGTGGTGGAACTGGAGAAAGTGCACAATTCAGTCGCTGAGGAGCTGCAGAGGCGATATGCGTGCCCTGGCTGCGGAACCAACAACATGGCTCAGATGGAGCAGGAGCCGGCAGCGTCAAACTAACTAGAGAACTCGCTGAGTTGATGTACATTGGCAGGATCGGCAAGTTAGTACGAGTTCCAGTGTATGGGTGACACCGACCAAGTTAGAAACCCCCGTTGATCATCTGGCTGTAGCTTTAGCCCTTTCGTTGCATACCTGCACTACGATTACAGTGAAACCTCTGGAGCATTGGCGATGGTTTTAACACTTTCAGTGATCAGTACGAATACATGTCTTGTGTACCACAACTTGTATAAATCAAATGGGTCAAACGCAGCAAACCCTCTGCACTCTCTTAATATGCAGAAACCCTTTATCATCTCATGCAGATTGAAATTGACTGCTTTCTAATTGTCCAAACAGGGCAAGGGTCCAACAGGAAAATACATAAGTCACTGATCATATAGTATAGCTCACCAGCGCCAAATACGCAATATACTGGGACATACAACCGTTGATCACCAGACACAATATATTGGGATACATTGCTTTTGATCCCCTGTTCTACAAACCTCATACCAAGGGACGCTAGAAGTACCAATGCCATACTGTTACAACAGAACTACAACCTACAACAGCATGAACTATGCTATGCAACGACAACAAAAAAGGACCTACCAAACTAGGACGAGTCATTACGTTAGTTTCTCCAAACTAGGTAATAATTTGACAGAATTGTCCATGTTCCTGGACAAGAATTCAAACTCATCCTTAGCTTCTTGCTTGGAAAGATAGCCCTCAACTGCTTTGACATACTGGAATCCAGGCCCAAACAGGTGAGAAGCGCATGCTGCCTTGGAAGCCAGGAGCTTGCAATCACCTGCAAGAGCACGAATGGCATCAGTATCTTGACCACAACAGAGGGTTGCAACAAAACTGTGAAATATTACACCATCATCTCACCTCTAGCATCTAGTGTGAGCAATATTTACTATCGACGGTTCCATACTGACAGTTTGGCACACAATAATCCATACTAGCTTTTATGAGGGGCAGTGACAGCCTTATCTCACTATAATAAAGGGTAGTATATTGGTTCTATAAACCACTAAAATCTAATAATTAGATTGCCAAGGATTCACATTACACAAAAAATTGTTGCTTTTCATTTAAACGTGGATAAATCACAATATCACACTATAGGGTAGAAACTGCACTAGATCAATTTCATCTTGATGACATTTACTATCTGAAAAAGTTAATCAGATGAAATGGAGCACCATATGATTTATTGAGAAATGACTGAATTCGAGGGCAAGTAGGGTACCTTTCACGGTGTCGGACATAAAGCTGTTTTGGCTGAAATGATGGTTCATCCACCATTTGCATCTGACCTTCCATGATCCCCTAGTATGTTTCTCACAGAAGACCGAAGACAGACTACCAGAAGCATTGATCGTTGCATCTCCTTCAACATTAGATGAAATACAATCACTGTTGTCAGTAGTACGATCAGAAAAAAGCCGAAGCAAGCATGATACAAGCTCCTCCCAGATGAAAGCCTTCCCATTCACAGAATCCAGATGCAAAGCTATTGCCTCAAGTAGTCGAACGGTATTATAGTATCCTGGGAAAACCAATAATAGGTAAAGAAAATGTAAGCATCACCAATTAGCCTATGACAACAATATGAGATCTGGAAGCAATATAATCAAAACCCAACATTTCTGAAGTTCGCATAGACAATGTGTATTAAACTTTAGAAACCAGTCAAACCATTATTTGCGTTTGGTAAAAAAAATACCACTACTTGCATTGAAAGTCCTTTTTTCTGATATCACTTCCAGTATTCTGTTTTGATGATGTCCGCAATGGCTTCATATAAAAACCACATTGGCTTAAATTCTATGATGTTTTGTAAAGCACTTCACCCACAGACTTTTATAGGAGCAGTGGAGAACAGCATTGGGAATCATAAGGTAAGAAATGAACCAACGACCAATATCGGTAAAAACTGTATGGGTTGGTTGAGACTAGAACACCTGCCACAAACCAAGAATGCTTTGGTTTAGTAAACCAAAAAAAACTTCATCCTGTGTGAAAATGATACCTCCACTGTTCTGTATCATCAGACGTTTTCTTCGGAATTATAGTTTCACAATGCTTGTCCATTGAAAAAATCAAGAGCATTTGAGCATATTTACACAAATTTTGCATTCTCTACAACTAATTTAGTGCCACAACTAACCAATCCAAACTCTTTGCAGTGCCAAATAAGTAACCATAAACATCTAAACCTTGATTTTGGCGTTCCAACTGTCAAAACAGTCCAAGCAACTGCCTCAACCTAAACCACAATAATTCCCCATACAGCAGGTTTCAGCAGTGTGAGAGGTAGATATTATCGAGTAATAACACAGAGACGTAACATTTTATTTTCATTTCCTCAATAGTGCATTTATTTGTTCTATTCTCTTGACAAATAGCCTAGTTGGAGGGGATATTTAGACTTTCGAAATAGTTCATTCCCATTCTTCTAAGAAAATAGCTAGGTCGATATATACTTTTTAGAACACAAGTAGCAGTACCAATATAAAAGTAGAATATAATCAACTTCTGAACTAGAACAGTGACTAAATGGTAGAAGACTGGGAGAAATGTCTTTAGCCAAAACCTTTTCTGTGCATTTCAGTTAGCTTCTTAAATGAGTAGCTGCATGTAGGATCTATCCGCAAAGATTCCTCGTAGCAACAAGAAATAGTTGATACTTGGTTTTGGTCATAATACTCTACCAGCCTACCTCGCAATCTGCGTTAAAAACCGAACTTCAGTCAATGCAGCTTATCTCAATATGGACAAGGAACAAAAAATAGAAAGTACAATCGGCAAAAGATGTTTTAGTAAACATCAAACGACAGATGAGATTTAAGATGACAAATTGCTTTACAATAACCAATTACATAATGACTTAACGACCTGAAAGGAAGCGCTGCTGTCGAGCTGTGGCAGATCTTCTCAAGTTCAGAAAGTGCATCTTTCAGTTTATCACCAAGCAGGAGAATCTACATCATAGCACAGGGAGCAAAATAAGGGTATAAACAGAAGAAAACAAAATCCATACAAGCATCGTATGGCTATACACCAAACAAATACCTGTACTAGTGGTACTAAGGCTGCCATTACTGGTGGCGATGAATGAAGAGCCACTCTTAGGCATCTTTCTGCATCCGCATAAAAGAGATTAGGTGTCGACTTGTACTTCCAGTACACATCAAAGCTATTGTTTGAAGTCCCAGCAGCATGCTTTAGGCGTAACGGCAACAAGCTTTTTTCCAGTCCTTCAAATACATAATAACATGTAATAGTTAATGCATAATTATGTGTTGCTATAAAATGATCTTAATAGAGATCATAAAAGTAAGAGGAGAGATGTAATGGACTGATTGTTAGTTGGATTAATGAGGCTAGTTGATATGATGAGGGACGGCCACGATGCTACAAATTACATGCAATACATTGCTAGCAAGGATAGTGGCAGGTTTAGCTCTACATATCAGAGTAGTCCAACAGTGAATTTTTATATAATTATATTTATTTTAAATTTTTCTATGATATAGAGGCTATGTGGAAATCTCAGGGTGGTTCATCCGCCACTAGCAAGGATGGAAGATCGAAGAATGAAATGCATTAGATGGTATTTCACGAAACCACTGGTTCTTTATGATGTCTCTAATGTTCCAGTAATGTAACCAGTGTCATTTTTCTATAGATACCCTAGAACTCTAAAACTACCTTAGCACTTAGTGGAACATAAAAATCAGATGAAAATCTCGAAAAAGTAGATGGAATGTCACTAACCACAGGTAGGGGTATCAGAGGTATTGAAAAATACGCTTTGAAAATCTGTATAAGCCACTTCTTTCACTTCTGAACCAACTGAATCATTTTCCTTAACATGATAAACAGAAACATATTTCTTGGAAATCTTATACTTTTTGTCTATGTTCCCATTATTGATAGAAATTTCTGAAGAGCAAAGACGACAACTGGCATCATCAACATCAATGCTATCATCTGAGCTATCCTGGAGACCACTTTCTCCACAGCTATTAGATGGCACAGAAGTTGTGCATGATTCATTGTAAACATCTAATTCCTCGAGCTGCATATCCTTGGGCAAGCCAGAGTACCATTTATCATATGATATTAAACCATGTATCAGATTTAGAGTTGGTTCTGCCTGTAGTCCGTCCTTAGCGATAAGGCTGAAAAACAATAGAAGCTCTTAGTTCTTTATCTCAGCACTGGAAGACACTTATGTGGAGCAGAAAATTAAAACAACAACCAACTAACTTATCCAAAGGCTTCAACACTTGAAAAGTTTTTCGGTTACCAGAATCATGACACCACATATTTTAACACAACCTGTGTTATAGAGTCCTCTTTAACTTTAATTTGAGTTCCTATTTCTTCTATTAATGAAGGAGTAAATTCCACATTGAACCAGCTATTTGTGATGTAGTGACAGGTTGAACCGCATTTATTTTTGGTGACAATTCTAACCAGATTTTACACAAACATTCCACTCTGAACAACATATTTAGCATCAGAAGTAGCTCTAACGTGATGGCCACACTCGTCAGGGTAATGTACAAGTCACTCATTGCTTGACATGTCGCAGACCCACTGCGATGTGCTCCAAGGAATAAGGCGTCCTTGTTTTGCGTGTTTTTTCTTTGACCAAGAATTACTCTAAATATATAATCAATGTTGGTACAAAATTAGCATCGTTGGAAAGTGTTTTTCAATACAAATCCCACGGTACTAATTATGCACAATATAATCAAGATATTGTTGCTCAATTTTTTCGGTCAAACTTTGTCTTGAAATGCGCGTGCGCCTTATTCCTTGAAACGGAGGTAGTACATTTCGCAAATATCACACTAGTCTAACAAAGGTCTAACAGCCACCCTCCGCTAGCAATCACCGCTCTCCGCTAATCTTAGCTCTGTCATGTAGGACAGTTCAGTTAGCCTCAGTCATGTTGGACATCAGGCCTCTAGCTAGTCTCTATCACATCGCTAGCAAAACTCTGCCATGTCGGACAGTATTTGTGAATAACGCATCCAGTTTTCATGTGATGTATCAATGTGAGCGCCACGTAACCCTGGCGAGTGGGGTCATCATATCAGAACCACTTCAAATGCTAAAAATGGTTCAAGTGGAGTTGTGTGTTCAAAATCTGGTTCAAAGTGACACAAAAAGTAAAAAATGTGGTTCAACCTCTCACTATGTCACAAATACATGGTACAAAATAGATTATACTCTTGATGAAAACTTGCATAGTTCCTCCTAGATAATCAAGTCCTTTTCATGCCTGATAGCATGTGAAACAACAATTTTCCTTCGGATTTAGCCTGACAGGCTGACATTTGCTTTCATTAAAGAAGTGCATTAGGCCTAGACATTGTAACAACCACCAAAATGGCAGGCAATAAGCCTAATACAGTTTATACGTCAAGGTATTCCCCAGAAAACGACATATTGAAGTGCAATACATGACAAAAGTAAACACTGACAGAGTGCAGATAACTCACATTCTTGTTGAATTGTATGCATCGTCGATGTTGCCTTGTGAAAGATAAAATAGTGCCAGTTCGAGTTTAACCAAGTGTTTCTGTCAAACAAATAAACAGGGTTAAGCAGATACAACGAAGCATGATGGTTTTAGATCTATTAACAAACCGTAAATAAAAATTAGATCAGAGTAACATCGACACTAAGGTGATGTCAAGAATTAAGTGTCGCTCGACAAGTCTACAGGTTGGAAATCGACTTACGACACGCCGGAGCAACACGACAACTTGAACCTGTCGATCGACAAGTTGACTTGTCGGCGACAAACCTCGACTTGTCTCTGTCAACTAGTCGAGCGACAAGTTGAGGCTGGGATATATGTGTTGCCCGTGAAACCCTATGCCCCCAGAAATAGATCGTGAGCTCCCTCCCCAAGCCGCCTCTCCTCTTGGGCCCCTCCCCTGGCGATTTCTCTCACCTGGCCACCGCCAGCGGCGCCGCTGCCACCACCTCTCCCCTGCATATCTGGTCTTGCTTATGAACTGCAATGTCTTGCCAAGTGAATCGTTAGTCTATGTGCTTCGTCATCCGGCTGCGAGCTCAATTGGAGCGTATTTGCCCATGTAAGTAGTTAGAAATTCAATGGTTTGCTATTTTACATTGTTGCTGACTAGTTGCAGCAGCTTCTCATGGTGCATTGGTGCTCTCTGTTTGCACTTTGCAGATCCACACTAAAGGGAGAAACCGCCTAGAGTACAAAAGATTGAACAAGCTATCCTATGTTTCATACAACCGGCAAATGGACAATAGGTTTCAGAAGCTGCATGAGGAAGGATCCAAAGGAAACAGGGCTAATGCTCTTATCCTTGAAGAATTTCAATTCAATGGGATAATGAGTGGGTCGATATCAATGCTGAATTAGTTCATCAAAATGAAGCTCAAGGAGTTGATGGTGATCGTTCTAATTCATTGCGTTGGTCTCAAGTTGATGAGGCCCTGGGTGCAACTGAGGGCCTAGAAAGCCGCAACTATCCAAGGAGAGCCCGTGGTGCTGCTACTGCTAGTGTGCCTAGCCGACCCATCAGCCCTTATATCACTTATGGAAGGAGGCCTAGAAATCTGAATCTGACTGTTAATGATCCAGAATTGAGGGCGGAACTGGAAGAAGAAATGAATGACAGTGACATGGAGAGCGATGATGATGGCAATGATGATACACAGGACAAAGATCAAGACTTGAAGTGGATATTGATTGATATGAGACTTGCAGATGTGTTTCCTTATCTATTTTGCTGGACTTGTTCTGTTGAACTTATTTATTTGCTTGTGGACTTGTGGTTGTTGCCTTGTGCATCTGAACTTAATTTGTGAACCTATGTTGAACCTGGGTGATGTGAACTCATTTGCTTGCTCTCTTGATGTAACTTGACTACTTGAGTGCTGAAGTTGCTTTTATGCACCTGTTGATCTGCTTGAGTGTTTAACAAGTTTGTAGCATACAAATCTGATGTATTTTCATTTGATTGTAGGCTGTTGGCTCGTGGAGAAGTCGAGGCCCTGCCCATCATTATTTATTGCTGTGTACCAAAATAAATAGACTAGTTAGTATTTTTTTAGTAGCTACAGCTTGACACCCCATCGACAAGTCTAGCACTCGTCAAGACTTGTCACGACAAGTCAATGCGTTGCCACCCCAGCGACAAGTTGCGACACATCGACACTTAATTCTTCGGTGATGCAGAACCAAATAACCATATGGAGTTAGGATTCACCATATCCAATTATTAATGTGACACACTGAGGTTTAAATTATAGCCAACCTAACAATACAATACTACCAAACCACAATGGATAAAAACACAGGTGGACAAAATTCCATATGTGAATTCAATATCTATAAACAGGGGGGCGTCTGAATATAAGAATCAAAACACAAGAATAAAAACATTGGGAAAAAGCTTTAAATACTTTTGAAGAACACTTTGATTCCTTTTCTGCATTCCATCTTTACCTCAACCAAAGTTCATGTTGTTCTACTAAAGGACCACCCATGGTTTTATGAAATACCGGCAGTGTTGGGCAACTGCAAACAGTTCGGTAGCAACAAAAGAAAGGTGCATTAGAATGCAGAGTTCACAGTTGTGCAGGTTGCAGGGCACACGTGCCAGAAGGGCCTCAGCACTCAGCAGTATCTGCTTTAGAAAAGATACCTGCCTTATACACACTTGTTTGCAGAAAATTTCCAACCAGACTTCAGAGAACACACCCTTTCCCCGTAAAATTCCTCCAAAACCTAACAAAAGGTACACTAAGGATCTTTGATGCGCTTGCTTATACCCAACTAAATAAACAGTGCTGATTTCTATTGGATTTGTAATTCAATGTCCTTTCCAGAAACATTTTTTATCCAAATAAGCTGTAAATGCCTAGTGGTACTTATTGGTCTACAGATTATAACAAACCATGGTGATAATTTCAAGTGCTTCTTCAAATCTTTGTTGTGTTTCTAGTTTCAATCATGGTACATACTAAAAATCAGCCAATTAACTAATTAAATATTGGCATTAGTCTTAAGTAGACAGCAAATTAGGAACTTACTTTCGCACAAGTGGGCAACCAAATTAGCCGCCGTATCCAAACATCGAAAATCTTCAGCGTCCTGAGGTAGTAGAAGCTCTTGCCACCCCGCTTTTTGCCGCTGTCCTCAGCAAGCCGCCTATGGATATCCATCGCAGCCTTCAATTGAGCAACTCGCCTTCATTAGAAAACACTAACTCGAGCAAAACCATGAGCTGGTATAGAAATTACACCCAGCATGTTCTGCTTACCACGTAAATGCTGTGGGCCTCCTCAAAGGAGTCAAGGTGCTGGATGCCAGGTAGGAGCACAGAGAAGACCCCGGCAGCGTCTCGCCATCGGTGTGTGCGAGCTAGATTGTGTAGGAGACGGCCGAGGCGGCCCCGGTTGAGCCAGCTTGTGGGGGTTTCCGCTGTCGTGGGCCTCGAGTGGGGGTAGGGGCGCCGTCTCTCGACCAATTTCCCTCCTGCATCCTTGCCAGCGTCCATGCCGGGCTCACGCTTGACGGAGGCATTTGCGGTCGTCGGCGTTTGGCCGGGCTGGTCGCTCCACTTGACCGCCGAGGAATCCACCATTGAAATGCCTGTCCGGGTAGTTTGGGGCGTGAAAAGGGGCTGGCCTGGGGTTGCTGACAGGCAGTGACGGCGGCGCTTCTTGCCTGGTGGTGTGCCCAATGTTTTCCCTCCGACATCCTTGCCTGCCCAGGCGTCGGCATCAGGCTCGCGCTTTATGGAGGTGGGCAGGGTCTCCGGCGTTAGGCCCAGCTCCCTGCATCGCTTGATAGTGAAAGAATCGGCTCTCGAGGTGCCAGATGGAATAGTTTGGGGCGTGAGAAGCGGCTGGGTTGGGGTTACGGGTAGGCAGTCCCGGCGGGCCTTCTTGTGGGTAAGCGGGTGGTGCGTTCGAGAGGCAGCGACGGCTGTGGTGTCAGCATCGGGCTCTTTCTTGATGGGGGTGAAAACTGGTGGAGTTGGCGGCAGCGGCAGCCGCGCCATAACAGCGGAGGCTCAACG
This sequence comes from Avena atlantica, assembly GCA_910589765.1. Classification (NCBI taxonomy): domain Eukaryota; kingdom Viridiplantae; phylum Streptophyta; class Magnoliopsida; order Poales; family Poaceae; genus Avena; species Avena atlantica. The sequence continues at coordinate 56,591,796 of OU342739.1, read as the reverse complement.
CGAGGGCTTTAGGGCACGGGAAGAGGCAGCGGCGGTCAGAGGGGCGAGGAAGGTACCAGCTCCCGGCGGAGGAGCGAACGGATCCTTGGTGCCGCGCCGACGGTGTAACCGGACCGCGCGGCAGGGGGGAGCCGCCGCAGGGCGCTCGACGGCAGCCGCTGGATGGGAGACGGAGCACGACGCGGGGTGAAGGGTGCCAGGAAGGGGACGGGGTGGGCGTACGGGGTAAGGAGGCGGCCGCGAGGAGACGGCGGCGCGCGCGACAGCAGGCGGTGGGGGAGGGTTTGGGAAGGGCACCGAGCCGCCCAGACAAGGAGGAGGAGCGGTCCGACTTGAAGGAGTACCTGGGCTTGGGTGACGATGTCTGGCGGCCCATTACCCGCACACAGGCTCAAATTGCAGGTTTTCGTGATGCTTGTGATTTGGGGTTCTCGGGGCGGTCATGGACTTTTGAAAAAAAAGGTAGCTGGGGTTCTTTCAGCCGACGCAAGTTCAATAACAAAGTCCACGGCTGGCTATAACTTCATGCCATGTCACTTAGAGTCAGCTTATAGCCAGTATAGTACAATGGGATGTCTATTAGGCTAGCTAAAAGACATGCTTTAAGTATTTAATAACTACATATGCATATGAGTTGTAATGATTCACCGTGAGATGTATCTTTGTAGCCATTTCAAGCAACATACATATATATACCATCCACTTCATCAAAATACACCACAGGAAATTAATTAATAATTAAGCAACAAATAAGGTATCCCGCAAACAAGCCGATTTAGAAGACGAGAAGCAACGACCTAAAGGTACATAGCACCATGACATCGGCACTTAGACATTACAGTCTTTATAGGAAATCATTAACCAAACAAAATGCTAAATAAAATCTCCCTAAAAGAAGGCGTTGCTTTTCATTTGGATGACAACAAAAGTGATGGAATGTAGTTGGAACTTTGGTATGAAGGAGCAACCACCCATTTGCATCACTAATCTTGGTCACTGTTTGCGAAAAGGAAACAAAGACAATATGGTAAATATTTAAATAAATAAAACTAACAACATGTGCCAGCAAGCACTAATGTTGGAGAAAAACAATGCAATCTCTTTGTCTTATTATAGAAAGCATGCGATGGATTCACAGTAGCATTACAGCCATCTGCTAGAGAGCTAGTTTATCACACGAATTGTTGATAAATAATCATGTTGGCAGATCATGTATAATTCTAAAGAATGATACATTCTCATTGACTAAATAATAGAGTAGAGTGCTCTTTAGTTAATAAAAAGAACAAGTTCAAATTAGAGAATGCATACCTGCAAGTAGCACTAGCAGCAATCACCATATCACAGCTCAGTCTTGAAATAAAAATGCATATAAGATATCATGTTCATACTCAATGTTACATGAAAAAAGGAATAGGAACATGCAAATATTAGTATCCTACCACGATTAATTATGATGGCTATTTTGAAATATCTGCCAAATATGTTCGATCAAATTATTTTTGAGTTGGGTATGTTGTGGACGAGCACGAATAGTAGCTTTTATACGAAGCACATTAGCAAAACATAGGTTACCACCAACATTCACTTCAGGAGGTAGAGCAAATGAAGCCCCTGGATTCTCATTCAAGTCAATATGAATGGTGACCTGCTCTCTCTCATCTTCGACTATCATATTGTGGAGAACCACACAAGCTAGCAAGATCTTTCCAACACTCTTTCTATACCATAGACGTGCAGGCCGACGTACAATGGTAAAACGAGACTGCAACACACCGAAAGTGCGCTCAACATCTTTCCTTGCCCCTTCTTGGTATTGCGCAAACAACTTGTGCTTCTCTGTTTGGGGAAGTGGTATAATTTTCATGAAGGCAACCCATTCTGGATATATACCATCAGCAAGATAGTATCCAGTGTTATGCTCATTCCCATTGACAGAAAACTGAACTTGGGGGGCTTCTCCTTTCAATGCATCAAAAAACAAGGGGAACTGGTTGAGGACATTAAGGTCGTTGTTTGACCCAGCAACTCCAAAGAAAGCATGCCAAATATGAAGGTCCAGGACCATCGTTGGTACACCATAATCACCACGGGTGAATTTCCCCATCCATGCTAAAGGACACTTTGGTCACCACTTGACCAATCCGTGGATCACTCTTTGAACACCTTGGTCATCACTTGATCCTCTTCACTTCTTCTCCAAACCTTGAAGCCAACAAATGGTTCAAGCATTGCCTATGAACAATTCCTACACGTACAACTTGATACAAGCATTAGTCCATAGAGATTGTCATTAATTACCAAAACCACATATGGGGACCCACATGTTCTTTCACCTTCGTATGCGCTTCCTTCAACCACTTCGCCGTTGAGATGATCCCACTCCGAGCCTAGCCTTGATTTTCCTCATGAGCCTCTCAGCAAACGAATCTAGTACGTTCTGCTCAGCAACATAGATTTCCATGATTTTGGATGGGGCTAGCTCATCCCGACATGGTGTGTGAGGTAGATGGGTTGGTAGGCTTAGTAGGAAGATGGGTTTGGTTGGATGGGTCTGAAGAGGAGATAGCATTATATAGGTGTGCCATGTTTTCTTTGGTGTACTAATTATTCTGCATGGTTATTTGCACTAATTAAGTGTAGTTGGACTGCATGATTTTGCACTGCATGCATGGTTATCTGGACTAATTGACTACATGATTTTGCACTGCATGCATGGTTATCTGGACCATTGACTACATGATTTTGCACTGCATGCATGGTTATTTAGACCATTGACTACATGTGAAGTATAGTTTCAACAATTTTAGCAAAAGAACAATCTTGTAATTTAGCACATAAAATTTCAGGAATAGGAAGTACCTTAGTTAGTTTTCCCAAATAACCTTTTCCCGAAACACTTCAATGCCAACACGTGCTCGGATCTCAAATCTTCAGGCATCCCAGTCGTGTCTTGCATCATCAACGATCGGTATGTCTCTAGCATAACTGACTCCTTGTGATCTTTCGCTGCAAGGCATGCAAGCTTCCGAGCTTCAAGATACTCACTAGACATGCGCCTTTGTGTCTCTAACATCTCTCTGCGGCCTTCATTTACTGCATTCTGAGCATCTACAAATTTGCTAAGCTCATCTTCAAGATCAATTATACAATCTTGATCCCTTCTTTTTCGTTTTCGCTGCTCCTTAGCTTGCTTTCCACCTGGTGGTCGTTCATCTCGAGCATCATCTATATTGAAATGCTTCCCAACTTCTGAAGGGTTTCGCGGCATAGTAAATCAAAATTTTCTACGGAGCGAACAGAGGGAAAGCCAAGATCTAATCTAGGAGATGCAAACAACGAGAGAGATTGGATTAGATCTTCATACCCTTGAAGATTCGCACAGCGGAACGTTCATCAGAACGTGGGTGATGTAGTCGTACTCGCTTCTCCTCCTCGCGATCCGATCCGATCTAGCACCACAAGTGGCGGTGCCTCCGTGAGATGCACACGTGCAGCACCTCGACATCTCCTCCTTCCTCGGACCAGCGAGTATGGTGGAGAGATAGATTGGATCTACAACACGACGGCGTGGTGTATATGGTGGAGAATTTCTGCTGCAGGGCTTCTCCTACAAACAGTCGGGAGGGAGAGAGGAAGGTGGCAAGGCTGCTAGGGCTTGGAGGAAGGTGTGTGTGGGGGGGAGGGGGCGCACCACCCCTCTATATATAGAGGGGGGGCGGCCAACCCTTGCCCCTCCTCCAAGCCTATCTCTAGTTTAAACAATTTAAACTCTCCCTTATCTAGAAATCCTATCTCTAGTTTAAACGATTTAAACTCTCCCTTATCTAGAAATTCTATCCCGAGATTTAAACGAGTCAAATCTCTCTAGAATCGGCTGGGCCCTATGGGGCCTTGTGCCCCTGGCCCAATGCGGCCAGGACACTCCCTCATAGGCCCATGCCCCCTCCCGGAAGGTGGGGCCACGTTGGTCCCCTTCCGGAAGGTTCTAGAAGCTTCTGGTACAATACTGATTAACCCGGAACAATTCCGAACTCCAAAAACTGCACTGCCTTATATGAATCTTATTCTCCGGACCATTCCGGAACCTCTCGTGATATCCCGGATCCCATCTGAGACTCCGAACAAAAATTCATAAACCAATTATCCAATTTATCCTAGCGTCGAGACACGTTAAGTGTGTGACCCTGCGGGTTCGAGAATATGCAGACATGATCTTCTATCAATAATCAACAGCGGGGTCTGGGCACCCATATTGACTCCCACACATTCATCGATGATCATATCGGATGAACCACGATGCCAGGATTCAATCAATCCCATATATATATATTCCCTTCGTCTCGCGATATTTTACTTGCCCGAGATTCGATCGTCGGTACCGTCATACCTAGTTCAATCTCGTTCACAGCAAGTACTTTACTCATTTCGTAATCCGATATCACTTTGTGATTAACTCCTTAACCACATGCTTGCAAGCGGTGTTGATATCGATTACCGAGTGGGCCCGAAGTATATCTCTCCGACTTGGGAGGGACAAATTCTATCTCGATACATACAACCCAACAGATACTTTCCGATCACCTGAGAGACACCTTTATGATCACCCTCTCATAGGATGACGTTTGATGACCTCAAAGATTTCTTCCGATACCAGGGAGTTGCATTATCTCATGGTCTAAGGAATACAATATTTGACATAGGAAAATCTTCGCAAAGACGAACACGATGACACGATCTAATTGCTCTGCTTTGTTTGGGTCTATCCACCATATCATTCTCCCAATGATATGATCTCATTATCAATTGACAACTCATGTCTATGGTTAGGAAACCTTAACCATCATTGATCAATGAGCTAGTCCATAGAGGCGTACTAGGGACACGGTGTTGTTCACAAACCACACAAGTATTGAAGTTTCCGCTTAATACAATTCTAGCATGGAATATAAACTTTATCATGAACAAGAATTATAATAATAACATCTTTATTATTGCCTCTAGGGCATAATTCCAACAATCTCCCACTTGCACTAGAGTCAATAATCTAGTTTACATTTGGCAACAATCTCACACCCATGGCACTGAGGTGTTGATCATGTTTTACACGTGGAAGAGGTTTAGTCAATGGATCTGCGACATTCAGATCCGTATGTACTTTGCTAATCTTCAGATCTCCATCTGCTATATAATCTCGGATTATATAAAACTTGCGGTTGATATGCTTGGTCTTTGGATGATATCTTGGTTCCTTAGCGAGTGCTATGGCTCCAGTGTTGTCACACAATATCTCCAGTGGGTCCAATGCACTTGGAACCACGCCAAGCTCAGTGATGAAGTTTCTGATCCAAACTCCTTCACTTGACGCTTCTGCAGCAGCCATGTATTCCGCTTCTACTGTAGATCCCGCGATCACACTTTGCTTGCAGCTTCTCCAGCTCACAGCTCCTCCATTCAAAATATAAACGTATCCTGTCTGAGATTTAGAATCATCCTTGTCGGAGTCGAAACTAGCATCGACGTAACCTTTTACGACAAGTTGTTCATCACCCCCATAGACTAAGAACATTTCTTTAGTTCTATTTAGGTACTTTAGGATGTTCTTCACGGCTGTCCAGTGTTCCACTCCTGGATCACTTTGATATCTGCTCGTCAAACTAAGAGCATTGGACACATCCGGTCTAGTACACAGCATGGCATACATGATGGAACCTATGGCCGAGGCATAAGGCACTTTGCTCATAGCTTCCCTATCATTTACCGTAGCTGGACACTGAGCCTCGCTCAATATCTTACCTGACAACATAGGCACTGAACCTTTCTTTGCCTTATCCATTCTGAACCTTTTCAGAACTTTGTCTAGGTATGTACTTTGGCTTAAAGCTATCAGGCGTCTTTGTCTATCTCTATAGATTTTGATGCCCAATATATAAGCAGCTTCACCTAGGTCTTTCATTGAAAAACACTTGTTCAAATAACTCTTCACATCGTTAAGCATGTTGATGTCATTTCCGATAATCAATATGTCATCCACATACAGTACCAGAAACGTCACCGAGCTCCCACTCACTTTCTTGTAGATGCAAGCTTCGTAGCAATTTGGAACAAATCCAAAGCTCTTGATCACTTGATCAAAACGAAGGTTCCAACTCCGAGATGCTTGCTTCAGCCCATAAATGGAACGCTGAAGTTTGCATACTTTACTAGCATCCTTAGGATCGACAAAACCTTCGGGTTGCATCATATACAACTCTTCATCAATGTTGCCATTGAGGAAAGCAGTCTTGACATCCATCTGCCATATTTCATAATCATGAAACGTAGCAATTGCTAATAAAATCCGAATGGACTTAAACATCGCTACGGGAGAGAAAGTCTCATCGTAGTCAACACCTTGAACTTGTCGAAAACCTTTTGCGACAAGTCGTGCTTTATAGACGGTAACATTACCATCCGCGTCCGTTTTCTTCTTGAAAATCCATTTGCACTCAACGGACTTTCGGCCGCTAGGAGGATCCACCAAAGTCCATACTTGGTTTTCGCTCATGGATCCCAATTCGGATTTCATGGCTTCCAGCCATTTCTCAGAGTCTGGGCTCATCATCGCTTCCTCATAGTTCGTAGGTTCACTGTCTTCTACCAACAAGACAGTCAAGACAGGGTTGCCGTACCACTCAGGAGGGGCACGCGACCTTGTCGACCTGCGACGTTCAGTAGCAGCATCGTCCGAAGCTTCATGATCCTTGTCATTAGCTTCCTCTATTGTTGGTGCAGGCGGCACTGGAACAATTTCAGGTGCTGCGCTACTCTCCAATTCAAGAGAAGGTTCAATAACCTCGTCAAGCTCTACTTTCCTCCCACTCACTTCTTTCGAGAGAAACTCCTTCTCAAGAAAGGAACCATTCTTTGCGACAAACACTTTGCCTTCGGTTCTGTGATAGAAGGTATACCCAATAGTTTCCTTAGGGTATCCTATGAAGACACATTTCTCCGCTTTGGGTTCGAGCTTGTCCGGCATCAACTTATTGACGTAAGCTTCGCATCCCCAAACTTTAAGAAACGACAACTTAGGTTTAGCACCAAACCACAGTTCATACGGTGTCGTCTCAACGGATTTAGATGGAGCCCTATTTAAAGTGAATGCAGCGGTTTCTAATGCATAACCCCAAAATGATAACGGCAAATCAGTAAGAGACATCATCGATCGGACCATATCTAATAGGGTTCGATTCCGGCGTTCAGACACACCATTGCGCTGTGGTGTTCCGGGTGGCGTGAGTTATGAAACGATTCCACTTGCTTTAAGATGCGTGAGAAAATCATAACTCAAATATTCGCCCCCACGATCGGATCGTAGAAACTTAATCTTTCTGTTACGATGGTTCTCCACTTCATTCTGAAATTCTTTGAACTTTTCAAACGTTTCAGATTTATGTTTCATTAAATAGATATACCCATATCTACTTAAGTCATCGGTAAAAGTGAGAAAATAACGATATCCACCGCGCGTCGAAACACTCATCGGTCCGCATACATCGGTATGTATGATTTCCAACAAGTCCGTTGCTCGCTCCATCATACCGGAGAACGGGGTTTTGATCATCTTGCCCATGAGGCATGGTTCGCATGTGTCAAATGATTCAAAATCAAGAGACTCCAAAAGTCCATCAGAATGGAGTTTCTTCATGCGCTTTACACCAATATGACCTAGACGACAGTGCCACAAATAAGTAGTATTATCACTATCTACTTTGCATCTCTTAGCCTCAATGTTATGGATGTGTGTTTCATCCCTTTCGAGATTTAGAAGAAATAAACCATTCACAAGAGGTGCATGACCATAAAAGATGTTACTCATATAAATAGAACAACCATTATTCTCCGATTTAAATGAATAATCGTCTTGCAATAAACACGATCCGGAAATAATGTTCATGCTCAACGCAGGCACATAATAACATTTATTAAGGTTTAAAACTAATCCCGAAGGTAAAACTAAGGAGAGCGTGCCAACGGCCATCACATCAACTCTTGATCAGTTGCCAACGCGCATCGTCACCTCATCCCTCGCAAGCCGCCGTCTATTCCGTAGCTCCTGTTTCGAGTTACAAATATTAGCAACTGAACCGGTATCAAATACCCAGGCACTACAACGAGGGCTAGTAAGGAAAACATCAATAACATGTCTATCAAATATACCTTTGATGGTGCCAGCCTTCTTGTCCGCTAAGTACTTCGGACAGTTGCGCTTCCAGTGACCCTTGTCCTTGCAATAGAAGCACTCAGTGTCCGGCTTGGGACCAGACCTGAGCTTCTTCTCAGCAGGGGCATTGCGCTTGCCGCCGCCCTTCTTGAAGGGCTTCTTTGCTCCCTTACCTTTCTTAAAGGAGGGCTTGTTGACCATCAACACATGATTATCCTTCTTGATGTCCACTTCCGCAGCCTTCAACTTTGCGAAGAGCTCGGTGATCGTATCAGTGGAACCAATCTGATTATGAGTCACTACAAAACTTTTGTAGCTGGGAGGGAGTGATTGCAGAACCCTGTCAATCTTGAGCTCCTCTAGAATCGTGCATTCCAGTTGCTCAAGGCGTTGAGTGTAGCCCGACATCTTTATGGCGTGCTCACTAACGGAACTCCCTTCCTCCATCTTGCAGTTAAAGAACTTCTCAGAGATCTCATATCTCTCAGAACGGGCTTGAGTCTGAAACATGGTTTTCAGCTCCTCGAGAATCTCAAAGGGCCCGGGATAGGTTTCAAAACGATTTTGAAGCTCCGGTTCCATAGCAAACAACATGGTGCTCTTAATCACACCATAATCATCTTTGCGCGACTGATAGACAGCTTTCTCATCAGCCGGCGCAGTTGCAGCAGGGGGGTTACCTAACGCTTTCTCAAGGACATAGTCCTTTTGTCCGCCAGACAGAATGATTCTTAGATTGCGGAACCAGTTGGTGAAGTTAGACCCATTGTTTCTAAGCTTTTCTTTCTCAGCAAAAACGTTGAAGTTGGACTTGGCCATTGGATCTACAGTATTTGCAAGTACAATTTAGACTATGTTCATGATAAATAGTTCAACTTAATCAAATTACTAGATGAACTCCCACTAAATTCAACATCCCTCAAGTTGTTTAGTGAACACGATCCAAATTCACCACACCTAATCCGATCATCACGAGAAGAGATGTGGTTTCAATGGTGGACAACGAAGTGTCGATCATATCATTCATATGACTCATGCTTAACCTTTCGGTTCTTGTGTTCCGAGGCCATGTCTGTACATGCTAGGCTCGTCAAGTTAGACCCAAGTATTTCCGCGTGTGCAAAAACTGGCTTGCACCCGTTGTATGTGAGCGTAGAGTCTATAGCACCCGATCATCACGTGATGCTTGGACACGACGAACTTTCGCAACGGTGCATACTTGGGGAGAACACAGTTTTTATCTTGATCTTTAAGTGAGGAATCATCTTATAATGCTACCGTCGCGATCTAAGCATGATAAGATACATAAAAGGATAAACATCACATGCATATAACTTTATGTGACATGGTATAGCCAATCTTCGCGCAATGATCTCCATCTTGTGCGTTCCGGCATGATCTCCATCACTCCACCATGATTGCCTCCACCACGAATAGCAACTACAACTATTGCTAACTACTTAGCGATAAAGTAAAGCTATTACATGGCGTATAAGAAGTTGACTCGCATGTCATACACAATTATAAAGACAACCATATGGCTCCTGCCGGTTGTGTACTCATCGACATGCAAGTCGTGAAACATTACAAAACATGATCATCGCATACAATATACACATCACATCTTGGGCCATACCATATCACAGAAAACACTTCCTGCAAAAACAAGTTAGACGCCTCTACTTTGTTGTTGCATGTTTTACGTGGCTTTATGGGAGTAGATGCTAAGAACGGTTCTTACCTACGGAAAGCCACAACGGTGATATTATGGTTGCCAAACTCCGGTGTTAATCCCATGACAACTATAGTGAGAGAAACTGACATCCACCAGCCGCATGTGTGGAACAAGCCACACGTCAAGTGCGGAGCCGGTCTCGCGAACGACGTCGCGTAAGGTTGGCCTGGACCGCTTCAATCTCACTATCCCGCGTCATAAGAAGAACACAAACAAGAGGCTTGCAACAGAAAACATCAACGCCCGCAACAACCATGTTGCGTTCTACTCGTGAAACACATCTACGCATAGATCTAGCTCTGATACCACTGAAGGGTTTCGCGGCATAGTAAATCAAAATTTTCTACGGAGCGAACAGAGGGAAAGCCAAGATCTAATCTAGGAGATGCAAACAATGAGAGAGATTGGATTAGTTCTTCATACCCTTGAAGATTCGCACAGCGGAACGTTCGTCGGAACGTGGGTGATGTAGTCGTACTCGCTTCTCCTCCTCGCGATCCGATCTGATCTAGCACCACAAGTGGCGGTGCCTCCGTGAGATGCACACGTGCAGCACCTCGACGTCTCCTCCTTCCTCGGACCAGCGAGTATGATGGAGAGATAGATTGGATCTACAACACGACGGCGTGGTGTATATGGTGGAGAATTTCTGCTGCAGGGCTTCGCCTACAAACAGTCGGGAGGGAGAGAGGAAGGTAGCAAGGCTGCTAGGGCTTGGAGGAAGGTGTGTGGGGGGGGAGGGGGCGCACCACCCCTCTATATATAGAGGGGGGCGGCCAGCCCTTGCCCCTCCTCCAAGCCTATCTCTAGTTTAAACAATTTAAACTCTCCCTTATCTAGAAATCCTATCTCTAGTTTAAACGATTTAAACTCTCCCTTATCTAGAAATTCTATCCCGAGATTTAAACGAGTCAAATCTCTCTAGAATCGGCTGGGCCCTATGGGGCCTTGTGCCCCTGGCCCAATGCGGCTAGGACACTCCCTCATAGGCCCATGCCCCCTCCCGGAAGGTGGGGCCACGTTGGTCCCCTTCCGGAAGGTTCTAGAAGCTTCCGGTACAATACCGATTAACCCGGAACAATTCCGAACTCCAAAAACTGCACTGCCTTATATGAATCTTATTCTCCGGACCATTCCGGAACCTCTCGTGATATCCCGGATCCCATCCGAGACTCCGAACAAAAATTCATAAACCAATTATCCAATCTATCCTAGCGTCGAGACACGTTAAGTGTGTGACCCTGCGGGTTCGAGAATATGCAGACATGATCTTCTATCAATAATCAACAGCGGGGTCTGGGCACCCATATTGACTCCCACACATTCATCGATGATCATATCGGATGAAACACGATGCCAGGATTCAATCAATCCCATATATATATATATTCCCTTCGTCTCGCGATATTTTACTTGCCCGAGATTCGATCGTCGGTACCGTCATACCTAGTTCAATCTCGTTCACAGCAAGTACTTTACTCGTTCCGTAATCCGATATCACTTTGTGATTAACTCCTTAACCACATGCTTGCAAGCGGTGTTGATATCGATTACCGAGTGGGCCCGAAGTATATCTCTCCGACTTGGGAGGGACAAATTCCATCTCGATACATACAACCCAACAGATACTTTCCGATCACCTGAGAGACACCTTTATGATCACCCTCTCATAGGATGACGTTTGATGACCTCAAAGCTTTCTTCCGATACCAGGGAGTTGCATTATCTCATGGTCTAAGGAATACAATATTTGACATAGGAAAAGCTTCGCAAAGACGAACACGATGACACGATCTAATTGCTCTGCTTTGTTTGGGTCTATCCACCATATCATTCTCCCAATGATATGATCTCATTATCAATTGACAACTCATGTCTATGGTTAGGAAACCTTAACCATCATTGATCAATGAGCTAGTCCATAGAGGCGTACTAGGGACACGGTGTTGTTCACAAACCACACAAGTATTAAAGTTTCCGCTTAATACAATTCTAGCATGGAATATAAACTTTATCATGAACCAGAATTATAATAATAACATCTTTATTATTTCCTCTAGGGCATAATTCCAACAACTTCATCATCAACACTGAACTTACTCTTGGCCGGCTCCAAGTCTTCCAAGCGCTCCAAATATGCATCCCACTTTGGTTCCTTTTTTAGATCCTCCCAAAAATGCTCAAACATAAATTCTTCCTTGTGATCTGCCTCATAAGTTTGCTTTGCCCTCTTCTTTAAATCCACATCAGATTCACCATTGGCATACAAAGCATTAGCTTCCTTCCAACTCGCACAAAACCATGCAACCTTTTTATTAATTTTCGCAAAGCGATCCTTCACTTGCTTGTCATGTCTTACCCTGTTTTTTGGGTAGTACTGTTGTGGTTGTGGACTAGCTACCCCATCATGGTCAGCTCTATTTCCGGATGCACTTGTGGAGCATCATACCGTGGCCATGTCAGATCATGGACCAATTTTATAACGGCTCCATGGGCAGCATGTGGACAGAATGAGTCATCCAAGACAATTCCGATACGAGATCAGGAATCCCACGAAGAACTAGGGAATGTCGTTGACACTGGCTGGAAGAGCGGTTCGGCTGTGTCTGTGGCTGATGTGGGGAAGAAATTGGAGTCTTTGTCCAAGGAACTGAGCACGTGGAGCTACAGTTTGTTTGGTTGGGTTCAAACAGAGATTAAAAATCTGAAGAAGTGGCTCTGATGTTGGTTCTCATCCCGGCGTATTTTATCGGGAGAGGGAAGTGCAGAGGCAATTAATAAGACTGTGTTGGTTCTCGTCCTAAGATACAAAATGCAAAAAATTTGTCCTAGTTCAGGCCTATAAGTTTGTGTAATGTACTATATAAAATTGCATCCAAGGTGATTTCCAACCGCCTAAAAAGCATTCTTCCAGAGATAACTTCAGAAGAGCAATCTTCCTTTGTCCGAGGGAGGCTGATTACTGATAATATTAATCCTATGCATTGTTTGGTTTCAAACCATCTAAACCGTGACACCAGACTGCACCGCACCGTACGTCCGGTTTTGCTCAGTTTTCCCAGTTTATAGATTCAACCCGTAGATCGATAGAGGTTATTTGGGTTGAGACGGCTCGAAGCCGTGAAAACCGTTCGAACCCGTAGTAATCACATCCAATCAAAATAATCATCAAGCGGCGAGGACTGGATGGAGGCGGAAGGCACCTTGGATGACGCGTGGTTGAGACGAAGACATAAGCTCGTTTCTGTAGGTAGGAAGACCACGCAGAACGGTTATCCCTGTCGCGATTCGATCTCAACTTAGTGGCGCCGGCGGGACGCCGGTGGCGAGCTTCGGCGATGGGATCGCGTGCTGCTAACGGTGGCCTGGAACTACTTCACCTACATCGAGCTCACATGGCCGCCTCCGGCCGGCAGCAACTCCTCGTTAGATCCATGGCGTGGCTATGTGCAGGACAGTGGTGGCGTCGTCATCACGCCTTCCCCGGTTAATTCCTCACCTCGCGGCCTCGCCATGCAGGCAGCCAGTAGCTTGGCGCTGTCGATTATTTGCCCGATCATGTCCCTAGTTCATTGATCTACGGTGCCAAACTGTATTAACTGAGAAACCGGCCCAACCCAAACTGTGTATATAGATGAAACAAACTGGCCAAAACCAACCCAACCTAGTTAAACTAAAGAATATTTCAACGGGTTGATAAACCGGCCAAAACCCGCTTAACCCGTCTATGCACAGGCTTAGATAATATCATAGCTGCATATGAGTGCTTGCATTTTATGAAAAGAAACAAGGCTAAAAGGAATATATCATGTGCACTAAAGCTGCACATGATGAAGGCTTATAATCACGTTGAATGGAGTTATCTGGAAGCAATCATATCGAAATTGGGCTTCCGGCAGGAGTGGATTACAATTGTGATGGGTATGATTTCCTCAGTTTCTTTTTCTATTCTTTTTTATGGAGAGAAATTGGAGGAGTTTAAACCTGCTCGAGGGATCCGTCAAGGAGACCCCATATCACCTTACTTGTGTTTGTTAGCAACAGAGGGCCTTTCGTGCCTCTTAAATTATCGAAGTCGGTCATCAACCTTTAGTGGCATTAAGGTGGCTTCATCGTCTCCATCGGTGAACCACTTATTGTTTGCAGATAACAACGTGCTATTTTCCAAAGCTACAAGTGAGGGTGACATGGAAGTTTCCAATTCCCTGGAAGTTTATTGTCAAGCATCAGGCCAGCGGATCAATCATAATAAATCCTCAATATACTTTAGCAAAGGTTGTTCACAGGTGATTAGAGATGACATAAAAGACAAGCTGAAAGTTACAAATGAAACACTTTCCGACAAGTATATTGATATGCCATCTGATGTTGGTAGTTCGAAGAATGATGCCTTTAAGTACTTGAAGGATCGTGTTTGGCAAAAAGTTCAAGGCTGGATTGAAAAGGTTTTGTCTGTAGGAGGCAAGGAAGTACTCAACAAATCTATTGCACAGTCAATACCAGTTTATTCAATGGCTTGTTTCAAACTCCCCCGAGGGCTATGTCACCATATTAGTTCTCTAATCTGCCAATTTTGGTGGGGAAGCAAGCAAGGGGAAATAAAGCCTAGCTGGGTTTCATGGGAAGAAATGACGAAGCCGAAGTCAATGGGTGGTCTCGGTTTTTGGGACATCGAACTCTTTAATTTGGCCTTGTTAGCACGTCAATGTTGGAGGTTACTGCAGGACCCCTCGATACTTAGTGCTCGTATTTTGAAGGCGGTCTATTTCCCTTCATCATCATTTTTGTCGGCTCAGCTTAGCTCACAACCATCACAAATATGGAGGTCACTTTTAGATGGGAGGGAGGTCCTTGTGCAAGGTATAGTGAAAAGGATTGGGGATGGTACAACTACAAACATCCGGATAGAGAATTGGTTGCCCCGAGACTTTATGCTTTAGCCACTAACATGTATATCGGATGATCCTCCACAGATGGTTTCAGAATTAATTAATGCATCTATGAGAACATGGAATTCAGAGAAGATTGATCAATGTTTTATGCCCTTGGATGCGCAGGTTATCAAAGGTATACCCAAATGCAACCGATCCCTACCAGAATTTTGGTCCTGGCATTACGAGAAGAGAGGAAGTTTTTCAATGAGATCAGCTTATATAATGTTGGTATCTACTAAACAGCGAATACAGTCTTGGTTGATTGGCACTTCAGGTGGCTCAAACACAGAAGCTGAATCCAAAAGTTGGACACAGATGTGGAAGGTGAAAGTCCCATCAAAGCTCAAATTATTCTTGTCGCGACTAGCAAAACAGTCTGTTCCGACAGTGGATCTCTTGCATCATCGGAACATGGCCATGAATTCGAGATGCACCCTTTACGGAGCTGCAGATTCATGGAAACATTCACTATTGGAATGCACGATGGATAAGAGTGTTTGGGCTCTAGGTGATGAGGAATTGGTGGAACATATATTTGCTTATTTAGAACCCTCTGATACGCCCAATTTGTATCACCATTCTATATCATAATTTACCTCTATTCATTGATATTTGTCTTATTATGAGGTATTACTTATGGATTTTCATCTGTTTATGCATGTTGGATGATTCATGGAGGATGGACTGCCGGAGTCTGGATTCTGATGGAAAAGAAGGCGTTTCGGTGCAATTTCGTGAAGATCGGAAAATACGAGAAAAATATGGAAACATATTATTTTACTAGAAGACGAAGGAATCCATAAGGAGGGACGAAGTGGGGCCTCAAGGGCCCACACCCCCTAGGCGTGGGCCCACCTGACCCCGTGCCTAGGGCAGGTGTGGCCCACCTACCCGGCCTCCGACTCCGCCCCTTCGCAAATATCTTCCCTTCAAAACCCTAAGGCTCGGGGAGCAACCACAGATAGATTTCCGCCGCCTCTGGGGGCGGAAAATACTGAGAGAGAAAGATCTCTCCGGCAGACAGATTTCTGCCGGGGGAATTCCTTCCCAGAGAGGGGAGACCGTCGCCATCAACACCATCATCAAGCTAGGCTTCATTGGGATCATCATCATCATCCACACCGTCATCTCCACCAGCACCATCATCACCACTCCGTCCCACTGTAACAATTGTGTTGGATCTTGCATTAGTTCATAGGGGAAACTTTCCTGGTGTTGATGTAGTTGATGCTTGTGAGTGGAACCATTGGATTATTGTTTATGTTCAGATTGTTATCCATTACCATATCATCTTTGATCTTGATCCATATGATATCTTGTGATTAGTTTGTTTAGTTCTCGAGGACATGGGAGAAGTCATGTTGTTAGTAGTGAATCTATGATGAGTTATTGTTCAATGGTTTAGTATTTAAGTTGTGGTGCTATTCTTCTAGTGGTGTCATGTGAACGTCGACTACATGATACTTCACCATTTATGGGCCTAGGGGGATGCATTATGTATTTGGCTACTAATTGTGGGGTTGCCGGAGTGACAGAAACCTGAAGCCCCGTTAGGACACCTCTGCACAAGGGAGCGTAGGATCTCAGAGTTTAAGGTTGTGGTTAGATTTATATCTTAATTACTTTTCTGTAGTTACAGATGTTGCAGGGGGTTTAATCACAAGTATGTATTAGTCCTAGGAAGGGCGGTATGTTAGCACAGGTTCACCCACACAACACTTACAAACACCAGAGAAGAGTACTCAGCTATTTGAAGCGAAAGCACTTGAAAGAATTCCTATGTGTCCTCGAGAACGTTTGGTCCTTATAAGTATTTCCACCGGTGAAAGGGCATGTATGCCCCCATGTGTGGTTTTGGTAATTAATGACAATCTCTATGGACTAATGTGTAAATTGAGTTTCACTTGTAGGTTTGTCCATTGGCATCGCTTGGGCCATGTATTGGTCTCAAGGTTGGAAGATGAAGAAATGTCCAAGGGCTTTGTGCCCATTGGAATCATGAAGAAAGAAGGAGCTTGAAGGTCGATCAAGGCATGTGCAAAGAGTTGCATCAAGATGGATCAACCTCAAGTAAGGATGAAGAAGGACTAGCTCAAGATGCGCCATCTCTATAAGATCTCATGCTTGAAGCTTGCCATCCTCGTGCTCATGGAATGATGAAGACAAGTTCAAAGAAGAGGTTTCCCCATGGATTATGGAGGAGCATTTTGCAAGTCTTCATCAAGCAAGAGCGAGCAAGAGCAAACAAGAAAGGTGTTCCCACTATAGAAGAACAAGACTGTCTACTTCAAGTTCAAGTGGGACGCTCAAGGCAAAGGTATGTTGATAGGGCTTCTCTTTTGCCGGTCTCGTGTTGTTAGTTGGGAGACCGGGTTTAGGATAGATAGCCGTACTATCAAGAGGGGCTCTCAAGCGGGTGTCTCGTGTGCATCGTTCGGAGAGAGCTCAAACCTTTGCATTCATAGCATCATCTTTCTTGGTTGTTATTTGGTTCTTGTCCATGAGAGTATCTAGAGCTTGTGGTCATCATCATAACAAGCTCTAGTTCATCATCTAAGGATTTCACTTGCATATCTTATTGCGGTATTTGATCTTGCGAGTTTTCCGGCTCCACACCTTGGGGGATACTTCACATATATATTTATGATATTTTCTCCCAAGGTGATACCCAATATTTTTCCTTTTTGTTGGATTCTATTCGTCGTTATCTTTCCAACAAAATTGGTTTCATCCCATTTGGAGTTCGGATGCAAAAGTTGTTGCGTTTCTGGTTTTCTGGTTTCTGGAATTTCTCTGACCGGAAGTTCCGGCTTCCCACCGGAAGTTCCGCTAGGGCATCTTTGCCGCCGAAAGTTCCGGTGGAAGTTCCGGGTCTTGTTACGCTCACGTTCAGAAACCTTCTGTATTGAATATGTCTATTTGCCGGAACTTTGTCGGAACTTGCTCGGAAGTTCACCGGAACTTCCGGTCTGTTTTGACCGGAACTTCCGGTTGCGCTTCTGGAGCGGGCGTCAACGGGTCTGATGACCGTTGGAGCTAGGCTGGGCGGAACTTCCGCCCCAGAGCCGGAAGTTCCGGCCATGATTCGTTTTTTCAGTTTCTCGCCCCGCAGTTTTCGTCCGTTGGCTGGGTGCCACCGGAAATTCCGGCCTCCCACCGGAAGTTCCGGCCAGGTGTCGCGAATGCCCATAACGGGCAGATCTGGGAGCCCTTTAAAAGGGGCTCCTCTTCCCCTTCATGTGCACTAGCTTTTCTTCTTGGTTCTTGGCTTTCTCTCTCTCCTCCATTGTCAACCTTGAAGAAGCTTTCCCTCTCCCTTCCCCCTCCTATGATTCTTGCATCTTTTTGAGGGATTTGAGAGAGGAGATCTAGATCTACAATCAAATCCCTTCTTTGTGAAGGAATCATTGGGATCTAGATCTTGGAGAGTTTTGTGTTCTCCTCTTGTGTTCTTCCTCCCTTATTCCCCCAATAGCTTTTGTAGCTTTGTTGAAATTTGGGAGAGAAGGACTTGCCCTTGCATTTGGTGCATAGGTTTGAGTTCTACTCTTGTGTTCTTCCTCCCTTATTCCCCCAATAGCTTTTGTAGCTTTGTTGGAATTTGGGGGAGAAGGACTTGCCCTTGCATTTGGTGCATAGGTTTGAGTTCTCCTCGGAGATTCGGCGAGTTCAAGCTTGTGAGCTTGCTTCTCTTGGGTTCCTTGGAACCCTAGACGGTTGTGTGGTTAGATTGTTGACCTTTTGTGGTCTTGTTGACCTTTTGTGGTCTTGTAGCCTTTTGTGGCATTGTTGGCCTTTTGTGGCATTGTTGGCCTTTTGTGGCTTTGTTGTTGGGAGCCTCTAATTGAGTTGTGGAGTTAGCCCCAATCTTGTACGGGTTCGGTGACCGCCCTCAAGCGTCCCATAGTGGAGCAAGTGCCCACCTTTTGTGGTGCGCACTTGGGAGAATAGGGTGAGCCTTTTGTGGCGTCGGTGAGTTGCGTGCTTCCGCATCCGGGGTGAGGCCTTGTGTGGCGTTGGGTGAGCATCGAGCCACCACACCTCGAGGTGAGCCATTTGTGGCGTTCGGAGAGCATTGCGCCATCGCACCTCTCCAACGGAGACGTAGCTTCTTTGGAAGTGAACTTCGGGAAACAAATCTTCGTCTCCGCGTCCTTCGGTTATCTCTCAACCGAACCCTTTACTTATGCACTTTACATTGTGATAGCCATCGTGCTTGAAGTATTTATATCTTGCTATCACCTTGTTGCTTGTATTGCTTAGCATAGGTTGTTGGTGCACCTATGTGAACTTAGTGGCTAGGTTTTGTGCTCAATAAATTAAACGTTAGTTTTATTCCGCATTTACTTGAGCCTAAACCGTAATATTTTTAAAAGCCTATTCACCCCCCTCTAGGCGACTTCCTTTGTACTTTCAACCGGCTTGTCCTTTGTTAAGAAAGGATTGGGCCACTTGCTCCGTTTTTTCGTTACTTCTGTTACTTGCTCTTTGTTTTGTTGCCTTGTTAGAAAAGCACTAAAAATCTGTTTGCTAAGTATTCACAGGGATTTCCTGCTCCATACCACTGTTTAGCACCTTCTGCTCCTCGTTTGGATCGACACTCCTATTTATCGAAAGTACTACGATACACCCCCTATACTTGTGGGTCATCAAGACTATTTTCTGGCGCCGTTGCCAGGGAGGGAAGCGCTATTGGAGAGTGGAACTGGTAAGGGAAACTTTCACTATGAGTATTGCTTTTGTCACTGCTTTTTACTTTGCTTCCAATATGGACAACCCACTTGGTTTTCTGTTTGGGAAAACTACTACCACTGCTAGGGTAGTAGATGAACCACCTCCTGTTGAGATAGATCCTTTTAAGATACCTACAAGTATTATTAATCGTGTTGTGGATAACTATTATTTTGGGGATGGAACTGTCCATCCTGGTGATCACTTGCTTTTTATCCATGAATTATGCAGGTTGTTTAAGTGTGCAGGTATCACAACTGAACAGGTGAAGAAGAAGTTACTCTCCATATCCTTGAAAGGGAGAGCTGAAGAATGGTATAAGCTGCTGAAGAATGGACAATCCATGGAATGGGAGGAGATATCATCTCTCTTTTACTCTAAATTTTATCCTCCCAGTGAGATTCATAAGGATAGAAATCTTATATATAACTTTTGGCCTCTTGATGGAGAGAGTACAACTCAAGCTTGGGGGATATTGAAGTTACTAATGCTTAAATGTCTTATTCATGAACTCACTAACAATATTATTCTGAACCTGGGTAAGCTGTGTTACCTCGTACCCATCAACCGTCCTCCTCCCCCCACGTCTCTAAACACACACTGTGAGGACCCCTCCATGGCGTACTCGTCGGCAATACCACGACACCCAACAAACAATGAGGTTGTTAATCTCACTGGTTGCTGTAACAAAGGATTAAACGTATGGTGTGGAAGGCAATGGTTTGCAGCAAGTAAACAAGTAGCAGTGGAAGATGTATCAATGGTAAAGACTGGACCGGGGTCCATAGTTCACTAGAGGTGCTCTCCTTAGATAAACAACATGGCATGAAGGGTAAACAAATTACATCAGGGCAATTGACAGGAACTGAGCAAGGCATAACAATGCAATTACTAGTCAGAAAGATCCTATGAGATTCGATTGGGCAATACACAATATACATAGACCGCCATCCAACTGCATCTATGACTAGAAGTCCACCTTCAGATTATCATCCGAACCCCCTCCAGTATTAAGGTGCAAGCAACAGACAACTACTTTAAGCAAAGTGTGTAAGGTAAAAATTCAACATGTTCCATGAACAAGTGACCGTTGTTTTCTCCCTAGTGGCAACAACACATCTACAACCGAAGAGATTTCTGTCACTTCCCTTGGAAACTAGAGGCATGAACCCACTATCGAGCATAAATACCCCTCTTGGAGTCACTAGCAACTACTTGTCCAAGATAGCTACTAACAACGGAGAGCATGCAAGATCACAAACAACACATACATGATAGAATCATAAAGACAAAACCATTAATCAAACCAACATAATAATCTCAATATCCATCGGATCCCTGCAAACACAACATTCATGATTACAAATAGATAAGATCTTGATCATGAACGGAGCTCACAAGATCTATATATGAAAGCACAAAGGAGGAGATACAACCATCTAGCTACTACATGGACCCATAGTCCAAGGTGGAACTACTCACGCATCATACCGGAGAGAAGGCCTCCAGGATGATCTCCCCTTCGGTAGGGTGCCGTGAAGAACTTCAGATCCCCTCGATCTAGGGACGATGGTGGCGACGGCTATAGATGGTTTTGTGAAGATTTGATCCGGTCCTCAGGGTTTCTGCATCGGGGCCTTCTTATAGGTGAAGGGGGACGCCGAGGTGGCGGCCAGGGTAGCCAAACCCTAGCCAGGCGCGGGCCCACCTATGGCCGCGCCTGGGGGGGGGGGGGTGGCCCCTCTGGCTCGCCCCTCCGGCTCCCCTCTGGACTTCTTGTTCCCCATGGAAAGTAATTTACTTTGTCGTTTATCCCGTCCAATTCCGAGAATATTTCTTTACTAAATTTTCTGAAACCAAAAACAGTAGAAAACAGACATCTGACAATGTTGCAACTTGTTAGTAGGTTAGTACCAGAAAACATGTAAAAAGCACCTCAAAGTGTGCACAAGTAAAGCAAAGTAGATACTAAACAAGCATGGAGCATCAAAAATTATAGATGCGTTTCCAACGTATCACTTTCTTGAACACTTGTGGAACTATTATTGATGGTAAGAAGGAAAAAGTTTTAACTATGTTTGATGGAGATTCTTATGAGTTTAACTTTTCCAAATTTTCTAAAGCTCCTTGTGAAAATAGCTTGCCTAATAAAGATTTCAGGATGGAACAACTTGCTTCTATTGATCCGGTCTATGACCTTGGACCTCTTTTTGATGACTGTAAGTATGCTTATTCTGATGATAAAGTTGTTTCAAGTGACAGTTATATTGTCAACTTTATTCAAGGTGCTACTGAAAGTTATTTTGAGAGAGGGAAACATGGTTTTATGCATCTCAATGATGTTAAGTTTCCTTGTTTTATGTTGAAGGCTTTAAAGTTGCATCTGTTTTGTCTTCCTATGCTTGTGGCCTTTTGTTTCAACAATTCGTTTTCTCATGATACCCCCATGCATAGGAAGTGGGTTAGACTCAAGTGTGTTGGTTATTTGCTTTTTGATGCTCTCTTTCATTTCAGATATATATCTCCTTTGTGAGCATCTTTGGAAGTTTCAAGCCTAACTTAAAGTCATTAAAGAAAATTACTTGTTGGGAGATAACCCAAGAGTTTGGTCGAGTCTTGGAAGTTATTACCTCTGTAATAACCGCTCCTTATCCTTTTTGTTTTGGTTTTTGTGTCAAGTTCAACTATTTTTGTGAAGTAGAGGAGTTGTGAAAAGTGGCTGTCCTGGGACAGATTTTTGTGCTGCATTGTAAAAATTCGTGAGGAAACTCAGTACGTCGGATGGAGATGCATTTTTCTGAGCTTTTTCTCCAAGTTGTTACCCAACTTTCATTAGTTCTTCACTTTTTGATTTGAGAAACAGAAGGTCTTCGAAAAAATCAATCTTTACATGCTCGTCTGTTTTGACAGATTTCTGCCATCATTTGCATTTGCCTCTTACAGAAGCTTTTGTTTTGATGGGTTTTCAGTTGAAGTGTGTACCAAAGGTTTATTGTTTTTGCTTACACTAATGTTGTCATTGAGTTTGTGCAAAAGTTTTGTATGAAGGAAATTTGCAGGAGAAAGAGGGAAGGAATCTGTAGAGTTTGTCCTTGAATAGGTAAAAGTGGTGAAAATAGAAGGTTCGTGAAAACCCAATCTTTTTATATTTTTGATGTTTTTAATACATAAGGGAAGTTACGAGACGAAACTGAAGAGGAAACGGAGCCCGGGGTGGACAAACCCACCCCAGGCGCGGGCCCAGCCTGGCCGCGCCTGAGGGGAGTGTTCCACCCCCTAACTCCGTCTCCACCTTGTTTCCGTGTCAAAACCTTCCTTATGCATTGAAACTTCGTAATATATAACCCCCCGGATCCCCCGAGGTTCGTGCATCATGTTCTTATCTTGTTTTCGTTTCAATCTGTTCCTATCAGGAAACCTTCTCAAGTTTAGAGCACCATGGCCTCCGCCAATGACAAAGGCAAGGATCACGAGAAAGAAGAACCTCAAGTCTCCAAGGAAGAGGAGATTCCGGTAGGTTATGAAGGAGACATGGAGGAGGACAAGCAACCGGACACCCGCGCTACCGTCGCAAGCATTGGTTTGGTGGCACAACCTATCCAGCTTAGGAGGACATCACAGATGTCTACATGAGGGAGAACTCCACGTCATATCATCGCTCCGCGCACACTTCCTCCTAGTACCCCTTGTTCTAACCGTGCAGGGAAGAAACGCTCTAATTTGGAAGAATGGAGAAAGAATAACAAGGACTGGGATCCTCGGTCCGAGTTGATCATGGGCTGCATTGAGCATAATTTGGAGTTAATTCGTACTCTAACCTTCGATATGGAGGATTTGAAGAAACTTATTGAGGAGATTATCAAGAGAACACCACCACCACCGAAGGAGTAATTTGTCATTAGGTTTGGCATCCCCTTGGCTTGTTCCAAGCTTGGGGGAGTGTCGCGGTATCACCACCATTATCTTTTATCTTTTACCTTTTTAGTGGATTCATATCTATGGTAAAGAGGTTATCTTATAGTTTGGTTTGCATGTGGAAGTATGTCACATCCCAAGATTTTCCAAATCTTGTAATGTGAAAAGAAATGAATAAAATAAAACTTTGTTTGATTTTCAGGGCCAGAAGAAAACTTTCTGAATCCAATTGGAAATCTTCAAACCAATTTGGATCAAACAAAATCCTAAAGAGATTTAAAAAGATAAACATTTGATAAAGGAAAATAAAATATTTTGGAAATACTATTTTGGATCTTTTAAATAAAAGGATTTGGTTTTCAAAAGAAATAGAAGTTTTATAAATAAGGATTATTTTGTAGAGCCAAATTAAACCTTGGCCAAGCTTTTGAAATAAAACATTTTGATTTGATAAAAGTGGTAAAGGTTTATTTAAAATAAATTAATAAGGATTTAATATCCAAGTTTTATTAATAAAGGTTTTACTATTTCCAAAATATCAAAACTTATTTATTTATTTAAAAATAAGTTTTCCAAGTATTTTATATTCCCAAATAAAACCTACTGATTTGGTTTTGAAAATAATTAGATTTCAAAATGGAGTTTTAAAATAAACATCAAATTCTATTTTTATTTAATAACAATGGTCTATTTATTTAATTAATAATGGACCTAAAATAAAATTATTATTTGGGTTTTGGAATTTTGGTTTATGTTACTGAACAGAACCAGATTCATAGTTTCAAAGTTTGGTGATTGTTTGAATTGATTTGAGTGTGATTTGTTTGCTTGAAATTTAAAAACAGAAATTAGTTTTGGAAAAAGAAAAGGTTTCAGGAAAAAAAAATGGAATCTGGACTCAGCCCAACCGGCCAAGCCCACTAAGCCCAGCAAATAGCCCAGCTCCCCCTCCCCGAAGAAAAACGCTTCGCACTCGTTTCCTGACCCGTGCAGTGAATGACTGGTGGGCCCTCCCCTCACTCCTTTTCTCACTGACCAGCCGACCCCACTGCCGCGTCATCGTCTTCCTCACCCCGCGACCAGTTCCTCCCCCTCGTCGCCGTTGCTGCCTCTAATTACTCGCATCAATTCGAGTAAATGGCTGAATGAATTCTCCCAGTAACCTCACACATTTAATCGCCCACGCTCCCTCCTCCTTTCCCCTCAGAACTCATTCGACCAGAGCCACCAGGCTGCTCGGAATTTCTCTGACACCACCCTCTGCTCCGACGAGGTCCGGTGCCGATTCCGGCGACTCAACACCGCCCCGTGCCTCCCTGAGCACACTAGGAGACTCCCCACTCCCAGACGCTTCTTCCCGTATCACCCATACGACCGCGGGCGCCCCAGAGCAACGTCTGCAACAAGCTCTGAACGACGCCGCCGTCTGTCTTCTACTCCGGTGAGCCCCCCAGGTGAAATCCGACCGCCCCTCTTCTTCTCGTTCACGCACACAGCATCTCCTTGATCGTACGCGTCTAACCATGCTTATGGTTTGCCTTCTCGTGACCTGTAGCATCGTCCTCGACCTCGACCGCGTGCATCCGTCACCAGACCCAACTCTATGGCAATCTCTTTGTGTTGTGCTCCAAAGGAAAACCACCCAGGAAACTTAGAGATTGAACATGTTTCTCGTACAGTGGCTTCCGTGTACAGCCACATGCTAAATGGGCTCTGGCTTAGTCAACTACATAGTGGAAGTCCCATGCATTGGCATCTTCAGGTTAACTAGATTTGTGTAAGGGAGCAACCCTACATTTGTGCCTGGTAGACAAGCTAGCATTCTGTATTGGGAGGACTCCTATGGAAAGACTTTGTCACATTCTCAATCTGCCAGTACTCCATCTTGGTGAGTACTTATCCAGCGGCCACTGGTGGCATCAAGATGAGATTGTGTCATGTGGGTAAAGTGTACAACTTCTGCAGAAGATAATAAAATCTAAGTACTTAGCCGTGTCCCCGGTTATGGACAAATACTGAGCAACTAAGGCCTGAAGCTATGGAAGATCTCGACACTCTAATTTCTAAAAGAAAACTTTTAAAACTTGATGCACTTGGGGTTACCAAGAAGCTCAAGAGATTTTGACAAAACTTGATGCACTTGGGGTTACCAAGTAGCTCAAGGGATTTTTTTGACAAAGACTTGAACACTTGGGGTTACCAAGGAGTTCAAGGGATTTTGAAAAGGAGATTTGACAAAGGACCAAAACCATTTTGAAAAGATAGGATAAATTATTGCTTTATGCAAAAGAGCCTAAAACTCTACTTAGCCAAATATGCATGTATTGATAGGATCCACTTATATTCTACAAAGTAGTGAAGCTTGCCAATATAATTCAAATGTATTGACCCTTGTGGCTGTAACTTGTAATGTTGCAGGTTTGATTGATTTTAGTGAAGATTGATTGATTAGGATTACAAAGTCTACAACCAACATCTGCCTGTGGCACTTTGAAGATGAAGGACCCCATGACTATAGTTATTCTGCTGCAATGTAATGTAATAGCCAAATGAGCTATGTATGATGTAATAAAATTATGTTATTCCTGGTTACAAAGTTATATTATGACCTTTGTTTCTTGATATTACATCTTAACTATGGATGATATCTATTGATCCAGGGACTAGCATTGTAAACACAGGGGACCCCACCTTATATTGTTTAAAGGTTGGGACACTCCCTCTACAGATGGTATCAGAGCATTGTGTTGCCTGTAGGATTTGTAAACCTAGGATTGGACAAAAAACCCTTAGAAAAATAGGAGTTGTATTTGTTCCAAAAACTTATTTACCAAAAACACTTGTAAACTCTTTCCTCAACCATTTTGGTTTCAACTCTACATCTCTTCTATTTTTAACTTGATGGAAAACCTACCCCATGACCAAAGACTACACCATGTGCAAAGGAATTCTTCAACTCTAATGACTTCAACTTCTTCAACTCTAATGACTTCAACATCTTCAGCATGTTCACCAAGGACTTCCAACTTGGATATCACTAAGGACTACTAGTGAAAACCAAGAGACATTAGATTGCCTACCAAAGACATTAATATCAAGTTAGAGTATGGATCATATTGTCCTATGAGGTATGATTATACTAAGTTGTTATTTTCAAGAAAACTTGTTGTTTCCTTCAACTCATGAGTTAAGCTCATAAGTTGATTAAGTGATTGGTTGCTTGTTGAATGTTTGATGGTTTGATTGTTTGATTGAACTTGGTTGTTTTGGGGTTGTGTGTTAAAACTTCTTAAAAACCTATCCACCAAAACTTATCCCTATCAAACCAACAGATGCCTCCCCGTCGTGCCAACCCCAACCAAAACAACAACATCACCCCTGAGATGCAGCAGATGATGGCAGCTCAGACACAGTTGATGCAACAGATGACCACATTCATACAGAATTTGAATAACAACAACAACAATCAGAATAATCCTCCAGCACTTGACATGCTCACCAAGTTTCTGAAACTTAGGCCTGCAAGGTTCTTTGGAACAACTGATCCAATGGAAGCTAATGATTGGTTACGTTCAGTAAACAAAGACTTAGTGACTGTTGGTTGCACTGAAGAAGAAAAAGTAAGGTTTGCAGCATTTCTGCTTGAAGGACCAGCAGCAACATGGTGGGACAACTTTCAAATCACCACTCCCCTTGAAGATGTGACTTGGGCTATTTTTGAAGATGGATTCAGAACCACTCACATCTCACCTGGAGTAATGTACTTGAAGAAAAAGGAGTTTCACAATCTGAAACAACGTCACCTCAGTGTGGCTGAGTATATTGAAGAATTCAATAATCTGGCACGCTATGCACCGGATGAAGTTGATACAGATGCTAAGAGAAAGGATAAATTTCTTGAAGGACTTAAAGATGAGTTGAACCTGCAGCTAGCTGTTGCCTATGTCCCAACTTATCAATCACTCTGTGACAAAGCCACAATATTGGAAAACAAGATGAATCAAGTTGAGAACAGAGAGAGGAAACATAAACTCAAGAACTATTCAGGATCATCAAAGAAGAAGCATTCATACAAAAAGAACAATGAAGATTCTGAACCACATCAGTATCACCACAACAACAATGAAAGTGAGAATAATGGAAATGATACTGACAATGGAGATGACCTTGGTCAGAACCAACATGACACATACAGGAAAAAGGACATTAGCCAGCTGCAATGCTATAATTGTAAGGAACTTGGACACTATGCATCAGACTGTACAGAGAAGAAAAAGAAAAAGGATGCCAGAAGAGCCAATGGAAATGACTCCAATGTGACCCAGAAAGGACATGTGAACCAAATTGACATGAATGAGAACCTTGAAGAGATAGAAGAAGTGGATGTCAGGATTTAGAAAACTCAGAAGAGTCAAATAAGGATTCCTTGTCTGATTATTGAGTTGAACTTTTAGCCAAGAGAACCATCAATGTAACCCTATGAGACTTTATTTTAAGGGTGGTAGTACCCTAGTTATTTTAAGCCTACTTGTAACCCCAGCCTTCCCAAATCTCGGGACGAGATTTATTTTTAGGGTGGTAGCCTGTCACATCCCAAGATTTTCCAAATCTTGTAATGTGAAAAGAAATGAATAAAATAAAACTTTATTTGATTTTCAGGGCCAGAAGAAAACTTTCTGAATCCAATTGGAAATCTTCAAACCAATTTGGATCAAACAAAATCCTAAAGAGATTTAAAAAGATAAACATTTCATAAAGGAAAATAAAATATTTTGGAAATACTATTTTGGATCTTTTAAATAAAAGGATTTGGTTTTCAAAAGAAATAGAAGTTTTATAAATAAGGATTATTTTGTAGAGCCAAATTAAACCTTGGCCAAGCTTTTGAAATAAAACATTTTGATTTGATAAAAGTGGTAAAGGTTTATTTAAAATAAATTAATAAGGATTTAATATCCAAGTTTTATTAATAAAGGTTTTACTATTTCCAAAATATCAAAACTTATTTATTTATTTAAAAATAAGTTTTCCAAGTATTTTATATTCCCAAATAAAACCTACTGATTTGGTTTTGAAAATAATTAGATTTCAAAATGGAGTTTTAAAATAAACATCAAATTCTATTTTTATTTAATAACAATGGTCTATTTATTTAATTAATAATGGACCTAAAATAAAATTATTATTTGGGTTTTGGAATTTTGGTTTATGTTACTGAACAAAACCAAATTCATAGTTGCAAAGTTTGGTGATTGTTTGAATTGATTTGAGTGTGATTTGTTTGCTTGAAATTCAAAAACAGAAATTAGTTTTGGAAAAAGAAAAGGTTTCAGGAAAAAAAATGGAATCTGGACTCATCCCAACCGGCCAAGCCCACTAAGCCCAGCAAACAGCCCAGCTCCCCCTCCCCGAAGAAAAACGCTTCGCACTCGTTTCCTGACCCGTGCAGTGAATGACTGGTGGGCCCTCCCCTCACTCCTTTTCTCACTGACCAGCCGACCCCACTGCCGCGTCATCGTCTTCCTCACCCCGCGACCAGTTCCTCCCCCTCGTCGCCGTTGCTGCCTCTAATTACTCGCATCAATTCGAGTAAATGGCTGAATGAATTCTCCCAGTAACCTCACACATTTAATCGCCCACGCTCCCTCCTCCTTTCCCCTCATAACTCATTCGACCAGAGCCACCAGGCTGCTCGGAATTTCTCTGACACCACCCTCTGCTCCGACGAGGTCCGGTGCCGATTCCGGCGACTCAACACCGCCCCATGCCTCCCTGAGCACACTAGGAGACTCCCCACTCCCAGACGCTTCTTCCCGTACCACCCATACGACCGCGGGCGCCCTAGAGCAACGTCTGCAACAAGCTCTGAACGACGCCGCCGTCTGTCTTCTACTCCGGTGAGCCCCCCAGGTGAAATCTGACCGCCCCTCTTCTTCTCGTTCACGCACACAGCATCTCCTTGATCGTACGCGTCTAACCATGCTTTTGGTTTGCCTTCTCATGACCTGTAGCATCGTCCTCGACCTCGACCGCGTGCATCCGTCGCCAGACCCAACTCCGGTGAGGAATTCCGCCTGTCCTCGTGCGCCCCTTGACCCAAGAAGACCACGTTGAGCTTCCCCAGCCTGCTGCGATTCTAGTGAGCATCCTCCCCTCTCTTCTAGCGTCCTGTTTCACCAGCGCCGCCGCCGACTGACCTCGCCGCTGCCAGCAACCATCGCTGCGCTGCCAGAGTTTGGTCAATGCGTTAATAGCCGTATGATCTGGATCAAACAAACTAGATAGATCATTTAAACGCCGAAGGGGTACGCTTTCAGAACCGCACGATCTATTTAGATCCAACGCGCCACGTTGCCGATCCGGCCGAACCGGTATCATCCAACCAGAACGCGCCGCATGGCCAGGTTTCGTTTTAAAAACAGATTTGAATCTGTTATAGATTCAATTTTCAAACCTTTGTAACTTTTGATCCACACGTCCAAAAATTGCAAATTTGATATCGTTGGAATCAGTGGAGCAAGACCTAGCCAACTGTGGAATTTATTTAGCAAATAGTATCTGTTAGACTGTTTGTTTTTTCATAAACTTTTGATTGCTTGTTAAGACTAGAAAAATGATTCAAAAATATTTTTAGGGTTAAAACCTTTGCAAAATGGTTTGTTGTAAACTCACTGACCCTAGGAACCAACCCATAGTTTGGAAAATGAATTTGGTAGAGTCTAGTATGGATTAATTAGTTTAACCCATTTCTAGCCAAATAAAAAGAATGGTTTGGTTATAAAAATGTTTTTGGAGTAAAAACTTTGGGAAAATGTTTTGGACCAAACCTACTGACCCTAAACACCAAGTTTTGGGAAAAAACAACTTATTTGGTAAACCACTTAGAGTTGTTGCTTTTATAAAAATGTTTTCCACCACATAAAATAATGAAAGGATTTAAAAATGGTTTTGGACAAGACCCTTTTGCAAATGAGTTTTCCACTTTAAAAAATGACCACTTTGGACTTTACAAAGTTTAGAAGCCTAGTGGATACCATCTTTGCAAATAGAATGTAACTACCTCGGTGAACTACGCTCCTAGATACAAGCCTGGATGAGTGGTAGTGGTTGAAATAGTACGGTGGGGCCCCAAAAGCCACTCGCTGGTAGTCCTTTCAGACGTCCCAACCACTACCCTCTCAACGGGACCTGTACGGGCGGCGTAGTCGGCAGGCGAAGGGATCAACTACGTACACAAGTGGGTATGTACGCAAGCCACCATACAAGAGTACATCAGAGCCATACCATCTAGAAAGAACGGAAATATTCCAACGCCATACGGCAAGATTCAAATGACCTAGATAGATCTATATTTTAGGATACTTCCTCATACAACACACATCAGAGTATCATGCGGAAGCGGCAAACAAAATCCGAGTACGGATAAGAAGCAAATCGGCATAAGATGCCAGAGAAAATAAGCACATCCCAACTACAGGTCTCACGGATCCCCGATCCCGGAATCTCTACACCGAACGATCGTTGCCCACATCATCGGCTTCTTCCACCCAGTATCCGTCCTGAGAAGGTACCTGTTCATCTGAATCAAGAATTTATCGTGTGAGACCCTAAGGGTACTCAGCAAGTCTTAATGCCTCTAAAGGGGACACAACCTGGGGTGACGCAATTGCAGCAAAAGATAAACCCTAGCAATTCTACAGATAAACGCTAACCATCCGCCTAACCAATGATAGACGGATGTCCGTGAATTAAGTACAACAGTTATAATGGTAATCTCATCCGATCCATCCTCCTCCCTGCTTACCAACAAGGAAGCGGACGAACAACCCCCCATCCGTTGGCAATTTTATTAACCATTCCATGAGTGTTGCACTATTTACTAGTCAAGTTACTTAGTCAAATTAAGGCGGTACTTTAGTTATGCTTGTCTATGATCGAGAAACTGTGCTCCAAGTCGTCCATAACCGCGGACACGGCTTTCGGAAAGTTTTACCCGGCCGGGGTGCACCAATAGCAACACACACTCGATCAACCTCAGAAAAACCAAATCAAAACCCAACGAGGCCTTCACAACAAAGCAATCACAGGATTCAGAAATATTTCAGGGGGCCACCCCATTAAGCTACCCGCAACGAAGTAAGCTAGCTCCGAGACGGACTCAAGGTCTGGGTAGACGGCTGTGAACGACTGGGAACCCCAAACGGGGCTTGTCGACACCGCGGAATCGTGTCCCGATCCTAAACAGTACAGTGTGCAGTACCTCGCACAATCGTAAATAAAGCAGTAAAACATGGCATAAGTACAGGATAGTAATAAAGCCCCAAACTAGTTTGTGGCCCCAAGAAATAAGACGGAATCAAGCTCTGGCTCAGGGGGGTCCCATATACCTCCCGGATGTGGATAGCGCGATAAATCAAGGAACAGGAATCAAGTACTCGGGGTCTTACGGGAGACAAGTGAGCAGGAAAAACCAAATAGCAGATGTTGCTCACCGGTGCCACTTTCTTTAGTTATCCCAGAACTACTCAGGTTAAGTTGTTTAGGTACCTCATTATACATCAGACTCTCACATACCCTACACATGCTGTTCTACGACTCGCATGGCTCAAACAACTCCTATAGTAAATGGCTCATGGGATGGAGGAACAAGCTTGGTGGGGTTTGAAAAGTAAAGGATATGCATACTTGGGATTCAATTTAATGCAATCGCGACTCAATGATGCAAGAACAAGATAGAGGCAATAGGTATTGTATGTATGCAAGCATGTGGAAGTGCTTGCCTGGTATCTCAGTTGAAGCAAGGGACGGATCTGGGTAGTGCTCCTGGTTCTCTTGATACAACCCCTGCTCAGCGTCTATCCGAGAAAAACCAAACAAACAAGCCGACATGAATATAGAGCACAAGCATATGAATAAGAGGCGTCAAGCAAACAATCATGCCATGATGAATGATGCACAATTTACATGGCAAGTAAAGTAGCATGGCATGGGTGAGGTGTGGAGGACAAGAAAATAACATTAAATTGGGTTTTAGAATCACATTTGTTGCCATAACAATTGCTGTTCCTTATATTTTTATATGATGCATGCTGCAATTGAAGGCATGGATAGCATAAACAGACAGGTCTCGTCGAGCTGATCATTTTAGACATATCATTTGCTTAATTTGGAATTATAAAACAAAAGTTATTAATTATTGAAAATCCAGTGGCAATTGATGTAATTTAAATAAACTTGGAATTTTTAATTGTGCAAAAGGAAAAAAGGATGGCATATTTTAATTCCTCTCATTTTTCTGATATCCATACATATGTTATTTGTCAAATTTGGAATTAGTATGTAAAAGTTATTACAAATCTGAATTAGATTTGAATTTGAATTAATTAGAACAGATTTGAATTTAAAACAGAAACAGATTAATACTTTTTATACCTAGACAGACTCAGCCACAGACAATTACAGGTGGGGCCAGGCTGACTCAGCAGCACACGCGCGAGAACAACTTCTGTCACCGCGGCTGCTGCTTGCCCCAGAGACTGACGGGTGGGGTCAGCGGGCTAGCAGGCCCACGTGGCAGCGGCTGGGTGGACTGGAGCCACGCGGCTGAGCCAGGGACCGCGGGTTGAGGTGTTGGGAAGAGGAGGGGCTAAAGTAGAAAAGCGTCCTGGGCTGTTGAACTGAAGACTGTCGAACTGAATCTGACAGCGCGAAAAACTGCTAGATGGCCTGATCTTTCGACGACGATGGCGAGCTACACACTGGGTATTTCGCCATGACGCAAAAGAGAGAGTTGTAGAGGGATGTACCGGCTACAGGTTCCGTCTAGGGCGCATCTACGGGGGAGGTCTGTGCTGGCCGGAAAACGACGAGGAACAGAGGCGGTACAGTGGTCTGCAGGCACGTTGCTGCGCACGGCGGCGGTGACTGCGACGGCGCGCGCACGCACGCAGGGTGCTCGACGATGGCCGGCGGTGCTACGGTGAACTAGGGGGTCGGGGATCATGTCAGGGGGGACGAGTGGCTTACCAGGGGCTCGCTGGTGGCCTGGCTCGGGCAGGGAGGCCGGTGATCGTCGAGGGGGCTGGCGGCGGGGGCGTCCTGGTACTCGCGGGCACGGCGGCGGCGGGGCTCCTCCGGCGAGGTACAGCGGTTCCCGGCGTGTCACGGCGAAGCGGTGGAAGAAGGGGGAGCGTCCTGGTACTGCTGGCGCGCCTCGGGAAGCTCTGGAGCGAAGGGGGTGCTGGGGGCGCCGTCGCTAGGGTTTAGCGGTCGTGGGCGCTCTGGCTTGCGGGGAGACGAAGGAGGGAGGAAGAGGGGATCTGGGGAGGCTGGGGGCGAAGAGTTTCGGATAAGAACGAGAGAGGGGAGAGGAGGTGGCGTGGGGGAGGGGGTACGGCTGTGCTGCTGCTGCTTTAGCCGGCCACGCGAGGGAGCAAAGGGGCAGGGCACGTGAGCGAGAGAGAGAAGAGAAACAGGGTCAGGGAGGCTGCAGGTGGGGTAGGGCAGGCCAGGGTCGGGGTGGTTCGAGCTGGGGGCCCCTAGGGCAGAGGGAGAGAGCAAGAGAGGGAGAGGGGCATGGGGAACATGCTAGGTAGGGAAGGGGGTTGGTACTAGGGTTTTGCTTAGGTAAAGAGGGTGGTTTAGGGTTTGTTTGCTAGAGAGGGTAAGGGTGGAGGAAGGTGGTACTTAGATTGCTCAAGCAAACTACAAGCAAGCCCTAAGCAAGATCAAGCAAGAAAAGAGGAAGAGAGAGATGGTCAAGGTGATGATGTGGTCCTCCTTTGGCCCATGCATGATCCAAGCAAGAACAAGCAAGATCCAAAGGGAGGGGGTTTTAGAGGGTGCATGCCACATTAGCACAAGTGTGTGCATGTGACATGGGATAGGGTTTTAGCTAAAGGATGAAGAGAGAGAGAAGATAAGGAGAAACAAACTACAAGCCAACACATGATTTAAACCAAGGAAAGAAGATCCAACTAGGATTCAAATAAAACCAAATACTAGATTAGGTGGCACTTGCATGGCCCATGCAACATAATTAATGCCCAATGGTTATATTGTGAAAACAACATTATTTCATGTGGCTTTAATCCTTGCATTCCCAAAAAGTGGGCAAAGGCCAAGCAAAATCTGATGGGTGGATCCAACCATCCACATGAGCTAGAGATAAACCAAATTAAAATGCCAAGCCCATATTAATTGGATGGTGGAATTAAAAGGTGGTGAAAGATAAGGTGGTGGATTCAAAAAGAGAGATGCCCCCAACTCAACTTGGGCATTTAACAATTTATTAAGAACCAAATACAATATCAAGAGGCAACTACAATTAATCATGCACATGAGATAAGAACCAAACAAGAAAAGGTTTTATATGATGCTCAAATGCAAGGTGGTATGATGGTATGAGCATGATATGATGATGATGCAACAATTATATGTTGGAAGTGGCCCATTTTTTATTATTAAAACATGTAGCATTACAGGGGTTAGACAACTGGGATGCTACAACTCTCCCCCACTAAACAGGAATCTCGCCCCGAGATTCTAGGAAGAAGAAGAAGAAGACACAAAGAGAGAAGGGTGGTTGGCACGGAGTTCATCTTCACGCTCCCAAGTGGCTTCATCCACAGAATGGTGTGACCACTGCACCTTGCAGAATTTGATGGACTTGTTGCGAGTCCTTCGTTCTGCGGTCTCGAGGATTTTGGTGGGGTGTTCCTGATAAGACAGATCTTCTTGGAGGTCGATTAGCTCATGGTCCACGGTCTTGCCGGGGTCTTTGAAGCACTTCTTGAGCTGAGAAATGTGGAAAACATCATGGACTTTGAGTTTTTCCGGAAGCTCAAGTGCATAAGCAACTTCTCCTCTTCTACCACGTATCTTGAAAGGACCGATGTATCTAGGAGCCAACTTTCCTTTGATACCGAAGCGGTGTGTTCCTCTCATGGGAGTGACACGAAGGTAGACGAGATCACCAGGGGCATATACCATATCCGTGTGTTTCCTGTCATAGTTGCTCTTCTGACGACTTTGAGCAATCTTCAGGTTCTCCAGAATGATATGCACCTTCTCCTCTGCCTGAGTCACAATGTCAGGGCCAAACCAGATTCTTTCTCCTGCACCTGACCAACCAATTGGAGTTCTGCACTTGCGACCATAGAGAGCCTCGAACGGTGCCATCTTCAGACTCTTCTGGAAGCTGTTGTTGTAGGAGAATTCAGCATATGGAAGGCATTCCTCCCACTTCATGCCAAAAGAGATGACGCAAGCTCTAAGCATATCCTCCAGAATCTGATTGATTCTCTCCACTTGTCCTTGAGACTGAGGGTGGTAAGCAGTGCTGAAGTTCAACTTTGTTCCCAAAGCTTTTTGGAAACTCTCCCAGAACTTTGAGGTGAAGATGCTCCCACGGTCTGAACTGATTTCAAGTGGAACCCCATACAGAGAGACAATTCTGTTGATATAGAGCTCAGCCAACTGAATTCCAGAAATTGTTTCTTTAACTGGGAAGAAGTGTGCCACTTTAGAAAGCCTGTCGATGACAACAAAGATTGCATTGTTGCCCTTCTGCGACCTCGGAAAGCCAGTGATGAAGTCCATCTCTACTTTCTCCCATTTCCATTCCGGAGGTTTCAATGGCTGAAGAAGACCAAATGGTTTCTGATGGACAGCCTTGACTCTGCGGCAGACATCACATTCTGAGACATACTTGGCGCAATACCGTTTCAACCCTGGCCACCAGTATTGTGTTTTCAAGTCCATGTACATCTTTGTGCTGCCAGGATGGATAGAAAGAACCGAATCATGTGCCTCCTTGAGAACTTGG
The DNA here is from genome assembly GCA_910589765.1 of Avena atlantica. Lineage (NCBI taxonomy): Eukaryota > Viridiplantae > Streptophyta > Magnoliopsida > Poales > Poaceae > Avena > Avena atlantica. Next base: position 56,555,452 of record OU342739.1, on the reverse strand, counting down.
TCTCTCAAACCCGGGTAGTTTGGAACAAACATCCGGTTGTCGAAGAAGAGCGTGCCTTGATCATCAACGTGGAAGGACTCATACTTCGGAAGACCAATTCTAGAGATGAGCTTTCTGGTGTGCGGATCACCACGCTGACGAGAGCGAATCTGTTCTTCCAAGAGAGGAGTAGCCAGAAGGTTCAGGAGATGCCCTTGTTCCACAATTTCAAGGTTGAGCTGACGGAATTCCTCGCACAAGAGAGGCTGCTGTTCTTCTATCATGAGGTTGTTGACATAGGCTTTACGGCTAAGCGCATCTGCCATGACATTTGCTTTGCCTGGAGTGTAGTTGATGGTCACATCGAAGTCATTGATCGCTTCGATCCATCTCCTCTGCCGAAGGTTGAGATCCGGTTGAGTGAAGATATACTTCAAACTCCTGTGGTCCGAGAAGATCTCACAACGGTTACCAAGCAAGTAGTGCCTCCATAGCTTCAAAGCAAAGACAACTGCTGCTAGCTCAAGGTCGTGTGTGGGATAGTTGATCTCATGCGTCTTCAACTGACGAGAAGCATAAGCAACCACCTGTTTCTCTTGCATCAGGACCGCACCCAATCCTTGCAAAGAGGCGTCGCAGAATATCTAGAAAGGCTTAGAAGTATCCGGAGGAACCAAGACTGGTGTGGAAGTGAGCTTCTCTTTGAGTGTCTCAAAACTTTCTTGACAAGCAGGAGTCCACAGGTACTTCTTGCCTTTCTTGAGGAGGTCGGTAAGAGGATTTGCTATCTTCGAGAAGTTCTGCACAAAGCGACGGCAATAGCTAGCCAAGCCGAGAAAACTCCGCACTTCCTTGACATTAGCAGGAGGAAGCCATTCAACTATTGTCTTCACGGTTTCCGGGTTGACTGCAATGCCCTTGGCAGAGATAACATGACCCAAGTATGTTACTTCAGGCAGCCAAAACTCACACTTAGAGAACTTTGCATACAAGCGGTTCTCACGAAGCTTGTTCAGGACACACCGCAGGTGTTCTTCATGCTCCTCCTTGGACTTGGAATAGACCAGAATGTCATCCAGATATACCACCACAAACTTATCAAGATACTCCATGAAAACGGAGTTCATCAGCCTCGAGAAGGTAGCAGGTGCGTTGGTGAGACCGAAAGACATGACCGTGTACTCATACAGGCCATAGCGGGTGGTGAAAGCTGTCTTGGGCACATCTTCTTTGCGAATTTTGATTTGGTGATAACCACTTCTCAAGTCCAGCTTAGAGAACACCACAGCTCCTGCTAGCTGATCAAATAGATCATTTATCCGAGGAAGAGGATATTTGTTCTTGATGGTTTTAGCATTGAGAGCCCGATAGTCAACACATAGCCTATCGGTTCTGTCACGCTTCTTCACAAAGATTGTTGGGCTACCCCAAGAAGAAGTGCTATGTTGAATGAAACCCAACTTCTCTTGTTCATCAAGTTGTCGTTTGAGTTCAGCCAACTCAGAAGGACCCATTTTATATGGCCGCTTTGAGATAGGAGCCGTTCCAGGTTCAAGTTCAATCACGAATTCAACCTCGCGATCCGGAGGCATACCTGGCAACTCTTCAGGAAAGACATCTGGAAACTCACAGACCACTGGTACACCCTGAATAGCTTCCATAGCATCATTATTCAGAGCAGCCAAGGAATAGAGCTGGACAGCAGGAGCCAGACTTGGAGAAAAGACTATGTGGCCTTCAGGAATCTTCAGAGATACTGAGCGTTCAGCACAATCAATCACAGCTGCATTTGCTGTCAACCAATCCATGCCCAAAATGACATCAATGTCAGAGTTGCCCAGAACAATCAAAGAAGCCAAGAATGAAGAACCACCAATCTCAATCTTATTGCCATGGCTGATAAGCTCAGCCCTCATGTTTGCCCCAGGAGAAAGAACCATCAACCGCTTTTGGAGAGGAACCATAACGAACTCATTTCCATTTGCAAACTTGTGAGAAACAAATGAATGCGATGCACCAGAATCAAAGAGAACTCGTGCAGGAACTGAGTTAACTGATAGCATACCCATGACAACTCCTGGTGCGAGCTCAGCTTGAGAGGCGTTGACGCAGTTAGCTCGAACAACCGCAGACCCGGGCTTAGTGTTGATGTTGAGAGCCCGAGGCGGTGGTGCACGAACCGAAGTAGAGCTTGTTGCAGATCTTGGCGGGGGTGGAGGGAGAGTTTTGTTCTTCAACGGACAGTTCCAGTGGGGATGTCCAGGATCTCCACACGAGTAACAGGCACCAGCTGGACGTGGAGCAGAGTAGCCAGGGACTCCGCCAGGCGCTCCAGGGTAGTGGTTGTTGTAGCCCCTGGGAGCCGCAGTGGTGAAGTTTGGTGGCCTTGGCGCGAAACTTGCAGGTCTTGGTGGAGCCGGGAGCGACGGTGGGGTGTTAGGAACCCAGACACGCCGCTTAGAAGGAGCTGCCATAACCGAAGAGCTTGATGCATCCCTGTTATGTTTCTTGGACTCCTCAAACATCTGCCTGCTTGCCTCCTCTTGCAGTGCCGTGTGCTGTAGTTCCAGGAAGGTTGCCGGTCTCGCATGCGTGATTGCATACTTGATCGACGCATTGAGCCCTTGCCTGAACCTTTTCTGCTTCTTCTTGTCATCAGATACCTCATCACCACCGTAACGAGAGAGATTCATGAAGTTCCTGATATAGGTGTTGACGTTATCATTTCCCTGCTTCAGGTTGAGGAAAGCCTCCTTCATTCTTTCCATTTCAATCTCTGAGAGAAACTGCTCCTTGAACGCTCCAGTGAACCTTTCCCAAGTTGGCTGAAAACCCGTGCAGCTTGCCTTCAAGTAGTTCTCCCACCAGAGAGCTGCATCTCCCTTGAGAAGGTGAGTAGCGCACTTGACCCACTCCTGTTCCGGAACATCAGCAGTCTCGAGCAACCTTGAGATCTCACGCAGCCAATCATCCGCGTCCAGAGGTCGGTCAGATACATCAAACTGACGAGGGTTGAACTTGAGGAAGCTCTTGATGTCTCCACGCCTGGGAGGTGGAGGAAGTGGAGCAAACTCGTTTCTTCTGACGCTCTCCTCAAAGCGCTGCTGGTTCTCTTGCATAGCTGCCAAAACATTAGCAATGTTTGACAGCGCTGAGCCCAGTTCCGGAGGTATGTCCTCATCAGTCCGGCGTGGTGGAGCCATCCTGTCATTGATATAAAACTCAAGTCAGTACTATAATGGAGAATGATAATAATCCAAAATAGTACCAAGATGGAATTAACCAAGATTAAAGGATACAATTTACTGAGATGATATTAAAATATCAACAAAGTTCATAGCACCTAAAAGATATTAAGCATATCGCACACGACTGAAAAGGAGTGTGGTACACAAACATATCAAAGAAAAATTTTCCACAAATTTCGGCATTAGAATACCAATAGATGCGCAAAATTACTTAACGAATCAAGATTAGTGACTCTACCGATTCAATATACAAAAGCGAATGAGAAGAGTAGTGGTATGGTCGCGACTCCATCCCGCACTCAAATCATTACTCCGCACATGAACAAGTGGAACACATATCCTAACCCCTTCTTCTCACGACGAAACCTAAAGATTGGTAACTACGGAAACGAACACCCCAAACAAGATAGCGTCGGATACAAGAGGAAGACAGATTGCGTCGGTTTGCAAAAGCCTGTCGGTATGGAATGTACCAACAGTTGATAACCAAAGGCAGATAAGATAACAACTTGGATGCAACAGATAGACAAGGGACTGCACACACACACAACCTATGGTACTACGGAAACCCAGAACACGTGAATCCTAGTTTGAACTTTGAGAAGAGAATTGAAAACGTTGCACTTCCTTACCAGAAAAGGGTGGGTGGGAGGGTAAGAAGAAAAGTGGAAGCAGTCCTACTCTCGCGTTTTGTTTTTCCCTAATATAAATAACTACCAAAATATTTGCTAGACTGACAACGACCGTTTGGCTGAAACCCTGAAGGTCGGGATGGCTCTGATACCAATTGTAACTACCTCGGTGAACTACGCTCCTAGATACAAGCCTGGATGAGTGGTAGTGGTTGAAATAGTACGGTGGGGCCCCAAAAGCCACTCACTGGTAGTCCTTTCAGACGTCCCAACGACTACCCTCTCAACGGGACCTGTACGGGCGGCGTAGTCGGCAGGCGAAGGGATCAACTACGTACACAAGTGGGTATGTACGCAAGCCACCATACAAGAGTACATCAGAGCCATACCATCTAGAAAGAAAGGAAATATTCCAACGCCATACGACAAGATTCAAATGACCTAGATAGATCTATATTTTAGGATACTTCCTCATACAACACACATCAGAGTATCATGCGGAAGCGGCAAAAAAAATCCGAGTACGGATAAGAAGCAAATCGGCATAAGATGCCAGAGAAAATAAGCACATCCCAACTACAGGTCTCACGGATCCCCGATCCCGGAATCTCTACACCGAACGATCGTTGCCCACATCATCGGCTTCTTCCACCCAGTATCCGTCCTGAGAAGGTACCTGTTCATCTGAATCAAGAATTTATCGTGTGAGACCCTAAGGGTACTCAGCAAGTCTTAATGCCTCTAAAGGGGACACAACCTGGGGTGACGCAATTGCAGCAAAAGATAAACCCTAGCAATTCTACAGATAAACGCTAACCATCCGCCTAACCAATGATAGACGGATGTCCGTGAATTAAGTACAACAGTTATAATGGTAATCTCATCCGATCCATCCTCCTCCCTGCTTACCAACAAGGAAGCGGACGAACAACCCCCCATCCGTTGGCAATTTTATTAACCATTCCATGAGTGTTGCACTATTTACTAGTCAAGTTACTTAGTCAAATTAAGGCGGTACTTTAGTTATGCTTGTCTATGATCAAGAAACTGTGCTCCAAGTCGTCCATAACCGCGGACACGGCTTTCAGAAAGTTTTACCCGGCCGGGGTGCACCAATAGCAACACACACTCGATCAACCTCGGAAAAACCAAATCAAAACCCAACGAGGCCTTCACGACAAAGCAATCACAGGATTCAGAAATATTTCAGGGGGCCACCCCATTAAGCTACCCGCAACGAAGTAAGCTAGCTCCGAGACGGACTCAAGGTCTGGGTAGACGGCTATGAACGACTGGGAACCCCAAACGGGGCTTGTCGACACCGCGGAATCGTGTCCCGATCCTAAACAGTACAGAGTGCAGTACCTCGCACAATCATAAATAAAGCAGTAAAACATGGCATAAGTACATGATAGTAATAAAGCCCCAAACTAGTTTGTGGCCCCAAGAAATAAGACGGAATCAAGCTCTGGCTCAGGGGGGTCCCATATACCTCCCGGATGTGGATAGCGCGATAAATCAAGGAACAGGAATCAAGTACTCGGGGTCTTACGGGACACAAGTGAGCAGGAAAAACCAAATAGCAGATGTTGCTCACCGGTGCCACTTTCTTTAGTTATCCCAGAACTACTCAGGTTAAGTTGTTTAGGTACCTCATTATACATCAGACTCTCACATACCCTACACATGCTGTTCTACGACTCGCATGGCTCAAACAACTCCTATAGTAAATGGCTCATGGGATGGAGGAACAAGCTTGGTGGGGTTTGAAAAGTAAAGGATATGCATACTTGGGATTCAATTTAATGCAATCGCGACTCAATGATGCAAGAACAAGATAGAGGCAATAGGTACTATATGTATGCAAGCATGTGGAAGTGCTTGCCTGGTATCTCAGTTGAAGCAAGGGACGGATCTGGGTAGTGCTCCTGGTTCTCTTGATACAACCCCTGCTCAGCGTCTATCCGAGAAAAACCAAACAAACAAGGCCGACATGAATATAGAGCACAAGCATATGAATAAGAGGCGTCAAGCAAACAATCATGCCATGATGAATGATGCACAATTTACATGGCAAGTAAAGTAGCATGGCATGGGTGAGGTGTGGAGGACAAGAAAATAACATTAAATTGGGTTTTAGAATCACATTTGTTGCCATAACAATTGCTGTTCCTTATATTTTTATATGATGCATGCTGCAATTGAAGGCATGGATAGCATAAACAGACAGGTCTCGTCGAGCTGATCATTTTAGACATATCATTTGCTTAATTTGGAATTATAAAACAAAAGTTATTAATTATTGAAAATCCAGTGGCAATTGATGTAATTTAAATAAACTTGGAATTTTTAATTGTGCAAAAGGCAAAAAGGATGGCATATTTGAATTCCTCTCATTTTTCTGATATCCATACATATGTTATTTGTCAAATTTGGAATTAGTATGTAAAAGTTATTACAAATCTGAATTAGATTTGAATTTGAATTAATTAGAACAGATTTGAATTTAAAACAGAAACAGATTAATACTTTTTATACCCAGACAGACTCAGCCACAGACAATTACAGGTGGGGCCAGGCTGACTCAGCAGCACACGCGCGAGAACAACTTCTGTCACCGCGGCTGCTGCTTGCCCCAGAGACTGACGGGTGGGGTCAGCGGGCTAGCAGGCCCACGTGGCAGCGGCTGGGTGGACTGGAGCCACGCGGCTGAGCCAGGGACCGCGGGTTGAGGTGTTGGGAAGAGGAGGGGCTAAAGTAGAAAAGCGTCCTGGGCTGTTGAACTAAAGACTGTCGAACTGAATCTGACAACGCGAAAAACTGCTAGATGGCCTGATCTTTCGACGACGATGGCGAGCTACACACTGGGTATTTCGCCATGACGCAAAAGAGAGAGTTGTAGAGGGATGTACCGGCTACAGGTTCCGTCTAGGGCGCATCTACGGGGGAGGTCTGTGCTGGCCGGAAATCGACGAGGAACAGAGGCGGTACAGCGGTCTGCAGGCACGTTGCTGCGCACGGCGGCGGTGACTGCGACGGCGCGCGCACGCACGCAGGGTGCTCGACGATGGCCGGCGGCGCTACGGTGAACTAGGGGGTCGGGGATCATGTCAGGGGGGACGAGTGGCTTACCAGGGGCTCGCTGGTGGCCTGGCTCGGGCAGGGAGGCCGGTGATCGTCGAGGGGGCTGGCGGCGGGGGCGTCCTGGTACTCGCGGGCACGGCGGCGGCGGGGCTCCTCCGGCGAGGTACAGCGGTTCCCGGCGTGTCACGGCGAAGCGGTGGAAGAAGGGGGAGCGTCCTGGTACTGCTGGCGCGCCTCGGGAAGCTCTGGAGCGAAGGGGGTGCTGGGGGGCGCCGTCGCTAGGGTTTAGCGGTCGTGGGCGCTCTGGCTTGCGGGGAGACGAAGGAGGGAGGAAGAGGGGATCTGGGGAGGCTGGGGGCGAAGAGTTTCGGATAAGAACGAGAGAGGGGAGAGGAGGTGGCGTGGGGGAGGGGGTACGGCTGTGCTGCTGCTGCTTTAGCCGGCCACGCGAGGGAGCAAAGGGGCAGGGCACGTGAGCGAGAGAGAGAAGAGAAACAGGGTCAGGGAGGCTGCAGGTGGGGTAGGGCAGGCCAGGGTCGGGGTGGTTCGAGCTGGGGGCCCCTAGGGCAGAGGGAGAGAGCAAGAGAGGGAGAGGGGCATGGGGAACATGCTAGGTAGGGAAGGGGGTTGGTACTAGGGTTTTGCTTAGGTAAAGAGGGTGGTTTAGGGTTTGTTTGCTAGAGAGGGTAAGGGTGGAGGAAGGTGGTACTTAGATTGCTCAAGCAAACTACAAGCAAGCCCTAAGCAAGATCAAGCAAGAAAAGAGGAAGAGAGAGATGGTCAAGGTGATGATGTGGTCCTCCTTTGGCCCATGCATGATCCAAGCAAGAACAAGCAAGATCCAAAGGGAGGGGGTTTTAGAGGGTGCATGCCACATTAGCACAAGTGTGTGCATGTGACATGGGATAGGTTTTTAGCTAAAGGATGAAGAGAGAGAGAAGATAAGGAGAAACAAACTACAAGCCAACACATGATTTAAACCAAGGAAAGAAGATCCAACTAGGATTCAAATAAAACCAAATACTAGATTAGGTGGCACTTGCATGGCCCATGCAACATAATTAATGCCCAATGGTTATATTGTGAAAACAACATTATTTCATGTGGCTTTAATCCTTGCATTCCCAAAAAGTGGGCAAAGGCCAAGCAAAATCTGATGGGTGGATCCAACCATCCACATGAGCTAGAGATAAACCAAATTAAAATGCCAAGCCCATATTAATTGGATGGTGGAATTAAAAGGTGGTGAAAGATAAGGTGGTGGATTCAAAAAGAGATATGCCCCCAACTCAACTTGGGCATTTAACAATTTATTAAGAACCAAATACAATATCAAGAGGCAACTACAATTAATCATGCACATGAGATAAGAACCAAACAAGAAAAGGTTTTATATGATGCTCAAATGCAAGGTGGTATGATGGTATGAGCATGATATGATGATGATGCAACAATTATATGTTGGAAGTGGCCCATTTTTTATTATTAAAACATGTAGCATTACAGGGGTTAGACAACTGGGATGCTACATAGAACCATCCCTTGCATGCTTACATGCATGACTTAGATCCCATTGTTTTGTGTGTGTGAAATTGTTGATTGATTATTGGTTTGGAATGCTAGTTGATATTGTGTTTGCTTGATTGATTGTAGTGAGATTAGCAAAGTGTGAGACTAGAAAGATCAAGGAGTGAACCATCATTCCCTACCAAAAAGGCAAGTTACACTATCATCTAAAGTCCTACTATTTTAATTATACTTAGTGGATTTTGAAAACATGCATGAAAAGAATTTCTATACTTATGTTATGCTAAATCCTAATAGGATACCCTATACACTCCTTAGTGAAAATAATTTAGTTGATACATGCTTAGCCATGCTATATTTTGAAAAGAGATACATGTTGAGATTTTATGAGATTGAGAAAAGACTTAAGTTTTATATAATAAAACAAGTACTCAATGAACCACCTGGGTGGACAAGGATACTTTGAGTTTTGGAGAAGGTGGCAACAAAAGGAACCATGTCTATGGCAATCTCTTTGTGTTGTGCTCCAAAGGAAAACCACCCAGGAAACTTAAAGATTGAACATGTTTCTCGTACAGTGGCTTCCGTGTACAGCCACATGCTAAATGGGCTCTGGCTTAGTCAACTACATAGTGGAAGTCCCATGCATTGACATCTTCAGGTTAACTAGATTTGTGTAAGGGAGCAACCCTACATTTGTGCCTGGTAGACAAGCTAGCATTTTGTATTGGGAGGACTCCTATGGAAAGACTTTGTCACATTCTCAATCTGCCAGTACTCCATCTTGGTGAGTACTTATCCAGCGGCCACTGGTGGCATCAAGATGAGATTGTGTCATGTGGGTAAAGTGTACAACTTCTGCAGAAGATAATAAAATCTAAGTACTTAGCCGTGTCCCCGGTTATGGACAAATACTGAGCAACTAAGGACTGAAGCTATGGAAGATCTCGACACTCTAATTTCTAAAAGAAAACTTTTAAAACTTGATGCACTTGGGGTTACCAAGAAGCTCAAGAGATTTTGACAAAACTTGATGCACTTGGGGTTACCAAGTAGCTCAAGGGATTTTTTTGACAAAGACTTGAACACTTGGGGTTACCAAGGAGTTCAAGGGATTTTGAAAAGGAGATTTGACAAAGGACCAAAACCATTTTGAAAAGATAGGATAAATTATTGCTTTATGCAAAAGAGCCTAAAACTCTACTTAGCCAAATATGCATGTATTGATAGGATCCACTTATATTCTACAAAGTAGTGAAGCTTGCCAATACAATTCAAATGTATTGACCCTTGTGGCTGTAACTTGTAATGTTGCAGGTTTGATTGATTTTAGTGAAGATTGATTGATTAGGATTACAAAGTCTACAACCAACATCTGCCTGTGGCACTTTGAAGATGAAGGACCCCATGACTATAGTTATTCCGCTGCAATGTAATGTAATAGCCAAATGAGCTATGTATGATGTAATAAAATTATGTTATTCCTGGTTATAAAGTTATATTATGACCTTTGTTTCTTGATATTACATCTTAACTGTGGATGCTAGCTATTGATCCAGGGACTAGCATTGTAAACACAGGGGACCCCACCTTATATTGTTTAAAGGTTGGGACACTCCCTCTACAAAGTATCTCTCCTTTAGTTGATTATCTATGTATCCCTTGGTGTAAGTGACTTTATTGGAATATTAATGAGAAGTCTCATCTTTTACCTTTTGCACTTCTTATTTTTAGTTTGCAACCTCTATTATATGATGTATCTTGTTGATCAGTATTGGCACCACTTTGGGATCATCAGGCAAATCTAAATTGGTTTTGGCAAACCGAGTTCTGGTCAGTGGCTTTAGTTTGAAAGAAAAAGAAAGAAAGAAAAAGCTTACACGTATTTGGTTTCATTTGTTTTTTTCTTGTTGGCTCATAAGCTTAGTATTCTTTATTTAAGATTCTTTTGTGTTTTCAAGGAAGATTGCATGTTTGGCTTTATTACTTGTATGTTTGCTTGTTTTTTTCAACTTTCTTGCTTGCTACCCAGCCTTGCTAGCCAAAAACCTGTTTTGAGAAGGCATACTTCTCATGTTTTCAAAATCATTTGAACCAAAACTTTTGCCACTTGTGTCCACCATATCTACCTAGTATATTTTACTATTCCAAGCAAATTCTCAAGCTTCATCTACCTTCCGAATTAAAAAGTATTTTGTTCTGAGAAAACTAGTTAGTAAAGCTCTCACGAACTTGATGGTACACCTTATTTACTTGCCCCTAATAGACTTGAACCATTGTGAACATCGAAGTTGTATATTCTTGCATCTATACGTTGGAATTAGCATAACCGTGCTGTCACGGGGAACGTTTTCAACATTGCACTTATACTCTGTACACAGTTGATATCATGTTCTTTTGTCTATGGATGTCAACAGTGTGAAATAAAGAGGGAAATTATAAGTCCATGGAGTTTGTATTTTGTGTTAGAGAAACGCTTGGGCCGCTAGCGTAAGCCATGCTTAATCATGGTGGAAACTTGTAGCATCACCATTGAAAGGATACGGATGTCGCCTAGAGGGGGGGGGGGTGAATAGGCGATTAAAACTTTTCCTATAGTGGCTCAACAAAGGCGGAATAAAACTAGTGTTTACTTTGTTAAGCACAACCTAGAACAACTAAGGTTCACCTATGTGCACCAACAACTTATGCTAAGCAATACAAGCAACAAAGTGATAGCAAGATATATATTACTTCAAGCACGAAGGCTATCACAATGTAAAGTGCATAAGTAAAGAGCTCGGGTATAGAGATAACCGAGGCACGCGGGGACACCGTTATTTTACCGAGTTCCTCCCAACATGGAGTACGTCTCGTTTGGAGAGGGGGTGGTATCAAACCACCAATGCCACAAAAGGCCTCCCTTATTCTCCGGTGAATCTCACCCCAACGGGATCGATCCACGCTTCCACTATCGGTGCACTTGTCGGTGGCAACCGGAACCTCTCACAAGGTTGGGGCACTTCTCCACAACTTAATTGGAGGCTGCCAACAAATGCCACAAAAGTCCACAATGCCACCAAGGCCACAAAACCGTCTAGGGTTCCAAGAACCCAGGAGGGACAAGCTCCAATGAGTCACTCAAACCAAATCCTCCGAGGAGAACACAAACCGATGCACCAAATGCAAATGGCAAGAACACCACAAAGGTGTTCAAATCCTTCTCTCCCAAATTCCACCAAAGCTACAAAAGCTTATGGGGGAATAAGAGAGGAAGAACAATGGAGGAAATCCACCAAAGACTCCAAGATCTAGATCACAATATGTTCCCCTCACTTAGAGGAGAGATTGATTGGTGGGATTGTAGATCTAGATCTCCTCTTTCAAATCCCTCAAGAATATGCAAGAATCATCGGAGGGATTGAGAGAAAGCAAGCTCAAGAAGGTCAACAATGGAGGGGAAAACTTGCAAGAATGGTTGGGGAACCATTGGGGAAGAAGGCCCCTTAAATAGGTTCCCCGAAATCCAACTGTTGAAGCCAAAAAAACGTGAATCCCGGTACTATCGGACATTCCCGGTACTACCAGACATTCCCGGTACTACCGGACATTCCCTGGGGATCCCAGGTCGCCAAACGCACCTTATTCAGTACCACCCGGTACTAAGGGGCGGTACTACCGGACCTCCGGTACTACCGGACCCTGGTCCGGTACTACCGGTCATCCCTGAACGAAAACAACCATAACTTTTGCATACGGACTCCGATTTTGATGATCTTGGGCTCGTTTCGAAGAGGAAAACAAGCTCTAAAAGATCATGCAAATAAACATCATAGTCCAGAAAGGGAGGATAGATCCAAATGATGAAAGGTTTAACCTCTCTCAAAAAGACGAACCGATAAAACCTCCAACATCGAAAACGTAATAGAAAATGCATATGAAATCCGTTTTCGATGAACTAGAGCTTGTCATGAAGATTAACACAAGCTCTAAATCCTCACATGAGTAAGAACTAAATAATAGAAGGTTTTACCTATCTCTAAAATACAAACCGGTAAAACCTCCAAGATCAAAATGCAATAAGATATAAAAGGGAAATCCGTTTTTGGTGACCTAGAGCTTGTTATGGAGATTACCACAAGCTCTGTATCCTCACATGGATAAGACCAAATAACTGTTGGAGATATGCCCAAGAGGCAATAATAAAGTAGGTTATTATCATATCTTCATACTTATGATAAATGTTTACATACCATGCTATAATTGTATTAACAGGAAACATTAATACTTGTGTGATTTGTAAACATAAAAGAGTCCCTAGTAAAGCCTCTTGTTAAACTAGCTTGTTGGTTAATATATGATCATGGTTTCCTGATCATGAACATAGAGATGTTATTAACAACAGGGTCATATCATTAGGAGAATGATGTGATGGACATACTCCTATAGATAAGCGTAGCATAAAGATCAAGTCATTTTAAATAGTTCAATTGCTATATGCTTTCTGATACATAGTAACCTAATTCCTTCGACCATGATATCATGCATATCACCTTTGCCGGATGGATGCTTTGATGACATCAAACACCACACCGTAACTGGGTGGCTATAAAGGTGGCATTGAGTGTTCGGAAAGTATTGGTTGAGACACACGGATCAAGAGTGGGATTTGTCCATCCATATGACGGATAGATATACTCTGGGCCCTCTCGGTGTAATGTCATCCAATTAGCTTGCAAGCATGTGACTGGCTCACAAGGGATCACATATCACGGGAACGAGAAAAGAGTACTTATCGGTAACGAGGTTGAACTAGGTATGCAGAGATACCGACGATCATAACCTCGGATAAGTAAACTATCATGAGACAAAGGGAAATTGGTATCGTATGTAAGTGGTTCATTCGATCGCAAAGTAATCGTAGAAATATGTGGGAGCCATATGAATTTCCAGATTCCTCTATTGGTTATTGTTCGTAGAAGTGTCTCGATCATGTCCGCATAATTCACGAACCGTAGGGAGACACACTTAAGGATTCGACGTTGTTTGAGTAGTTATGGTATTATGAGAAAGAGACCGGATGTTGTTCGGAGTCTCGGATGGGATCCGGGATATCACGAGGTGATCCGAAATGGTCCAGAGAATAAGATTCATATAAGGAAAGTCCCGTTTTGGAGTTCGGGAATGATTCCGGTGTTTTCATCGGGAATGTTCTAGAAGGTTCCGGATTGTCCGGCACTCCGGGGGGGGGGGAGGGGTACATGAATGTGTCATTACATATTGGAATGATTGCATCATGTACTAAGTGTTCTTGCTGTCCCAAATAAAGGATTAAATTGAATCCTAAAACAGAAAAGTCAAATGTCCAGTTTGAAAGTCAAACGGCTAAAACAAGAAACTGTGGGAAACAAGCAAGAGGAGTTTGAAACCAACTTGGAGGAGGAGTTCCTCTCCTCCAAGCCGGCGGCCAGCCCTAGGCCGAGTTGGGGAGGGAATCCCTCCCTCCCTGGCGCGCCATGGCCCCTCCACCCATAAAAGGAGGGGCAGGCCTCCTCCTCTAGACACACAAGTTCCTATCTTCTACCTCCGGTTTAGAGCCGTTTCGGTTTAGAGCTTCTAATTGCTTTAGCCTTCGGTTTAGAGCCTTCTAATTGGTTTAGAGCCTTCTAATTGGTGTGTCTAATTACTAGACCACTAATAGCCTCTCTCATACTCCACCATACTCGCACCGGCTTAAGACGAAGCCCTGCGGGATCTTCCCTCTACTTCCGGTACCACGCCGTTGTGCTGCCGGAATCGCGAGGAGAGTGCTACAACCTCCGCTGCCTGCTGGAACAAGGGAGAGGAAGGTCTTCGTCAAGTACCGAACGTGTGACCGACTGCGGGAGCGCTGCCGTAATGCAGCGCCGGAAGGATCGTCTACGCGATCTTGAGATCGGAAAGAGTACGACTACATCATCCACGAGAATCTGCTCTCGTTAACCACTTTGGAATCTTCGAGGGTAAGTTATTCCATTGACTCGTTGCTACAATCTAGTAGATAGATCTTGGCTTGTTTGTTTGTATGCGATAGAAAATTTTTGTTTTCCATGCTACGAACCCCTACAGTGGTATCAGAGCCGTGTCTATATGTAGATCTGTTGCACGAGTAGAACACAATGGTCATTGTGGGCGTTGATGCTTTTATTGTCGATTGCTTCTTGTGTACTTTGCATCTTGCGGTATGTTGGGATGAAGCGGCCCAGGCTAACCTTACATGACATCGTTCATGAAACTTGCTCCACGCTTGACATGCAACTTGTATTGCATAAGTGGCTTTGCGGGTGCCTGTTTCTCCTAGCATAGTTAAGATCCAATTTACAACGGGTGATTAACAATACTAGTATCAATGTTGTGGTTCTTGTTCGTAAGTTAGAACGACACTTATTGAAAGCCCCAAACCACGTAAAATATGCAAAGAAAGTAGAGGCGTCTAACTTTGTTTTGCAGGGGTGTGCAGTGATGTGATATGGCCATGATTGTGATTATATATGATGTATGCAATGTTCCTTATTGTAAGTCGGCAACCGGCAGGAGCCATATGGTTGTCTTTAATTTCTGTTAAGACTCGCGTGTCTATTCAAAGTAGTTGTAATAGTTGAAGCCGGTGGACGACAACCATGGAGAAGCGTCATTGACCTTGATGCAATGCCGGTGATGATGAAGATCATGTTCGTGCTTGAAGATGGAGATCGGAAGCACAAAGAAGAAAGGCCATATCATATCACATATTATGAATTGCATGTGATGTTTATCCTTTATGCATATTGTATTGCTTAGTAGACGACGGTAGCATTATAAGATGATCCCTCATGCACATGAATTTCAAGTCATAAAGTGTTCACCCTTAGTTAGCACCGTTGCTAAAGCTTGTTGTTTCGAAGCACCACGTGATGATCGGGTGTGTTAGATTCTGCAAGTGTATACAACGTGGGCAAGCCAGATTTGCTCATGCGGAAGCTAAGGTTTGATCTTGACGAGCCTAGCATGTACAGACATGGTCTCAGGAACACGGATCACCGAAAGGTAAAGCATGAGTCATATAGGAGATATGATGAACATGTTGATTGTTCGCCATTGAAGCTATGTCAACTCTCGTGATGATCGGTTTTGATGTGGTGGATTTGGTTCGTGTGATCACTAAAACAATGTGAGGGATATTGTTTTGAGTGGGAGTTCACCTAGATTAATTTAATTATTAATTAGAACTCAATTTATCATAAACTAAATCAAAGTGAATTTGCATAGTTGTTGTAGTCATTGGCATCCGTTTACCACCTTGCGCTTAGTTATAATTGAGATGATAGAACTATAGAATTCTGGTTAGTTACTTTACGAACTGGTATCGTATTGTTTTTGAAGTGTTAATCTAAAGTTTAAAAGTCCTATTGCAAACTTTCAGTAAGTTCCGGTTACTCCATGAAGTTTAATAATTGGTATTAAAATCAAGAGTAACAATTCCAATGTTAGTATATAAGTATCATGTTTGTCTCCATGATTCTTGATATTCAAAGGATTCTCCTAATATCAAGGTTATCTAAGGATCTGAAAGAGTTGTTTCAGAAACCATGATGTGTGGAAGATATTGTGATATCTGAAACGAAGTTTTGGTTGCAACATGATAGAGTATAATATGGCAAAGTTCATGTTCTCATATTTTGATGAGAATTTGCAAAGGGTTGTAGACACTTGTTGTCCTAATCCTCCAAAAGGTTTTGGATAGCAACATTATACTCGTAATTCATCGTTATAAGCTAAAGGTAGTTTGATCATGGACGATTCCATGATAAGGATGAATATTTGATGTAGGTAAAATGTTTACTACACCAAGAGATTACTAAATAAAGGAATTTGAAAGAACACCAAACATTTGATGATGGTGATCTACTTCAAGGTGCAAGTCCAAAGACATTGGTATTTAACTATACATGTTTTGTACTATGTGTCATATGTATGACTCCACTAATTGATGTTGATAGATTCTTTCAAACAGAAAAGGAAATACTGAAAGAGAATCTCATAAATATATGGCAGAAAAGAAAAGACTAGAATTGTTCAGTTTAAGTATATAGATGATATACATGTTATGGCTATATTCTTTGCTTATTAAACAATGTGGTTCTTAAGTATTTGATACTGATTTTGTTGGTGTGAATCGTCATACAAAACAACACAATTCATGAACTACAATGGCCTAAGTAACTAGCAAAAGAATATGTGATGATGTTCATCGAGAACAAATAAAGGGTTATTGTGTTGCTCATTAAACATCAAAGCTTGCCTTCAAGATTTGTTTTATCAGGTGTTATGAGAACAAAAGGGTTGTTCAAATAATTGCCGTAATCCATAAAAGATGGATGATTCAAAAATCTCGTTGGAAAAATCACATCCATAAAGCTAATGCTAAAGATGTCGAAAGACAAATTGATTGAAAGATCACTTAGGAAGTGACATCGCCGTTTAAATTATATTGGAAAGAAAACATGAAGAAACTCCATATGTATGGAATTTTGGAGTCTTTTGATCTTTGATCACATGACGCTTGTGAAAACTTTCTTAGAGATAATTAAAACTTCGTTCATAGGCCAAAAGGGAACGAATGACTAGCCTATTGGAACTTGTACATATTGTTGTACGATATCCATTATGTGTAGTCAAGAGCGATGGATTTCAACTTCATATGCTTTCTCCGAAAATTTGAGTGAATATATGAATATTTACTTAATAAGGATGAAGTATGAAACATTTGAAAAGTTCAAATACTTTCAAGATGAAGTGCAAAATCATTATAACAAGAATATAAACAGTTTATGATAAAGATCATAAAGGAAGATATTTGAGTTACAGAGTTTAGCATAATACCTAAGATTTAAGGAATCGTTCCGTGGATTTGCATTTTCCCGAAACACCATAAGAGTATGGAGCGTTCGAGATATGTAATTAAACCTTGTTTGACATGATAAGATCGAAGGTGTAATTCATAAAACTGCCATTGTATTTTAAAGATTAAAAGCTTTAGAGATTACCGTTTTTCCACTGAAAAGAGCTCCATCATAATCCGTTGAAATGACACCATATGTTATGGTTTGGGATAAAACCCAAGTTGTCCTTTCTTAAACATTGGTATGCTATGCATAAGAAAGATGTTTGCAACCAAAGTCGGATGAAACTGTCTTTGTTAAAATATTCCTCCATAACACCGGAGACAAAAGTGTTTGTCACTTAGAACGTCAAGTTTCTTTGAGAAGGAATTTTTCGTGAAAAGTTAAGTGGGAGGACAATAGAACTTTGATAAGGTTAAAAGAACCTTAGCTATATGTGCAGAGTTGCGCAGCACCGAAAAGTGTTCCGGAGGCAGCAACAATGCTCATGGCTCACGTGCCTCAAAGGTTGTGGTCACGGAGATCTAAGTTCCTATTGAAACAAGTAGGTCATGTAAACAATCAAATACCAAGATTTGAGGGTTGAATCGTTATTTGAGAATAATGAACGTACTACATGCAAAGAAGCGATGATGGGCCCTGACTCCGTCAAATGGCTTGAAGCCATAAAATCCGTGATAGTTCCATACACGAGAAATCAAGTTTTGAACTTGAAGGACCCTCGAGAAAGGTGTAAGACCTTACAGTTGTGTCTGGATCTATAAAAGAAATAGACATGGATGTTTTACATCTATGAAATAGTCGACATGTTGGGAAAGAGTTCACAAAATGTTCAAAAGTTGACTATGATAAGATTTGATCTTTCATAGTGATATTTAGTCTAGACGGATTAATGTAGCAACCACTACATATAATTTGTTATATGGTAGTTGAATAAACAAAACAAGTTCTTCTAATAGAATCGTTACCTAGGACATGTGCATAACACGGTCCATAGGGTTTTGTTAATTCAAAGGATGCTAATAGCATATGCAAACTTCAATGGTTGAAGTAAGCATAGCGGAGTTGGAATCTTCACTATGATGAAACTGTTAAAAGAGTTTAATTTCATCAGAGACAATGAAGATGCTTGCATTTGCAAGAAATTAAGTGGGAGCGCTAAGACATGTTTCTAATACATTATGTGGAAGACATATTGTTGATTGGAAATAATGTATCTTTTATTAACACATATTAAGAATTTCATCCCGATGAAAGACTTAGGAAAAACCCAAATATTTGGCATCAATAGACGCTAATATGGTTGTGCCAGAAGTACATAGACGAGATATTGAATGAGTTCAATATAGAAACTACAAGAAAGTTTCTTGTTGCACAGAAAGAATTGAATGAGTTCAATATTGATGATATATTCAAGTGTATTGACATTTGGCAAGTGAAACAAAATTCAAGTATAGATTGATACTTGATCACAAAGAGTATTTATATAAATCATACTGTGATATGTACAAATCCAGATATGTCCTATGCTCTAAAAGTTGTGAGCATATACCAGAATGATTCGTAAGATGATCATTGGACAATAGTAAGGATATTCTTATGATCTTTTGGAAGAACTAAGAGTATAATATTTGTAGAAGTGACAAATAGATGGTTAGTTCATTGTAAAAGTACTACATTGATACTAGCTTTGTCACAAAGTACAAATTTAGTTTATCTCAATCTAAACTAAGGGTGGCACAATATAATGGAAAGTAAGTTCCATAATGGATTTGGATGAGTTCCAAAGTTAAGACATTGTGACAGATACTACAACAAAAGGCTAAGTATATGGCTGCTATTATAGCAGCTAAAGAGGGCATTTGGGTCAAGTAGTTTGTTATCAAACTAGGTGTAGTTCATAGCGGGATAATACTATGAAGATATATTGTACGACAATATTATCAACATGTTTTAACCCCAAAGAACTAAAGGTCTCACCAAAGGACCAAATTTATACAAAGCCATCTCATTAGAGAATGAGTGATGCGTAGAGACGCAAATACATGCAATTGCACACGGACCTGGAAGTGTCAGATCCGGAGATCAGTTGACCACTAGCAAACGTGTACTTACAACACCAGAAAGCCATAGGTGTTGAATACACAAAAGTTTGAAACTAGATTATTGACTCTAGTGCAAGTGGGAGACTGTTGGAGATATGCCCAAGAGGCAATAATAAAGTAGGTTATTATCATATCTTCATACTTATGATAAATGTTTACATACCATGCTATAATTGTATTAACAGGAAACATTAATACTTGTGTGATTTTTAAACATAAAAGAGTCCCTAGTAAAGCCTCTTGTTAAACTAGCTTGTTGGTTAATATATGATCATGGTTTCCTGATCATGAACATAGAGATGTTATTAACAACAGGGTCATATCATTAGGAGAATGATGTGATGGACATACTCCTATAGATAAGCGTAGCATAAAGATCAAGTCATTTTAAATAGTTCAATTGCTATATGCTTTCTGATACATAGTAACCTAATTCCTTCGACCATGAGATCATGCATATCACCTTTGCCGGATGGATGCTTTGATGACATCAAACAGCACACCGTAACTGGGTGGCTATAAAGGTGGCATTGAGTGTTCGGAAAGTATTGGTTGAGACACATGGATCAAGAGTGGGATTTGTCCATCCATATGACGGATAGATATACTCTGGGCCCTCTCGGTGTAATGTCATCCAATTAGCTTGCAAGCATGTGACTGGCTCACAAGGGATCACATATCACGGGAACGAGAAAAGAGTACTTATCGGTAACGAGGTTGAACTAGGTATGCAGAGATACCGACGATCATAACCTCGGATAAGTAAACTATCGTGAGACAAAGGGAAATTGGTATCGTATGTAAGTGGTTCATTCGATCGCAAAGTAATCGTAGAAATATGTGGGAGCCATATGAATTTCCAGATTCCTCTATTGGTTATTTTTCGGAGAAGTGTCTCGATCATGTCCGCATAATTCACGAACCGTAGGGAGACACACTTAAGGATTCGACGTTGTTTGAGTAGTTATGGTATTATGAGAAAGAGACCGAATGTTGTTCGGAGTCTCAGATGGGATCCGGGATATCACGAGGTGATCCGGAATGGTCCGGAGAATAAGATTCATATAAGGAAAGTCCCGTTTTGGAGTTCGGGAATGATTCCGGTGTTTTCATCGGAAATGTTCTAGAAGGTTCCGGATTGTCCGGCACTCCAGGGGGGAGGGGTACATGAATGTGTCATTACATATTGTAATTATTGCATCATGTACTAAGTGTTCTTGCTGTCCCAAATAAAGGATTAAATTGAATCCTAAAACAGAAAAGTCAAATGTCCAGTTTGAAAGTCAAACGGCTAAAACAAGAAATTGTGGGAAACAAGCAAGAGGAGTTTGAAACCAACTTGGAGGAGGAGTTCCTCTCCTCCAAGCCGGCGACCAGCCCTAGGCCGAGTTGGGGAGGGACTCCCTCCCTCCCTGGCGCGCCATGGCCCCTCCACCCATAAAAGGAGGGGCAAGCCTCCTCCTCTAGACACACAAGTTCCTATCTTCTACCTCGGGTTTAGAGCCGTTTCGGTTTAGAGCTTCTAATTGCTTTAGCCTTCGGTTTAGAGCCTTCTAATTGGTTTAGAGCCTTATAATTGGTGTGTCTAATTACTATACCACTAATAGCCTCTCTCATACTCCACCATACTCGCACCGGCTTAAGACGAAGCCCTGCGGGATCTTCCCTCTACTTCCGGTACCACGCCGTTGTGCTGCCGGAATCGCGAGGAGAGTGATACAACCTCCGCTGCCTGCTGGAACAAGGGAGAGGAAGGTCTTCGTCAAGTACCGAACGTGTGACCGACTGCGGGAGCGCTGCCGGAACGCAGCGCCGGAAGGATCGTCTACGCGATCTTGAGATCGGAAAGAGTACGACTACATCATCCACGAGAATCTGCTCTCGTTAACCACTTTGGAATCTTCGAGGGTAAGTTATTCCATTGACTCGTTGCTACAATCTAGTAGATAGATCTTGGCTTGTTTGTTTGTATGCGATAGAAAATTTTTGTTTTCCATGCTACGAACCCCTACAATAACAACCAAATATGATGATGCAAGTATTCAAAGGTTTGAGCTCTCTCCGAACGATGTGATCGAGTTACTCATTCAAGAGCCCCTCTTGATAGTACGGCTACTTATCCTAAACCCGGTCTCCCACTAACAACATAAGACCGGCAAAAGGGAAAACCTATCAACATTATACCTTTGCCTTGAGCATTCTACTTGAGTTTGATGTAGATGATCTTGCCCTTCTCAAGATTGAACGCCTTTCTTGATTCTTCATCATCTATCCATGATCACCGAGGATGGCAAGCATCAAACATGAGATCTTCTATAGATGCCGCATTTTGAGCTTGCACAAGACATCTTCTTCTCATTTCATCGACCTTGAAGCCAACACATGCTCCAAGAGATGCCAATGGACCATTCCTACAAGTACAACTCAATACACACATTAGTCCATAAAGATTGTCATTAATTACCAAAACCACACATGGGGGCCCACATGTTCTTTCAATCTCCCCCATTTTGGTAATTGATGACAATCCCTTTAAGAGGGTTTATATAAGGAATTTTAATGAATAAAATGGTAACACCAATATCAAATACTACATAAGTATGTGATATTGGTACCACCACCATATATAGGGCAAACTCCCCCACAATCTATGCATGTGTGATGAACTTGAATTTAATTGCATATATTGCCATTCATTATCATTGGTGGAGTTTCCACTATATATACCACATGCTAAGCAACGACAAAGATGCAAGATCATGAGAGGCAAATGCACAAGAACAAACTCACTGCATAAACCAACTTCCCTTAAACCCTCTAAAACTTCTCCCCCATTGGCATCGATTGCCGAAATGGGTGACAAGTTCTAGAAGGAAAATATAATAATAATTCCTCCAAAGGTGTGCCTTCGCACATATCCAATGATGAATACTTGGGAGGGAGTAGAACTATATCGAGGACCCGAAGATTGCCAAAATAAATAAAGTCAAATGATGCAAGCAATTGCAAGGTCCCACAAACCAATTGAAAACAAGAAATGAGTTCAAATGGAACCTACAAGATATTATGATATGAGCAAGAGAGTGCTTTAAATAACGAAATAGAGAAGCTCCCCAAGATTTGTGCCCTATTCAACATAAATGCATTAGAATACATATTGCACAAATATGGAATCCTTGCTCCCCCATAAGCATTTCAAGCACAACAAATGAGAGATCAAATAAATGCTTAAATAAAATAGAGAAGCTCCCCAAGATTTGTGTGCACTTTAGAATCGTTGTATTTCAATACAAAAATGCACAAATATGGAATCCTCACTTCCCCATAAACATTTAAGACGCAATAAATGAGAAAAAAGATGAATGAGCATTATTAAATGAATTAGATGAGCTCCCCAAAGATAATGCACCAATTATGATAATTGCATTTGGGAACAAGGTGCATAATCATGGAATCCTCACTCATCCAAGTTCATTTAACAATACAAGGCATTAGAGAACAAATATGAGTGCCTAAAGATGCAAACAAGAGGAACAAGCACTCATAGGCAAATAAATTTGGAAGACACCGAAAAATCAAAAGGAATAAAAGGTGGTATCCAAGGAATAAGATTCAACTAAAATTATCTTCTCATATGTGCATATGTCTCTAAGTGGAAAACATCACAAAGACATATGCCAACAAAGACATATGCACACATAAATAAGATATACAAGAAATCACATGAAAGCAAAAATGAAGTCTTAACATATACCAATAAGATTTTTGCTTCAAAGCACGACCAAAGGCTCAAATATATCTTATTGTACATTAATGAGCTTCAAATACCAACACACTCCATATATTACAACTATCACCAAGGGAAAATGAGAAAGTTGGAATATATGGAGAAAGGCAACAAGTATCATAAGACAAAATAGACTAGCAAAAATCTCACTATTGCACATGAGAGAAGTTGATGAAATGATAGGCAATAAAATTTCTAGATTGACATATTTGGGATTGGAGGATCATATGCAAGATTTTGTATAGTCCAAATTATATGCACTCATCTCAACTTAAACACATATACAATATAGAGTCCTCTTAAAACCATGGCTAGAACTACAACAATACAAATACAAGAATTCATGCCTAGAAGACAACCGACACATGGTTGGAAGCAAGATAAATATGCATGAGAAAGAGATACTTGTTACCGAGATATAATTGATAGGATGTAGAGGATATGAGTTCATTGATCATCCTATAGCTTGTCTCAAATTTTCATGTATGCACCACATATTCAAAATTGAGAGACAAGCATCCAATATGTCTCCAATGTACCTAAAACACAATTAAGTACAAAATGGTCCCCAAACATATTGGGTCCAAAGAAGTTAGTGCAACTACAATACATAGGAAAGACTCCACATAATTATGTGCATATTGATATGAAATTGAATTTCATGCACAACTTAGCCGATGGGAATTGGTGGAGTTTCCCCTATATATTGGATCAAAGAAAGCAAGCACGCCATAATATAGACATATAGTAAATATGCATGCATAAATCTTTCAAGAACCAAAGGAGATACAATTTGAACAAAAACACCAAGTAAATCGAGATTGCACACACATGAGTGTGACATGAAAAACGATGTCCAAATTGTATCAAAAGAACTAATTCAACACATGAAAGATCACAAGTTCAACCAATGAACTAGGCTAAAACCAAAGGAGCAAAAGATAGATACAAATAAAAATGCTCAAGGATTTATCTCATTCTAAAATGGTCAAATCATGAAACAAGGAATGAGACACAACCAACTCCCAAAAAGAGCAAGGTTCCAACAAGAAACCAAACTCCCCAAACTTCTCATGATGGCACAAAATACCAAAACAAAAAGATTAAGCTTCCAAGCACATAAAACATGATATGGAACAAAACAAGAAGCATAACAGGATTGTTCTAGATAATATAGGAGAGCCCACTCATAAGTAGTACATTATATAGGATTTTATTTTGAATGCAAAATGCACACAAATGATATCATCACTACTACCTACATTAAATAAAAACACAAGAGGATACCAAAGGATCCAAAAGTAGCAAGGAACACATGGGAGCACACAAAACATTTACTTGGCCAAAGATAGGACAATATTAAGCAAAGGCCAAAGTGAATATGATCAATCAATTCTACCATAAATTGAGTACTCATTGTCCAAATACAAGAAATATTGGGAACAATTTTCTCAAGGTAGGTACCATGGATACTCAAGATCATAGTCACAACAAGAAGCATATAAAAAAATATAAGAATTAATCATGATACTTCGAACAAGATTCTTGGTAGCTTCCCAAAAGTCACACAATCACTAGTGAATAGAGTAACTTGAAGCAAATGGTTTCCATGAGGATATATATATCTAAATATGAGGAAACACATACCATTAAACACTCTCATATACAAGATCAAAAATAAGATCAATAAAGCCATTCATGCAAACTGGAACTTGTATGAGCCAATGTGTCACATAGGCGCTAGATAATTATCAATATCAATTCTAAGTGACACAACCTCGAATATTCACATTTTCTAGGATTATAATATGCACTAAGCATAAGACTCCCCCATAATGTGATACTACCATAAAAACAACACGAGGCAAAAGGATACAAATAGAGATAATTAATGGACATTATAAAACTTAAATTTCTCATGAGAATTATACCACATAGAGACTAGACAAGAATGCAATATAAGTACTAGGCGGTATTCCTCATGTACACACAATTTTAGGATTGTGGAATGCCCAAGCATAACACTCCCCCAAAATGGGATAATACATTAATTTCTCACAAGAGCCAAATAGGATACCAAATATAACCAAGCAAGGCTCAAACACAAGAAACATACATACATGGTGTGCCACCTAATCATACACAAATAATCTTGATTTCAATATAATTAAGTGGATAGCACAACATGTACAAAAAACATGGAAGATACAAAACCAACACATGCACAAGGGGGCGAGTAACTTTCAATGTAAAGAGTTTAGCATATGTTACCGCAAGGAGGAACAATGGAAATATAATATAATCATGATAATCCAAATGGCTTGTCTTGAAAATAATAATTGATGAAGACCCCTCAATTATTCATAATGTAGCCAAGACTCTAATGCCCTCCAACAATACCTATTGATCAAGTTTTGGCTTGTTGGTCCCCAACCAAGTTGGGTCCTAAGAGGTTAGTCACAATAGGCTTGGCAACCCAAATGGTTCTTTTCTTGAACCCACATTGAGTACCAACAAATTTGGCAAACACATTGCCAACCTCATCCTTACGAAGTGAATAAGCATCATCAATCAAGATAGGATGGGATGAGAAGATACCAATAGTGCATGAGGAAGAAATGTGTCCCTTCTCGCGGCATATGTAGCAAGTTCTACTCTTGCCATCTTTCTTTTTGGATGAAGAAACAACTTGAGGAAGATCTTGAGTCTTCTTAGGAGGAGGACCCTCTCTAACAATATGTAGAGCTTGAGGCCGCTTCCCTTGTTGCTTCTTGCCAAGGGACTTCTTCTTGAATGGGCAATGTTTGACATGATGCCCTTCTTCCTTGCACTTGAAGCAAACAATGTTGGTCGGATTCTTGACTTGATCTTGTCCATTCTTCTTGTTTTCCTTGTGCTTCAACTTGATAGTGGACTTGTTCTTGACATTGGAGTTGAATCCAAGCCCACTATTGTCATTGGGGGATTTTTGCACACTCAAGATTTTGTTGAGTGCGGCCTTCCCTTGATCACCCTTTTTCAAGTCATTCTTCAAAGAAGTGACTTGAGCCTTGAGCTCTTTGATTTCCTCTACATGGTTAGTTTCAACAAAAGTACTAGAGGAAGTAGATGCTACATTGTTAGAGCAACAAGGCATGGAATGTAATTCATCACGATATATAGCATGGTTGTGAGAGGATGAATTACAAGGACTAGCACATGGCAATATAACATTTGAAGTAGATATAGTGCTAATGTCCACATGAGGCCCACTAGATGTTACCTTTGACATGATGGCCTCATGAGCTACCTTTAGCCTACCATGGGAGACTAGAAGATCCTCATGCAAGCTCGAGAGCTTAACATGACTTTCTTCTAATTTCCCATAGTTGCTAGTTAGCAACGCAAGTTGAGCCTTTAGCTCAACATTCTCCTTCAAAGTAGATGCTTCACAAGAAATAGAGTTAGTAGCACAAGCATCATCACTATTTGCAAGAGGTTAGGGCAACTTGGCAAGCTCTTTTGAATATGAGGCTTTAAGTTGCTCATGTGACTCGGTGAGTTTGATGAGCTCACCCTTTATGACCAAGCCATTTTTGAGGTGCTCAAAATCCTCAAGGAGTTTAGCATAAGCAACTTGAGTCTCATCATTTTTATGTTTGAGATCACTTGCCACCTCAATTTGTGTTTCTAACTTATCAATAAGTTCTTTGATCTTAATAGCAAAGTCCAAGATTTCAACAAAGTTAGAGCAAGCAATATCCTTGTTAACAAGGGCACGATAAACAATCTCACCCTTTTCATATAAATCATCAATATCTATCTCTTCTTTCCCATTATCCACATCCTCCTCATCACAAGAGGTAATGGGTTCCAAAGTAGGAGTTACCTTAGAATCCCTAGCCACAAGGCATAGGTGGGTACCGGAAGAAGGTGAAGATGAGATTGCATATGTGGCATCATTCAAAACCATGTCTTGGCCCATAGAATCTTCGGTTTCCTCTACATGCTTAGAAACACAAGCACTAGAGGAAATGGAAGCATTTTTATCATGGCAACAAGACAACACAAGCATATCATCATGATATTTATTCAAGTCATTTATACATGATATGCAAGGACTATTAACACAATCATGTAAGGAGTTTGTAGTGCTAGAAGTGTTAAAGTCCAAAGATAGATCATTGCAACTAGATAGAGATGAGGGTACAAATAGTAAGCACACTATCCAAATTGCAATTTCTATCACCACTCACCATATCATTACCTTGTGAAAAGTCACATGTTGGTGAAGTGGTAGAGGATGAGAACTCATCTCGACCGGAAGTGGAAGCAACACAATCATCCTCAATAATGTTGGACACAACATATTTATCTTGAAGTTTTGTCCATAACTCATGAGCGCTCCAAAAAGGAATGATTGAAGATGTAACTACATAGCTCAAAGCATTAACAAGCACATTAGAAGATTGAGCATCGAGATATAAGTTTTTCTCATCCTCACTAGATAGATTTTTGAAATCCATTGGAGGAGAAAAACCTATATCTACAATACGCTCCAAATTTGGGTCCATGTCCCGAAAATGAATGAGCATGCAATTTTTCCATATATCATAATTTGTGCCATCGAATGTGAACATGTCATTATGCACTAATCCTATAGCCGACATCTTTACTCTCAAGGCGGTGAAGCCTAAAATGAGAGACCGGGCTCTGATACCAATTGAAATGATATGGATGTCGCCTAGAGGAGGGTGAATAGGCGATTAAAACTTTTCC
The DNA here is from genome assembly GCA_910589765.1 of Avena atlantica. Classification (NCBI taxonomy): domain Eukaryota; kingdom Viridiplantae; phylum Streptophyta; class Magnoliopsida; order Poales; family Poaceae; genus Avena; species Avena atlantica. The sequence goes on along the minus strand of OU342739.1, from coordinate 56,527,432 downwards.
TATAGTGGCTCAACAAAGGCGGAATAAAACTAGTGTTTACTTTGTTAAGCACAACCTAGAACAACTAAGGTTCACCTATGTGCACCAACAACTTATGCTAAGCAATACAAGCAGCAAAGTGATAGCAAGATATATATTACTTCAAGCACGAAGGCTATCACAATGTAAAGTGCATAAGTAAAGAGCTCGGGTATAGAGATAACCGAGGCACGCGGGGACACCGATATTTTACCGAGTTCCTCCCAACATGGAGTACGTCTCGTTTGGAGAGGGGGTGGTATCAAACCACCAACGCCACAAAAGGCCTCCCTTATTCTCCGGTGAATCTCACCCCAACGGGATCGATCCACGCTTCCACTATCGGTGCACTTGTCGGTGGCAACCGGAACCTCTCACAAGGTTGGCGCACTTCTCCACAACTTAATTGGAGGCTCCCAACAAATGCCACAAAAGGCCACAATTCCACCAAGGCCACAAAACCGTCTAGGGTTCCAAGAACCCAAGAGGGACAAGCTCCAATGAGTCACCCAAACCAAATCCTCCGAGGAGAACACAAACTGATGCACCAAATGCAAATGGCAAGAACACCACAAAGGTGTTCAAATACTTCTCTCCCAAATTCCACCAAAGATACACAAGCTTATGGGGGAATAAGAGAGGAAGAACAATGGAGGAAATCCACCAAAGACTCCAAGATCTAGATCCCAATATGTTCCCCTCACTTAGAGGAGAGATTGATTGGTGGGGTTGTAGATCTAGATCTCCTCTTTCAAATCCCTCAAGAATATGCAAGAATCATCGAAGGGATTGAGAGAAAGCAATCTCAAGAAGGTCAACAATGGAGGGAAAAACTTGCAAGAATGGTTGGGGAACCATTGGGGAAGAAGGCCCCTTAAATAGGTTCCCCGAAAATCCAACCGTTGAAGCCAAAAAAACGCGAATCCCGGTACTACCGGACATTCCCTGGGGATCCCAGGTCGCCAAACGCACCTTATTCAGTACCACCCGGTACTAAGGGGCGGTACTACCGGACCTCCGGTACTACCGGACCTCCGGTACTTGGTCCGGTACTACCGGTCATCCCTGAACGAAAACAGCCATAACTTTTGCATACAGACTCCGATTTTGATGATCTTGGGCTCGTTTTGAAGAGGACAACAAGCTATAAAAGATCATGCAAATAAACATCATAGTCCAGCAAGGGCGGATAGATCCAAATGACGAAAGGTTTAACCTCTCTCAAAAAGACGAACCGATAAAACCTCCAACATCGAAAACGTAATAGAAAATGCATATGAAATCCGTTTTCGATGAACTAGAGCTTGTAATGGAGATTAACACAAGCTCTAAATCCTCACATGAGTAAGAACTAAATAATATAAGGTTTTACCTATCTCTAAAATACAAACCGGTAAAACCTCCAAGATCAAAACACAATAAGATATAAAAGGGAAATCCGTTTTTGATGACCTAGAGCTTGTTATGGAGATTACCACAAGCTCTATATCCTCACATGTATAAGACCAAATAACAACCAAATATGATGATGCAAGTATGCAAAGGTTTGAGATCTCTCCGAACGATGTGATCGAGTTACACATTCGAGAGCCCCTCTTGATAGTACGGCTACCTATCCTAAACCCGGTCTCCCACTAACAACATGAGACCGGCAAAAGGTAAAACCTATCAAGATTATACCTTTGCCTTGAGCATTCTACTTGAGTTTGATGTAGACGATCTTGCCCTTCTCAAAATTGAACGCCTTTCTTGATTCTTCATCATCGATCCATGATCACCGAGGATGGCAAGCATCAAACATGAGATCTTCTATAGATGCCGCATTTTGAGCTTGCACAAGACATCTTCTTCTCATTTCATCGACCTTGAAGCCAACACATGCTCCAAGCGATGCCAATGGACCAATCCTACAAGTACAACTCAATACACACATTAGTCCATAAAGATTGTCATTAATTATCAAAACCACACATGGGGGCCCACATGTTCTTTCAACCATAGTGAGTCATCTATGAAGCATCCTCAATAAAAGGCTATACACATAGTAAATAAAAAGATTGTTGAGATGCTCATTGTCTGCTTGCCTTGTCATTTTGGTTATGAGAAAGCTCCTTTACCATGTGCAAGGGGTACCCCGTTGGCGGTTCTCAATGATATGCAAATACTTACAATGACAAGAACTTACCTGGGCCCAAAGTTGAGTATGCATGAGGAGTGGCCCTCATATTCAAGGGACATGAGATTGCCAACTTATATTTCGTCAAGCATATACTCCATCTTTGTTCACTTTAACCTTAATCATCTCAAGATGCTTATGATAGGGGCAATGAGGGCTCAAAGCTAGTAAGTACCATAATCTTTTGGAAGCTCTTTATGACTTGTAATCCCTGCTACCCTCTAAGAAGGGACCTTTCTCCCACTTCCAAGTTGAGTCAGTAAACCTACTTCCTCTCTATCTCCAGCAAGCTTTTCAGTTGTTGTGTTTCAAGCATTCATATGGTGATTTATTCAATCATGTTCTTTATCTTCCTTGTTTTCATAAAACTCTTATCTATTGAGTATTACTTTGAAAGTCTTCACTTGTGAAAAACCTTTTTGAGCAAAGAGTGTTCCTGTTTTGAATCTTCTACAAACGCTTTTGTGAAACTGTTTGCCAGGTGTTCTCTGACCAAGAACAAGTTTGCCAATTCCAATTATGATTTATCTTTATGCATCTCTATTGTGACTGATGTACTTGGCTGCAAGCTAAGTTATATAATGGTGAGTTGCTTTCTTCTATGAGTTGTGCAATGGTAAGTGTGATGCTTCTTATCCATATTCTTTTATCCACACTTCACTCCATAAACCTGTGGACATGTTTACTGAGCTCAGTTTTTGCTTGGGGACAAGCGAAGTCTAAGCTTGGGGGAGTTGATACGCCCAATTTGCATCACCATTTTATATCATAATTTACCTCTATTCATTGATATTTGTCTTATTATGAGGTATTACTTATGGATTTTCATCTGTTTATGCATGTTGGATGATTCTTGGAGGATGGACTGCCGGAGTCTGGATTCTAATGGAAAAGAAGGCATTTCGATGCAATTTCGTGAAGATCAGAAAAATATCAAAAAAATATAGAGACATATTATTTTACCAAAAGACGAAGGAAGCCAGAAGGAGGGACGAAGTGGGGCCTTAGGGGGCCCACACCCCCCTAGGCGTGGGCCCACCTGACCCCGCGCCTAGGAAAGGTGTGGTCTACCTACCCGGCCTCTGACTCTGCCCTTTCGCATATATCTTCCCTTCGAAACCCTAAAGCTCAGGGAGCGACCACAGATAGATTTCCGCCGCCTCTGGGGGTGGAAAACACCGAGAGAGAAAGATCTCTCCGGCAGACAGATTTCTGCCGGGGGAATTCCTTCCCGAAGAGGGGAGACCATCGCCATCAACACCATCATCAAGCTAGGCTTCATCGGGAACATCATCATCATCATCCACACTGTCATCTCCACCAGCACCATCATCACCACTCCGTCCCGCTGTAACAATTGTGTTGGATCTTGCATTATTTCATAGGGGAAACTTTCCCGGTGTTGATTACTATTGTAGTTGATGCTTGTGAGTGGAACCATTGGATTATTGTTTATGTTCAGATTGTTATACATTACCATATCATCTTTGATATTGATCCATATGATGTCTTGTGAGTAGTTCGTTTAGTTCTTGAGGACATGGAAGAAGTCATGTTGCTAGTAGTGAATCTGTGATGAGTTATTATTCAATGGTTTAGTATTTAAGTTGTGGTGTGTAGCACCCTGGGTAAAACCACTACTAGAAATTGCCTATCTTTATCTTGTGCATCATCATATCATCATGCATTTTTTTTCCTAAAACTATTTTACTAAAAGCCTATTTTGTTTACTACTTTATCCCCATCCCTTTTTATAAAAGTCCGGTGCTCCCGGGTATCTTTATTTGTCTAAAACTATTTATCAAATCTTTTATTTTGCATTGAGTCTCTATAGGTTGTTTAGCGCATGCTCCGCTGCCGCTTCAGTCCACCATACCTATGTAAGCACGGACCGCCGAATTCTAGTCTCGTCGTGTACTGGCCTCAGTACTGACCACTCTCTTTTTTTCCTTTGCCCTTTGTCGGCACCCCTTTTGTTTAAGCAGGTTTTGAGATCGACATCGTTAGAAGGGTTACCCTTTTGGCTTGGCCTGGGCAGGGTTATGGACGCCATTGGTTATTCTTCAGGGCTCTTAGCTCAATTTGCATATTGTCCGTACTCGGACGCTGTATCGTTTTCAAGGTGATTTGGATCTTTGTACTGTATATCTGTATTCTTGACTCATGGAGTCGTGTTAAATATATCTGTTTTGTGGGATCCATCATGGACTAATGTGTAATGATATTACTTCGTTTTCCACCCGCACGCAAGTGCCTGGTGGGCACCTTTGAATCGTTTCTATGCGGGTTTGGCGGGAATCGCTGAAACTTGCATAGGGCCGATTCTGAGGGTGTTACAGAGTGGTATCAGAGCTCAGCAGTTGCGATACCCCACTGGTCCAGCCTGTAGGATAACCTAGCTAACGGACGTCGTAGAGTGTCAAAACTATTTTTGGAAAAATCGGTTGGATAGATCTGATTAGGTCTACTTTTACTCCTTACCTCTCTGCTATTCTCTTCTTACCTCGACGTGTTTTGAATCTGCTCCCTTATCTTTTCTTCGAGTCCAGGAATTCTCGTGGTTGGGTTTCCGTCATACCTTCAGTGTTTCTCTTTCTCCTCTTGTAACGGTGCTTCGACATCCGCTCTTCATGCTATCTGAGGAATATTCCTCCGTTGTACCTTTCAGTGGACCAAAAATTCACTAATTTTTTTCTTTCTATCTTCCGGTGATTCTCGACGCGATGACATCATCTGCACCAGATCCGATGAAGAACCTGCATGACCCTTTTGTTTCAGAACAACACTTGTCGAGATCTTGAGTCTGAATCTCGAGAGTTGGTTGTATAAGTCTTTTATTCATGTATAGAGTAATGCTTTGAGTGCGGGATGGAGTCGCGACCATACCACTACTCTTATCATTCGCTTTTGTATATCGAATGGTGGATCGATGCAATTCTTACTCCTTCCATGGAAGTTAGAGGTGGCCTCACCTTTAACTTCGTCCGTTGTTTATCTGGAGTGTTCTCTCGATGAACATGATCAACGACCTTTTGTTGGTGGTGTCGCCGATTTCAAGACGGAACAAGAACTTTTGTTAGTGGTGTCGCAAAGATCTACACAAAGCGAGAAGATTCAGAGCGTCGGCCTTTTTCCCTGTACCATGAGGCGGATCTCGAGGGCGAGATCCATTGTTAGTGGTGTCGAATTGTAGCACCCTGGGTAAAACCACTACTAGAAATTGCCTGTCTTTATCTTGTGCATCATCATATCATCATGCATATTATTTTTTTTGCCTAAAACTATTTTACTAAAAGCCTATTTTGTTTACTACTTTTTCCCCATCCTTTTTTTATAAAAGTCCGGTGTTCCCGGGTATCTTTATTTGTCTAAAACTATTTATCAAATCTTTTATTAAAATAAAAATAAAACATATTTTGACCGGGGGAGGTAGCCCGGCCCGTAAGCCAGGCCACCTACAACCCTAGTCGGCCCAACTCAAAACAAAACCCTAAACCATCTAGACCTACCCAGCACCAGGCAAACCCTAATTCTAACCCAGCTACACCCCACCACCCATCTCAGCCGCCGCCACCCCCTAATCCCAACTCCACATGCACTCGGCACACCCGACCCACCCAGACTCGCACACCAAACACACACACGCAACACCACGCACGCACTCAACACCGCAACGCCCATGCACGCCAGGCCCCAACCACCCCAATCAGATCCCCACCACACGCACACCACAAAACACACACAGGCACGCTCGCTCGATCCCCAGCTTTTCCCCACGCGACGCTCCCCCTGGCCCCACCCCACATCGCCCGCCTCCATCCTCGATGCCTCCCTCGTGCAACTCCACCATCCCGAGCGACTCCCTGATTCGATCCATGGCGGCGCCACCGCCACGCCATCGCCTTCCCCGGGCCGTCCCTCCGCCGGAGCCGGTCCCGCCTCTAGAGCTCCTCCCGGCCGCCCTTCCTCCACCTAAAGACCGAGCTCGCCCCATCACTGCTTTTGTCGGCCGCGCGTACTCTACAGGTCATAGATGTCGGACATGCCTCCGCCCTCCGCGACCTCCTCCCGCGCCCCGCGCTCGAACCGTCCCCATGCGGCTTCGCCCTGCGCCTTCCCGTGTCAGCGCCGCCGCCTGCAACCTCCCTGCGACACCGCCGCCCTGGCTGCGCGCCTCCAGGCCACCTCCTCCCTCGTCGCGTCCTTGCCCTACATCTCCCGGCCGCTGCCTCTGTCATCTCTCCCCCTCTCTGCAGCGACCCCCGCCACCCGGAGCTCCACGGCCGGCCCGGTCGACCTCTTCGTCGTCGAGCCGTGCGCGCCACCGCCGGCTTTGCCTGCACCGCGACTCGCATCTCCCCGCCCGAGATTCCTTCCCAAGCTCTCCCTGTCGCCGTTGTCCCCTGTTTTGGAAGCTCCAAGTCATTTGGGTCCATACTCAAGAGTTTGCTATGTGCGTGCCCGCCTCTGGTTGCTCTTCGTGGTGCTTTTGTTGCTGCATCATGTGAGGGCAAGAAGTGGAGTGGTGGTGGTCCGCGATGTTGGTGTGGTAGAGGTGAAACCCGGTGGTCTCTCTGATAATGTTGTGGTGTGGTTGGGAACATGTAGCATTGTTCCCAGGTGCTTTGGTTCATCTGCCTCATCTTGCCAATATTGTTCGAGAGACCGACCCCTGTCAAGGACCCGGAGATCCGCTCTAGGTCACTGGTGTCCAATTCAAGATCGCCTTCGACACTGGAACCTGGAAACCCCAAGATCTCCTTCACGGAAACCCGAAGACCCTCGACGATATCTCCTACACGGAACCGAAGACCGCGGACGCCAAGTCCCTGGATTCAAAGGCATCGAGACCCCGATCCCGAAGACCGAACCCTCGGTGAACCCTAAGATCGCCATGCCCCCATGTGTGACCCTCTTTCCGAGACCTTATTTTTTATAAATGAAATAAATATCTTGTTGCATATGAATTGAGCATCCTTGCATACGTATTGTGGGTTGGGAGTATGTTGTCGACTCATCTAATAACAAATATGGAGGTCATATGCGGGCTTTTCTAGTCTAATATTGGCCCCATTTAAATTTGTATAGCGAACTAATATTATGTTTTGACTTGTTAAGACAACATTTAAATTGCGGGATATATAAACAACATGAACTTAATAATTAATTGCCGGGACCCCGGTTCCGCTTAATATGGCCTAATTGCATCGCATCTTTGCCATGTCATACATGCATCATGCCCGATCTTTTGCCGCAGTATTAAATAGTGCATCTGGTGTTTCTTCCCGTGATTTGCTTCTTCACGGATTAGGCCGACGAGTTGATGCGAGTGTCGACCCGATCTTTGGATGAACCTCCAGCAATGTTTTAGGCGAGCATTCTCCCCTTTCTACCTATTTTATATTTATAGTCTTTACTTCCTCCTGTTGATCTATTGCTATCTGTGTTGCGATGCTTTAGATTCTGTACCCCTTTATATATCCCTGTAGCCTTTATATTGTCTTGGACACCTCCTATTTCCTGTTGATTGGGTAGACATTTGGTCTTGCGAGTCGTAGTCGCTTGCTTAGGCGCTACTTAGTGTCGTCGCTGTTCCACTGATGTTGGGGGTTGGCATATTCGTAATGGTGGAGATAATCATGGCTTCAATTGCAGTTTAATAACTAATATTGAAAGTAGGTATAATAAATGCAGAGACACAGAGGGGCAATAGTTGAGATCTGGTTGTTATCCCGCCCCCTGTGTCCATCTAGGGCCCGAGTTCTTGACACCTGTTCCGAGACGAGCGCGCTAACCACATGTGGGGTGTCTAGGCACCCCTATCGACTTAGTACCTGATTTCAAAGTATTGTTCTGGGGGCCACAAACTAGTTCGGGCTTTATGCGTTACTACTGTAATTATGCCATGTATGCCATGTATGAGATGTTTATTACCTGTTGCTCGATGAACGTTTATTACTGTTGCGTAGGTGCGACACTCTGTCATGGGAATATTTTGTCTATGACCTCTGCTCCCGTGCAAGTCCACGCAACCTCAGGGTCCATACGAGGAGGATTAGCTATACCTCGTATGGGTAGCTCTTTCGGGTGGCCCCCATGTACTTGCTTTGGGTCAGGGAAAGCGTCGTGTCCTAGGCCCCGCCGACATACCTATGGAAGTATGTTAATTGATCTGGCAACAAGGGTCAAAGTACGTGTGGGAACTTTGGTGTACCCCTGCAGGATTAAATCTTTTCGAAAAGCCGTGTCCGCGGTTATGGACGACTTGGAGCACAGTATCTCGATCATAGACAATTATAACTAAAGTTTACTGTTATAAATTTGACTTGTATCTAATATGACTAGTAAGTTGGATAACCACCGTGGAAAGAATGAATAAAATTGCCAACCGTGTGAGTTTCCTCGGCATGACTTCCTCGTTTGGTCTCGAGGGGGAAATACCAGGATGGGTATGATTGGTGGTAGTAACAGGTTGGTTCCGAATAGGTCTTTCTCATCTCTCTCTGATAGCCGACAAATGCATTGAGTCTATATAGGTTGTTTAGCGCATGCTCCGCTGCCGCTTCAGTCCACCATACCTATGTAGGCGAGGACCGCCAAATTCTAGTCTCGCCGTGTACTGGCCTCAGTACTGACCGCTCTTTTTTTCCTTTGCCCTTTGTCGGCACCCCTTTTGTTTAAGCAGGTTTTGAGATCGACGTCGTTAGCAGGGTTACCCTTCCGGCTTGGCCTGGGAAGGGTTATGGACGTCATTGGTTATTCTTTAGGGCTTTAGCTCAATTTGCATCTTGTCCATACTCGGACGTTGTATCGTTTTCAAGGTGATTTGGATCTTTGTACTGTATATCTGCATTCTTGGCTCATGGAGTCGTGTTAAATATATCTGTTTTGTGGGATCCATTATGGACTAATGTGTAATGATATTACTTCGTTTTTCACCCGCACGCAAGTGTCTGGTGGGCACCTTTGAATCGTTTCTATGCGTGTTTGGCGGGAATCGCTGAAACTTGCATATGACCGATTCTGAGGGTGTTACATGGTGCTATTCTTATAGTGGTGTCATGTGAACATCGACTACATGATACTTCACCATTTATGGGCCTAGGGGGATGCATTGTGTATTTGGCTACTAATTGTGGGGTTGCCGGAGTGACAGAAACCTGACCCCCCGTTAGGACACCTCTACACAAGGGAGCGTAGGATCTCAGAGTTTAAGGCTGTGGTTAGATTTATATCTTAATTACTTTCCTGTAGTTACGGATGTTTGCAGGGAGTTTAATGACAAGTATGAATTAGTCCTAGTAAGGGCGGTATGTTAGCACAGGTTCACCCACGCAACACTTACAAACACCAAAGAAGAGTACTCAGCTATTTGAAGCGAAAGCACTTGACAGAATTTCCATCTGTCCTCGAGAACGTTTGGTCCTTATAAGTATTTTCACCGGCTTGTCCTTTGTTAAGAAAGGATTGGACCACTTGCTCCGTTTGTTCGTTACTTCTGTTACTTGCCCTTTGTTTTGTTGCCTTGTCAGAAAACCACTAAAAATACGTTTGCTAAGTATTCATAGGGATTTCCTGCTCCATAACACTGTTCAGCACCTTCTACTCCTCGTTGGAGTCGATACTCCTATTTATCAAAAGTACTACGATACACCCCCTATACTTATGGGTCATCACCCTCGGCGAAGCAGTGGATTTTATCTATGATGGAATCACTCTCACATGCAAATTTTACCAAGGTGCTAGTCACGGTATGGGCAATCTCGACTGCCTGACGGAAGGCTATTCACGAGCAAATATTCCAAAGCCCTTTGTCTACTCACCTATTCATCACGAGCTACATATTAGACCTCCAGCAGATCGTGAAGCCCAACCCTCAAGTGCATACTAAATCAGTGGCTAGACAAGTAGGAAGCTGGCTTGCGCCACCTACTGGTTATTTTAAATTCATGGTAGATGGAGTTGTATCACGGTCATACAACCATGGAGATATGGGAGTCATTTGTAGCAATCGTGAGGGTATTTACGCGGGTGCATCCGCAGTTGTCTTTCTGGGTATCACTGATCCGGCCATTCTTGAAACTCTTGCATGTAGAGAAGCCCTAGCCCTTGCCGAGGATCTGGGTATAAAGGAGATCAGCATTACCTCGGATTGCCAGGGTATTCTCAAAGATATAACTGATCATTCAGGAGGAGCTAATGCATCAGTTGTCAGGGAGATTAAGGAGCACTCACACATTTTTAATGCAGTCCGTTTCATCCATGAAGGCATGCAACATATTACTGAGGCTTACAACCTGGCTTGTGCAGGGACATCCTTAGATACAGGGCGCCACTTGTGTCTCTTAAATCCCCCTGATATTGTACCGATTCCTCTATCTGTTGTGAACATCATTGATTAATAAAGTGGAGCGATTTTATCTCAAAAAAATGTGAGTAAATTATTCTAAAAAAATATATGAGCAAATCGAGTGCTGATGGGAAAACGTTTTGGAGGGCCCCAATGGTGGTATCATAAGGTGTATCATGCATATCACCTTGGCAAAATGATGATGTGGCATAATAATTAATAAAGAGAGGTTCTAGTGGTATCATAATATGACACGATATCATAGTACGTGTAACAAAAAAATTGAATATCAAGTACATCTTGTATACCAAATTGCACTGAGATTCTACAAATAATTAAATACAACAATATTATGATATAACTAGATAATACTAAGCACTATAAATATAGTATCGTATATGATACTAATAATATGATACTCTCACTATGATCAGCCTAAGCGGTTTTTCGATTTTGCCTCTATTCAACAAACAATTCGAACACAAAGACCAATGATCATGCACAATATGATTTTCATCACGTATTCACGTGGCCATGCCCCCGGGAGCTCAAATCTACCCTAAGCAACCAAAACAGCCCAAAGCTATTGCAGCGGTTCTTGTTTTTGCAAGAAAAGTTGTTGCAACGGTGAATGAATCGATGAATCTTCTAAATCCTCTCACTATATATAGTCGACTGAACAGACCCCGTTGTATCGTTTTTGTCCGACTTTAAATTAATAAAGCTCCACAGAAACATAGTTTTGTAGAACCAACCACAAAAGAGTGGCGGCGCTAGTAAACTAGCTTACTGTTACAGGTCTTAGAAACTCACAGGGGTCAAAAGAAATAGCATGAAGCATCATCCAAAAACGGCCTAACAAAGAGTGCGAGGAAGAAGTAGTGGTGGCGTTCGTATTCTGCAATGAGGAGTGGAGGTTCCTTGCCATCACGACGATCTCATCAAGTAAAGGAAGATCATTGGGCATCAGTAGTGGGCGCTGTTGAAGTGTATAAGTGGATTGCACTAGCCCTTTCCATCAGTTCGGACTTTTGGTTGCGTTGGCTAGTGCATGAAGCTTGACATGGTATCAGAGGCTAAGGTCTTGAGTTTGAGTCCTGGCTTTCGCAATTTATCCTACAATTGCTGTTGCCCCTTCTGTGTCCACGTATAGGCCTTTTGAGTCATACGTGAGTTTCGCGCGCCGTCGCTCTCTTCCGGTTGCACATGCTGACTTCTCTCCGTCACACGTGAGAGGGGGTGTTGAAGTGTATAAGTGGATTGCACTAGCTCTTTCCATCAGTTCGGACTTTTGGTTGCGTTAGCTAGTGCATGAAGCTTGACAGGCGCAATTTCTTTGTTGTTTGGCCATCGTACGCTTGACCACGCGCCCCATCATGGACTCCACCTGTTTGCCCTTACTCTAGAAACTTTTCATGACTGCCAACCCAGGAATAGTCTTTGTTCTCATGGAGAAAACAATTGGAGCAGTAGCTTCGGCTTCATCAAGGAGGCCAGGCAGCGCCTCTCCTTGCGTAAGTCTTGCGATCTCCGAGCTCAGGTTATCTTACTTCAGCATAACCTTTTTGTCCTTTATTGCGGTTTGCGCGTGATTAGAGTCTGGTTATCATATTCCTATCCCACTAGGCTCTCCTAGCCTACCTCCTCCCTGTCAACTTTTGGGAGTTTCTGGATTTTGTCTACATAGGTCTTTACCTCCCTTCCAACAAGGCAGGGTACATAGTGGACAAGGAGATGGGCGAGGGAAGCTAGTCCGGTTCCTTCTGCAGCATGACATGTGATGCTTGGATTAGGAATGCCAGTGAAAACTCTTAAGATAGGGAAGGGAAGAGCACCCTGACCTGAGGTAAGTTTGACCCATACTGGTCAAATTTCACTGATTTGGGAGCTGACTAGGACGTAGTCACAAATGGTGCCACTCTTATAGGGGGTACACGGCTTGCCCTATTAGCCACTGAAGCCAACAACTTCCTTTGAGCGATCTTCCCAGTTTTTCTTCTCAAGAGGCGTGTTTTCTTGACACCCCAAGGTTATTGCTTCTCTCATTGTAGTTGCGGTGCTTCCAATCTTTGTCAAAGATAGTGTTCCCTTCAGAGTCAACATTGTACTCGTAATTGTCCTTTCCCCCCTTGTTGTCGGGTTTGTGAGGAGGAGGGTGGAGGTGGTCACGATATAGGTTTCTTGCCCAACTTAGGTGTCAAGGAAAGGTCGAAGCCTTCTCTCTTGGCAAAGAGTTTTAGCGCGCATGTCACCATGGCAAGGAATCGACACTGGAAAAGCATTCACACCAGTCAAGAGTTGATCAATGAGACTCTGTCCACTATGATTGGTCTTCCGATCATATGGTTGCCACCATCAACCTATCAAAACGGCGAAGACGGTTGGGTACCCCCTCTACCTGCACCCACACTTCTGTTGGAATTTGGTGAGTTTTGGGCTGTTGGCCAGTAGACAAATTCTGAAATTCTCTTTGACCCACTTGTATATGACAGCATATGGCTGTGCTAGTGGTGCTAAAGTTTAGTCCCACATTGCTAGTTGAAGGGGAGTTGGACCACCTTATATAGTAGAGTGTTGCACCACTCACTAAGGTGTGACAAGAAGAGTAGCCCTCGCGCACTCCTCCTCCGACGACGCCTTGCCTAGCCACGACGCGTCGAACCGAGCTTTATTTTGCTGGTTGGGAAAACTGATTGTGAGTCATTAACGGACGCGCTAATTACAGTCGTTTCCAGTTTTTATGGACGTGGCTGTTACCGACTCGAACATGGCTGAGCCCACGATCCTCCTAACCTGCACTATATAAGCGTCCGGGCTAAAGCTAATCGGCACCGTATCAATACACACACGCGCCTACCTCTAGAACCTTGCGCCGCCGCTTTCGTCTTCCCCATCCCGGCTTGCGGCGTGCACCGCAGATTGGGACAGTAGGCCTCCGGAACCCCGCCAATCGTGAACCTGTACGGATGAGGGGCGATCAGGTTTTTGGGGAGAGCTCAAGCGCGACTACTGGAAACCACGACATCGTCCGACGGCGAGTTCCCGAACGACGACTTCTTCCCGGACGTGAGCGACCTCTTCGACAACCTCAACATGGGCGACGCTGCTGCAACCGCTACGGCTGCTATTCAGCCTACATCGTATGTGATCTCGATTTCTCTCTTTCGGATTATGCTAGAGTTCTTTGTTTTAGCATTTGATGTAGATGTGATAGCTTTATCTCCTATAGATGTAATCTGTTCATCTACTTTTTTGATCTGCATAATTGGTTTTAGTACCGTTTATATGATCATGATTTATTAGTTTATTATTCGGATTAAATCATATAGACTATTGCTTATATTTCCAACAATCCAAAAACCTGATTATAGGCAACTGAATTCCACTGGTGTAGCCACGGCTACTAGGCCGCCTCCTTTTGATGGCATGCACTATAAGAGATGGCGCAAGAGAGCAGTTCTCTGGTTTGAAAACCTAAACTGCTATAGCGCCACTCTTGGCAAGCCTGAAGGAGATCTTTCTGCTGAGCAGGAAGCGAACTTTAAGAAAGCCGATACCATTTTTGTGGCGGCTTTGTTCAGTGTTCTTGGGGACAACATTGTCGACCCGTATATGTCATTTGATAATGGCAAGGACGTGTGGGAAGCACTCGAGGCCAAGTTTGGGGTTTCGGACGCTGGCACTGAGTTGTATGTCATGGAGCAATTCTATGACTACATGATGGTTGATGAGCGCTCCGTCGTTGAGCAAGATCATGAGATACAATCACTTGCCAAAGAACTTGAGCAGTTCAAGTGTTCCTTACCGGACAAATTTGTGGCTGGTGGCATTATTGCCAAGCTTCCTCCTTCGTGGAGGAACTTTGCTACTTCTCTGAAACATAAGAGACAAGAGTTTTCCGTTACGGATCTCATTGGGTCTCTTCATGTGGAAGATAAGGCGAGAGCAAAGGACAAAACTGGTTGAGGACTTGAGGGAAGTTCTACTGCCAATTTAGTGCAGAGGAAAAACTTCCAATCCCACAAGTTCAATAATAAGAACAAAACTGAAGGAAAGGGGAAGTTTGATGGCAAGAACAAGGCCATGTACTCAACCAACTTCAAGAAGAAAAATGATAAGAGGAAAGGCTCTTGCCATGTCTGTGGTGATCCTGTTCATTGGGCTCCTAGCTGCCCTAATCGCTTTGACAAGCGTCAACATGGGAATAGAGGCAATGCCGCTAATGTTGTTATTAGCGATACTGAGATGAAGGATGCTGGGTACAGTATTTTACCTACTATCCTTTCAGTATGTCATTCTCGTGATTGGTGGATAGACACAGGTGTTAATACACATGTATGTTCTGATATTTCCATATTTTCCTCTTATCAGGTCTCAAGGACCTCTTCCGTGCTGATGGGAAACGGCTCACGTGCTTCTGTTCATGGTGTTGGTACGGTAGATCTGAAGTTTACTTCGGGGAAGACCGTACAACTAAAGAACGTGCAGCATGTTCCATCCATCAATAAGAATCTCGTCAGCGGATTGATTTTATGTCGAGATGGCTTTAAGTTGGTTTTTGAGTCCAATAAAGTTGTAATTTCTAAATATGTACAATTTGTTGGAAAGGGTTATGAGTGCGGAGGTCTGTTCCGCTTGTCTTTGTCAGACTCATGTACTAAAGTTATTAATCATGTGTGCAATGATAACGAGTCCAATGTTTGGCATTCACGACACTCTGTCATATTAACTTTGGTTGCATGACGCGGCTAGACAATATGAGTTTAATTCCAAAATTTACCACTGTCAAAGGTTCTAAGTGCCAAGTTTGTGTGCAAGCAAAGCAACCCCGCAAGTCTCATACGGCTGCGGAACCAAGAAACTTAGCACCGCTAGAACTTATACATTCAGATCTTTGTGAGATGAATGGTGTGTTGACAAAAGGTGGAAAAAGATACTTTATGACGTTGATTGATGACTCCACTAGATACTGCTATGTTTATCTCCTGAAATCTAAAGATGAAGCTTTGAACTACTTCAAAATCTATAAAGCTGAGGCAGAAAACCAACTTGATCTTAAAATCAAGCGGCTAAGGTCGAATCGTGGTGGAGAGTACTTTTCAAACGAATTTGATTTATTCTGTATGAAACACGGTATTATACATGAGAGGACGCCTCCCTACTCACCTCAGTCAAATAGGGTGGCCGAAATAAAGAACCACACTCTAACTGATTTGGTTAACGCCATGTTAGATACATCGGGTCTTTCCAAGGAATGGTGGGGGGAGGCGCTAATGACTGCGTGTCATGTCCTAAACCATGTTCCTGTAAAGGATAAAACCATGACTCCATTTGAGGAATGGGAAAAGAAAAGGCTTAAACTCTCTTACTTACGAACTTGGGGTTGTTTGGCGAAAGTCAATATTCCAATACCCAAGAAGTGAAAGCTTGGACCAAAAACCGTTGATTGTGTTTTTCTGGGATATGCTTTTCATAACATTGGCTATAGATTTTTGATAGTAAAATCTGAGGTATCCGACATGCATGTTGGTACAATTATGGAGTCGAATGATGCGACTTTCTTTGAGGACATCTTTCCTATGAAAGGCATGTCTAGCTCATCAAATCAGGAGATGACTAGTTCATCTAGTCAGGAATTTTCTATAATTCCTGAACCCACTATGCCGATAGAACACTCTGATGATCCTGTGGAGGATGACAATGAAGCTCCCAAAATAAGCAAGAGACAAAGGACTGCAAAGTCATTTGGTGATGATTTCATTGTGTACCTTGTGGATGATACTCCCACTTCTATTTCAGAAGCCTATGCATCTCAAGATGCTGACTACTGGAAGGAAGCTGTCCGAAGCGAGATGGACTCAATCTTAGCTAATGGTACTTGGGAAATCACTGATCGTCCTTATGGGTGTAAACCTGTAGGATGTAAATGGGTGTTCAAGAAAAAGCTTAGACCTGATGGTACTATTGAAAAGTACAAGACACGTCTTGTGGCTAAGGGTTATACCCAAAAGGAAGGCGAAGACTTCTTCGATACCTATTCACCTGTAGCCAGATTGACCACTATTCGAGTACTACTTTTCTTGGCTGCCTCACATGGTCTTCTCGTTCATCAAATGGACGTTAAGACAGCTTTTCTAAATGGAGAGCTAGATGAGGAAATTTATATGGAGCAGCCTGATGGATTTGTAGTAGATGGTCATGAAGGAAAGGTGTGTAAGTTAGTGAAGTATTTATATGGTCTTAAGCAAGCTCCTAAACAGTGGCACGAGAAGTTTGAAAGAACTTTAACTGCTGAAGGCTTTGTTGTAAATGAAGCTGACAAATGTGTGTACTATCGCCATGGTGGGGACGAGGGAGTTATTATGTGTCTCTACGTTGATGACATATTGATATTCGGGACCAACCTCGTTGTTATCGAGGAGGTCAAAGAGTTCCTATCTCGCTGCTTTGAGATGAAGGACTTGGGAGTGGCTGATGTAATTTTAAACATCAAGCTACTAAAGGATGACAATGGTGGGATTACACTGCTTTAGTCTCACTATGTGGAAAAGATATTGAGTCGCTTCGGGTATAGCGAATGCAATTCTTCTCCAACGCCTTATGATCCGAGTGTGCTACTTCAAAAGAATCAAAGGACTGCTAAAGATCAATTGAGATATTCTCAAATTATTGGCTCGCTCATGTATTTAACCAGTGCTACTAGACCTGACATCTCCTTTGCTGTAAGCAAACTAAGTCGATTTGTGTCAAATCCTGGAGATGATCATTGGCATGCTCTTGAAAGAGTTTTACGCTATTTGAAAGGCACTGCGAGTTATGGTATTCACTATACTGGGTATCCACGGGTACTTGAGGGTTATAGTGATTCAAACTGGATATCTGATGCTGATGAGATTAAGGCCACAAGTGGTTATTTGTTTACACTTGGTGGTGACGCTGTTTCCTGGAAGTCTTGCAAGCAGACCATCTTAACGAGGTCAACAATGGAAGCAGAACTCACAGCATTAGACACAGCCACTGTTGAAGCAGTGTGGCTTCGTGAGCTCTTGATGGACTTACCTGTGGTTGAAAAATCAATACCCGCCATCCCGATGAACTATGATAATCAAACTGTGATCGTCAAAGTAAACAGTTCTAAGGATAATATGAAGTCATCAAGGCATGTGAAGAGGATATTGAAATCTGTCAGGAAACTGCGGAGTTATTGCGTTGGATTATATCCAAACATCTAAAAACCTGGCAGATCCCTTCACAAAGGGATTATCACGCAATGTGATAGATAATGCATCAAGGGAGATGGGTTTGAGACCCACGCTATGAGTTGATCCCAGTGGCAACCCATTCTATGTGATCGGAGATCCCGTGAATTAGAGCTGGGAGACAAGCCGTTGGTCAGCTGAGAGGAGAGTATCCCTATATTATATTTACATCTCCATAAAGATGCAATACTCTCTTAATCTGCATGGCAGGTTGATATTTATCTTAATGTGTTCCAAGTGGCTTTTTATAAGCGGAGATGTTGTCCTGCAGAACATCTCTTGAGGAACACACCTATATGAGTCTGACTATCAAACGTCTCAGTCCATGAGAGTTGTGTGCTCTCTAATAAACTCATGAAAGGCCCTGGAGTATGACACATGAGATCCAAACCGCGGGGAAGCCGACGGTAGCCCTGTACTGGTCTAGATTTTGTGTGAAACTAGCGCGCAAGAAACTTGTAGTTCAAGGCATAGTCCACCATTCAAGTTGCTAGTTAGTGTAGCATGAAGTTTAACGTGGAAGTTCAACTTAACAGTCTCCACTACACACCGGTATATAAAACAATGTTCCGGAAGAAAAGTGATGTGATGTGCCAATGAGACTTTGTGGGGGATTGTTGGAATTTGGTGAGTTTTGGGCTGTTGGCCCATTAGACAAATTATGAAATTCTCTTTGGCCCACTTGTATATGGCAGCATATGGCCGTGCTAGTGGTGCTAAAGTTTAGTCCCACATTGCTAGTTGAAGGGGAGTTGGACCACCTTATATAGTAGAGTGTTGCACCACTCACTAAGGTGTGACAAGAAGAGTAGCCCTCGCGCACTCCTCCTTCGACGCCGCCCGCCTCGCCACGCCTCGCCTCGCCTCGTCACGACGCGCGCGCACCGTGGGTTGCGGGTTGCGGGAATCTCGCCGAGCCGAGCTTTATTTTGCTGGTTGGGAAAACTGATTATGAGTCATTAACGGACGTGTTAATTACAGCCGTTTCTAGTTTTTATGAACGTGGTTGTTACCGACTCGGACGTGGGCTGAGCCCATGATCCTCCTAACCTGCACTATAAGCGTCCGGGCTAAAACTAATCGGCACCGTATCAATACACACACGCGCCTACCTCTAGAACCTTGCGCCGCCGCTTTCGTCTTTCCTATCCCGGCTTGCGGCGTGCACCGCAGATCGGGACAGTAGGCCTCCGGAACCCCGCCTCTCGTGAACCTGTACGGGTGAGGGGCGATCAGGTTTTTGGGGAGCGCTCAAGCGCAGCTACTGGAAACCACGACGTCGTCCGACGGCGAGTTCCCGAACAACGACTTCTTCCCGGACGTGAGCGACCTCTTCGACAACCTCAACATGGGCGACGCTGCTGCAACCGCTGCAGCTGCTATTCAGCCTACATCGTATGTGATCTCGATTTCTCTCTTTCGGATTATGCTAGAGTTCTTTGTTCTAGCGTTTGGTGTAGATATGATAGGTTTATCTCCTATAGATGTAATCTGTTCATTT
Organism: Avena atlantica; assembly: GCA_910589765.1. Taxonomy (NCBI): domain Eukaryota; kingdom Viridiplantae; phylum Streptophyta; class Magnoliopsida; order Poales; family Poaceae; genus Avena; species Avena atlantica. The sequence goes on along the minus strand of OU342739.1, from coordinate 56,508,128 downwards.
ACTTTGTTGATCTGCATAATTGGTTTTAGTACCGTTTATATGATCATGATTTATCAGTTTATTATTCGGATTAAATCATATAGATTATTGCTTATATTTCCAACAACTTCAACAAGCAGTTCACTAGCGTCCGCATCAACTATTGCTTCGAGGACCACCACTCAGATCTTCTTGATTGGGAGCTTGATCCACACCGCATTCTTGCACACAGACGGACTCTCTTTGCTTGGGAAGACAACTGTGAAATCTTTGACAGCTAGCTGATAAACCTACCAACCCCAAGATGGGTTGATGAGCTGCTTTAGGTATGCCCCTAGGTTAGCCATGGATATTTTGTCCGGTGGATCTCTTGAGATTTTGTTTGTTTTCATGTTTTTTGGCGTGGTTTGAGGTCAGTCTCTTTTGATTTACGGTTTTCATCATTGGCGATGGTTGCTGCTAGCACGTGGACTTCCAGTTTGTCTACTACAATAAGTTATGTCCTGCTTCGACAATGGAAGGGCGAGGACGGCGGCGCGCCTTCGGCTTGCTCTAGTGTTTGTAATCGTCGCTAGGTGGTATAAAGTTCCATTTGTAATTTTTATTACTTTTGGCTCTCTTTGTACTACTTTTGATGATTATTAATAGATCATTGGAATTTCAAAACATCAAAATACTTTTGATGACGTGGTTTAACTTGGTGCCTCTATTAGATGATGTATATTTCTTTTAGTAGTCTGGGATCGGCAATGATTAGACAATTATACGACTGATCCTAGATTCCTAGCCACAAATCTTAGCCACAATTAGGAGAGGTAACTAGCAAAATATTTCTTTATGACGTGGATTAATGTTTGTCTCTAAGGGCACGTACAATGCAGGAAACACATGTCTTCTCATAGCTCTCCATATCATCTAGAGAAGATATAATATATAACTTGTACAATGTATTATCACTTATTGCTATTTTTAGTAATTAATAAGAGTTAACTATTTTTAGTATAATAAATTGGTTGGCTAAGGAAAGACTTATGGTATAATAAAGAAAATAGTCTTCTCTTATTTTTAAGAGATCATCCTTTAATTAAGGAAAGACAATTTTCTCTTTCTTATTTCTCTTTCCTCTAACTAGACAAAAATCCAATATAACAAACATAAGGGAAGACTGATGTCACCGTATTGTACATGTCCTAAAATCTTATTTTTCTTTTAGTAGCCCGGGCCGCTCGACAATGATGAACCGGTTAGATATCTATTGATCATTCAATAAAACCTACAATCAATTGTAGATCCAACTACCAAACTATTTTGATGATGTGCATTTACGAGCGCTTCTTCTAGACCTTGTATTTTTTTAGTAGTCCGGACTAATATAATGTGGGCGTCTAGAGTCCAGCTAAATTGCTTTTCTTATTATATAGTAGCTAGATTTCTGAATCTTCGCCCTATATATATATGGTCAATCGGAGTACACACAATGTATTATCCTACTGAAACTATTGCCATCACAACAGGTCTTCCGGTTGCCATGACGATGGAGCATGTCCTTCATATGGCCAAAGGGGGAGGAGAGACCAGCTATGCCAAAAACTCGTGGCTTCAGGTCTGTAAATAATCTTCTAGACTCCTGGCTTCATATATTGCACATAAGTTAGATTAGATAAGAACTTTCTCTTGCGTTCATGTATGCTAGCGGAGGGCCTTGCTTGAGACTAGGCCGTTGCTTGACGAGGCCGTGCGAGAAGTGTACATGGCTCTCTCCCATCCAACGATGACCGTCTGTGATCTAGGCTGCTCCTCAAGTGAAAACACACTCTTCTTTGTCTCCAAGGTGATCGAAACTATATGTCGCCACCGTCGCAAGCTCGGTGCCGGTACCGAGGTCGTCGAGCTCCAGTTTTTCCTCAGTGATCTCCCCGTAAACGACTTCAATCATCTTTACCTGTCACTTAGACAGTTCAAGGAGTCGGTAGCAGTGGCTCACGAGGGAGAAACACTGCCTCCATTCTATATTGCCGGGTTGCCGGGCTCCTGCTACGAGAGGCTTTTCCCTGCCAAGAGCGTTCATCTTTTTCACTCGTCATATTCCCTCCATTGGCGCTCTCAGGTCCGAAGATTATTCACAAAGCACGATTAACTTTTACTACTATGTATTTTTTCTTAATTTAGTTCTGAGCTTTAGTATTATGCCATGCAGTTTCTTCATGGATTAGAGGACAACCCAAACGAAGGAAACATTTACATCGCCAAGAACACACCACCATACATAGTAAAACTGTACCAGGAGCAATTTCGAAACGACTTTTTGCTCTTCCTCAAACTTCGATACGAAGAACTTGTGTTTGGTGGACAAATGTTGCTGACATTTCTCGGAAGGAAAAATGAGGATGCATACAGTGGAGAACTGAACCGTCTCTATGGGTTACTTGCACAATCCATACAATTCCTAGTTGAAGAGGTAATAAACAATGGTAAATCAAATCTATTGCTAGTGACTAACCATATATGATTCCTTCACATCTAAACTCCGTGGAACTTCTTCGTAATGGTATCACAACAGGGTCTCGTGGAGAAGGAAAAGCTTGATTCCTTCAACCTACCTCTTTACGGGCCATCGGTCAATGAAGTGACGACGGTGATCAAGCAAAGCGAACTATTCGACATTAACAAGATTGAATTGTTCGAGCACAACTGGGATCCTTATGACGAATCAAAGAGCGATCATGTAGACGACCCTCTCCAAAGTGGCATAAACGTCGCCAAGTGCTTGAGAGCAGTGATGGAGCCCCTTTTTGCGAGACATTTCGGTGAATCTGTGCTCGATGCCCTCTTCGATAAATACGCGCATAATGTTGCTGAATACCTTGAGAGGGAGAAGACCAAGTACTCAATCATAGTCTTGTCCCTGAAGAAAGGATAATATATAGTAGCCATGTTCAGTGTGTATCGTATGAAATAAATGTGTATGGGTCTGATGTATGAATCATTGCATCTACGCTGGTTGTATGTAACGAGCTCTGAACATGCTGTTGTCCAGTGAGGCAGTGACGTGAGTCTTTAAAGTCGGGTGTGGGTTGTATGTATCTGCGTTCCAGTTTGATGAAATCTCATAATGTATGTGTACTGTATGACGTGTGTTATCATAAGTGATTTAGGGTCCTTATTTTTTACATTGGTTGTATGTTTTGCGATTTTCAGCCATTGCAGCAGCGCACATGAATTCTATATTATTTTTTCAAATTTTTCAAAAACTTATAGTACTACTGGATTTGAGCCAACATATTATGTAGAAATTCTGGCACTTTGGAAAACCCTAATGATTAGTCTTCACTGATTTTCACTTATGGCCGAAATATTTTTGGCACCAAATTCGAAACCATCATCATGACATGATGGGGCCATGACAGTGCTCTAGAAGGCGGTCATGAAATAAGTGTGCACGCCACTTCTTCCTCAAAGACCATGACAGAACCGAAACTCTCTATGTTCTAGGCTCTTGTTCCATCAAACGTTGCAGAAGAAAAAAGTGTGCACGGCTCGAACACCCTAATGTCAATCTGTCAAGTGTTCGTTCGTTGCGACAGCAGAACAATAGAACAAAACCAAGCCATGGAGCTTCAGTTTCACATGAACGACCTGCCACAAGCAGTCACTCTGCCACCTACTAGTATGTTATTGTCTGGAGCAGCAAGATAAGCATGCAGTTGGTCGCACTAGATCTGATAAATGACAGCATCAATGACACGTCAGTTATTTGCGCGATCAATGACCAGATCTCGATTGATTCGTTAGATCGACTTGGACGATCTGTCGCCAAGCTTGCAGAAGCGCCCCATAACAGAGTACCCTCGGTGATCCACATGTGCCCATGCATCGTTGCCGATGATCTATAACACAAAACAATTTTTTTTGTTATAAGTATTCTGCCTGTCGGGTTGGAATTAGATCAGCTAAATTGATTAAGCCAAAGGAGTACAGACATCTGCATACTTCCTTTTTCTCTCGAAGCCCCGCTACATACTCCTATTTCACGTGACCTAAATCCAACGAATTACATGGGGCTCAGCTAGGCAAGTAAAAAATAGTAGTATCAGTTTTGCTTAATCTCAGCTGTCTGACAATTAACTAAATCTCAGTAAACTTTTTTTTACCGACACCAAGATTCGTGTAGGTTGTTAGCGATTTTGTTTTGGAAATTGATTCCAATCACCCCAGGATCCCGTGATATCCAACCTCCCGCGCGAGCACACGCCACATGTCCCACGCGTGGTGAAAGGCCACCACAACCTCCCTGAACAGTAGGGGGAAATAATTTTATGGACTTGGTCCACGGATTCATATGTGTGGACCAACTTCTGCAATTAACACGTGCTACAAAAAATGATGGGGATGCTACCGTCGGTAGCCGGAGATGCTACCGTCAACGGACGATGGTGCTGCCACCCGGAGGATGGAGTTGCTTCCAGCCTGGGGTGGCGTTGTTGCTACCCGGGTCAGTGTACCGCGTTTGCTACCGACGGCGACAGGCGTTGCTACCAACATCGACGCGTGTTGCTACCAAGGGTGAACGGCTGGCCGGCGATTTTGCTAACACATGTATATTGTGTTGCTACCGACGTCGGAGCGCGTTGCTACCACGGATACACCGAGTTGCTACGACAGCCTATGGCCACTACAGGAATGGAAAGCTACGCCGACGGCCGGTCGCTACGCCGACGGCCAAACATCGGGACCGTCGGCGTAGCCATCGTCTAGGCCAGCTCCGCCAAGCAGCCGTCGGCGTAGAATTGCCCTCGGCATATCCTATGCTACGCCGACGGCTGCCCTCGGCGTAGCTATTTTTTATTTTATCTCATTAAACTTTGAAAAATCAAACCTAAATTTTTCTAATTCGGAAAAATACAAATAATATATCAAAATTTGCAGAAAAATAAGACCTATCTATCTACACTCAAATATTACACATTTGTAAATAAAAATTAAGTAAAACATAAGACATTATATATAGTTTAAAACAGGCATAAAAAATTCAAAAATGATCGAAACAATGCGAAACCTTCGCGTGGTGTTATATTAAGTGACATAGTTAGAAGGAAAAATATCAAACTTGGTATATTGATTATGCCTCAAAGAAACCTTCACAAAATGACCTATCTCATTCGAGGTTTCTTGGCTTTCGGATCAAATGACCAATGTTATGGCTAAAATCAAGGCATAGTTTGTGATAATGTGCCCATATTGTGCATACACATGCATCATGGGATGGCGAACAATGTTGCAGGAGGAAGTTTTCCTTTTCGTCGCACCAAAAAGCCATTTCCCATTTTCCGAGCATAAAAAACGGACGATTTTGTAAAGCAACCACCAAATGGATAATTCAAAATGGTACCACCACATTTTACAAAAATACTATACCACCTTATATAGACAATGTCCCAATAGGGGAATCCGAAACCTTTCCGTCCACCTCTGGTGAAGAAGACAAATTCCTGCCGAATCGGCAGGAAGTGGGTCAGATATGAACTACAAGTACATGATCCGATGCTCATGTTTTTTTTACAAAAATTATTTTTAGGTTCACAATATGCTATTTTATCAAAGATCCAATGCAAGTTTAGCGAGGCTCAGCCCCGAGCTAAGAATCTTCATGCCCGCCGTTCGACAAAGTTTGACGATAGTTTAAAACGGGCATAAAAAATTCAAAAATGATCGAAACAATGCGAAACCTTCGCGTGGTGTTATATTATGTGACATAGTTAGAAGGAAAAATATCAAACTTGGTATATTGATTATGTCTCAAACAAACCTTCACAAAATGACCTATCTCATTCGAGGTTTCTTGGCTTTCGGGTCAAATGGCCAATGTTATGGCTAGAATCAAGGCATAGTTTATGATAATGTGCCCATATTGTGCATACACATGCATCATGGGATGGCGAACAATGTTGCAGGAGGAAGTTTTCCTTTTTGTCGCACCAAAAAGCCATTTCCCATTTTCCGAGCACAAAAAACGGACGATTTTGTGAAGCAACCACCAAATGGATAATTCAAAATGGTACCACCACATTTTACAAAAATACTATACCAACTTATATAGACAATGTCCCAACAGGGGAATCCGAAACCTTTCCGTCCACCTCTGATGAAAAAGACAAATTCCTGCCGAATCGGCAGGAAGTGGGTCAGATATGAACTACAGGTACATGATCCGATGCTCATGTTTTTTTACAAAAATCATTTTTAGGTTCACAATATGCTATTTTATCAAAGATCCAATGCAAGTTTAGCGAGGCTCGGCCCCGAGCTAAGAATCTTCATGCCCGCCTGAAAGAACATTTCTTAATCCCTAGTGTTTTGTGTGTTAGATAACAATACCAAGGATCATTTAATGTGTGTTGAAGTGTTGCAGCTCAGAAATCTACCTTTGGGGGCGGATAATCCGGCCCCACCAGGGGCGGATAATCCGCCCCTCCCTCTGCTCAAGCCTGCGCAAGCCCCAGAAGGGGGGGAGGAACATTGGCCGGACTTTCCGGCCAGGCCGGATAATCCGCCACCCAGGGGGGCGGATAATCCGCCCCTCCTGCTCTTCGCCAAGGCGCAAGCCCCAGAGAGGGGGCGGAGTTTTGGCCGGACTTTCCGGCTACGCCGGATAATCCGCCCTAGGAGGGGGCCGGATAATCCGCCCCCCAAGTTTTTCTCCAAGCTTCACCAAGGCGCAAGCCCCAGAGAGGGGGGCGGAGTTTCCCCCGGAGAGTTCGCCCGTGGGGCGGAATTTTCCCGGGGGCGGATAATCCGCCCCAAGTGGGGGGCGGATAATCCGCCCCCAAAATTGAGCAACGGCCAGATCTGGGGAGGGGGTATTTAAGCCAGCCTTCCCCCTCCTGCCAGACCTCTGGATTGAACTCGAAAAAGAACAGATCAGATCTAAAAACTTCATACAAGAGTGCTCCACCAAGATCCACCCAAAGGCCCCATCCCTTTGGGAATCGAAGGAGGAGAACTCGATCTTCATCATCAGCAATCAAGCGCTTCATCTCCTCTCCATTCATTTGGAGAACCTCCGATCTAGTATTTCTTGCAAAGATCTAGATCCTTGTTTTCGTTTATATTGATAAACCTTGTTTTTGTGACAGCTTGTTGTCATCCCGGGAGCCCCCAATTCGGTTGTGGGTGTGTGCCCCGATAGTATTGTAAAAGGCACTGGTTCCCGCCTCGAAGGGATCCAATAGTGGAGAAGGTGGATCAGGCCTCTCGTGGCGAGATCCATCGGAGAATAGGGTGAGGCCTATTGTGGCGTGGTGGTCTTAGAACCGCCCACCCCTCCAACGCAGATGTACTTCCCTTAACAAGGAAGGAACTGCGGTAAAACAAATCCCTGTGTCTCCGCGTGCTCCACTACGGTTTCCTCGCTCCTCCTTTACGTGCTTAGTAGTTAGGGTTTCATATAGGGAAATTCTCGTAGTTGCATATCTAGAGAATTTACTTTGTGTAAAGCCTAAAATTGGAAAAAGTATTAAAAATTGGTTAGCACCTATTCACCCCCCCCTCTAGGTGCCCATACGATCCATTTCAATTGGTATCAGAGCTTCGGCTCTTATTTCGGGCTTAACAGCCTAAGAGAAGTATGGGTTCCAAGGGAGATGGGAGTGATGCTCCGGAGGTAGTCACCATGAACGATCTCAAGACGTTGGAAACAACCTTGGTGAGTTCTATGGAGGCTAAGATGGAAGAGATGCGTCAATTGATAATGCGTCTCTCCACATCCGCAGCATCACCTCCATCTAACTCTGAGGATACCACTCCGCAATCCAAGGAAACGGGTAAAACTGTTTCCAAAGAGAATGAAGTGGTAGGTGATGATACAAGTAAGAGCTCCTCCTCGAAAAAGGATAGCGGTAAGGATGGATACAATGAGGTTTCTCATGTGTATTCTCCTGATCCGCCTATTCCTCACCCTCATATACATAATAGGGGTGATCCACCCAAATTGTCAGCTTCTACTTTCTCTCAATGGCAATTTTTGATGAATTCTCATGTGTGCAGTTCCTCCATAGAGTTGTGGAAGATCATCGAAAATGGTCTTCACGTTGGAAATCCTAACAATCTCACAAGGAGAGAAGTGGTCGATAGCCAACTCAATGCTACGGCCCTACACATGATACAGCTTGGTGTGGGAGATAAAGACATGCCACACATTCAGCATCTTAGCACAGCTAAAGAAGCGTGGGATGCTCTCACCGAGCTCTTCATCGGAAATGAAAGTATGAGAAGGAATAGATATGATGCCTTGAGCAATGAAGCTGAAGGATTTTATATGCTGGATGGAGAAGACCACGAGGACATGTATAGGAGGCTAAAGGCAATAGCTACTACCTTCAGAAACCACGGCGCGGCTTATGTTGATGATGCTTGGATCAAGCGCAAGTATGTCAGTGCTCTTATGCCATTTGAGCCCACAGATTTGAAAAGTCTCCAAGGTAGGCATAATTATCACGTCATGTCATCCAACGAGGTAATGCAAGAAATGGCCGCATTCAAAGTGGCTGCCAAGAATGCCGAAGATGCTCGTGCTCGAGCTATGGGGATGCAAAAGGGGGTAAACATGGCTTTGAAGACTAGTGTGGTTGATCATGATGAATATGCGGTAGAAGGCCTGGACTGTCCCGAAGATATAAAAAGGATTCACGGACAATACTTGGCTCTTTATGCAAGAAACTTTTGGAAAGATCCAGCCAAGGCTAAAGCTGAACTAGATCGCAAAAGTGGAGCCTATGGAAGAAAAGAAAATGGTCCCAAGCTGAGAACTTGCTTTAATTGTGGTGACCGGTTGCACTTCGTAGCTGAGTGTCCATATCAAAGTAGAGAGGATAATGGAGGAAGACTCATTTTCAAGGACAAATCAAAAGCTCCACGTAAGAAACAGTTTGTAAAGAAAAATGCTTCTTTCAAGAAGCAACCAAAGATTGTTCTAGTAGCTCAAGAAGAATATTCATCGGGGAGTGAAGATGAGGACGAGGACGATAGCTCTCAAGAGGTGGCTGCTATAGCCACCACATCTACATCAACATCACTCTTCGACTCTCCAAACGAAAACATCATCAACAAGAATCCTACTTGTCTCATGGCAAGAAGCTCCGAGGGCTATGCTTCCGGTGGGTCGAAATGGGTGCTGGATAGTGGCTGCACTAGTCATATGACCGGAAGCAAGGAGATCATCACGGAGATGCGTCCAAATCTTGATAATATCACAGTCTCCTATGGTGATAAGTCTAAATCTCAGGTATTGGGTCTTGGCAAGGTTGTGGTTGCCCACGATATCTCTCTCGTGGACGTCATGCTTGTTGAGACCCTTGGCTATAATCTCCTTTCTGTTCGTGCCCTTGGCAAGATGGGTTTTGCTGTCTTTATCGATGATGTTTTGGTGGTACTCTTATGGAGCAAGTCTCTAAAGGTCGCTTTCGTTGGATACGTCGAAAATGACATGTATGTGGTGGACTTCTCGGGGAAAACCACTTCGGGTCCGATGTGTCTATTCGGAAAGGCCGATGTGGGCTGGCTATGGCATCGCCGTTTAGCCCATGTCAACATGAGAACTTTGCAAAGTCTCCAAAAGGGTGGCCACATTATTGGACTAAAAGACAATGTCTCTTTTGCCAAAGACCGTGTTTGCAGGGCCTGTGTTGAAGGAAAAATGCATGATTCTCCCCACAAGAGGAAGACTATTGTGTCATCGAAGAGGATCTTGGAATTACTCCATGTGGATTTATTTGGACCGCCTTCTCATGCAAGTCTTGGTGGGAAGAAATACTGCTTGGTCATCGTCGATGATTACTCAAGATATACATGGGTATATTTCTTCAAGCTGAAAAGTGAGACTCAACAAACTGTCATCGACTTTGCCAATGAAGTTCAACGTCAACACAATGTTCCCATCTTGGCAATTAGAAGTGACAACGGCACAGAATTCAAGAACTACACTTTAAACGAGTTTCTTAGCGAAGAGGGGATTAGACACCAATATTCCGTTGCGTACACCCCTCAACAAAATGGTGTAGCCGAGAGGAAGAATCGGACTTTGATGGATATGGCAAGATCTATGCTAGCTGAATTTAAGTCTCCTTATAATTTTTGGGCTGAAGCCATATCAACCGCTTGTCACTCATCAAACCGGCTTTACCTTCGGAAGATCTTGGACAAGACCCCATATGAAATACTTACCGGCAACAAACCCAACATCTCATACTTCAGGGTATTCGGGTGTAAGTGTTTCTTTCTTATTAAAGGTGTCCGTTTGTCAAAATTTGAATCCAAGGCTTTAGAAGGCATTTTTGTTGGTTACGGTGCCGAATCCCACACTTATAGAGTCTACAACAAGCTCACTGGGATTGTTGTAGAATCTTGTAGTGTGGAGTTCGATGAAAATAACGGCTCCTTTGTAGGGCAAGTTGATGTTTGTGATGCAGATGTTGAAATACCCCAAGATGCCATAAGAAGAATGGGCGTGGGATTTTTCCGCCCCATTGAGGAACCCCTTGTGGCGGATCGGGAAGGACAATGCTCCACTCAAGTGGAGCACTCATCTTCACAAGATCAACAAGCTCCTACTGTTGGAGAAAACTCTGCACCAACACCGCAACCTGCTGAAGATCATCAGTCTCCTGGACAAGATGGTAGTCCCAGGCCGGATTATCCGCCCCCTCCAAGGGGCGGACAATCCGCCCCTGGCACTCCAACTTGCACCAGGGGATCCGAAGGAGAAATCAACACCTCTGAAGCTCCCAGGCCGGATTCTCCGGCCCCCAGGGGCGGATTATCCGGCCATGGCTCTCCAACTCCAGTCAGGCTTTCTCAGGAAGATGGTTCTGGTACTTCACCTCCCAGGCCGGATAGTCCGGCCCCTCCAAGGGGCGGATTATCCGGGCCTGAAGAAAATGCTCAGCAACAATCTTCTGGCAGTACTGGTGACCAAGATCAAGGGCACTGCAGTAATCAAGACAAGGATACAACAATTGAATCCACTCCTTCAAGAAATAATAAGGATATTGAGGCTCGTCGCAAGGCTCGGGCGGATCGCAACCTTGAACTAAGAGGTCACACTCTTGACAAGGTAGTTGGTGATCTACGACGAAGGGTATCCACTCGAAGAGAGCTTGCTAGCTTCTGTGATCATCAAGCTCACATTTCCATGGTTGAACCAAAGAAGGTTTTTGATGCTCTTGAAGACCCCGATTGGGTTGTTGCAATGCATGAAGAATTAAACAACTTCGAACGCAACAAAGTGTGGAAGCTCGTAGAAAAGCCAAAGGATTGCCGCAATGTTATCGGCACCAAGTGGATCTTCAAGAACAAACAGGATGAAAATGGCATTGTTGTGAGGAATAAAGCACGACTCATAGCTCAAGGATTCTCTCAAGTAGAAGGAATTGATTTTGGCGAGACATATGCTCCAGTGGCTCGCCTTGAGTCCATCCGTATCCTTCTTGCATATGCAGCTCATCATAATTTTAAGTTACAACAAATGGATGTTAAGAGCGCTTTCCTTAATGGTCCTCTACATGAGTTAGTATACATCAAGCAGCCCCCGGGGTTTGAGGACCCCAAATTTCCGAACCATGTCTACAAACTCGATAAGGCGCTCTATGGCCTTAAACAAGCCCCACGTGCGTGGTATGAGCACCTTAAAGAGCTTTTGATAGACCGTGGATTCGAAGTTGGGCAAATCGATCCCACTCTTTTTACTAAGAAGGTCAATGGAGAGCTTTTTGTATGCCAACTTTATGTAGATGACATTATTTTTGGCTCTACTAACCAAGCTTTTAACGATGAATTTTCAAAGCTTATGACTGACAGGTTTGAGATGTCCATGATGGGTGAGCTACGGTTTTTTCTCGGATTTGAAATAAAACAACTTAGAGAGGGAACCTTTATTAATCAAGCTAAGTACATCCAAGACATGCTCAAAAGGTTCAAGATGACGGATCTCAATGGCGTTGCTACCCCAATGCAAACAAAGTGTCATCTTGAGCTCAATCCCAAGGGTAAAGATGTGGATCAAAAGGTATACCGATCCATGATCGGCTCTCTTCTTTACCTCTGCGCATCTAGGCCCGATATCATGTTAAGTGTAGGAGTGTGTGCAAGGTACCAAGCCGCTCCTAAAGAAAGCCACTTAGTGGCGGTCAAGCGAATCTTCCGATATTTGGTTCATTCCCCAAATTTTGGGTTATGGTATCCCAAGGGTTCAAGTTTCTCTCTGTGTGGTTACACCGATTCAGATTGGGCTGGTGACAAAGATGATAGGAAATCAACCTCTGGTGCATGCCAATTCTTGGGCAGGTCTCTAGTGTGTTGGTCATCAAAGAAACAGAATTGTATTTCACTCTCAACCGCCGAAGCTGAATATGTTGCTGCTGCAAGTGCTTGTACTCAATTGTTATGGATGAGGCAAACTTTAAAGGAATATGGTGTCAATTGTGACAAAGTGCCTCTTTTATGCGACAATGAAAGTGCTATCAAAATTGCTTACAATCCTGTGCAGCATACAAGAACAAAACATATAGAGATTCGCAACCACTTTATTCGGGATCATGTTGCTCGTGGAGATATTGCTCTGTCATTTGTAAGCACGAAGAACCAACTTGCTGATATTTTAACGAAGCCCCTCGATGAAGCAAGATTTTGTTTTTTGCGGAATGAGCTAAATATCGTAGATTCAAGGAGCTTGGCTTGACTATTCTTGCACACTCACTTGCTCTTATTCATGTATTTGGTTTAGATGTGGGCATCGACATAGGGGGAGTGTGGTCCTAATTGATTGGGCCAACCCTCCCCCCATAATGCCGAAAGCAAGTAAAATCATTTCCCTTAATATCATTTTGTGATATGTGGGTCATCGATGAGCATTGGTTTTGAACTCAAGATACATCTTCGCGGTGTCATGCCATGCGCTCCAACATGGTGGCTTCGGCCACCGCCCTCTTCCTCCAGAAGAGTTGGTTTTTCATGGGTCTCGTTGGATTTTCTTGCATACCTCTTGTTCTTATGGAAAACACACTCAAATTTGGCCTTTGATTGATTTGATTCTCCAGGGGCGTTAGCATCGCTCTTCTTCCTTTTTGGCGTTTCGATGCCAAAGGGGGAGAAGTAGTTCTAGTAGGTCACGTGGATTTGCAAGGGTCGGGCACAAGCTCTTCGTTTTTAGTCGTTTTTATTTGCTTGCTTGTGCCTTTTCTAGCGTGAACTTGTTTGCTATTTGTGTTGCTATTTGTGGTTGATTGTGTAAGACTATGTCGTACTCCACAGTTTGGTACTATGTTTGGTATTCATGGATTTCTGGATTTATCTATCATGGACCCCATTGAAGTCTGGAATTATGGAGCTTATTTGATGACATTTGGATTCAGGGGTTCATCTATGTATGTCATGGCTATATATTCCGGTGGTATGACTTTCTTTCACCAAACCTTAAAGTAGTGCTCTACCTAGTGTGTGTATTTGTATTCAAATGCAAATCTTAAATATGCACACATCTAGGGGGAGCGTCTTTCATTATCTAAGGTGGCACTTGCCGTTTTCACTGCAAATCCTAGTATTGTCATCTAACACCAAAAAGGGGGAGATTGAAAGAACATTTCTTAATCCCTAGTGTTTTGTGTGTTAGATAACAATACCAAGGATCATTTAATGTGTGTTGAAGTGTTGCAGCACAGAAATCTACCTTTGGGGGCGGATAATCCGGCCCCACCAGGGGCGGATAATCCGCCCCTCCCTCTGCTCAAGCCTGCGCAAGCCCCAGAAGGGGGGGCGGAACATTGGCCGGACTTTCCGGCCAGGCCGGATAATCCGCCCCTCCTGCTCTTCGCCAAGGCGCAAGCCCCAGAGAGGGGGCGGAGTTTTGGCCGGACTTTCCGGCTACGCCGGATAATCCGCCCCAGGAGGGGGCCGGATAATCCGCCCCCCAAGTTTTTCTCCAAGCTTCACCAAGGCGCAAGCCCCAGAGAGGGGGGCGGAGTTTCCCCCGGAGAGTCCGCCCGTGGGGCGGAATTTTCCCGGGGGGCGGATAATCCGCCCCAAGTGGGGGGCGGATAATCCGCCCCCAAAATTGAGCAACGGCCAGATCTGGGGAGGGGGTATTTAAGCCAGCCTTCCCCCTCCTGCCAGACCTCTGGATTGAACTCGAAAAAGAACAGATCAGATCTAAAAACTTCATACAAGAGTGCTCCACCAAGATCCACCCAAAGGCCCCATCCCTTTGGGAATCGAAGGAGGAGAACTCGATCTTCATCATCAGCAATCAAGCGCTTCATCTCCTCTCCCTTCATTTGGAGAACCTCCGATCTAGTATTTCTTGCAAAGATCTAGATCCTTGTTTTCGTTTATATTGATAAACCTTGTTTTTGTGACAGCTTGTTGTCATCCCGGGAGCCCCCAATTCGGTTGTGGGTGTGTGCCCCGATAGTATTGTAAAAGGCACCGGTTCCCGCCTCGAAGGGATCCAATAGTGGAGAAGGTGGATCAGGCCTCTCGTGGCGAGATCCATCGGAGAATAGGGTGAGGCCTATTGTGGCGTGGTGGTCTTAGAACCGCCCACCCCTCCAACGCAGATGTACTTCCCTTAACAAGGAAGGAACTGCGGTAAAACAAATCCCTGTGTCTCCGCGTGCTCCACTACGGTTTCCTCGCTCCTCCTTTACGTTCTTAGTAGTTAGGGTTTCATATAGGGAAATTCTCGTAGTTGCATATCTAGAGAATTTACTTTGTGTAAAGCCTAAAATTGGAAAAAGTATTAAAAATTGGTTAGCACCTATTCACCCCCCCTCTAGGTGCCCATACGATCCATTTCACCGCCGTTCGACAAAGTTTGACGATAGTTTAGGGCATAAAAAATTCAAAAACGATCGAAACAATGCGAAACCTTCGCGTGGTGTCATATTATGTGACATAGTTATAAGTAAAAATATTAAACTTGATATATTGATTATGTGTCAAAAAAACCTTCACAAAATGACCTATCTCATTCGAGGTTTCTTGGCTTTTGGGTCAAATGACCAATGTTATGTCTAGAATCAAGGCATAGTTTGTGATAATGTGCCCATATTGTGCATACACATGCATCATGGGATGGCGAACGATGTTGCAGGAGTAAGTTTTCCTTTTCGTCGTACCAAAAAGCCATTTCCTATTTTCCGAGCACAAAAAACGGACGATTTTGTGAAGCAACCACCAAATGGCTAATTCAAAATGCTACCACCATATTTTACTAAAATACTATACCACCTTATATGGACAATGTCCCAAAAGGGGGTTCCGAAACCTTTCCATCCACCTTTGGTGAAAAAGACAAATTCCAGCCGAATCGGCAGGAAGTGGGTCAGATATGAACTACATGTACATGTTACCATGCTCATGTTTTTTTACAAAAATCATTTTTAGGTTCACAATATGCTATTTTATCAAAGATCCAATGCAAGTTTAGCGAGTCTCGGTCCCGAGCTAAGAATCTTCATGCCCGCCGTTCGACAAAGTTTGACGATAGTTTGAACGGGCATAAAAAACTCAAAAACGATCGAAACAATGCGAAACCTTCGCGTGGTGTCATATTATGTGACATAGTTATAAGTAAAAATATTAAACTTGATATATTAATTATGTGTCAAAAAAACCTTCACAAAATGACCTATCTTATTCGAGGTTTTTTGGCTTTCGGGTCAAATGACCAATGTTATGGCTAGAATCAAGGCATATTTTGTGATAATGTGCCCATATTGTGCATACACATGCATCATGTGATGGCGAACAATGTTGCAGGAGGAATTTTTCCTTTTCGTCGTACCAAAAAGCCATTTCCCATTTTCCGAGCATAAAAAACGGACGATTTTGTGAAGCAACCACCAAATGGCTAATTCAAAATGGTATCACCACATTTTACAAAAATACTATACCACCTTATATAGACAAGTCCCAATAGGGGAATCCGAAACCTTTCCGTCCACCTCTGGTGAAGAAGACAAATTCCTGCCGAATCAGCAGGAAGTGGGTCAGATATGAACTACAAGTACATGATCCGATGCTCATGTTTTTTTACAAAAATAATTTTTAGGTTCACAATATGCTATTTTATCAAAGATTCAATGCAAGTTTTCCTTTTTATCGCACCAAAAAGCCATTTTTCATTATCCGAGCGCAAAAAGGGAATTTTCTAAAGCAACCACCAAATAGATAATTAAAAAACGGAGGGTTTGTGATTAGTTGATATGGATATCATATTTGGATTCCTCTCATTTTTTTGATCAATTTAGACATATTATTTGTTAAATTCCGATTTATAGATTTAAAGATATTAATTATTCTATATTAAATAGAAAAATACAAAAAAGTAAAATTATTATATTTTTATTTGAATTCAATAATATTTTTACTTATTCATTAATGTTTATTTAAATAATTGTTTGTAATTTCAAAAAATACAAACATGTGACATGTTAATATAAGGGTTAATAGGATTGATATCATAGTATTGACAACAATGTATGAATTACTTTGCGGAAACAGATTCTGATGGAACGAGGATGTTAAGCGTGCTGGAGCTGGAGTAGTATTAGGATGGGTGACCTTCCGGAAGTTCGACCAAGACTACAATTTAATTAAATATTAAGTATAATTAGTGTTAAAAATATTTAAAGTGAGAGATTAACGAGTCAAACAATTCAAAGATTCAAAAATTGAGAAAAAAAAGAAAATATATTTTTTTAAAAGAAAATATTTTTGCAACATGTCGACAAGCTATGCCGACGGCATTTTGATACACCGATGGCCTCTATGTGCTCCGTCGAGGGAGCCCTTCGTCGAGGAGGCTACGCCGAGGGCAGCCGTCGGCGTAGCATACGCCGAGGGCATTTTAGCCTACGCCGACGGCTTTTTGCCCTCGGCGTAGCGCGCGCGTCCTGTAGTGGGCTTTGCTGAGTTGCTACCGGCGGCAGAGCCCATTACTACCATGGGTATACCGGGTTGCTATATACGGTGGGCGCGCTGCTACCAGGCTCCCAGTTCCACGCCACGGTGCTGACGCCATGGTTACTGGAGCTACGAACGAGTTTCCGCGTTGCTTCAAATTTGCGGCCGTGCAACGACCGAACTTCTTCTCCGGCGACGTACGAGCCCCTGGTGTAACCTTAATGGTGTCCTAATGGCGAAGCTGCGGCGCGGAGCTACAACAGCCTCGTCCCGGAGCTGCGGCCGGCGTCCAGTTCCTGCTTTGAGCCATGCGAGAGAGATGCGGGAAGACGCTCAATATTTTCCGTCCATAGTTTTAGCCAGCTAGGATAGGTGACGCCTCAGTGGATCAAACGGCCAAGACACTGCATCGGACGGTGCGGAAGCCGGAGGATTGGGGGACGCGTAGAGCGATCTTTTTTTTTTTGAGGGCTGTTTGCTAGCGATTTTGTGTTTATGTACGAGGAGAGAGCGATGCGCGCTTGTTGTTTCTGCGCGTGCATGGGCCGTTGGTGCCACACGTTGTACTGGGCCTATTCAATTTTTTGACGTGGTTTTTGTTTTTTACATGAGACCGTGGCTCTTGTTGGAGAATCCTATATGCCGACCAGGTAGGCGCATACCACGCGATATGGGCCGGCCAAGTTAGCTGTTCTGCTTCTCCTTTTTTATGTTTTAACTTTACTGTTACTTTTTATGATTTTCTTTTTCTTTTTTAAATATGTTTTGAAAAATGTTCAGATTAGAATTTTGTTTAGATTTAAAAATCTTGGAATTCAAAAAATATTCAAACTAAAAATTGTTTAAATTTGAAAACTGTTATTGAAAAATTGTTCAAAGTTGATAATAATTTAGATTTTGAAAAAAAAATAGTTTTATGAAAAATGTATAGATTTCAAAAAGGTAAAATTTAAGAATTGTTTAGATTTTAATCTTTTTCACATATTTAAAAAATATTCAAACATCTTTTCGTAAAGGAAAAATTGGATAGAACCATCCTCCCAAAAAAAACCTAGAAACCCCGAAAATACGATGGCAAAAGAACTGAACTATTTCGGTGGCCCGAGCAAAAAAGGCCCGTAAGGGGTGTGCGGCGCAGGCATATAGGAGCTCCCCCTTTTGGTTCAGGAATCCTAGTTGCCACTCGCTCTAGCGCAGTCACCCCCTTTAGCATGTTTTGCTTTAAAATTCGGAATATGGGCTGAGCCGAGTTGAATGGTTTTATGCTTTGGTTTTTTACTACGGCTACTGCTGCAGATTTCCTGTTGGTTTTGAGTCTGCTTTTTCTATTCGGTTTTATTTTTAGGTTTGAAAAATTCTTTAGTTTTTAAAAATGTTTAAATTTTGAAACTTAAAAAAAAATCAGATTTCAAAATGTTCATTTTAAAAAGTTTATATTTTAAAAAAAATTCTCACATTTAAAAAAGTTTAGATAAATGTTCACATTTAAAAATGTTTAGATTAAAATATTCACATTAAAAAATATGATCTAAAAATATTTAGATTTGGAATTTGGTTAGATTTAATAAATATCCAAAATTTGAAAAAGCAAAAAAGAAACTAGTAAAAATAACAAGAAAAATAAAAAGGAAGTGACACCTGATGGGCTGCAGCCCAATTAGCGTGGGTGCAGGGTGCACGACGTGCACTGAGCATGCCGCTAAAGGTGGTATACAGGATCACGAGCTGGATAGTTTGTTCGGTAGAATAATAGTCTTGATTTTTGTTGCAATGTTTAATTTATAACTGTTTATTACACATGATTTAGTAATACCACTATGTTGTCCCTCTTCCAAATATTGCTTTTTTGATGGCTCCATCGGTTTAAAATTGCAAAAAGACTCTGTATTTTTATCCTCTCTTTTCATGTTTTTTACATAATGTTGTAGCAAGTCGGTTTAACATGATTTTTATTTCCCCTTTTATGTCTAAACTCAAAAATCTATTTGTATTTTTATGTCATGTGCAAGTAGGTGTATGTGTCTTATTACACTCACATGTAAAATGCAACTAGGTGTTTGACTCTTAGGGGGTGTTTGTTTGGGCTTTTGGTGGCTTTTCAGTGGAAAAAGCCAGACAAACTGACCAAACTGCACAGCTGCGCGCTGGACTTCGGCCAAAGTGGTTGGCAAAACAGGCGATACGGGGAAGCAGGTCCGCAGGTGCTTCCCGGGGCTGCGAGCGAAGTGTTTTCATCTTTGGACATTTGGTTAGAGGAAATTACAAGCAAACTACCATCCTGAGCTGTATCACCATCCCACCGACCGGACCGATGGACCTCCTCCTCGCTGTTCTTGCCCGACCCCCGCCGCCCAGATCGATGGGCCCCCGCCGGCCGACCGCCCGACCCCATCCCCCACCTCCCGGGCCAACCTCGTCCCCGGCCGACCTCCTCCCCATCCCAAGTCAGTTCCAAGGCTGACCCCGTCCCCATCCCGACCTGACCTCCTCCTCGGCCGACCTCGTTCCTGGATGTGCGGGAGCAGCGGCCATCCATGGTGCGGGAGCAGCGGCCGGCCATGGTGACTATACGTCGGGGAGCAGCGGCCGGCCATGGTGACTAGGCGTTGAGGTGCGGGAGTAACGGCCGGCCATGGTGACTAGGCGTCGGGGAGCAAGCGTGGGAGGGAAGAAGGAGAGGCCGGGGAGGAGAAGAAGAGCAGCGTCCGGTGGCAGAGCTAGGTGGCGGAGGTGCGCGGGAGTGGCGGGGAGCAGCGGTCGGCAGCGTCGCTGGGTGGAGGACGTGAAACAAAGAGATAAGGAAGAGGAGAATATAAAGGAGAGAGAGGACAGTGGCTGGGTTTTTCTTTTATTTTTTTATTTTTTATTTTTCCTTTTTATTCTCTCTTTTTTTTAATTGAAAATTTTAAAGCATACAACCAGACATATTATTCTTTTACTATAGAAAAAAATATATGTAACAACAAGTGTCCTTTTTATACTTCTACTGCAGAAAAAATATGTACCAACGCCTAGTCAGTCAATAATAATATATGCATTTATGCACTTTAATAATGAAAATATGTTATATAAATTACAGAAACATTATAAACAAATTTTTAGCATATAGCCAGTCATCCAGCCAAGTTGCCAAACGGTCAAACTCAAAGAAGTAGCTTTCCCTACACAACAGCTTTCCTGGCAGCCAGCTACAACGCAAACAAACATGCCCTTACTCATGTTGCATTCCATGGATAATTAGGTGTTCGTGTCTTTCACATAGGCAACTTCCGCGCAATTTATTTTTGGTAATTCCACGGTTGTATCTCAAATACATCTAGGGAATAGAGTTATAATATCCTTCCATAGCTACATGTGCAACTACCAGGGTGTAACAACATCGGATCGGCCATATGCAAGTTTTAGCGATTCCTGCCAAACCCGCATAGAAATAATTCAAAGGTGTCCACTAGGCACCTGTGTGCGGATGAAAAACGAAGTAATATCATTATACAATAGTCTACGATGAAACCAACAGAACAAATATATACAACAGCGACTCAACGAGTCAAGAATACATATATACAATACAAAGATCCAAATCACCTTAAAAACGATACAACATCCGACTACGAATAAGATGCAAATAGGCTAAGAGCTCTGAAGAATAACCAATGACGTCCATAACCCTGCCCAGCCAAGCCGAAAGGGTAACCCTGCTAACGACGTTGATCTCAAAACCTGCTCAACCAAAAGGGGTGCTGACAAAGGGCAAAGGAAAAAATGAGAGCGGTCAGTACTAAGACCAGTACACATCGAGTCCTAGAATTCGGCGGTCCTCGCCTACATAGGTATGGTGGATTAAAGCGGCAGCGCAACATGCACCAAACAACCTATAGAGACTCGATACAACTGTCAGAAAGGGATAAGAAAGAGCTATTCGGATTCATCCTAATACTAACACCAATCATACATATCCTGGTGTTTCCCCCTCGAGACCAAACGAGGAAGTCGTACCAAGGAAACTCACACTGGAAATTTTATTCATTCCATTATAGTTGCAGCACTTACTAGTCAGATATAGTTAGCATGAGACATTCCAATTCCAGAAGTTGTTGGTACTTTTATTTAGCCATTCCGTTGTAGTGAAGCTGATTACCAGTCATTACAAAATCAAATTTATAGAACTACTTTAATTATACTTGTCTATGATCGAGATACTGTGCTCGAAGTCGTCCATAACCGCGAACACGGTTTTCAGAAAGTTCTACCCTGCAGGGGGACACAAATAGCAACACACGCACGATCAACCACAGAAAAACCAATTGAAAACCCAACAAGGCATGGCGACAAAGCAATCATAATATTCATATAATATTTCAGGGGGCCATCCCACCAAGCTATGTGACGAAGTTGGTCGGCTCTGAGATAGACCCAGATGTTTGTGCCAATGAATGTAAACGACTAGGAACTTAAAAGTGTGACTGGTCTTGTTGATACCGCGAAAACATTCCACATTCGTAAATAGTACAGTAGTAAACGCTCTCCATGAGCAACAATAGTAAATAAAGCAGTAAACATGGCATAAATACAGGATAATAATAAAACCCTAAACTAGTTTGTGGCCCCAAGAAATAAGATATGATTCAAGCTCTCGCTAAGGGGATTCATGGTCCCACATGCGGATAGTGCAAATAGTCAAGGAATAGGTATCAAATACTCGTGGTCCTACGGGACACAAGTGGACGGTTAAAAACCAAATAACATCTATTGTCCACCGATGCCTCTGCATTATTTACCTATTTTCAATATTAGTTATTAAACTATAATTAAAGTCATGATCATCTCCAACATTAAGCATCAGACATTTTTCCAACAACTGTGAAACATCAACGGCGCGAAGCAACACCTACGCAAGCAACTACAACTCGCAAGGCCGACTATCTACCAAATAACAGGTAATAGGAGGTGTCCATGGCAATATAGGGGCTACAGGAAACATTAAGGGGTATGAAATCTATAGCATCGCAACACAGATAGCAATACATCAATGATGACCCACAAGTATACGGGATCGCAATAGTCTTCGCAGGTAGTATTACCCAATTTATTGATTCGACACAAGAGGAGCCAAAGAATACTTGCAAGCCTTAACAACTGAGTTGTCAATTCAGCTGCACCTGGAAATAGTTCTTGCTCACAGAAGTTTATCAGTAGCAATAGTTTGTAGTAGCAACATCAAAGCAACAACAACAGTAAAACAGGAGCAATAGTAATAGTAGCAGCAAACAGTAGGATATGAGCGCGGTAAGCATAGGGATGGATGGCGGACGTTGCATGGATGAGTCTAAACATGTAACTTCAAGATCTAGGGCAATGCAGATAAATAAGGATAAGCATCCAAGTACTAAACAATCCTAGGCATGTGCTCCATATATAGTCATGCGTGCTCGCAATGAGAACTTGCACAACATCTTCTGTCCAACCAGCCCGTGGCAGCGGGGACTCTAGGGAACTAGTGGAAATTAAGGTGCTCCTTTTAATAGAGCATCGGAGCAAAGCATTAACTCTCCGTAAACTCATGTGATCCTCACACCACAGCCATCCCCTCCGGTTGTCTCAATTTCTGTCACTTCGTGGCCTTTGGATCCGGACAATGATATGTGTACACAACTTGCAGATAAGATCACAAACAATACTATCATAATGATTCAATAATAAGTTCAGATCTGAGATCATGGCACTCGGGCCCTAGTGAAAAGCATTAAACACAACAAGTTGCAACAAAGTCAAATAGCACTAAAAGAGATACTATGCACTATGCCCTAACAATCTTATTCGATTACATGATAGAACTCATCCAATCCCTACCATCCCCATAGCCTATAGCGGGGGATTACTCACTCATGGATGAGGGAAACATTGATGGTTGATGGAGAGGCATTGGTGATGACGATAGCGATGATCCTCCCCAAATTCCCCGTCCCGGCAGGGTGTCAGAACGGAGTTATTGGATCCAAATCGCGGCTTCTGGTCGTGGCGGCGCAGCGGAACTCTTTCTGAAAAAAGTTGAACCCCCCTCGGTTTTTAAGTCAAGGATAACTTATAGGCGAAGAGGGAGCCCGAGGGGGTGCCTGGGGTGGCCGCACCCCCTAGGCGCGAGCTGGGCCCACCCATACCTGGCAGGGGTGTGGGCCCCCCAGGCCTCCACTCCGTTTCGTCTTCTGGCTCCGTGGATCTTCTGGCGAATTATAATTTTTGGCACATTTTCCGGGATTTTTCCTGATAGTTGGTTTTCTACACTAAAACTAGACACCAAGGTAATTCTGCTGAAAACAGCAACAGTCCGTGTTAGTTGTATCCAAATCGCACAAGTTTAGAGGAGAAACAATAGCAAAAGCGTTCAAAAAAGTAGATACGTTTTGGACGTATCAACCAACAGGAGAAAATAAAGACTATAAAGATAAAATAGGTAGAAAGGGGGAGAATGCTCGCCTGAAAATATTGCCGAAGGTTCATCCGAAGATCGGGTCAACACTCGCATCAACTCATTGGCCCAATCTATGAAGAAGCAAAGCACTAGAATAAAATTAGTTGCACTATTTAATACTACGGCAGAAGATCGGGCATGATGCATGTATGATGTATGACATGGCAAAGGTGCAATGCAATTCAGCAATATTAAGCGTAACCGAGGTCCCGAAAATTAATTATTATGTTCATGTTATTTAGATACCCTGTATTTTAAATGTTGGCTTAACAAGGCAAATCATGGTGGTTCGCTACACAAGTTTAAATGGGGTCAATATAAGACAAGCAAAGCCTGCATATGATCTCCATATTTAATTATTAGGTGAGTCGACAAACTACCCCAAACTACATGATGGGATGCAAACATGAACGACTTATATGCGACAAATATATTCATATATTATAAAAATATAAGGGCCTCGAAAAGTGGGTCACACATGGGTTCGCCGATCTTCGCTCTGAGGGGTTCCACGGGGTTCGAACTTTGGACTCCGGGTTCGGGCATCGGATCCGAAACGGCGAGGAGTAAGAGAAGCGCCGAGGTTTGGTCTTCCTGATCCATGTGGTAGGTCTTGGCGTCTGGGGTCTCAGAATCTTTACTAACCGCACAGATGTCCTAGTGGGGGCATCGGTCGGAGCTGTGCGTCTTGGGGTGGTCATCTCACTCTTCGGCCATGACGACCTTGGCGATTCCGAAGATCTTGGCGAGGTGGACCTCAGCGTCTATCGACGAGCTGGGGATTGGGTGTCTCTCCATTTGGGAAACGCCTCGAATTGCGGAGGCATCTGGAATAAAAACAACAATAAATACATGGTCAATACACTAACATTGCTGCTAGTGTAAGCAGAGGTTGTACAACGCGTGTGAAGCACATAACATTTTTAGCAGGAGGGGCGACCCTAGGGCGACGGCTGGCGGTGAGGTAGCAGGGGAGAGGCGGACAGGAGCATGAACGGCTGCGGGGCCGGTTGGGGAAGGAAGCATGGGGGAGAGGTGGGGTCCAGGGGAAAGCGAGGAGGACCGAGGGAGGCGTCGCTCGCACGTGGACAGGGGAAACAGGGTGGGGCCGGGCAGAGCGGCGCTGGGCTGGTTACACGTACGCGGGTGAGTGCGAGCGCGGGGTCTGCGGGGTAGCGGCGTAGCGCGCCTGGTTGGGGTGGCGGCGGCTGAAGGGAGTTGTGTAGGGAATATATTAGGGTTTGGTGGAAGGTAGGATTAGGGTTTGCTTATCCTGGGTTGTAGGCTGGCTGCTGGCTGGGCCTTTTGGGCCTGGCCGGCGACTGCCTCCGCCGATTTTATAAAACTCTTTTTATTACATTAGATACAATTTTATTTACAAAGACATTTATAATTAGTTTTTAGACAAAACAAAATATCTAAAAGACTGGTGTTTGTATTTTGAAATAAACAAGGAGAGTATTGTGGAAAAACAAAATAGGCTTTTAGTCAAATAGTTTTAGACACAAAATAATAATATACATGATGTCATAATAATGCACAAAGTAATAAACACGAGCGATTTCTAGTAGTAGTTTCACCCGGGTGCTACAAGGGGTTATCTCATTTTCTAGTTATAGCTCACATGAAACTAAGGTTTTATCTCTTTTTATGATCGCATATCAGAGTAAATAATATCGCTATATTATTTTGGCTCATAGTAAAACTTCCTCGTGCAATATTGTTAGCCATCCCATAATGCACATGCATGTACAATATGGGCATATTATGAGAAACTATGCCTTAATTCTAGCCATACCATTGGTCATTTGACCCGAAAGCTAGGAAACCTCAAATAATATAGGTCATTTTGTGAAGGTTTTTTTGACACATAATCAATATACAAAGTTTGATATCTTTGCTTCCAACTATGTCACATAATATGATAACACGCGAAGGTTTCGCATCGTTTCGATCGTTTTTGAAAATTTTATGCCTGTTTTAAACTATCGTCAAACTTTGTTGAACAACATGCATGAAGATTCTTAGCTCGGGGCTGAGTCTTGGTACGTCGGAAATGTATCTATAATTTTTGATGTTCCATGCTTGTTTAGTATCTACTTTGCTTTGCTTTGTCTACACTTTGAGGTGTTTTTATATGTTTTCTGGAACTAACCTATTAACAAGTTGCCATAGTGCTAGTTGCCTGTTTTCTTCTGTTTTTGGTTCTAGAAAGGCATAAAGTCAATATTCTCGGAATTGGAAGGGACAAAAGCCAAAGTCAATATTTTACCATGGGAAACACGAAGCCAGAAGACGAGACGGAGAAGGTTCACCAGAGGGCCACACCCCCTGGCCGCGTGGGTGGGCCCACTTCACGCCTAGGGGGGTGCATCCGCCCTGGTGCCCCCTGGCTCGCCCCTTCGCCTATAAGAATCCCCCGATGCAGAAACCCTAGGCACCCGATCAATATTCCACGAAACCGTCTGTAGCCGCCGCCATGATGGCGCCCACCACTTGTCGTGGGACGCTTCGTTG
The DNA here is from genome assembly GCA_910589765.1 of Avena atlantica. Classification (NCBI taxonomy): domain Eukaryota; kingdom Viridiplantae; phylum Streptophyta; class Magnoliopsida; order Poales; family Poaceae; genus Avena; species Avena atlantica. The sequence continues at coordinate 56,482,210 of OU342739.1, read as the reverse complement.
GAAACCCCAAGAGTAAGGTATGAAGCAGCACAGCAGCGAGTTTCCCTTAGTAAGAAACCGAGGTTATCGAACCAGTAGGAGGAAGGAAACGTCACACAGGTGTTGCAAGCAACACGGAGACCTGCAAAACACAAACTCAAGACTTTGCCCCAACGAATCAGTGAGGCTGTCAAGCTCACCGCTTTGTTGTAACAAAGGAGTAAACATATGATGTGAAAGGTAATGGTTTGCAACAAGTAAACAAGTAACACTGGAAGATGTATTGATACGTTGGAAACGTATCTATAATTTTTGATGCTCCATGCTTGTTTAGTATCTACTTTGCTTTACCTGTCTACACTTTGAGGTGCTTTTTACATGTTTCTGGTACTAACCTATTAACAAGTTGCAACAGTGCCAGATGCCTGTTTTCTGTTGTTTTTGGTTCCAGAAAAGTTAGTAAAGAAATATTCTCGGAATTGGACAGGACAAACATAAAAGCCAATTAATTTACGTGGGGAACAAGAAGTCTAGAGGGGAGCCGAAGGGGCCAGCCAGGGGGGCCAGACCCACCCCAGGCGCGGGGGCAGGTGGGCCCGTGCCTAGCTAGGGTTTCGTGGCCCTGGCCGACTCCCGGCCTCGCCCCTTCGCCTATAAGAAGCCCCCGATGCAGAAACCCTGGGTACCCTATCAGAAATCCACGAAACCGTCTGTAGCCGCCGCCACCATCATCCCTAGATCAGGGAGGAGGTGGATCTGAAGTTCTTCCCGGCACCCTGCCGAAGGGGAGATCATCCGGAGGCCTTCTCTCTGGTTTGATGCGTGAGTAGTTCCACCTTGGACTATGGGTCCATGTAGTAGCTAGATGGTTGTATCTCCTCCTTTGTGCTTTCATGTATAGATCTTGTGAGCTCCGTTCATGATCAAGATCTAATCTATTTGTAATCATGCATGTTGTGTTTGCGGGGATCCAATGGATATTGAGATTATTATGTTGGTTTGATTAATGGTTTTGTCTTTATGATTCTATCATGTCTGTGTTGTTTGTGATCTTGCATGCTCTCTGAAAGGACTATATCTTCCCATGTTGTTTTTGGTGTTAATGATAATCCCATTTGTGTTTTAATTGTGCGCTTGAGTTTTAGGGTAAACGTTGTTGCTGTCTCCTTCAATCTGTGTGGATGCTCTCTTGGGATCTCATGAAGACGGTGGCCTTTAGTTTTTCTCCTAGTTTCTCTCTGGTTGTTGTTTTAGGTCACCGTTCTATTAAGAGGGGGTCCATATCGGAAGGTTGTGGGAAATCACTTGTTCTTGCACAAACCTATATGCACCGCCACAACCATCCTACTATTCCGTGAGAGAGTGTGTTTCTGTTCCGTTGGAGCCTTTTGTGTCTCATCGGAACTTCCGGCCTGGCGCCGGAAGTTCCGCTCAAGCCTTTTTCTGCGGGTTGATCTGAGCCTTGTTCCGATCGTAGTTCCGCCCCAAGTTCCGCTGGTGAATCAGTAACCTACTGTATGTAGTGTTCTATTTGCCGGAACTTGGGCCGGAACTTGCATCGGAACTTGCCCTGACAGAAAGTCCTGAGCGGAACTTCCGCCCAGATGCCGGAACTTCCGGTCAGATTCGGCTCGCGACCCAGAACTTCCGCCCCTAGTTCCGCTCAAGTTCCGCTGAAGGGTCAGTAACCTTATATTTGAGGTTGTCTATTTGCCGGAACTTGGGTTGGAACTTGCATCGGAAGTTCACCGGAACTTCCGGTCTGTTTTGACCGGAACTTCCGGTTGAGCTTTTGGAGCGGGCGTCAACGGTCTGATGACCGTTGGAGCCAGGCTGGGCGTAACTTCCGGCCTCTCACCGAAACTTCCGGTGAGGTCTCGGGGGCTAAAACGGTTCAGTGCGGGGGGGCCTATTTAAGGCACCCCTCTTCTTCCTCCCATCTCTCTCGAATTTTTCTCTCTCCTCCATTAATGCTTGAGCTTCACCTCACTAGATCTCTCTCTCTCTCTAGCCACTCAAATGACTTGATATTTTGAGAGGTGAGGGAGGTGACCTAGATCTACACTTCCACCAAAGAAGATTTGATTTCCCCCACCCATCCTTTGTGGATCTTGTTGCTCTTGGGTTTCTTGAAACCCTAGACGGTGTAGGGCATCCTCGGAGCTAAGGCTTGTGTTGTAAAGCTTCTAGGTGTCGTTGAGGGCCTCCAATTGAGTTGTGGAGCCTCCCCCTCAACCTTGGTGTAAAGGTTTCGGTTGGCGCCTTCAAGGTCACCGGTTAGTGGATTGTGAGGCCTCCTTTGTGGGGGAGCTCACCAGAGAAGAAGGTGAGGCCTTTGTGGCGCTCGGGTGACCTTGTGTGGCCCCGACACCTCTCCAACATTGACGTAGCTCCTTGGGAGTGAACTACGAGAATCATATCTCTGTGTCCCCGCTCCGGTTACTTCGTTCCCTTCCTTTACTCCTTGCTATTTACCGTTCTTGTGTTTGTTGTAAGTTATCTTGCATTTAGGTTGTTCATTTAGTTGCACATCTAGATAAATTTCTTTCTCGTTGAGCCTAAAAGTGAGAAACGTATTAAAATTGGGTAGATGCCTATTCACCCCCCCTCTAGTCGTATCAAGTCGGTACTTTCAATTGGTATCAGAGCCAAGGCTCTTATTTCGGGCTTTACCGCCCAAGAGACTATGGCCGACGAAGGGGGTATTGAAACCGAAAAGTCCAAGAACTTAGCCACTATGGATGACCTCAAGCAATTGGAGTAATCTATGATGTCCAAGTTCGAGGAAATGATGACTATCTTGTAGTCTCTCAAGCCAAACCCCATGGTTGCTCTTGACACACCCCAAACCACCGAGCTTCCTCCCACCGTTACGGTGACCGCCCCCGGGGTGACTCCCGCGGCCGTCACCACTCGCTTGGGACTTGGTTTTGTTCCTCAAAACTCTACCAAGGCTCCAAGTGAGAACACCGAGGAGCCCGAGAACCCAACTTCCAAAGAGGAAAATGGAGGAAAGTACTACTCGGCGGTACCCCCACCGCCTAAGTACTCTCCGGATCCACCCATTCCCATGCCACACATCATTCCACAAGGAGCACCACCCATGCTAGATACTTCTAATTTTGCCAATTGGCAATATCTAATGTGCTCACATATTTCCAGCTCTTCTATTGAGTTAATGAGGATTGTGGAGGATGGATTCTCTTCATATGACCCAAAGAAGTTGACATGAGGTGAAGTGGTGGACAAGCAACTCAATGCCACAGCTTTGGGGATGATTCAAAAGGCTTTGACTCCAAAGGACTTTGCTCACATTCGCCAATTCGACACCGCCAAGGGAGCTTGGGATCAACTCATCGAGCTCTTTGTTGGGAATGAAAGCATACAAAGCTCCAAGTTTGATGAGATCAACAACGAGTGTGATGGTTTCACAATGCAAGATGATGAGACCCCCGAAGACATGTATAGGCGCCTCAAAGTCCTTTGTTCCACTATGAGGGACCTTGGGGCCCACTATGTTGATGACAAGTTTATGAAGAGGAAGTTCATTCAAGCTCTCCTTCCGTCTGAAGAACAAAAGCTCAACTAAATCAAGGGAAGAACCAACTTTTACCTCATGACCTCCCAAGAAGTCTTGAGCGAAGTAATTGCCATGACTATTGCCAAGAAGAATGCGGAGTCCGCTCGTGCTAGGGCCATTGGGTCAACCAAAGTGAATCTTGCTTTGAAGGCTAAGGCTATTGAAGTTGATGATGATGATACATCAAGTGAGTGGTCTCAAGAGGATCTCAAGTGTGCCTTCACCGAACATCTTGCTCTCGCTTCAAGGGCCTTTTGGAACAAGTCCGGGTTGAAGTCAAGATCAAGGGACAACTCAAGATTCAACTCACCCAACAAGTCTCCCAAGGCAAGGTCATGCTACAATTGCAACGACAAGAGTCACTTCGTGGCCAAGTGTCCCTTTGAGAACCGTGAAGACAATGGTGGTTGTCTCATTTGCAAGATCAAGTCAAGACCTCCTCATCCCTTGAACAAGAACTACGCCGTTAAGAACGTCGCCAACAAGGAACGAGCAATAGTGGTCCATGAAGAATACCTTTCGGGCACAGATAAAGATGATGATGAAGTTCACGGTGGAGAGATTGTGGGAGTTGCTGCTATTGCCACTACCTCAACTCCACGTCTATCCCTCTTCGACTCACCAAATTAAAATGTCATCTCCTCCAACCAAAAGTGCTTCATGGCCAAGGCCACCGAGGTAACACCGAAACCCACTCCTCAACCTATCTCTAGTGAGCCTTCTTCTCTTGATCTTGTTGGTCTAGAGGTGAAGAAAGATATGATTGACTTGTGTGAATTTGTTGCTACCTTGGATGAAGAAACTAAAACTTGCTTTGAGTCCTTGCTTGCACAACTTGACAATGCTAGGGATGCCTTAGATGAAAAGGAAGAACTTCTTGACTTGCTAAGTAAAAATGAAAGAGATGCCGCCGATGAAATTGATTCTCTCACTCAAAGTCTTGAGGATGAACAAAATATGAGAATTAATCTTGAAGAAAATGTGTCTAAGCTTGTAGATGATCATAACAACACCTTGTGCTCTATAATTAAAGAACATGATCATGCTCTTGCTTTGGTTAAGGTTCTCAAGAAAGAAAAAGCTGAGTTTATGGGTGGTCATGATAGGACTCAAAAGGATCTTGAGAAACTCAAAGAGGAACACAAAGCCTTGGAGAGTAAATTCTCAAATCTTTTTGGAGCCCATGAACAGCTTCAAACTCAATTAACTTGTGATCTAGCTAAGTCTCCCGCTGTGCAAATTATAGACTTGTCTAGCACTCCTAACCCTTGTTGCAAGCATGAGCATCTCATAGAGGAAGTCAAGGTGTTGAAGGATCAACTTGCCAAGACTAAGAAGAAGAAGAGGAAGAACAAGAAGAAGAAAAAGAACAAGGGCATGGCTCAAGGGGCTCCTAATGGCCTAACCCTCCTGCAAAGTGACAACTTTGCCGGAAAGAACAATCCCTCTTATATTCTTTGCAAATCATATGATGGTCATGTATATGCTAGATATGTGGGAACTTCTTACACGCATGATTATCATTGAGCCATTTGGGTGCCAAAGGCTCTTGTCACTAACAAAAGGGGACCCATTGCAAAATGGGTACCTAAAACCAAAGCTTGATTTTCTTGTAGGACTATGCTTCCGGTGGATCAAAATGGGTGCTTGATAGTGGTGCCACGAGTCATATGACCGGAAGAAAGTCTATCATGACTGAGATGAGACCCAATATTGCCAACACCATGGACTCCTACGGTGACAAAACAAGCTCTCAGGTTTTGGGTTTTGGCAAAGTGGTGGTAACCCCGGATGTATCCTTGGTTGACGTCATGCTTGTCAAAACTCTTGGTTACAACTTACTCTCAGTTCGTGCTCTTGCTCTTATGGGTCTTTCTTCATTCTTTAATACTCATACCGTGGTCCTCATGTGGAGCAAGTCTCTCAAGGTGGCTTTTGTAGGATATGTAGAACATGACTTGTATGTGGTGGACTTTTCAGGGACCACTACTCCTCATGCTCTATGTCTCTATGCTAAAGCCGACAAGGGCTGGTTGTGGCATCGTCGCCTAGCCCATGTTAACATGAGAACTTTGCAAAGACTTCACTCCGAGGGCCACATCCTTGGAATTAACAATGTTTCTTTTGCCAAAGATCGTGTTTGCAGGGCTTGTATTGAAGGGAAGATGCATGAAACTCCTCACAAAGCACTCAATCAAATCACCACCGAGAGGTGTTTGGAGCTCTTGCATATGGACCTTTTTGGTCCACCCTCTCATGATAGCCTTGGAGGCAAGAAGTATTGCTTGGTTATTGTGGATGATTTCTCAAGATACACTTGGGCGTTCTTTTTCAAGTACAAGAGTGAGACTCAAAAAACCGTCATCGATTTTGCTAATGAGGTTCAACAGAAGCACAATGCAACTATTCTCTCAATTCAAAGTGACAATGGCACCGAGTTCAAAAACTATACCTTGGATGAGTTTCTTAGTGATGAAGGAATCAAGCATCAATACTCCATTCCCTATACCCCTCAACAAAACGGAGTTGCTGAAAGTAAGAATCGCACTTTGATGGATGAGGCTCGATCTATGCTAGCTGAGTTCAAGTCTCCATACAACTTTTGGGCCGAGGCCATCTCCACCGCTTGCCATGCAACCAACCGGCTTTATCTCCGCAAGAAAAAGAACACGACCCCCTATGAACTCCTCACCGGAAAAAAGCCAAATGTTAGCTACTTTCGGGTGTTTGGTTGCAAGTGCTACATTCTCAAGAAAGGAGTTCGTTTCTCCAAGTTTGAATCCAAGGCTCAAGAAGGAATTTTCGTTGGTTACTCAAATCAGTCCCATGCTTATAGAGTCTACAACAAAGCCAATGGAAGAGTTGAAGAGACGAGCAATGTGAAGTTTGATGAAAATCATGAGTCTCTTGTTAGGCAAGATGGTGTTTGTGATCCAAGTGATGAAATTCCTCCTAAGGCCATAAGAAGAATGGGTGTGGGTTTCCACCTCCCCATTGAGGATCCCCTTATGGACGAAGGATAAGGACCAAGCTCTACTCAAGTGGAGCCCTCACTTTCACAAGATCATCTTGCCCTTCAAGGACCTACATTTTTGGCACAAGCTCCCTCAAGCTCTTCCGAAGCTTCCCATGCTCATGATTCTCCAAGATCCAAAGATCAAGCTCTTCATCAACAACATCATCCTCCCCACGATGGGGCTCCTCCTCAAGGCACCTCCCACGGACAAGATCTTCATCAACCTCATCAACCTCCCCTAGATGGGGATCCTCCTCAAGGACACAGCTCTCCCCAAGGTCAAGCTCGTCTAGATCAAGAGCAAGTCAATGATCCTCAAGGCTCCACTCCAAATGATGACTCCCCCGAAGTGGAAATTGATGAAGATGACCCTCGTGTTCGTGCTTATAGTCAAGGTGGCGGCTGAATTGGTGGCAATGACCAAGTGGTAACTCAAGAATCTCGTGTTGAAGCACAAGCCCGCCGTCAAGCCTATCGTCTCGCAAAGCTTGTTCGAGATGGCCATATACTTGATAATGTCTATGGAGATTTCAATAAAGGTTCCACTACTAGGAGGCAACTAGCTTCCTTTAGCTCTCACCATGCGTTTATCTCTCTTGTGGAACCACAGAAAGTCTTCGAAGCTCTTGAAGATGATGATTGGCTTGATGCTATGAACGAAGAACTTCACAACTTCAAGAGGAACAATGTTTGGACATTGGTTGAGCGGCCCAAAGATTGTCAAAACGTAATTGGAACCAAGTGGGTCTTCAAAAACAAGTGTGATGTGAATGGAATTGTCGTGCGCAACAAGGCAAGGTTAGTTGCCGAAGGATACTCACAAGTTGAGGGCATCGACTACGGTGAGACTTATGCCCCCGTTGCTTGCCTTGAATCCATTCGTATGCTTCTTGCTTTTGCTACCCATCATAAATTTAAGTTGCATCAAATGGATGTTAAGAGTGCTTTTCTTAATGGTCCTTTGAAAGAGTTGGTATACGTCAAGCAACCTCCGGCTTTGAGGATCCACTTTTTTCGAACCATGTCTACAAGCTCAATAAGGCACTCTATGGTCTCAAGCAAGCCCCACATGCGTGGTATGATTGCCTTAGGGAGCTCTTGTTAGACCGTGGCTTCGAAGTGGGCCTCATTGATCCCACTCTTTTTACTAAGAAAGTTGGAGGCCACTTGTTCGTATGCCAAATCTATGTTGATGACATTATCTTTGGGTCTATTAACAAAAAATTTAATGAGTATTTTGCCAAGCTCATGACCGATCGCTTCGAGATGTCCATGATGGGGGAGTTGAAGTTTTTCCTTGGGTTTGAATTCAAGCAATTGAGGAAAGGGACTTTCATCAACCAAGCCAAGTACATCCAAGACATGCTCAAGAAGTTCAAGTTTGATCAAGTCAAAGGTGCCAAGACTCCCATGCCAACTAAGGTTAATCTTGATCTCGATCCCAAGGGTAAGGAGGTGGATCAAAAACTATCGTTCTATGATTGGTTCTTTGCTCTATCTTTGTGCATCCCAACCCGATATTATGTTGAGTGTGGGTATGTGTGCAAGATTTCAAGCCGCACCAAAGGAAAGTCACATGGTGGCGGTCAAGAGAATCTTTCGATATTTAGTTCATACCCAAAACTTTGGGTTGTGGTACCCCAAGGGAGCCAGCTTTGATCTTATTGGTTACAGGGACTCAGACTGGGCTGGTGACAAAGTGGGAAGAAAGTCAACCTCCGGAGCTTGTCAGTTTCTCGGAAGATCTTTGGTTTGTTGGTCCTCGAAGAAGCAGAACTGTGTGTCTATGTCCACTGCCGAAGCTGAGTACATCTCTGACGCAAGCTGTTGTGCTCAATTGCTATGGATGAAGCAAACTTTGAAGGATCTTGGGCTATCTTTTGACAAGGTGCCTATTCTTTGTGACAATGAGAGTGCCATTGCTATTGCTCACAATCCCGTGAAACACAACTGGACCAAGCACATTGAGATTCGTCATCATTTCATTCGGGACCATGTTGCTAGAGGAGACATTTCTTTGGAGTATGTTCCCACCAAGGCAAATCTTGTGGATCTTTTCACGAAGCCTCTTGATGAAGCAAGGTTCCAGGAGTTAAGGCATGAGCTAAATATCATTGATTCGAGCAATGTTGCTTGAGTACCTTGCACACCTACCCGCGTCTCGATGTGTATCTTGTTTGGATGTAGGCATGGATTTAGGGGGAGTGTAGTTCCTCTTATGAACAAAAGCTATCCCTATTATGCGCACATTAAAGTTTTCATACTCTATAGTCTCTAAAGGAGACCATTTGAGCTTCATGATGAGTGTTGGTAATGAACCCAAGATATATCTTCGCGGTGTCAAGCCATTTACTCTTATATAAGGTGGCCTCGGCCACCGACCCGTTTTTACTTGTGTCTTTGACATTTTTTGTGTGTGTTTTTCTTGGTTTTTGTTGGCTTTGGTTCTTCAAAGTTTGAGCTATCTATCCTAAGCCTTTCCTTTCCTCAAGCCCTCTCTATTCCCTGCACTAGTTCTTCCTTGTTATCTTCCAAACCTGAGAAGGTCTTTCTGGCGTCACCGGAACTTCCGGTCAGCTGCCGGAACTTCCGGTCAGCTGGTCGTTCGTCTGAACCACCTGCTGACCTGGAACATGTTCAGCCTGACCCGGAACTTCCGGTCCACCGGAACTTCCGGTCCCTGACCGGAACTTCCGGTGGTGCTCCCTGTCCTATATAAGGTGGGCCCTGGGGGAAAACGGGATCTTCTTCCTTTTTCCCCCAAGACCCATCTTCTATTTGGAGCATCCGCCGGCCAAGACCTCTCCGCGAAGGTGCTCCGGCCCCTTTGCCTCCGGCCACTCCTCCGCAGATCTGCTCCATGGGAACCTTCCCCACCTCAATCTCTCGCCATGGACTCCGGTATTTGCCCTCAACTCCCTCCATTAATGGATATATTGCTCTCTCACCATGAATTGATTTAGGGCACACCATGCCTAGGCTAGTTCTTTGGCTAGAACTTGTTGGGAGATCTTGGTAGGCCTAGGGTATCATGCTAGAGTAGATTGGTCCAATAAACTTTTGAAAATCTTTGCACTTGTGTCTTTTAGATCTAGATCTAGTGAACTGCTGGTTGGAACCGTCAGTTCGTGGTCTCACCGGAACTTCCGGTGAGCCACGACCGGAACTTCCGGTGGACCATTTTCACCGGAAGTTCCGACGATTCAGAGGAAGTTCCGGCGACAATGCAACTTTTTCCTGATTGTATTTTTCCAATCTATTTCTTTTCTTTCCTCTTCCGAACTTGTGCACTTACCCCACCTTCCCTCCCTATTCTTGTGCTTTCTTCTCAGGGAAAGGTGGTACCCGCCAAGGCAAGCGTACCCGTCGACCATCCTCTGACATTCCTCCTGAGATTGATAAATAAGATGTTGAGGTTGTGCATCCAACTACTCAGACTAGTCGTCAGAAGGCTGCTGCTGCTCGCCGTGCTGCTGCTGAAGGAAAGAGGCCTGCTCTTTCTCAGAAGGACACTGCTGCTGGGCCAGACATGACCAAAGCCAAAATCTCCAAATGGTCTCAGAAAGCTTACTCTACATTCAGGCGTACGGATCCCTGCCTCGTGGCTCGTGACCGTCTTTGCTTGGATCCTCACTTCCACAACTGCCGTCAGGAACAAATATTTGCTGAAATATATGCAACGAAGAAGAAGTTCGTGGTTCCTCCTCAAAAGTACATCAATGTGACTCACATGGAAGAGAAGCATGCTTACTTTGGCGAGGATCTTGATATTTGCCAGAAGTTTGGGCGGATTCCCCTCATGGAGCACCGTCAGAACTTTGATGTGAATGCTATTGCTCAGTTTTACTCAACTCTGTTTATTCACATGCAGTCCTCTACTGAAGTTGTGTTGAAGTGGATGATTAGGGGAGTGTTTCTTACCGCCACTTGGTCTGAGTTTGCTGAGCTTCTTGGCTATACCCTTCAGCCTGGCAGTGGGGCAAATGGTTGGCGTGTTCATGGCCCCGAAGCTGCTGATCCTGAGGTCCTGGAGCCTCTCTACATTGAAGGGTGGGGCTCTGTTGGGTATGTGAATCATCTGCTTCCAGTTTATGACATCATGCGCAGGGTGTACTTGAACACCATCTCTCCCAAGGCTGGCAACTTTGATCAGTTTCATGGCTATCAGGTTGACCTCATGCATCAGACTTATCTCCGCCGTGACTCTGACAGGTCAATGGATGTTATGAACTTCATCTACACAGATATGTGGCAGGCTATTATTGAAAAGCGCTCCTGCATCTATGCTCCCTACATTCAGACACTCATCAATCACAAGTGGCTTGAGACGATTGGCACTCGCTTTCCTGAAGACAACATCACCATACATGAGGAGAAGAAGCTGCGTGTGAGTAAGCACCAAAAGCCTCGTTCTCAAGAAGAAAAGGAAGCTGAACTCCAGAAGGCTCGAGATGAAGCTGGTGGTCCCTCCTCTGCTCCTGGTGGCTCTAGTGTTGGTGGTCCTTCTCTCCAGAGGCAGCCGTCTTGGGCAAAGAAGCTGCTTGGGAAGGTGAAGAATACTTTCTGCTTTCTCCAGGACCGCGAGTATCAGGCGTATGTCGATCAGCGTCACAATGTTCAGCGCCAGAAGGCCATCATGACAGCTCTCAACATTCCTAGCTCACCGGTCACTAGCTCTGTCACTGCTCCCAAGGATGATTGGATTCGCGACAACTGCCGCTGGTCTGAGGATGAGTCTGAGGAGGAGGTCATTGGTCCGCCGCCTGAGTGGGGTCCTTGGGTCCCTGAGTCTGCTCCTCCTCCCTTTCATGGCTGGGACGATTAGATTGATCTTTTCTTCCTTTTTGGTGTCTCGATGCCAAAGGGGGAGAAAGATGTCTATTAGGTTGTCTACGGGATTTGCATGGGTTGAGTCGCAAGCCCGTTCTTGCCTTTGATCTTTTCTTTCTCGCGAACTCTCTAATTTATTTGTGTGCTTGTGGACCTTTTATACCTGTGAACTTATGTGTGCTTGTGGATCTTGTTATGTTTGAGACTTTGTGGTATCTTTGTGGTATCTTATGCAATGTCGTGCTTGTGGTATTCTTGTTGTCATCTTATCGGCATATGCATATGATGGTGGAGCCTCTTAGCTCTTATTGTTATTATTACTCCTTTTGTCTCCACCACATTTGGTTGGTGTCTGGTATGATCTCTATCCTTTCTTGTACCTTGCACTTGTGCCGTCTTTGCAATTGGAAGGGGGAGCCTCCTTGTATGTGTGCCAGTCTTGTCCTTATAGTTTTTCTCTACCTTGCACACATACAGGGGGAGCTTGTACCGTCCATTGCAAAGATTGCTTCTCTACTATGCAAATCTTTGGGATTGTCATCTAACACCAAAAAGGGGGAGATTGAAAGGACTATATCTTCCCATGTTGTTTTTGGTGTTAATGATAATCCCATTTGTGCTTTAATTGCGCGCTTGAGTTTCAGGGTAAACGTTGTTGATGTCTCCTTCAATCTGTGTGGATGCTCTCTTGGGATCTCATGAAGACGGTGGCCTTTAGTTTTTCTCCTAGTTTCTCTCCGGTTATTGTTTTAGGTCACCGTTCTATTAAGAGGGGGTCCATCTCGGAAGGCTGTGGGAAATCACTTGTTCTTGCACAAACCTATATGCACCGCCATAGCCATCCTACTATTCCGTGAGAGAGTGTGTTTCTGTTCCGTTGGAGCCTTCTGTGTCTCACCGGAACTTCCGGCCTGGCGCCGGAAGTTCCGCTCAGGCCTTTTTCTGCGGGTTGATCTGAGCCTTGTTCCGATCGTAGTTCCGCCCCAAGTTTTGCTGGTGAATCGGTAACCTACTGTATGTAGTGTTCTATTTGCCGGAACTTGGGCCGGAACTTGCATCGGAACTTGCCCTGACAGAAAGTCCTGAGCGGAACTTCCGCCCAGACGCCGGAACTTCCGGTCAGATTCGGCTCGAAACCAGAACTTCCGCCCCTAGTTCCGCTCCAAGTTCCGCTGAAGGGTCAGTAACCTTCTGTTTGAGGTTGTCTATTTGCTGGAACTTGGGTCGGAACTTGCATGGGAAGTTCACCGGAACTTCCGGTCTGTTTTGACCGGAACTTCCGGTTGAGCTTTTGGAGCGGGCTTCAACGGTCTGATGACCGTTGGAGCCAGGCTGGGCGAAACCTCCGGCCTCTCACCGGAACTTCCGGTGAGGTCGTGGGGGCTGAAACGGTTCAGTGGGGGGAGGGAATATTTAAGGCACCCCTCTTCTTACTCCCATCTCTCTCGAATTTTTCTCTCTCCTCCATTAATGCTTGAGCTTCACCTCACTAGATCTCTCTCTCTAGCCACTCAAATGACTTGATATTTTGAGATGTGAGGGAGGTGACCTAGATCTACACTTCCACCAAAGAAGATTTGATTTCCCCCACCCATCCTTTGTGGATCTTGTTGCTCTTGGGTTTCTTGAAACCCTAGACGGTGTAGGGCATCCTCGGAGCTAAGGCTTGTGTTGTAAAGTTTCGAGGTGTCGTTGAGGGCCTCCAATTGAGTTGTGGTGCCTCCCCCTCAACCTTGGTGTAAAGGTTTCGGTTGGCGCCTTCAAGGTCATCGGTTAGTGGATTGTGAGGCCTCCTTTGTGGGGGAGCTCACCAGAGAAGAAGGTGAGGCCTTTGTGGCGCTCGGGTGACCTTGTGTGGCCCCGACACCTCTCCAACGTAGACGTAGCTCCTTGGGAGTGAACTACGGGAATCATATCTCCGTTTCCCCGCTCCGGTTACTTTGTTCCCTTCCTTTACTCCTTGCTATTTACCGTTCTTGTGTTTTTTGTAAGATATCTTGCATTTAGGTTGTTCATTTAGTTGCACATCTAGATAACTTTCTTTCTCGTTGAGCCTAAAAGTGAGAAACGAATTAAAATTGGGTAGATGCCTATTCACCCCCCTCTAGTCGTATCAAGTCGGTACTTTCACTCTTCGTTGCTAGTGGTTATCTTGGCCAAGTAGTTGCTAGTGACTCCAAGAGGGGGTATTTATGCTCGATAGTGGGTTCATGCCTCTAGTTTCCAAGGGAAGTGACAGGAATCTCTTCGGTTGTAGATGTGCTGTTGCTACTAGGGAGAAAACAACGGTCTCTTGTTCATGGAACATGTGGACTGTTTACCTTACACACTTTGCTTAAAGCAGTTGTCTGTTGCTTGCAACTTAATACTGGAGGGGGTTCGGATGATAACCTGAAGGTGGACTTCTAGTCATAGATGCAGCTGGATGGCGGTCTATGTATATTGTTGTATTGCCCAATCAACTTCATAGGATCTTTCTGGCTAGTAATTGTATTGTTATGCCTTGCTCAGTTCCTATCAATTGCCCCGTTGTAATTTGTTTACCCTTCATGCCATGTTGTTTATCTAAGGAGAGCACCTCTAGTGAACTATGGAGCCCGGTCTAATCTTTACCATTGATACATCCTCCACTGTTACTTGTTTACTTGCTGCAAACCATTAGCTTCCACACCATACGTTTAATCCTTTGTTACAGCAAACCGATGAGCTTGACGACCTCACTGATTCGTTGGGGCAAAGTCTTGAGTTTGTGTTGTGCAGGTCTCCGCGTTGCTTGCAACACCTGTGTGACGTTTCCTTCCTCCTTCTGGTTTGATAACCTAGGTCTCAACTGAGGGAAGACTTGCTGCTGTGCTCTTCACAACTTGCTCTTGGGGTTCCCAACAAGACTCCACATCAAGCACCAAGTTTTCTGGCGCTATCAAGGAGTCATCAACAAGTTTTCTGGCGCTGTTGCCGGGGAGGCTAAGGACGTCTTCACTAGGGGAGTCTTTCACTTCCTTTCTCTTTACTTTGTTTTTAGTTTGCTTTGTTTCTTTTGCTTGGTTTTGTTTGCCTCTTTTCAAAAAACAGAAAAAATTAGTCTAGCTTGGTTTGCTTTCTTTATTCAAAAACACAAAAAAATTAGTTCCTGCTCTAGATCACCATGTTGCTCCCCCAGTTTGCCCTGAAAGATCTTGCAGTAGGTAGTGGCTCCATAATTGAGAAAGATAGTATTGAAGAATTCTTTAATTATGTTAGCAAGGATGAGGATATTGAGGATAAATCTATAGCTGAACTAGATCCTAATTATGGGATTGATGCAGCTTCTTTAGTTCATATGTTGGAGGCTAGGTTTGTTAGCCTTAACCCCTTCATACAATTTTTGTTCCTAAAACTAAAAGTAGAGAAGAATGTTGAAAAAAGGGAATTCATCCTTGAAACTTTATCAAAAGAATTCCATGATGTTGCTAGGGAGGCCAAAAAGGTTTTTGAACGTTTCAATATGCTAGGTTCAAGTGTAAATGTTGTGGGTATTTCTGATAAAACTAAGCCTAGAGAGGAATTCAATATACCCATACCCTTTAAGCTTGTTGGAATGCATGAAGCCTTTGAAAAGAACTTTGATTGGATTGCCCCTGAAAATCTTTTTGATGAAGGTAGTAGACCAAAGAGAGATGAGAAAGGATCCTCCAAAACCCATTTGGATGAGATACCTTTCATAGTTGAAGATTTTACAAGTATGAATGTTAATGCTTCCTCATTTGAAAATACTTGATTCTTCTTGCTTCTTGTGCCTAACTTAAAGGCGTTAAAGAAAAGTACTTGTTGGGAGATAACCCAAGAGTTTCCTTGAGTCATGGAAGTTATTACTTCTGTAATGACCTCTTCTTATCCTTTTTGTTTGCTTTTTGTGCCAAAAATGGCCTCTAATGAGAGGGAAGTAAGATTTGAGGAGTTGCTGTCCCGAAACAGATTTCTGTCCTCCACCAAAAAAATTCGTGAGGAGGCTCTGTAACTCGAATTGATCTCAAAAATGTACGAATAAATCCCACAGTATGTTAGATAACTTTTGTTAGTTCAACACTTTTTGATTTGAGCAACATAAGATGTTCGAAAAAATTCGTTTCTACCTGCTGGTCTGTTTTGACAGATTTCTGCCATTATTTGCATTTGCTTCTTATTGATTCCTTTTTGAGTTCTCTTCAGGTAAATTGAGCTTTTTGAAGGAGTTAATACAATTGCTTGTGTTTTTAGTGAAAAGCCTTGCTGTTCCAAAGCTTTGCCAATGGTCTAATATCTTTTGAATACACTAATGTTGCTAATGAAGATTGTGTGAAGTTTTGTATGAAGGAAAAATTTCAGGTGTAGAAAGAGAATGATGCAATGAGATGAATAATGGACAAAATCTCAAGCTTGGGGATGCCACCATGTTGTCACCCCAAGAAATATCCAAGAGGTACGAGCGTCAAAGCTTGGGGATGCCCAAGGCATCCCCTTCTTCATCAATAAAAGCTCAGGTCTGTCTAGACACTTCGTTTTTATTGTTTCATGCACAGTTGTGTTGTTCTTGGAGTGTTTTAGTTTTTGTTTGCTTTTCTTAGTTTGTTTAGTTTTCTAAAGTAGTTTGGACCCCCGTTCTCGCTGTGTTGTTTTGCAAATAAGGTTGCTTGGTGTTTGGAAAGGAGTAGTAAGTTCTTGCTTGAAGTGCAAGAGGAGCGTGCATTGACTGTGACCTAGACTTTAGCATGACATGCTAGGTGTTTTTTTAGCATTATGCTTAGTGATTATTGCTGTAGCATGTCTTGTTCCAAACAATTGGGATTGCTTAGTGTGCCTTGAATAAATTATGTGTTGTTTTAGCATGCAAAAGCATAGTATTGTGGTATTCTCCTTTGATGTTTTGCTTGGGTTGACTTGACACATGCTCACACCATGTTATGACTATGACAAGTCACCATTAGCCTCTATGATTATTTAGTACTTGACTTGTAGTACCACTCTTTGCTTTGATTAGTTTGCTTTGTTGCACTACATGATTTTGGCCATTATTGCTCTCTTAGTTGGTTTCTCCCAGTCTTTTGCTAGCCTCCACTTGTATGAGTAAGTTCTACTCATGCCTCCAACTCCCAAGAAACCAAGTTATTCCAAAGTGTCCACTATAAAGTCCTATGCATGGTGTGTTATACTATTCCAACTATATTCTTGTTTTCAACTATCTTCCAATTAAAAAACTATTTTGTTATGTGAAAACTTAGTGATTAAAGCCCTCACGAACTTGATGGCATACTTTATTATTTGCCCTTAATAAACTTGAACCATTGTGACAACTTTGTTGTATATGCTTGCACTTATAAGTTAGAGTTAGCAGAACCGTGCTGTCACGGGGAACGTTTTCAACATTGCACTTGTACCTTGTTGTACTCAGTTGATATCATGTTCTTTTGTCTATGGATGTCACCGGTGTGAAATAAAGAGGGAACTTGTAAGTCCATGGAGTTTGTATCCTGTGTTAGAGAAATGCCTTGGACGCTAGCCTAAGCCATGCCTAATCATGGTGAAAACTTGCAGCATCACCATAGTGACAGCTACGAAGCATTTTTCTTATAAAAAAGAGACACAATGAGAAAAGAGGAAAGAGAGAAAAAATCACCTTATTCCCATGGTACATAAGAAGAATTGTTGAGATGCTCATTGTCTGCTTGCCTTGTCATTTTGGTTATGGGAAAGCTCCTGTACCATGTGCAAGGGGTACCCCATTGGCGGTTCTCAATGATATGCAAATACTTATAGTGACAAGAACTTACCTGGACCCAAAGTTAAGTATGCATGAGTTGTGGCCCTCGTGTTCAAGGGGCATGAGATTGCCATCTTATACTTCGTCAAGCATATACTCCATCTTTGCCACTTTAACCTTAACCACTTCAAGATGCTTATGATAGGGGCAATGAGGGCTGAAAGCTAGCAAGTACCATAATTTTTGGAAGCTCTTTTTGAAACTTGTAATCCCTGCTTCCTTTACAAAAAGGTCTTTCTTCCACCACTATTGAGTCTCCACCTTCTACCTTTAGGCACAATTAAGAGAGCATAGTTGTCATTTTGTGTGCAGTGTTCCAAAGCTTATTAATTCATGCATATTGTGTTATTACTTTCTCTTGTGCTACTTGTTTCTAGTCACCCTTGTGAACTTTGCAGGTGTCCTATGCATCTATATTGCTACTCTATGAGGGACAAGCTAATTGCCACTATGCTATGTTTTCTGTATGTGAAACAAACAAACATTTTCAATGCATGTTATTCATGATCTTTGCTTGTAGCTTGCCATGTTGCATGCATAGTTACTATGTATTATTTTTAGAACTTCATCTTTCATGCACATGTTTAGAGTTCTTTGATCCCAGCTTTCAATGCTTGCAAATGGTTGGATCTTTGTGAGGGTGCATGTCACCTCAAAAATTATTCTGTTTATCACATAACTACTCGAGGACGAGCAGGAGTTAAGCTTGGGGATGTTGATATGTTGGAAACGTATCTATATTTTTTGATGTTCCATGCTTGTTTAGTATCTATTTTTCTTTACTTGTCTACACTTTGAGGTGCTTTTTACATATTTTCTGGTACTAAACTATTAACAAGTTGCAACAGTGCCAGATGCCTGCTTTCTGCTGTTTTTGGTTTCAGAAAAGTTAGTAAAGAAATATTCTCGGAATTGGACGGGACAAACGTCAAAGTCAATTACTTTCCGTGGGGAACAAGAAGTCCAGAGGGGAGCCAGAGGGGCTAGCCAGGGGGCAGACCCACCCAGGCGCGGGGGCAGGTGGGCCCACGCCTGGCTAGGGTTTGGTGGCCCTGGCCGCCTCCCGGTTTCACCCCTTCGCCTATAAGAAGCCCCCGATGCAGAAATGCTGGGTACCCGATCAGAATCCACGAAACCGTCTGTAGTCGCCGCCACCATCGTCCCTAGATCAGGGGGGATCTGAAGTTCTTCCCGACACCCTATCGGAGGGGAGATCATCCTGGAGGCCTTCTCTCCGGTTTGATGCGTGAGTAGTTCCTGGAAAACTCACGCATCATACCAGAGAGAAGGCCTCCGGGATGATCTCCCCTCCGGCAGGGTGCTGGGAAGAACTTCAGATCCCCCTGATCTGGGGACGATGGTGGCGGCGACTATAGACGGTTTCGTGGAGATTTGATCGGGTGCTTAGGGTTTCTGCATCGGGGGCTTCTTATAGGCGAAGGGGGAGGCCGAGGCGGCGGCCATAGGGGCAAACCCTACCCAGGTTCAGGGTAGGGCCCACCTGCGCCTAGGGGGGTTTAGCCGCCCTGGCACGCCTCCTCGTCCCCCTCTGGACTTCTTGTTCCCCATGGAAAGTAATTGACTTTGACATTTGTCCCGTCCAATTCCGAGAATATTTCTTTACTAACTTTTCTGAAACCAAAAACAGTAGAAAACAGACATCTCGCACTGTTGCAACTTGTTAATAGGTTAGTACCATAAAACATGTAAAAAGCACCTCAAAGTGTGGACAAGTAAAGCAAAGTAGATACTAAACAAGCATGGATCATCAAAAATTATAGATACGTTTCCAACATATTAACATCCCCAAGCTTAACTCCTGCTCGTCCTCGAGTAGGTAAGTGATAAACATAATAATTTTTGAGGTGACATGCAACCTCAAAATAAAGATCCAACCATTTGCAAGCATTGAAAGCTGGGATCAAAGAACTCTAAACATGTGCATGAAAGATGGAGTTCTAACAATAGGACATAGTAACCATGCATGAAACATGACAAGCTACAAACAAAGATCATGAATAACATGCATTGAAAAACGTTTGTTTGTTTCACATACAGAAAACATAGCATAGTGGCAATCAGCTTGTCCCTCATAGAGTAGCAAATAGATGCATAAGACACCTTCAAAGTTCACAAGGGTGACTAGAAACAAGTAGCACAAGAACAAGTAATAACACAATATGCATCAATTAATAAGCTTTGGAACACTGCACATAGAATGACAACTATGCTCTATTAATGGTGCCTAAAGGTAGAAGGTAGAGACTCAAATAATGGTGGAAGAGAGGCCTTTTTGTAAAGGAAGCAGGGATAACAAGTTTCAAAAAGAGCTTCCAAAAATTATGGTACTTGTTAGCTTTCAGCCCTCATTGCCCCTATCATAAGCATCTTGAAGTGGTAAAGGTTAAAGTGGCAAAGCTGGAGTATGCTTGACGGAGTATAAGCTGGCAATCTTGAAGTGGTTTATGTACCAGGGGCTTCTTATAGGCGAAGGGGGAGACCGAGGCGGCCGCCAGGGAGACCAAACCCTAGCCAGGCACGGGGTGGGGCCCACCCGTGCCTGGGATGGGTCTGTCCACTCTGGCCGGCCCCTCCGGCTCTCCTTTGTACTTCTTATTCCACACGGAAAGTAATTGACTTTGTCCTTTGTCCCGTCCAATTTCGAGAAATTTTCTTTACTAACTTTTCTGAAACCAAAACAGCAGAAAACAGGCATTTGACACAGTTGCAACTTGTTAGTAGGTTACTACCAGAAAACATGTAAAAAGCACCTCAAATGTGGACAAGTAAAGCAAAGTAGATACTAAACAAGCATGGAGCATCAAAAATTATAGATACGTTTCCAATGTATCAACATCCCCAAGCTTAACTCCTGCTCGTCCTCGAGTAGGTAAGTGATAAACAGAATAATTTTTGAGATGACATGCACCCTAACAATAAAGATCCAACTATTTGCAAGCACTGAAAGCTGGGATCAAAGAACTCTAAACATGTGCATGAAAGATGGAGTTCTAATAATAGGACATAGTAACTATGCATGCAACATGACAAGCTACAAACAAAGATCAGGAATAACCTGCATTGAAAACCGTTTGTTTGTTTCACATGCAGAAAACATAGCATAATGGCATTCAACTTGTCCCTCATAGATTAGCAATAAAATGCATAGGAAACCTGCAAAGTTCACAAGGGTGACTAGAAACAAGTAGCACAAGAGCAAGTAATAACACAATATGCATCAATTAATAAGCTTTGGAACACTGCACGCAGAATGACAACTATGCTCTCTTAATGGTGCCTAAAGGTAGAAGGTGGAGACTTAATAGTGGTGGAAGAAAGACCTTTTTGTAAAGGAAGCAGGGATTACAAGTTTCAAAAAGAGCTTCCAAAAATTATGGTACTTGTTAGCTTTCAGCCCTCATTGCCCCTATCATAAGCATCTTGAAGTGGTTAAGGTTAAAGTGGCAAAGGTGGAGTATATGCTTGACGAAGTATAAGTTGGCAATCTCATGCCCCTTGAACACGAGGGCCACAACTCATGCATACTTAACTTTGGGTCCAGGTAAGTTCTTGTCACTATAAGTATTTTCATATCATTGAGAACCGCCAATGGGGTACCCCTTGCACATGGTACATGAGCTTTCCCATAACCAAAATGACAAGGCAAGCAGACAATGAGCATCTCAGCAATCTTTTTATTTACCATATGCATAGCTTTGTATTGAGGATGCTTCATAGATAGCTCATTATGTTGATGCTGCGAGTTTCCACCATGATTAGGCATGGCTTAGGCTAGCGGCCCAGGAGTTTCTCTAACACAGGATACAAAATCGATGGACTTACAAGTTCCCTCTTTATTTCACATCGGTGACATCCATAGACAAAAGAACATGATATCAACTGAGTACAAAGTACAAGTGCAATGTTGAAAACATTCCCGTGAACGGTTCTGCTAATTCCAACTTATAAGTGCAAGCATATACAACAAAGTTGTCACAATGGTTCAAGTTATTAGGGGCAAAGAATATAAAGTGTGCCATCAAGTTCGTGATGGCTTTAATCACTAAGTTTCACATAACAAATACTTTTTAATTGGAAGATAGCTAAAAACAAGAATATACTTGGAATGGTGTAACACACCATGCATAGGAGTTTATAGTGGACACTTTGGAATAACTTGGTTTCTTGGGAGTTGGAAGCATGAGTAGAAATTACTCATACAAGTGGAGGCTAGCAAAAGACTGGGAGCAACCAACTAAGAGAGCAATAATGGCCAAAATCATGCAGTGCAACAAAGCATACTAATCAAAGCAAATAGTGGTAATACAAGTCAAGGACTAAATGATCATAGAGGCTAATGGTGACTTGTCATAGTCATAACGTGGTGTAATCATGTGACAAGTCAACCCAAGCAAAGCATCAAAGGAGAATACCATAATACTATGCTTTTGCATGCTAAAACAATGCATAATTTCTTCAAGGCACACTAAGCAATCCCAATTGTTTGGAACAAGACATGCTACAGTAATAATCACTAAGCATAAGTTCAAAACAACACCTAGCATGTCATGCTAAAGTCTAAGTCACAGTCAATGCAAGATCCTCTTGCACTTCAAGCAAGAACTTACTACTCCTTTCCAACACCAAGCAACTTATTTGCAAAACAACACAGCGAGAACGGGGGTACAAACCACTTTATTCAAGCAAACTAAACAACCTAAGCAAAGCAAACAAAAACTAAGACGCTCCAAGAACAACACAACTGTGCATGAAACAATAAAAATGAAGTGTCTAGACATACCTGAGCTTTTTATTAATGAAGAAGGGGATGCCTTGGGCATCCCCAAGCTTTGACGCATGTACCTCTTGGATATTTCTTGGGGTGACACCATGGTGGCATCCCCAAGCTTGAGCTTTTGTCCATTCTTCATTTCATTGCATCATTCTGTCCCTACACCTGAAATTTTTCCTTCATACAAAACTTCACAAAATCTTCATTAGCAACATTAGTGTATTCAAAAGATATTAGACCTCTGGCAAAGCTTTGGAACAACATGGGTTTTCACTAAAAACACAAGCTACTGTATTAACTCGTTCAAAAAGCTCAATTCACCTAAAGAGAACTCAAAAAGGAATCAATAAGAAGCAAATGCAAATAATATCAGAAATCTGTCAAAACAGAACAACAGGTAGAAACCAATTTTTTCGAACATCTTCTGTTGCTCAAATCAAAAATTATTGAACTAACAAAAGTTATATAACATACTGGGAGATTTATTCGTAAATTTTGAGCTCAATCAAAGTTACAGAGACTCCTCACAATTGTTTTTGGTGGAGGACAGAAATCTGTTTTGGGACAGCAACTCCCCAAATCTTACTTCCCTCTCATTAGAGGTCATTATTGGCACAAAAAGCAAACAAAAAGGATAAGAAGAGGTCATTACTGAATTAATAACTTCCAATACACAAGGAAAATCTTGGGTTATCTCCCAACAAGTACTTTTCTTGGAAACTAGAGGCATGAACCCACTATCGAGCATAAATACCCCCTCTTGGAGTCACTAGCAACTACTTGGCCAAGATAGCTACTAACAACGGAGATCATGCAAGATCACAAACAACACAAACATGATAGAATCATAAAGACAAAACCATTAATCAAACCAACATAATAATCTCAATACCATCGGGTCCCCGCAAACACAACATGCATGATTACAAATAGATTAGATCTTGATCATGAACGGAGCTCACAAGATCTATACATGAAAGCACAAAGGAGGAGATACAACCATCTAGATACTACATGGACCCATAGTCTAAGGTGGAACTACTCACGCATCATACCAGAGAGAAGGCCTCCGGGATGATCTCCCCTCCGGCAGGGTGCCGGGGAGAACTTTAGATCCCCCTCGATCTAGGGACGATGGTGGCGGCGGCTACAAATGGTTCCGTGGAGATTTGATCGGGTGCTTAGGGTTTCTGCATCGGGGCTTCTTATAGGCGAAGAGGGAGGCCGAGACGGCGGCCAGAGGGGGAAAACCCTACCCAGGCGTGGGGTAGGGCCCACCCGCGCCTAGGGGGGTTAGCCTCCCTAGCACGCCTCCTCGTCTCCCCTATGGACTTCTTGTTACCCACGTAAAGTAATTGACTTTGATGTTTGTCCCATCCAATTCCAAGAATATTTATTTATTAACTTTTCTGAAACCAAAAACAGCAGAAAATAGGCATCTGGCACTGTTGCAACTTGTTAATAGGTTAGTACCAGAAAACATGTAAAAAGCACCTCAAAGTGTGGACAAGTAAAACAAAGTAGATACTAAACAAGCATGGAGCATCAAAAATTATAGATATGTTTCCAACTTATCACGCCACCATCATCCCTAGATCGAGGGGGGGGGGGATCTGAAGTTCTTCCCGGCACCCTGCCGGAGGGGAGATCATCCCGGAGGCCTTCTCTCCGGTATGAAGCGTGAGTAGTTCCACCTTGGACTACGGGTCCATGTAGTAGCTAGATGGTTGTATCTCCTCCTTGTGCCTTCATGTATAGATCTTGTGAGCTCCGTTCATGATCAAGATCTAATCTATTTGTAATCATGCATGTTGTGTTTGCGGCGATTTGATGGATATTAAGATTACTATGTCAGATTGATTAATGGTTTTGTCTATTTGATTCTATCATGTCTGTGTTTTTTGTGATCTTGCATGCTCTCCGTTGTTAGTAGATATATTGGCCAAGTAGTTGCTAGTGACTCCAAGAGGGGGTATTTATGCTCGATAGTGTGTTCATGCCTCTAGTTTCCAAGGGAAGTGACAGAAATCTCTTCGGTTGTAGATGTGCTGTTGCCACTAGGGAGAAAACAACGGTCTCTTGTTCATGGAACAAGTGGATTGTTTACCTTATACACTTTGCTTAAAGCAGTTATCTGTTGCTTGCAACTTAATACTGGAGGGTGTTCGGATGATAACCTGAAGGTGGACTTCTAGTCATAGATGAAGTTGGATGGCGGTCTATGTATATTGTTGTATTTCCCAATCGAATCTCATAGGATCTTTTTGTCTAGTATTGCATTGTTATGCCTTGCTCGGTTCCTGTCAATTGCCCTGCTATAATTTGTTTACCCTTCATGCCATGTTGTTTATCTAAGGAGAGCACCTTTAGTGAACTATGGACCCCGGTCCAATCTTTACCATTGATACATCTTCCAGTGTTACTGTTTGCAAACCATCATCACCTTCCACACCATACAGTCAATCCTTTGTTACAGCAACCAGTGAGATTGACAACCTCACTTTTAGTTGGGGCAAAGTCTTGAGTTTGTGTTGTGCAGGTCTCCATGTTGCTTGCAACACCTTTGGGACGTTTCCTCCCTCCTACTGGTTCGATAACCTCAGTTTCTTAATGAGGGAAACTTGCCTGCTGTACTGCATCATACCTTCTGCTTAGGGTCTCCCAACGAAGTGCTGCTGCACTCATCAAGGCTTTTTCTGGCACCGTTGCCGGGGAGGCTAAGGACGTCTTCACAAGGGAAGTCCTCCTCAACCTTTCTCTTTTCTTTGTTTTTAGTTTTCTTAGTTTCTTTTGCTTGGTTTTGTTAGCCTCTTTTTATCAAAAACTCAATTTTTTTAGTCTAGTTTGGTTTGCTTTCTCTTATCAAAAACACAAAAAATTAGTTCCTGCTCTAGCTGCTGCTGTTTTTGGCTTGCTCCACTTTTGCCAAAATGAACTCTGCTGAGAACACCAAGTTGTATGACTTCACTAGCACAAACAACAATGATTTCCTAAGCACTCCTATTGCTCCACCTGCTCTTGATGCTACCTTTTATAAAATTAAGCCTGCTTTCTTGAATCCTGTGATGAGAGAGAAATTTTCTGGTGCTAGTTCTGATGATGTTGCTGCCCATCTCAATAACTTTGTTGAATTTTGTGAGATGCAAAAGTATAAGTATGTAGATGGAGATATTACTAAACTCAAGTTGGTTCCTTTATACTTGAGAGGAAAAGCTAAAGATCGGTTGCTATCTTTGCCTAGAAATAGTATTGATTCTTGGATTAAGTGCAAAGATGCTTTTATTGGAAAATACTACCCTCCTGCTAATATTATATCTATGAGAAGTGATATTATGAAATTTAAACAACTTGATAATGAACATGTTGCTAAATCTTGGGAAAGAATGAAATCTTTGGTTAAGAATTGTCCCACTCATGGAGTTACCGCTTGGATGATTATCTAGAATTTTTATGCAGGTTTGAACTTCTCTTCAAGAAACATGTTGGATTCAGCTGCTGGAGGTACCTTTATGACTATCACCTTGGGTGCTGCAACGAAACTCCTTGATAAAATGATGGTTAATTATTCTGAATGGCACACTGAGAGAGCTCCACATGGTAAGAAGGTAAATTCTGTTGAAGAAACCTCCTCTTTGAGTGATAAGATAGATATTATTATGGCTATGCTTGTCAATGGGAAAGCTCCTTTAGATCCAAACACTGTTCCCTTAGCCTCTTTGCTTGCTCAAGAAGAGCAAGTTGATGTGAACTTCATTAGAAACAAAAATTTCAACAACAATGCTTATAGGAATAATTTTGGTGGTAACAACAATTATAGGCCTTATACTCCTAATATTGGCAATACCTATGGAAACTCCTACAACAATGCTAGAAGTGCCCCTTCTGAACTTGAAGTCATGCTCAAAGAGTTTATTAGTAAACAAACCACTTTCAACAAGACTGTGGAGGAAAAGCTTTTAAATGTAGAGAAAAATATTTCCTCTTTGTCTGAAGCACAATCCTCTTTGATTAATAAAATGGCTGCTAAACCTAAAACCATGGAAAGTACCTTTGCTTCTACTCATGCCATACAAGTTACTATTGATGAAAATGTTAGTGTGTTAGCCCAACTTCATGCTAAGTGGGAAAGGGAAGCTGAAATTGATAGAAACAATAGAGTGTGCACCATTACCACCCATATGGATGCCATTAAACCACAAGAAGTCCCTATTCCTCCTCCTACAATGCCTAAACCTAATGAGTCTACCACTAGTGATGCTAAGTTTGATTTTGATATAGATGGTTGCAATATCTTTGAAGTGATTATGTTCCTGCAAAAACTTGCTAGAAGTCCTGTTGCTAGTTATATGCATATTGCTTTCACCAAACACATTCAGATGCTCTTGTTAAGATTAAGGAAGAGAAGTTAAAACACAAAGCTTGTATTCCTAGGAAAGTAGAATATAGTTGGGAACCCATTATTAATATGCAAGTGAATGACTTTGATCTCAAAGCTTCATGTGATCTTGGTTCTAGTGTCTCTATTATGCATAGGAATATTTATGAAAGGCTTGATTTGCCACCTTTGGAAGATTGTTATTTGGATGTCCCACTTAATTATAATGCTAAGAAGAAACTCATGGGGAGTGTTAATGATGTTCTCATTATGGTTAACAATGCTTATGTCCCTGTTGATTTCTATGTTTTGGATGTTGAATACAATGCTTCTTGTCCTATTACTTTGGGAAGACCTTTTCTTAGAACTGTTGGTGCCATCATTGATATGAAAGAAGCCACCATTAAATATCAATTTCCATTCAAGAAAGGTATTGAACACTTCCCTATGAGGAGAGAGAAGTTGCTTTTTGATCCTCCTTTGAAAGCAAGGTTTGATGTTAATGCTTCTTCATTCGAAAATACTTGATTTCTTGCTTCTTGTGCCTAACTTAAAGGCGTTAAACAAAAGTACTTATTGAGAGATAACCCAAGAGTTTTATTGAGTCTTGGAATTTATTACTTCAGTAATAACCTCTCCTTATCCTTTTTGTTTGCTTTTTGTGCCAAGAATGACCTCTAATGAGAGGGAAGTAAGATTTGGGGAGTTGCTGTCCCGAAACAGATTTCTGTCCTCACCATAAAACTTCGTGAGGAGTCTCTGTAAGTCGGATTGAGCTGAAAATTTACGAATAAATCTCACAGTATGTAAGCTAAATTTCGTTAGTTCAACACTTTTTTATTTGAGCAACATAAGGTCTTTAGAAAATTTGGTTTCTACCTGCTGGTTTGTTTTGACAGATTTTTGCCATTATTTGCATTTGCTTCTTATTGATTCCTTTTTGGGTTATTTTTAGGAAATTGAGATTTTTGAAGGATTTGCTACAGTAGCTTGTGTTTTTAGTGAAAAGTTTTGCTGTTCTAAAGCTAAACCCAAGGGTCTATTATCTTTTGAATACACTAATGTTGCTAATGAAGATTGTGTGAAGTTTTGTACGAAGGAAAAATTTCAGGTGTAGAGAGAGAATGATGTAATGAGATGAAGAATGGACAAAAGCTCAAGCTTGGGGATGCCACCCCTATGTCAGCCCAAGAAATATCCAAGAGGTACAAGCGTCAAAGCTTGGGGATGCCCAAGGCATTCCCTTCTTCATCAATAAAAAGCTCAGGTCTATCTAGACACTTTGTTTTTATTGTTTTATGCACTGTTGTGTTGTTCTTAGAGCGTCTTAGTTTTAATTTGCTTTTCTTAGTTTTTTTAGTTTGCCTGAATAAAGTAGTTTGGACCCCCGTTCTCGCTGTGTTGTTTCAAATAAGTCAATTGGTGTTGGAAAGGAGTAGAAAGTTCTTGCTTGAAAGTGCAAGAGGAGCTTGCATTGACTGTGACTTAGACTTTATCATGACATGCTAGGTGTTGTTTTGACCTTATGCTTAGTGATTATTGTTGTAGCATGTCTTGTTCCAAACAATTGGGATTGCTTAGTATGCCTTGAAAGAATTATGTGTTGTTTTAGCATACAAAAGCATAGTATTGTGGTATTCTCCTTTGATGCTTTGTTTGGGTTGACTTGGCACATGCTCAGACCATGTTATGACTATGAACAAATCACCATAGCCTCTATGATCATCTAGTCCTTGACTTGTAGTACCACTCTATGCTTTGATTAGTAATGTTTTGTCGCTCTACATGATTATGGCCATTATTGCTCTCTTAGTTGGTTGCTCCTAGTCTTTTGCTAGCCTCCACTTGTATGAGTAAGTTCTAATCATGCTTCCAACTCCCAAGAAACCAAGTTATTCGAAAGTGTCCACTATAAACTCCTATGCATGGTGTGTTACACCATTCCAAGTATATTCTTGTTTTCAGCTATGTTCCAATTAAAAAGTATTTTGTTATGTGAAAACTTAGTGATTAAAGCCCTCAAAAACTTGATGGCACACTTTATATTCTTTGCCCCTAATAAACTTTGAACCATTGTGTTATATTTGTTGTATATGCTTGCACTTATACGTTGGAATTAGCAGAACCATGCTGTCATGGGGAATGTTTTCAACATTGCACTTGTACTTTGTACACAGTTGATATCATGCTCTTTTGTCTATGGATGTCACCGGTGTGAAATAAAGAGGGAGCTTGTAAGTCCATGGAGTTATGTATTTTATGTTAGAGAAACGCCTGGGCCGCTAGCCTAAGCCATGCCTAATCATGGTGGAAATTTGCAACATCACCATAATGAGCAATATGTGAAGCATCCTCAATAAAAAGCTATGCACATAGTAAATAAAAAGATCACTTAGATGCTCATTGTTTGCTTGCCTTGTCATTTTGGTTATGGGATAGCTCCTGTACCATGTGCAAGGGGTACCCCGTTGGCTGTTCTCTATGATACGCATGTACTTACTATGACAAGAACTTACAGGTAACTGAAGTTGAGTAGCATGAGGTGTGGCCCTCGTATTCAAGGGACATGAGATTGCCAACTTATACTTTGTCAAACATATACTCCATAGTTTGTTCACTTTAACCTTAATCACTTCAAGATGCTTATGATAGAGGCAATGAGGGCTGAAAGATAACAAGTACCATAATTTTTGGAAGCTCCTTTTGAAACTTGAAATCCCTGCTTCCCTTATGAAGGGCTTTTCTTCCACTATTCTATTAACTCTCCACCTTCTACCTTTAGGCACCATTAAGAGAGCATAGTTGCCATTCTTAGTTTTATGTGCAGTGTCCCAAAACTTATTGATTGATGCATATTGTGATATTACATGTTCTTGTGCTATTTGTATCTAGTCACTCTTATGAGATTTGAAGGTGTCCTATGCATCTATTTGCTACTCTATGAGGGACAAGCTGAATGCCACTATGCCATGTTTTCTGTATGTGAAACAAACAAACATTGTTATTCATGATCTTTGTTTGTAGCCTTTCATGTTGCATGCATAGTTACTTTGTCTTATTGTTATAACTCCATCTTTCATGCACATGTTTAGAGTTCTTTGATCCTGGCTTTCAATGCTTGCAAATGGTTTGATCTTGGTTTGGATGGTTCATGTCACCTTAAAAATTATTCTTTTTATCACTTACCTACTCGAGGACGAGCAGGAGTTAAGCTTGGGGATGCTTTATACGTCGGAAACATATCTATAATTTTTTATGTTCCATGCTTGTTTAGTATCTACTTTGCTTTGCTTTGTCTACACATTGAGGTGTTTTTATATGTTTTCTGGTACTAACCTATTAACAAGATGCCATAGTGCGAGTGTCCAGTTTTCTTCTGTTTTTGGTTCCAGAAAGGCAGAAAATCAATATTCTCGGAATTGGACATGACAAAAGCCAAAGTCAATATTTTACCGTGGGCAACTCGAAGCCAGAAGACGAGACAAAGAAGGCTCACCAGGGGGCCACACACCCTGGCCGCGCGGGTGGGCCCACCCCGCGCCCGGGGGAGGGGTGCAACCGCCCTAGTGGCCCCCCTGACTCGCCCCTTCGGCTATAAGAAGCCCCTGATGCAGAAACCCTAGGCATCCGATCAATATTCCATGAAACCGTCTGTAGCCTCCGCCACCATCGTCCCTAGATAGGGGGGAGGGGTATGAACTTCTTCCCGGCACCCTGCCAGAGGGGAGATCATCCCGGAGGCCTTCTTCTTCATCATGCCAGCCTCCGGTATGAAGCGTGAGTAGTTCCACCTTAGACTACAGGTCCATGTAGTAGCTAGATGGTTGTATCTCCTCCTTGTGCTTTCATGTATAGACCTTGTGAGCTCCGTTCATGATCAAGATCTATTTGTAATCATGCATGTTGTGTTTGCGGGGATCCGATGGATATTGAGATTACCGTGTCAGATTGATTAATGATTTTGTCTTTGATTCTATCATGTCTGTGTTGTTTGTGATCTTGTATGCTCTCCGCTGTTAGTAGCTATCTTGGCCAAGTAGTTGCTAGTGACTCCAAGTGGGGGTATTTATGCTCGATAGTGGGTTCATGCCTCTAGTTTCCAAGGGAAATGACATAAATCTCTTCGGTTGTAGATGTGTTGTTGCCACTAGGTAGAAAACAACGGTCTCTTGTTCATGGAACAAGTGGATTGTTTACCTTACACACTTTGCTTAAAGCAGTTGTCTGTTGCTTGCAACTTAATACTAGAGGGGGTTAGGATGATAACCTGAAGGTAGACTTTTAGTCATAGATGTAGTTGGATGGCGGTCTATGTATATTGTTGTATTGCCCAATCGAATTTCATAGGATCTTTTTGTCTAGTATTGCATTGTTATGCCTTGCTCAGTTCCTGTCAATTATCCTGCTATAATTTGTTTACCCTTCATGCCATGTTGTTTATCTAAGGAGGGCACCTCTAGTGAACTATGGACCCCGGTCCAATCTTTACCATTGATACATCTTCCATTGTTACTGTTTGCAAACCATCATCACCTTCCACACCATACACTTAATCCTTTGTTACAGCAACCGGTGAGATTGACAACCTTACTTTTAATTGGGTAAAAGTTTTGAGTTTGTGTTGTGCAGGTCTCCACGTTGCTTGCAACACCTTTGTGACGTTTCCTTCCTCCTACTGGTTCGATAACCTCGGTTTTTTACTGAGGGAAACTTGCCTGCTGTACTGCATCATACCTTCCGCTTGGGGTCTCCCAACGAAGTGCTGCTGCACTCATCAAGTCTCATTAAACTTGCATTGGATCTCTAATGGAATAGCATATTTTGAATATAAAAATGATTTAAAATAAAATCATGAGCATCAGATCATGTATCTACAGCTCATATCTGGCCCACTTCGTGTGGCAGGAATTTGTCTTTTTCACCAGAGGTGGACGGAAAGGTTTGAGATCCCCCTGTTGATACATTGTCCATGTAAGGTGGTCTAGTATTTTTGAAAAATGGGATGATAGCATTTTGAATTAATCATTTGGTGGTTGCTTCACAAACTCCCCGTTTTTTGCGCTCGAAAAATGGAAAATAGTTTTTTGGTGCGACGAAAAGGATAACTTTCTCCTACAACATTGTTAGTCATCCCATAATACACATGCATGAATAATATAGGCACATTGTCACAAATTATGCCTTGATTCTAGCCATGACATTGGTCATTTGATCCAAAAGCCAGGAAACCTCGAATGAGATAGGTCAGTTTGTGCGTTTCTTGAGACATAATCAATATACCGAGTTTGATATTTTTCCTTCCAACTATGTCACATAATATAATAACACGCGAAGATTTCGCATTGCTTCAATCTTTCTGAATTTCTTTTGTCCGTTTTAAACTATTTGTAATATTTTTATATTTTACTTAATTTTTATTCATGAATATGTAATATTTGAGTGTAGATAGATAGATCTTATTTTTCTACAAATTTTGATATATTATTTGTATTTTTGTGAATTAGAATAATTTAGTATGATTTTTCTAAGATTAATATGGTAAAATGAAATATAGCTATGCCGAGGTCATTGCCGTCGTCGTAGCTATGAAACCTATGACGAGGGAAATGCCGTCGGCGTAGCCTTAACGCCGTTCCAAGCGCGGTAGCTACGTCGAGGACCGCCCTCGGCCCAGCTAGACTACGCCGACGGCATTTCTGTGCCGAGGGTCGGCTTGCTGGCCTGGATTAGGAATGACCCTACGCCGAGGGTCCCGACATTTGGCCGTTGGTGTAGGTGCCCGACCATCGTCATAGCGGGCTTTTCCTGTAGTGCGTCCCTGCCATTGCTCAAAAAGTTCTATAAAATATTGTTAACTAAAGTTTTATGAAAGTCTAATATGGGAAGACAAGGTGGGACATTATCATATAGTTCTTCTGGGTTTTATAAAGAAGTTTGTATGAAAACAAAGACCTTTATTTAAAGTCACCTTGGCTAATTTCTTTTGAAAATTCAAAACAAGAGAGAGTATATGTGAAACCAAGATTTAGTTGTTGGTAAATAATTGTCGCAGTTTTAAGAAGATGGAGATTTTATTTCTCACAACACAGGATCAAACAAAAGTACTACAATCAAGAAAGCAAACTAATGCAACACTTGCTAATAAAAAGTTTTTATCCCCCTAATTTTTGCACTTTGGACACATAAATAAAATTACCAAAGTCAGGGTGTGTTACATGGTTGGGGTGGGATGCTGCAGATGATGACATGTCAGGGCTCGCTCCTTCGCGCCAGCGCAACGGTGGAGCTTGCTAAAAAAAGATGGGAGGGCCGATGGGCTGAAAGGGATTAAAATGGGTTGTTAGTGACCTGAATTCACAAGTACCAGAAAATCTTCTAGAATGGGCGGGCCATAGCCCAGTTTTGCCCCAAGGAAGCTCCGCCACTACGCCAGCGTCCCCGCCATCGCTCACTCCCTCGCCCCGTGCCGGCTTAAAGCGAGTTAGGGTGGGCAGAGCACCGTGTGTGGTCCTTCGCTCCCTCGCGCCGGTGTCCCCGCCGTCGCTCGGCCCGCGCCAACCGGCGAAGAAGGTGGTTAAGGGTGGGAGAGCACCGTGGGCGGTCCTCACTCCCTCGCGCCGGCATCCCCGCCATCGCTTGCTCGACCTGTGGGGAGCATGGTCGGGGGCATCATGTATTCACACACACAACCGGTTAGTAAATGCATGGTAACTTGTGGTCAGTTGTAAGAAATGCAAATGGTTTTATTTCTAGTATATGTTTAGCATTTGTCTCACGCTTCGGTTTCTTGGCTACCAAAACCATCGGTTACAAATATATGATACTAATAAATATCAACTTGATGGGTTGTAAGTTCTTTGGATCTAACAATCGACCATTTCAGATCAGTTTTTTTTGAGTCCGTCTGTCGTCCTCATAGAAATGTCGACATGCTCAAGCCACCCATTTGATGAAACGCAGTGGATAATTCGAATTCGTGGGATCCTCGACGAGGAGATCGAGCTGTGCGATGACCAACCAACAATCTCCATCTTCGACGTTCTCAAGCCGCTGATGTGCAGTAAGCCGGAAGCCTATGTGCCTCAGCTGGTGGCCCTGGGACCTTACCACCATTGCCGTGAAGGACTCCGTGACATGGAGATGTCCAAGCTCTCAGCGGCCAAGAGAGCCCGTAGCCACCTCCCAAGTATGAACTTCCAACAGCTGGTGGACGTTTTTGCAACTTTCGAGCATCTGATTCGTTCCCACTATCACAGGTTTTGTACTTAAGTGCATACATACATATATCTATCATAATTTCATAATTGTAGGACGAAATTCATCCTCCCTTCATGTTTTGATTTGTTCATTGTTTTATTTAATATCTTGTAGGCACATCAATCTCACCAAGGAGACACTAGCATGGATGATGGCGGTGGACGTGTGTTTTCTACTGGAGTTCCTGCAGACTTTCAGCCAGACCAACAACAACAACCAGCAGCAGCGGAGAGTGCAGAGGATGCCGTCGTCGTCGAGGATGTCGCATCTGGCGGCTGATCCCTCTGGCAGGACGTCCACACACCACAGCATGCTGCTCCGTGACATCGTGATGCTGGAGAACCAGATCCCGATGTTTCTGCTCGTGAAAGCAGTCGAGACGACGACGCGGTGCCCGTCGTCAGCGGTACAGCCGCCGCCTGTTGCTGTTCTAGGCTCCATGCTGTCCGGGTTCTTTCAGGAGGTTTCCACGCTCAAGGGGATTGGCTCGCCGTGCACGGACGCCACACGACACGCCCATTTGCTCGATTTCCTCTACTCCAACATGGTACCAGCATGTGGCAGCTGTGTGGAAGAATCCTCGGATGGTGCCGTGGACCAAGCCGCCGGAGACGCGCAAAGCTCGACTCTGAGTTCAGTAACCCAATTGCTCCTCGAGCGTGGCCTCAAGTTGGCGTCGCTGGTGACAGATTTCATGGTGACGACACTGCTCAAGTTCGTGGCCAGCCTTCCTTGCCTCTCGATGCTCCGGCAACCAATTGAGCAGATAATAACCTCTCAGCGAATTATTCTAACCCAGCGAGGCGCCCCGCCTGAAACCAGTGCCAGTGGTGGTGGATCATCCGACGTCCAGCAGAGCAAGAACGGGGGGTCGCCTCTGTTCGAGGAGACCGCGGTACCATCCGTCGCCGAGCTCGCCTACGCCGGTGTAACGTTCACCCCGACGGTCGGCGGTATCTCGGCGATCGAGTTCTGCGCGAGGACCGCCACGCTGCACCTCCCGGTGATCAGCATCGACATGAGCACCGAAGTCACCCTGCGGAACCTGGTGGCCTACGAGGCGTCCATCGGGTCCAGGGCGCTGCTCTTGGCGCGGTACGTGGAGCTCATGAACGGGATCATCGACACCGGCGAGGACTCCAGGCTGCTCAGGGAGCGCGGGATCATACTGAACCACCTCAAGAGCGACCTGCAAGTGGCCGAGCTGTGGAATGGGATGACCCGATCGGTGAGGCTCACCAGGGTGCCGGCATTGGACAGGGTAATCGATGAGCTTAACAGGCACCACCGGAGCTGCTGGAAGGTGAGGGTTAGAACCTTCGTCAAAGCGCACCTACTTGGATGCAGGGACTTGGTTGCTTGCGCCGTCATCATCTTTCTCTTCATCTTCCTCGGCCTACAATTTTTTTGCCTCTCTCGTGGCTGCCTTCTTTCTTGGTATGGCGCCATGGGTGGTATCGCGAGGAGGAAACATGGTCGTCACTGTTAGAATATGTATAACACACTTCTTTTTAACAATTATATATTAGGCATGCAAGCCGATCTTATTAAAATCTTCTGGTCTCTTTAGATACACTAGTAAGAAAAAAAGTACGTCTGCAACTTGCAGCCACTTAAACAAAAGTTACATCGTTTATAATACTAGAAAGTATCTAAATGATTTAAAAATCTAGGAGGCTCATCGTCCCAAATACAATCTAAATGATTTAAAAAACTATGCCTAGCTAGCTCATGTGCAATTCCGTTCGCGTACTTCTCAAATCTTATTTCTGTAAATCCTAAAGAAAGGATTCTACGGTCATCGAATATTGCTACTGATGAAGTTACAGAAAACCCTCCAGCTTCAATGGTTTCAATCACCAAAGCATTGTTGGATTGGATAATAAATTTGTTGCCACCAAGGTGTTGAACTAGGCTCAACCCCTCCCTCAGGGCATATGCTTCAGCCATTATCGCATCAGTGACAAAGTGAAGCTCCTTGCAGCTTGCCGCAATAAATTTACATATGAAATCTCTTGCAATAACTCCCATGGCTCCCCCGCAAAAAAAAAATCCATGGCTCCTTTACCTAGATCCTCATCATATGGCGTTCACGATTTATTTTTAAAACTCCTTCAGGTGGGCACTTTCATGACTCTGTCTTCCTTTCTACTGGCTTCTTTTTAGCCCTCCAATAATTTATAGCAAGCACACCAATGGACATGGCACTTCTATACGTGGGCGCTGAATATTTTCACCATATGTATATTGGTCTCCTTTCCCACCAAATATATCACGCTCCCGTTAGAATAATCTCCGAATATCCAATGTTACCTAGCGCGAGGCACTCACCAAGATTCATGATCATATGCTCTAGAATAGCTGAACCCGACCGATGCACTTGAAAATTTTCAGAGATGATATTCCACATACCAAGATTTGTCTAAACTTGCTTAGCTTTAGGGCAACTAAACAACGTATGTAAGATATCTTTGCACCCTATGTTGCACAGTGGACATAAGCTGCTGTTCCCAATGTGCCGATTTGCTAGAACCCCTCGACAGGGTAGAAGACCGTGTAACACGCGCCACCCAAAGATCTTTATCTTAGCTGGAATATTCAAGTGCCAAAGTTTCCTCCACACTTTGATTTCATCCGAACCTCCCAAACTCATCACGTCAGGATGGCGGCAACCAAATTGATAATCCCACTCTAGGTGATATGCAGATCGCATCGAGAAAAACCATATTTTGTATAATGCCAAGCCACAAAATCTTGTATACCTATCGAGGAGATTGGAATCTCCAGAATTATGTTCACATCAACAGATCAAAAGTTCTCTCTAATAAGTTCCTCATCCCAAACGCCCGTGATTGGATTAATCAAGTCACACACTCTAGTCAATATGATGTTTCCTCTCGGTATATACATTTTCCTTGTTGGACTAGTAGGTATCCACAGGTCTTCTCATATGTTGATCCGAGTCCCATCGCCAACTCTCCATATACATCCATGCTTAAAAGTTTGCATACCATGTAGAACACTCTGCCAAGTAAAGGAGTTTCCACTTTTTAGCTTGGCATTTAAAAGGTTTCCATCAAGATAATATCTAGCCCTTAGTACTCTTGCGCAGAGGGAATCAGGTTGCTCCATCAATCTCCAACATTGTTTAGCCAACATTGCTGAGTTGAAAGTATGAAGATCACGAAACCCCATGCCTCTTTTATCTTTCGGGGCACACAATTTCCACCATGCTAGCCAATGCATCCTTTTGTGGTCATCATCATCACCTACCAAAGCTGCAAAATAGCATTAGTAATTCCTTTACACTTTTTTTTTCGAAATCTTGAATACTTTCATCGCAAACACTGGAATGGCTTGAGCAACCACCTTAATTAATGCTTCTTTTCCCCCATAGAGAGCATTTTCTCCTTCCATCCAATAATAAGAGCCAAAATTCTTTCAACCAGGTGTTTGAAACAATCACTTCTTTGTGCACCTACCATTACAGGTAAACCAAGGTACTTATCAGTCATTGATTCAGTCAAAATATCCAGAGCTTGGCAAACCTCCACCCTTTCCTCCACACGTGTATTGGGACTAAAGTAAATACTGCATTTTTCTGCACTCACCAGCTGGCCAGAACTATCACAATATAAATTCAGAATTTTCTTTACAACTCTTGCATTGTCTTTAGTGGCCTCCATTAAGATCAAAGAGTCATCTGCAAACAAGAGGTGCGAGACCATAGGTAAATCACGACACACTCTTACTCCTACCAAAGTCTCCTCCATATCCGCATGATTAAGCAGTGCGGATAGTCCTTCTGCACAAAGCAAAAATAGATATGGCGAAAGAGGATCGCCCTGCTGAATACCTCTTGATGGTGTAAAAAATCCAGTCTCATTTGAATTAAACCGAATTTTATATCTCGCCGACGAAATACAAGCCATCATCAATCTCATCCATCGATGGTGAAAACCAAGCTTCAGCATCATTTTCTCCAAGAAACACCACTCCACGCGATCGTAGGCTTTGTGCATATCAAGTTTAATTGCACAAAGCCCCTTCTTACCTTGTTTCTTTTTAATTGTATGAATACTCTCATAGGCAATAAGAATATTATCAGTTATTAAACGACCAGAAAAAAATGCACTTTGGTTCTGACATATTATCTCTGAAAGAATTAACTTAAGTCTGTTAGCCAACATTTTTGAGATTACCATTTTTGAGATTACCTTGTATACCATGTTGCTTAGGCTAATATAGGGAGATATTGAGTAATCTTCTCCACACTTTCAACTTTAGGAATTAAGACAACCACCGTATTGTTCCAGCCTTGTGGGATAACTCCAGAATTGAGAGACTCTAAAACCTTGTTTGTTAACTCATCACCCAAAATGTGCCAAAATATTTTATAAAAATGGCATGTAGTCCATTGTGGCCCGGAGCTTTTAAATCCCCGATTTGGAACAATGCCTTTTTAACCTCTTCTCCCCTGATGGTCAAATCAAGTCCCGATTTATCTCCTCTATCACCCTTGTTGGGACTTTGTTTAGGACTTCATCATTTGAATCGGCCACCTCTGAGGTGAATAGACCTTCGAAATAGAATTTTATCAGATTACTCATACCCTGAGGATTTTCCCATTTTTTCCCATCATGATTAATTAGATACTTGATCGTATTCCTCCTTTTCATGGCGCTTAAAAAATTATGAAAAAAATCGGCGTTACTATCACCGTGGCGTAACCAATTTGTTCTCCCTCGTTGCACCCAATGCAACTCTTCCTGTTCTAGCAATAGCTCAATTTTCAGCAGTAGTTCCTTTTACGGCAATAGAATCATCAGACAAAGGGCCATGTCTCAGCTGTTCTAATTATTTCTTAAGGGCATCAATCCTTCTTTGTGGCCCCTTCAAATCCCTCATGTCCCATGCATGCAGCTTAGAGTGAATCTTCTCCGTTTTCTCCATAAGTTTTGGAGATAAACCCCTCGATGAAGCTCTATTCCATGCATTATGTACAATAAGTTCAACTGTCTCCTCTTGAAGCCAACGTGCTTCAAACCATTTAGAGGGAGGTTTTGTTGCATGTACGCCAGCAAGATATTTAGTATCCACCGATACCGTCCTATGATCACGCTTTGTTTATTCTCCATTTACCACCTTAGCTTGTGTGAACAAATTGTTCCATTCCGCATTAGCTATAGCCC
Organism: Avena atlantica; assembly: GCA_910589765.1. Classification (NCBI taxonomy): domain Eukaryota; kingdom Viridiplantae; phylum Streptophyta; class Magnoliopsida; order Poales; family Poaceae; genus Avena; species Avena atlantica. The sequence goes on along the minus strand of OU342739.1, from coordinate 56,443,413 downwards.
TATCCAACCTTTCTCTCAAATTTCCCCTTTGCCAAGTAAACTTATCACTGGTATACCCTATATCTTCCATACCACATTGAAAGTACAAAGGAAGTCGCCTAGAGGGGGGGGGGGTGAATAGGCTTTTAAAAATATTACGGTTTAGGCTCAAGTAAATGCGGAATAAAACTAACGTTTAATTTATTAAGCACAAAACCTAGCCACTAAGTTTACCTAAGTGCACCAACAACCTATTCTAAGCAATACAAGCAACAAGGTGATAGCAAGAAATAAATACTTCAAGCACGATGGCTATCACAATGTAAAGTGCATAAGTAAAGGGCTCGGTTGAGAGATAACCGATGGACGCGGAGACGAAGATTTGTTTCCCGAAGTTCACTTCTAAAGAAGCTATGTCTCCGTTGGAGAGGTGTGATGGCGCAATGCTCTCCGAACGCCACAAATGGCTCACCTCGAGGTGTGGTGGATCGATGCTCACCCCGGATGCGGAAGCACGCAACTCACCGACGCCATAAAAGGCTCACCCTATTCTCCCAAGTGCGCACCACAAAAGGCGGACACTTGCTCCACTATGGAACGCTTGAGGGTGGTCGCCGAACCCGTACAAGATTGGGGTTAACTCCACAACTCAATTGGAGGCTCCCAACAACAAAGCCACAAAAGGCTACAATGCGACAAAAGGCCAACAAAGCCACAAGAGGATACAAGACCACAAAAGGTCAACAAGACCATAAAAGGTCAACAATCCAACCACACAACCGTCTAGGGTTCCAAGAACCCAAGAGTAACAAGCCCACAAGCTTGTACTCGCTGAATCTCCGAGGAGAGCTCAAACCTATGCACCAAATGCAAGGGCAAGTCCTTCTCTCCCAAATTCCAACAAAGCTACAAAAGCTATTGGAGGAATAAGGGAGGAAGAACACAAGAGGAGAACTCAAATCTATGCACCAAATGCAAGGGAAAGTCCTTCTCTCCCAAATTCCAACAAAGCTACAAAAGCTATTGGGGGAATAAGGGAGGAAGAACACAAGAGGAGAACACAAAACTCTCCAAGATCTAGATCCCAATGATTCCTTCACAAAGAAGGGATTTGACTTGGTGGGATTGTACATCTAGATCTCCTCTCACTTTTCCCTCAAAAATATGTAAGAATCATGGGAGGGAGAGGGAGTAAGAGAGCTCAAATAGGTCAACAATGGTGGGCAAAAAGGAGCTCAAAAGATAGGGAACCATTGGAGAAGAAGCCCCCCTTAAATAGGACAAGGAAAAACTGACCGTTTGGGCCAGATTCGCGCCCCCACCGGAACTTCCGGCCTCCCACCGGAACTTCCGGCAAATAGAAACACAAGTTACTGAACCTGACCGGAACTTGGGTCGGAACTTGGGCCGGAACTTCCGCTGAAGCAAAAACACAGGACAACATTGCACGAAAACTTCAATAACTTTTGATCCCGGACTCTGTTTTTGATGATCTTGGGCTTGTTTTGAAAGGAACAAAAAGTTTTACAAGATTATGCAAAGAAACATAATAGTCCAGCATGGAAGTATAAAACCAAATTGAGAAAGATATGACCTCTCTAGAAGCGATGAACTGGTAAAACCTCCAAAACCCAAAACACAAGAAGTTGAGCTTGGAAACTCCGATTGGGATGAAACCAATTTTGTTGGAAATATAAAACCAAGTAGAACCCAAGAAAATGTGAAATATTGGATACCACCAAGGGAGAAAATATCAAGTATATATGTGATGTATCTCCCAAGGTGTGGAGCCGGAAAACTCGCAAGATCAAAAACCGCAATAAGATATGCAAGTGAAATCCTTATTTGATGAAGTAGAGCTTGTTATGATGATGACCACAAGCTCTAGATCCTCTCATGGACAAGAACCAAATAACAACCAAGAAAAATGATGCTATGAATGCAAAGGTTTGAGCTCTCTCTGAGCGATGCGATCGAGACACCCGCTTGAGAGCCCCTCTTGATAGAATGACTATCTATCCTAAACCTGGTCTCCCAACTAACAACACGAGACCGGAAAAAGAGAAGCCCTATCAAGATCATACCTTTGCCTTGAGCATTCCACTTGAAATTGATGTAGACCGTCTTGTTCTTCTCAAGTGGTAACACCTTTCTTGTTTGCTCTTGCTTTCTCTTGCTTGATGAAGACTTGCAAATTTCTCCCCCATACTCCATGGGGAAACCTCTTCTTGAATTTGTCTTCATCACTCGATGATCACGAGGATGGCAAGCTTCAAGCATGAGATCTACTAGAGATGGCGCATCTTGATCTTACCCTTCTTCATCCCTTCTTGAGGTCGATCCATCTTGATGCAACTCTTTGCACTTGTCTTGATCAACCTTCAAGCTCCTTCTTTCTTCATGAATCCAATGGCACAAAGCCCTTGGACATTTCTTCATCTTTCAACCTTGAGACCAACACATGGCCCAAGTGATGCCAATGTACAAACCTACAAGTGAAACTCAATTTACACATTAGTCCATAGAGATTGTCATTAATTACCAAAACCACACATGGGGGCATACATGCCCTTTCAATCTCCCCCATTTTGGTAATTGATGATAATACCTTAGCGAGGGTTTAAATATGACAATTAACGACCAAAGCGGTTGCCCCAACATCAAATACTACATAAGTATGTGATGTTGGTACAACCACAATATATAGAGCAAACTCCCCCACAATCTATGCATGTGTGATGAACTTGAATTTCATTGCATAGATTGCCAACCGTTACCGTTGGTTGAGTTTCCTCTATATATTCAACATGCAAAGCAACCAAAAAGATGCAAGAGCATGAGAGGCAAATGCTTAAGAACACACCCAAATCAAAGGCCGACTTCCCTTAAACCCTCCTAAACTTCTCCCCCATTGGCATCGATTGCCAAAATGGGTGAAAAGTTCTAGACGGCCAATATAGTGAGAATTCCTCCAAAGGTGTGCATATGCACAAGTCAAATGATGAGAACTTGGGAGGAAGTAAAACTATATTGAGGACCCAAAGAAAGAAAAAAGAAAAGAAAAAGAAATAAGCTTCAACAAATGAAGCGAGCAATCAAAAGATCCAAATGAAGCAATTGAAACACCAACAAATGATGTCAAATGGAAGAAACAACCAAGAGTGTTTAAATGAGAATAGAGAAGCTCCCCAAAAATTTGTGCAAAGTTTGGAATATTTGTATTGAACACAATATGCGCAAATATGGAATCCTTGCTCCCCCATAAGCATTTAATCCACAAGAAATGAGAAAGAAGGAAATTGTGCACTATTAAATGAATTAGAGAAGCTCCCCAAAGATTGTGCACTAATTATAGTAATTGTATTTGGAAACAACATGCACGACCATGGACTCCTCACTTCTCCAAACTCATTTAATGCAATCAAAGGTAAAAAAATTGGAAGCCACCGAAGAATCAAAAATAAATAAGAGGTGGTTTCCAAGAAATGCAAAAAGCAACCAAAGAATGATCTACTCTTGTGTGTATAAATTTCTAGGTGGAAAATATCACAAAGAAAAGTGCCCACAAAGAAACACGCACACACAAAATAGATACTCAAGAAAGCACATGAAAACCAAAAAGAAGTCATAGAATACCAATAAGATGTTTTGCTTGAAATCATGCCCAAGGGCTTAAATATATCTTATTGTACATCAATGAGCTTCAAACACCAACATACCCCATACAATACAACTATTCACAAGGGAATAAGAGGATAGACGGAATATATGGAGAAAGGCAACAAGTACCATAAGATAGGAATCAACTTTGAAAAAATACTCACTATTGCACATGAGAGATATTGAGGAAATGATATGCAACAAAATTGTCAGATTGACATATTTGGGATAGGTGAATCATGAGCATGATTTAGTATAGTACCCAATATATGCACTCATCTCAACATACACACATTTGCAATAGAGAGAACTTCTTCAAAACCAAAGCAAGAAATCCAACATATGTAAGTACACAAATTCATGCCAACAAGCAACCTACAAAAGGTTGGGAACAAGATAAGTAGCATGAGAGAGATACTTGTTACCGAGATATAATTGGTAGGATGAAAAAGATGTGAATTCGTTGATCATCCTAGATTGCATCCAATTGACATGTAGACGCCACTCCTTCCTTTTTCAAGATACAAGCACCCAATATATATCTCCAATGTACCTAAAACACAATTAAGTACACTATGGTCCCCAAACAAATTGGGTCCAAAGTAGTTAGTGCGACTACAATACATAGGAGAACCTCCACACAAACATGTGCATATTGATATGAAATGGAATTTCATGTACATCTTAGCCCTTTAGGATTTGATGGAGTTTCCCTTATATATTGGATCAAAGAAATAAAGCATGCCATAATATATACAAGAAGTAAACATGCATGCATAGACTTTCAAGAACCAAAAGGAGATACAATTTGAACAAAAACACCAAGTAAACTAATAAGACACACACAAAGGTGTGACTCAATAAAAAGTGTCTAAACTGTATCAAAGAACCAAATCAACACATGAAAGGTCACAAGTTCAACAAATGAACTAGAAAGAGTCAAAGAAGAAGGATACGAAAAATACCAAGGCTCAAGGATTTATCTCATCCTAAAAAACAAAACAAGTGAAAATGAATGAGATAAAACCAACTCCCAACGATAGCAAGGAAGCAACAACTAAAACAAACTATTCACACTTTTCATGATGGCACACAAAGTACCAACACAAAAAAGGATTGAGCTTCCAAGCAAAAATGGATCAAATCAAGAAGCATAAAACAATGTTCTAGATAATATAGGAGAGCTCCCCCGTAAGTAGAGCATTATATATAATTTTGCCTTTGAATTCAAAATGCCCACAAATGAGATCATCACTACTACCTACACTAAATAAAAAACAAGGGGATAAAATTAAAATAAGAAGATCCACAAGAGGCAAGGAAAGGTTGGGAGAAAATAGAAAAACATTTTCTTGTCCAAATATAAGGCAAATAAGAAAATGCAAAAGTGAATATGATCAATAAAATCTACCATATATGGAGTACCAATTGTCCAAAGACAATAAATATAAGGGAAATTTTCCCTAGGTATTTTGCAAGGATATCACGATCATATTCACCAAGAAGCATATAACAAGATATAAGAATTAGGCTTGATGCTTCTAAAGAGATTCTTGATAGCTTAAAATAGTCACACAATCACTAGTTATTAGATTAAATAGAAGCAAGTGGTTCCCATGAGGATATATAGATCCAAATATGAGGAAACGCATACCAAGAATAACTCTCACAAACAAGATCCAAAATATGAGAAATAAAAGCATACAAGCAAATTGGAACTTGTATGAGCCATTGTGCCACATAGGAGCTAGATAATTTTCAATATCAATTCTAAGTGGCACTACCTCAAATGTTCACATTTTCTAGGTTTGTAATATGCACAAAGCATATGACTCCCCCATAATGTGATAAACTAAGAAATATCAATAAGAGGCAAAAAGATCAAGCTAGAAGTATTAATGGACATTATTGAAAATATTTTATCATGAGAAAGACATACCACAAAGAGACTTAATAACCAAACAATATAACTACTAAGTGGTTTTCCTCATGTACACACATTTTAGGATTGTGGAATGCCCAAGCATGACACTCCCCCAAAACGGAATAGTCCATTAATCCCTCATAAGAACCAACTAGGATATCAACTAGAATCAATAAAGGATCAAAACCAAGAAACACAAATACATGGTGTGACAACCAACAAACAAAAATATAACTCATAGAACGATATAAGTAAGTGGGAAGCACAACATGTACACACATATGCAAGGTACAAAACCAGCATATGCACAAGGGAACAAGTAACTATAATGTAAAGGAGTTTAGCACAAGTTACCGGAAGGAGGAACATTGGATAAGGGATAGAAGCATGATAACCAATGACTTGACTTTGATAACAAGAAAATGATGACGATCCCTCAATTCTTCATAATGTATCCAAGTCACCAATGCCCTCCAAAAACACCTATTTATCAAGATTTAGCTTGTTGGTCCCCAACCAAGTTGGGTCCTAAGAAGTTAGTCACAATAGGTTTGGCCACCCAAATGGTTCTTCTCTTGACACCACTTTGGGAACCAACAAATTTGGCAAACACATTGCCCATCTCATCCTTACGAAGAAAATAAGCATCATCAATCATGATAGGATGAGATGAGGAGATACCCATGGTGCATGAGGAAGAAAGGTGCCCCTTTTCACGGCATATGTAGCAAGTTCTTCTCTTGCCATCTTTCTTCTTGGGAGGAGCTGCGCCATGAAGAAGAGCTTGAGGATTCTTGGGAAGTGGCCCATCTTGAGCTTGTGGAGGAGCTTGAGGCCGCTTCCCTCGTTGCTTCTCACTAGGAGGCTTCTTCTTCAATGGGCAATCCCTCACACGATGCCCTTCTTCCTTGCACATGAAGCACACAATGTTGGCCGGATTCTTCACTTGTCCTTGGCCCTTCTTCTTGTTGCCCTTGTGCTTCAACGAGTTAGTGGGCTTGCTCTTGGTGTTGGAGTTGAATCCAAGCCCACTCTTGTCACTTGGGGGTCGTCACACACTCAACATCTTATTGAGTGTGGTATTCCCTTCATGACACCTTTTCAAGTCATTCTTCAAAGAAGTGACTTGAGCCTTGAGCTCTTTGACTTCCTCTACATGGTTAGTATCAACAATAATACTAGAGGAAGTAGAAGCTTCATTGTTAGAGCAACAAGGCAAGGAATGCAATTCATCACTAGATATAACATGGTTATGAGTGGATGAATTAGAAGGACTAGCACATGGCAATATAACATTAGGAGTAGATGTAGTGATAATGTCCACATGAGGCCCACTAGATGTTACCTTTGACACAATGGCCTCATGATCTAACCTTAGCCTACCATGGGAGACTAGAAGATCCTCATGCGAGCTTGAAAGCTTGGCATGACTTTCTTCTAATTTCCCATAGTTGCTTGTTAGCAAAGCAAGTTGAGCCTTTAGCTCAACATTCTCCTTCAAGATAGATGCTTCACAAGAAATAGAGTTAGTAGCACAAGCATCATCATTTAAAGCAAGAGGTGAGGCCAACTTGTAAAGCTCTTTGGAATAAGAAGCTTTAAGTTGCTCATGTAACTCGGTGAGTTTGATGAGATCACCCTTGATGACCCTAGAGCCATTGTTGAGGTGCTCAAAATCCTCAAGGAGTTTGGCATAAGCAACTTCAAGTTCATCATTTAATTTGAAGGGAACATGCCACTTCAAGATCTCTATCATGAGATTTCTTCACTCTAGATAGCTCTAGAGCAAATGTCTCCTCAAGGGATTCCTTAGTGGTTTGTTCCTCTTCAAGAGCTTCATTTAGGTTGGCAATGTCATTAGCATACTCACGCTCAAGAAAACCCATTTTCTCAATAGTATCCTCGTGCTCATCAATAAGTTGCCTACTTTCTATAGCAAAGGTTAATATTTCAATCAAAGTAGAGCAAGCATTTTTATTTGGATGAAGAGCACGAAGAACTAGCCCCCCCTTCTCTTTTAAAGAAGCTACATCATCATCTACTTCTACATGATCAACATTCACATCATCATGAGATATATTGGAGTCCAAAGGAGAGGTTACCTTTGAACCCTTAGCCATGAGGCACAAGTGATCATTGGAAGAATATGATGATGGTGGAACACATGAAGCTCCAATCGCAACCTTGCCTTGGCCTAGAATATCTCCGATTTCCTCTACATGGTTAGAAATACAAGTACTAGAGGAAATGGAAGCACATTTATCATGGCAACAGGGCAAAGCAAGCATATCATCATGAGATATATTCAATTCATTTCTACAAGATATGCAAGGGCAATCAACACTAGGATGTAAATCACATATGGTCCTACAAGTGTTCATGCCCAAAGATACAACATTGCAATGAGATAGAGACAAAGAATCATGAATGTAAATCTCACTATCTACATTGCAAGTTCTATCACCACTCACCATATCATTACCTTGTGACAAATCACATGTTGGTGTAGTGGAAGAAGATGAGAACTCATCGCGGCCGGAGGTGGATGGAACACAATCATCCTCATTAAGCTTGGACACATCATATTTTGCTTGAAGCTTGGTCCATATATCATGAGCGTTCCGGAAAGGCATGATTGAGGAAAGAACTACAAAGCTCACAACATTAACAAGCACATTAGATGCTTGAGCTTTGAGATAAGAGTTTGTCTTCTCCTTCAAAGATAGATTTTGGGGATCCTTAGGAGGAGACAAGCCCATATCTAGAATTCGCTCAATGTTTGGGTCAATGGCCCGGAAATGACTAAGCATGCGGATACGCCAAACATCATAATTTGTACCATCAAATGTAAATGTGTGAGAGTGCACTAAACCCCTAGGAGACATCTTTACTCTCGAGGCGGTGAATCCTAAAAGCGAGAGACCTCGCTCTGATACCAATTGAAAGTACAAAGGAAGTCGCCTAGAGGGGGGTGAATAGGCTTTTAAAAATATTACAGTTTAGGCTCAAGTAAATGCGGAATAAAACTAACGTTTAATTTATTGAGCACAAAACCTAGCCACTTAGTTTACCTAAGTGCACCAATAACCTATTCTAAGCAATACAAGCAACAAGGTGATAGCAAGAAATAAATACTTCAAGCACGATGGCTATCACAATGTAAAGTGCATAAGTAAAGGGCTCAGTTAAGAGATAACCGATGGACGCGGAGACGAAGATTTGTTTCCCGGAGTTCACTTCCAAAGAAACTACGTCTCCGTTGGAGAGGTGTGATGGCGCAATGCTCTCCGAACGCCACAAATGGCTCACCTCGAGGTGTGGTGGATCGATGCTCACCCAACGCAAGTTCTTACAAGGTCTTCGTCGAACTCTCCGGCGAGGTCCAGTCTGTCTGTTATATTTTAGACCGAACCGTTTTCTGCTACATATAGCAAAAGCGTGACTACTTGTCGCGAAAGCAGAATTAGAAACAGGAAGAAGATCTGACTGTCAATCTAATTCGATCGGACGGCTAGGGACCCGGGAATGGAAAGGTGGACGCCTAGCACTGCCCATCTTTATTTCCCTATACCCTCTTCTTGCCTTTTTATGCAAGTCCTTCTCTACATCCTTGTAACCTCCTACCACGCGGTACTAGTTGTAAGACATATAATTCAGTTTCTCAACTTGACTGGCAAAGAAGAAGACCGAGACTCATGACATCTTTTGCTAGCCGGTTGGCGTGATCATTAGCTTGGCTTGGGAGACATCGGGAAAAACAGATCCAAGGTAGCACACACGTAGCCTTAGCCTAGAGGTTAGAGAAGTATGTGGATTCCACTGTTCACCTGCGGTAGGAACACATAATGCACACTACAGAGTTTTCGATCCTCGCATTGCTAGGTAACATCTATGTCTGCTGAATACACTTGTTGTGCCAATATGAAAATTAGAACTTGGCTCAAGTGATGATCTGGGCCATGGCACACCTAGGATTCAGCTCCTTATTCTTTTATACTGCATGGTGTGTTTCTTCTTCTACATCCATTGTTCATGGATTAATTCGTGCTGTGTGGACATAGAGGCGCAAACAGAGGATGGAGAACTCAGACACGGACGGGTTGAGCTATCACAGTAATTACTTCGGCGTGCCTGCTTCCTTGCCTGGCCATCTTTGATCTGCATGAAAACATTTTGGTTAATCAATGTGTTGTTCACCATGGTCGTGACAACACAACCTCATTCATCCAGTCCTGAATCGGTCTGAATAAAGAGTATTGTTGTTGTACCGATTGCCACTTGGCAGGATGTTAACCATATGTACTAGGCAGCAACCTGTGCACCACACGGGCTAGCGACTATGAACATTTATTTGTCATGCCATTTGAAGTTGAGAATTAGAAATACATGCAAACCTGAAACTATATCAATATTATTTGTTTCTAATTGATGCAATATGATTCTCGTAGCATAGTCTTAAGGAGTAAATAATAATCTGATTCAGGCACACCTCCTGGATGTTCCACCTTAACTCTAAGAAAAATAATACAATAAAGTTTCCAGAGTTTGACCATATAAAAACACAAGCATATTAAGCTTTGTAATATCTAATGCGCACAACAATAAAAAATATTTCATGGTGGTTCTTGTATTATTAATTAGTTTGATATTGTGGATGTTGATATTTTTCATATGTATTTGGTTAAACTTTGATAAGGTTGACTTTGACTACAAATTATAGGCTACATAATTTAGGACGGAGGGAATATAAGATTTTTTAATGAACAAAACCACATTAACCAGGTTAAGCTTTAGACTTATTATTATTTCATTTGTGATTGATTCATGAGCTTTTATCGTGTTTTCCTTCCATTATTGCCTTCTGTCCCTCCTCCCTTGTTAACGCATGCAATTAATGTCTTATGCTTGAAGTATGAATTACCCTTCTTTATTTGCCTACTCTTTGCTTCCCTATTTATGCAAGTGCTCATATCTAACTTCATTGTAATCTTTGAACCACATTGTATTAGTTCTAACATATATAGTTCAGTTGGTCAACTTGATTCACAAACTAGAAGACCAGACTAGTAATATCTTTTGCTTGCCGGTTGCACTACCCATTAGTTTGGCTCGGGAGACATTAGGACACAAAAATATGAGGAACCAAAAACATGGCCTTAGTAGACCGAGGCTGAACATATGTAGTTCCCACTATTCACAAGCTACAACTACATATCTCGCACATTACAACATCTTTGATCTTTTTTTAGGGTATTACATATCTCGCACATTACATATCTCGCACATTACAACATACCTCGAGGTGTGGTGGATCGATGCTCACCCTCCACCTATAAAAGGAGGGGCAGGGCCTCCTCCTTGAGACACACAAGTTTCTACCTCTAATCTCCGGTTTAGAGCCGTTCTGGTTTAGAGCTTCTAATTGCTTTAGCATGCGGTTTAGAGCCTTCTAATTGGTGTGTCTAATTACTAGACCACTAATATCCTCTCTCATACTCCACCATACTCGCACCGGCTTAAGGCGAAGCCCTGCGGGATTTCCCCTCTACTTCCGGTACCACGCCGTTGTGCTGCCGGAATCGCGAGGAGAGTGCTACAACCTCCGCTGCCTGCTGGAACAAGGGAGAGGAAGGTCTTCGTCGAGTACCGAACGTGTGACCGACTGCGGGAGCGCTGCCGGAACGCAGCGCCGGAAGGATCGTCTACACGATCTTGAGATCGGAAAGAGTACGACTACATCACCCACGAGAATCCGCTCTCGTTAAACGCTTTGGAATCTTCAAGGGTAAGTTATTCCATCGACTCGTTGCTACAATCTAGTAGATAGATCTTGGCTTGTTTGTTTGTATGCGATAGAAAATTTTTGTTTTCCATGCTACGAACCCCTACAGTGGTATCAGAGCCGTGTCTATATGTAGATCTGTTGCACGAGTAGAACACAATGGTCATTGTGGGCGTTGATGCTTTTATTGTCGATTGCTTCTTGTGTACTTTGCATCTTGCGGTATGTTGGGATGAAGCGGCCCGGGCTAACCTTACATGACATCGTTCATGAGACTTGCTCCACGCTTGACATGCAACTTGTATTGCATAAGTGGCTTTGCGGGTGCCTGTTTCTCCTAGCATAGTTAAGATCCAATTTACAACGGGTGATTAACAATACTAGTATCAATGTTGTGGTTCTTGTTCGTAAGTTAGAACGACACTTATTGAAATCCCCAAACCACGTAAAATATGCAAAGAAAGTAGAGACGTCTAACTTTGTTTTGCAGGGGTGTGCCGTGATGTGATATGGCCATGATTGTGATTATATTTGATGTATGCAATGTTCCTTATTGTAAGTCGGCAACCGGCAGGAGCCATATGGTTGTCTTTAATTTATGTTAAGACCCGCGTGTCTATTCAAAGTAGTTGTAATAGTTGAAGCCAGTGGACGACAACCATGGAGTAGCGTCATTGACCTTGATGCAATGCCGGTGATGATGGAGATCATGTTCGTGCTTGAAGATGGAGATCAGAAGCACAAAGAAGAAAGGCCATATCATATCACATATATATTGAATTGCATGTGATGTTAATCCTTTATGCATCTTGTATTGCTTAGTAGACGACGGTAGCATTATAATATGATCCCTCATGCACATGAATTTCAAGTCATAAAGTGTTCACCCTTAGTCAGCACCGTTGCTAAAGCTTGTTGTTTCGAAGCACCACGTGATGATCGGGTGTGTTAGATTCCGCAAGTGTATACAACGTGAGCAAGCCAGATTTGCTCATGCGGAAACTAAGGTTTGATCTTGACGAGCCTAGCATGTACAAACATGGTCTCGGAACACGGATCACCGAAAGGTAAAGCATGAATCATATAGTAGATATGATGAACATGACGATTGTTCGCCATTGAAACTATATCAACTCTCGTGATGATCGGTGTTGATATAGTGGATTTGGTTCGTGTGATCACTAAAACAATGTGAGGGATATTGTTTTGAGTGGGAGTTCACCTAGTTTAATTACATTAATTAATTTGAACTCAATTTGTCATAAACTTAGTCTAAACTATTGCAAATATGTTGTAGATCAATGGCAGCCCCTACCATCAATTTTAATGCGTTCCTAGAGAAAGAAAAGTTGAAAAACAATGGAAGCAACTTCGCGGATTGGTTCCACAATTTGAGGATTGTCCTCACAGCTGGTAATTTGACCTATGTGCTGGATGCACCGCTAGGTGACCCACCTGCAGCTGATGCTCCCGATGAAGTAAAGAATGTTTACCTCGCTCGGAAGAATCAGTACTCCATAGTTCAGTGTGCTATCTTGTATGGTTTGGAATCGGAGCTTCAGAAAAGGTTTGAGGATTCAGACCCATATGATATTGTCGAGGATCTCAAATTGATTTTTGAGACTCATGCGGCAATTGAAAGCTATGAGGCTTCTGAAAAGTTCTTTAACTGCAAGATGGAAGAGGGCAGCTCCATCAGTTAGCATGTGCTTAAGATGTCTGGGCACACAAACAAACTTCAAAGCTTGGGTATAGTGATTCCTAATGCTTTGGGGATTTACCGTGTCCTCCAATCACTACCACCAAGTTACAAGAACTTTGTGATGAACTACAACATGCAGAACATGAACAAGACGTTGCCAGAACTCTTTGCCATGTTGAAATCTGCAGAAGTGGAGATCAAGAAAGAGCACCAAGTGTTGTTGGTCAATAAGACCACCAAATTCAAGAAAGGCAAGTCTAAGCAAAAGGGACACTTCAAGAAGGGTGGTAAGAAAGTTACCACGCCGACGAAGAAGACCAAGGCTGGACCTAAGCCTGATACTGAGTGCTTTTACTGCAAGGGAGAAGGTCAGTGGAAGCGGAATTGCCCAAAGTACTTGGCGGATTTGAAGAACGACAACATCAAGAAGAAAGGTATATCTGATATACATGTTCTTGATGTGTATCTCACTAGTACTCGTAGTAGTGCCTGGGTATTTGATACTGGTTCGGTTGCTCATATTTGTAACTCGAAACAGGTGCTGAAAAATAAACGGAAGCTAGCGAAGAACGAGGTGACGATGCACGTGGGAAACAGATCAAAGGTTGATGTGATCGCGGTCGGCACGCTACCCCTTCATCTACCATCGGGATTAGTTTTATACTTAAATAATTGTTATTTGGTGCCTGCGTTGAGCATGAACATTATATCGGGATCATGTTTATTGCGAGACGGTTACTTGTTTAAGTCCGAGAATAATGGCTGTTCGATTTATATGAGTAATATGTTTTATGCACATGCACCTTTGATAGATGGTCTATTCTTATTGAATCTCGATAGTGGAAATACACATATCAACAACATTGAGGCTAAACGTTTGAAATCAAGCGATAATTCGACCTATATGTGGCACTGTCGTCTTGGTCACATTGGAGTGAAACGTATGAAGAAACTCCATTCCGATGGACTTCTTGAATCACTTGATTTTGAATCACTTGAAAGATGCGAAGCATGTCTGATGGAAAAAATGACTAAGACTCCATTTTCTGGTATGATGGAGCGAGCTACGGACTTATTGGAAATCATACATACCGATGTGTGTGGGCCAATGAGTGTAGCATCACGCGGTGGTTATCGTTATGTTCTTACCTTCACGGATGACTTGAGTAGATATGGGTATATCTATTTCATGAAACATAAGTCCGAAACTTTTGAGAAGTTTAAGGAGTTTCAAAGTGAGGTAGAGAATCAACGTAACAAGAAGATTAAATTTCTACGTTCTGATCGTGGAGGTGAATATCTAAGTTACGAGTTTGGCGAGCATTTGAAGAAATGTGGAATACTTTCACAATTGACACCTCCGGGAACACCACAGCGTAATGGTGTGTCCGAACGTCGTAATCGAACTCTCTTAGATATGGTTCGTTCTATGATGTCACTTACAGATTTACCGCTATCATTTTGGGGTTATGCATTAGAAACAGCCGCATTCACTTTAAATAGGGCACCATCTAAATTCGTTGAAACGACACCGTATGAATTATGGTTTGGGAAGAAACCTAAATTGTCGTTCCTTAAAGTTTGGGGATGCGAAGCCTATGTAAAGAAGTTACAGCCGGACAAGCTTGAACCCAAAGCGGAAAAATGCGTCTTCATAGGATACCCGAAGGAAACTATTGGGTATACCTTCTATCATAGATCCGAAGGCAAAATCTTCGTTGCCAAGAATGGATCCTTTCTAGAGAAGGAATTTCTCTCGAAAGAAGTGACTGGAAGGAAAGTAGAACTCGACGAGGTTGTCGAACCTTCTCTCGAAATTGCGAGTAGCGCAGCACCGGAAGAAGTTCATGTGGTGCCTGCACCAATAAGAGAGGAAGCTAATGATGGTGATCATGAAACTTCGGTTGAAGTTGCTACAGAGCCTCGAAGGTCAACGAGAACTCGTACCACTCCAGATTGGTATGATTCCGTTATGAATGTCATGTTGGTGGACAACACCGATGACCCTGAGACATATGAGGAAGCGATGATGAGCCCAGATTCCAATAAATGGCAAGAAGCCATGAAATCCGAGATTGGATCCATGTACGAAAACCAAGTATGGACTTTGGTGGACTTACCGTATGGCCGGAAGGCTGTCGAGAACAAATGGATTTTCAAGAAGAAAACAGATGCTGATGGTAATGTTACTGTCTATAAAGCTCGACTTGTCGCAAAAGGGTTTCGACAAATTCAAGGAGTTGACTACGATGAGACTTTCTCACCGGTAGCGAAGCTAAAGTCTGTGAGGATTATGTTAGCAATCACTGCATATTATGATTATGAGATATGGCAGATGGATGTCAAAACAGCATTCCTCAATGGAGACATTGATGAAGAGTTGTATATGATGCAACCCAAAGGTTTTGTCGATCCTAAAGATGCTAACAAGGTATGCAAACTTCAACGGTCCATCTATGGATTGAAGCAAGCATCCCGAAGTTGGAATCAACGTTTTGATAAGGTAATCAAAAGTTTTGGTTTTATACAAACTTATGGAGAAGCTTGTATTTACAAGAAAGTGAGTGGGAGCTCTGTAGCATTCTTAATACTATATGTGGATGACATATTGTTGATTGGGAATGATGTAGACCTTCTTAATAGTGTCAAGGAATATTTGAATAATAGTTTTTCAATGAAGGATCTTGGCGAAGCAGCTTACATATTAGGCATAAAGATTTATAGAGATAGATCGAAACGCCAAATATCATTGTCACAGAGTACATATTTGGACAAAGTTCTAAAGAGGTTTGGAATGGAAGAAAGCAAGAAAGGGTTCTTGCCCATGTTGCCCAATACGACCTTGAGTAAAACTCAAAGTCCGACATCGGCAGAAGATAGAGAAAGGATGAGTAAGACTCCCTATGCCTCAGCCATAGGATCTCTAATGTATGCCATGCTATGTACTAGACCCGACATTGCATATGCTGTTAGTTTAACTAGCAGATATCAAAGTGATCCAGGAGTGGATCATTGGACAGCGGTCAAAAACATCCTTAAGTACTTGAGAAGAACTAAGGATATGGTTCTTTCTTATGGAGGTCATGAACAGCTCGTTGTTAATGGTTACACCGATGCTAGTTGGAACACAGATCCGGATGATTCTAAATCACAATCCGTATACGTATTTATTTTGAATGGTGCAGCAGTTAGCTGGAGGAGTGCAAAGCAAAGCGTTGTGGCGAGATCTTCAACTGAATCGGAATACATGGCTGCTTCGGAGGCTTCACAAGAAGCGATATGGATGAAAGAGTTCATTACAGAGCTGGGTGTGGTTCCTAGTGCGCTGGACCCAATGTCTATCTACTGTGATAACATGGGCGCCATAGCCAATGCGCAAGAACCAAGGTCACACAAGAAGCTGAAGCATATCAAGCTACGTTTTCACGCTATTCGAGAACATATCCAGGATGGGGATATAAAGATTTGCAAAGTACACACAGATCTGAATGTGCAGATCCGTTGACTAAACCTCTCCCGAGGGCAAAACATGACCAACACCAAACTGCCATGGGTGTTCGGTATATTACCATGTAATCTAGATTAGATGACTCTAGTGCAAGTGGGAGACTGTTGGAGATATGCCCTAGAGGCAATAATAAATGTAGTTATTATTATATCTTTGTGTTTATGATAAATGTTTACATTCATGCTATAATAGTATTAACAAGGAAACATTAATACTTGTGTGATTTGTAAAACTTAATTTGAAGTCCCTAGTATAGCCTCTATACTTCACTAGCTTGTTGGTTGATTAATGATTGTGGTTTCCCTGTCATGAACATTGAGATGTTATCAACAACAAGATCATATCGTTAGGAGAATGATATGGTGGACATACTCCTATAGATAAGCGTAGCATAAAGATCAAGTCATTTCAATAGTTCAATTGCTATATGCTTTATGATACATAGTAACCTAATTCCTTCGACCATGAGATCATGCATATCACCTTTACCGGATGGATGCTTTGATGACATCAAACACCACACCGTAACTGGGTGGTTATAAAGGTGGCATTGAGTGTTCGGAAAGTATTGGTTGAGACACATGGATCAAGAATGGGATTTGTCCATCCATATGACGGATAGATATACTCTGGGCCCTCTCGGTGGAATGTCATCCAATTAGCTTGCAAGCATGTGACTGGCTCACAAGGGATCACATATCACGGGAACGAGAAAAGAGTACTTATCAGTGACGAGGTTGAACTAGGTATGCAGAGGTACCGACGATCATGACCTCGGATAAGTAACATATCGTGAGACAAAGGGAAATTGGTATCGTATGTAAGTGGTTCATTCGATCGCAAAGTAATCGTAGAAATATGTGGGAGCCATATGAATTTCCAGATTCCTCTATTGGTTATTGTTCGGAGAAGTGTCTCGATCATGTCCGCATAATTCACGAACCGTAGGGAGACACACTTAAGGATTCGACGTTGTTTGAGTAGTTATGGTATTATGAGAAAGAGACCGAATGTTGTTCGGAGTCTCGGATGGGATCCGGGATATCACGAGGTGATCCGGAATGGTCCGGAGAATAAGATTCATATAAGGAAAGTCCCGTTTCGGAGTTGCGGAATGATTCCGGTGTTTTCATCGGGAATGTTCTAGAAGGTTCCGGAATGTCCGGCACTCCGGGGGGGGGGGGAGGGTACATGAATGTGTTATATCAAAGTTGGTATGATTGCATCATGTACTAAGTGTCATCGCTGTCCGAAATAAAGGGTTAATTCAAATCCTGGTTTGAAAAGTCAAACGGCTAGTTTGAAAAGTCAAACTGCCAGTTTTCAGAAAGAGGAGAAGGAGGATTGGTGGAGGCCGAATTGGGGGAGGGTTCCTCCCTTGGCCGGCGCACCACCAAGCCGACTTGGGGAGGGACTCCCCTCCCCTGGCCGCCGGCCCCTCCCATCTATATAAGGAGGGGCAGGGCTCCCCTCCTAGCACACACAAGTTCCTATCTTCTACCTCCGGTTTAGAGCCGTTTGGGTTTAGAGCTTCTAATTGCTTTAGCCTTCGGTTTAGAGCCTTCTAATTGGTTTAGAGCCTTCTAATTGGTGTGTCTAATTACTAGACCACTAATAGCCTCTCTCATACTCCACCATACTCGCACCGGCTTAAGGCGAAGCCCTGCGGGATTTCCCCTCTACTTCCGGTACCACGCCGTTGTGCTGCCGGAATCGCGAGGAGAGTGCTACAACCTCCGCTGCCTGCTGGAACAAGGGAGAGGAAGGTCTTCGTCGAGTACCGAACGTGTGACCGACTGTGGGAGCGCTGCCGGAACGCAGCGCCGGAAGGATTGTCTACACGATCTTGAGATCAGAAAGAGTACGACTACATCACCCACGAGAATCCGCTCTCGTTAAACGCTTTGGAATCTTCAAGGGTAAGTTATTCCATCGACTCGTTGCTACAATCTAGTAGATAGATCTTGGCTTGTTTGTTTGTATGCGATAGAAAATTTTTGTTTTCCATGCTACGAACCCCTACACCAAGAACCCAAGAGTAACAAGCCCACAAGCTTGTACTCGCTGAATCTCCGAGGAGAGCTCAAACCTATGCAGCAAATGCAAGGGCAAGTCCTTCTCTCCCAAATTCCAACAAAGCTACAAAAGCTATTGGAGGAATAAGGGAGGAAGAACACAAGAGGAGAACTCAAATATATGCACCAAATGCAAGGGAAAGTCCTTCTCTCCCAAATTCCAACAAAGCTACAAAATCTATTGGGGGAATAAGGGAGGAAGAACACAAGAGGAGAACACAAAACTCTCCAAGATCTAGATCCCAATGATTCCTTCACAAAGTAGGGATTTGACTTGGTGGGATTGTAGATCTAGATCTCCTCTCACTTTTCCCTCAAAAATATGTAAGAATCATGGGAGGGAGAGGGAGTAAGAGAGATCAAATAGGTCAACAATGGTGGGCAAAAAGGAGCTCAAAAGATAGGGAACCATTGAGGAAGAAGCCCCCCTTAAATAGGACAAGGATAAACTGACCGTTTGGGCCAGATTCGCGCCCCCACCGGAACTTCCGGCCTCCCACCGGAACTTCCGGCAAATAGAAACACAAGTTACTGAACCTGACCGGAACTTGGGTCGGAACTTGGGCCGGAACTTGGGTCGGAACTTGGGCCGGAACTTCCGCTCAAGCAAAAACACAGGACAACATTGCACGAAATCTTCAATAACTTTTGATCCCGGACTCTGTTTTTGATGATCTTGGGCTCGTTTTGAAAGGAACAAAAAGTTTTACAAGATTATGCAAAGAAACATAATAGTCCAGCATGGAAGTATAAAACCAAATTGAGAAAGATATGACCTCTCTAGAAGCGATGAACCGGTAAAACCTCCAAAACCCAAAACACAAGAAGTTGAGCTTGGAAACTCCGATTGGGATGAAACTAATTTTGTTGGAAATATAAAACCAAGTAGAACCCAAGAAAATGTGAAATATTGGATACCACCAAGGGAGAAAATATCAAGTAGATATGTGATGTATCTCCCAAGGTGTGGAGCCGGAAAACTCGCAAGATCAAAACCGCAATAAGATATGCAAGTGAAATCCTTATTTGATGAAGTAGAGCTTGTTATGATGATGACCACAAGCTCTAGATCCTCTGATGGACAAGAACCAAATAACAACCAAGAAAGATGATGCTATAAATGCAAAGGTTTGAGCTCTCTCTGAGCGATGCGATCGAGACACCCGCTTGAGAGCCCCTCTTGATAGAACGGCTATCTATCCTAAACCTGGTCTCCCAACTAATAACACGAGACCGGCAAAAGAGAAGCCCTATCAAGATAATACCTTTGCCTTGAGCATTCCACTTGAACTTGATGTAGACCGTCTTGTTCTTCTCAAGTGGGAACACCTTTCTTGTTTGCTCTTGCTTGCTCTTGCTTGATGAAGACTTTCAGATTTCTCCCCCATACTCCATGGGGAAACCTCTTCTTGAATTTGTCTTCATCACTCGATGATCACGAGGATGGCAAGCTTCAAGCATGAGATCTACTAGAGATGGTGCATCTTGAGCTTGCCCTTCTTCATACCTTCTTGAGGTTGATCCATCTTGATGCAACTCTTTGCACTTGTCTTGATCAAACTTCAAGCTCCTTCTTTCTTCATGAATCCAATGGCACAAAGCCCTTGGAAATTTCTTCATCTTTCAACCTTGAGACCAACACATGGCCCAAGTGATGCCAATGGACAAACCTACAAGTGAAACTCAATTTACACATTAGTCCATAGAGATTGTCATTAATTACCAAAACCACACATGGGGGCATACATGCCCTTTCACACATGATGTTAAACAGTCCTGGAAAGCTGACATGTAGCATTGTGCACGGGGTGCACCTCCTTCTTTCTCGCATGAGAACAGTATTTCGCTAAAGTCTCCCAGTATTAACCAAGGAATATTCATTTGTGCATGCAATTCTCTAATATACTCCCAAGACTTGTATTTATCCTCCCACTTAGGCTCTCCATAGAACCCTATCAACCGCCAAGGGGTATCTCCATCAACAATCACATCAATGAAATTCTTTTCTACCCTCTTCTCAATTATTTTTATTTCTTTCTTCCAAAAGAGTATAAGACCACCACTTCTTCCATTACTCTCATAGATAAGCATGCGATCAAACCTCAATTTCCTTATTAGTTTTTCCTCCTTAGCCTTTCCAAAATGCGATTCAGATAGAAACATCACATCAGGTTTTAATTGCCTCTGGATCTCCAGAAGTGCTAGAACTGCCGGGGATGTCTTCATACCCTGACAGTTCCATCCTGAAGTTATCATTGCTCCCGGTGGTTCTCCATGGAGGAGGCCGCCGATATCATATCTGTTTCCATCTCCTTTACATCCTCCCCTACTGTTCTCCTTCTTTTCGGATCTTGAATCTTTTGTGGGGAAGACATAAGTTTGTCTACCACTATACTTGTTGAGTTCTCAAGCAGAAGGACCTTGTACGCCACTGACACAGGAGGAACCTCATGACCCTTACTAGCATTTGCATCACCAGCCCCAACTCGTTTCCTCGGGAACCGGGGTTGGTTCCCATTGAAGTCGTTTGTACCGAGATCCATATATTCATCCTCGTACTCATTCGAATTTCCAGGGGTAAAACCCTTACCGCGGCCTCCACCTCTTCCAAAGCCTCCTCGATTTCCAGCACCTCTCCCGACACCCATGGAGGCACGGGTTCAAAAACAACTTTTAGCCAATCTCCCCATTGACACACATCGGCATCATGTATCCCATCACTGCACTCCGTCACTTCGTGTCCTATCAACCCACAAAAGTTGCAGAAATCTGGCAGTTTCTCATATTGTACCAGGTACTTCTTTCTCTCCTTCAAAGTTATTGGGACAAAGCGCACCAACGGTTTGCTCAAGTCCAGAAAAACCCTAGATCGCAATTTTTTCCAGGATTAATGAAACCTTCGTTAACAATGACATTAAAGGGAGGCTCACCCACCTTATTGGATACCCTCTCCGCTAGCTCTTTTTTCTTCATCAAACCCTATGGAATTCCTTGGATTCATGCCCATACAGGAACTTTATCTAATTTGTAGTCATCAACGTTAGAGAATCCATCATACTCTACCATCACAATAGTGGCTCCACGAAACAGCCATGGACCCCCTCCATAACTCTATTCCAATCACCAAGGCATTGGAATTGCACCAAAAACAAGTTTGGTCCTTTAGTCTTGAACGCGACATCTTTCGCCGAAGCCCATGCATTCCTCATCTGCTTAAAAAGAGCTGCATGACTAAAGGGTTTTGAGGTATGAACCCTAAATAACGCCAGCCATCTCACATCACCAACTAGTTCATCAATTTCCTCTGAAAAGTCCAAGTTAGATTCTTCCTCTCTGTGGAGATCTAAGCCTTCAAATCGATCCTCTAACTCTTTCTCAAAATCCACTAGGCCAGATCCACTCCCCCCGTTCTCCTTCTCTGCCATACTCTTTGCGCCACCGAGAGCTGCTCCGTAGGGTTTTCCGCCGATGGCGGCAACTCCAAAGGAGGCTTTGCCATACAACCTATTCCTTCCCCAGGGAACGTGCCTGAAACACCTGTAAGATCGCCTCACCGTCATTCACTAGGACGCAATAGGATGTTGGGAACCCTAGAAACCTAGGGGAAAAAACGAGCCTAAATATTCTAGATAATCTTCTTGTACTTCAAGTCTATCCTCTTCATGTACTTTTATATATACCTCAGAGCTCAACCAAATCAATGACATATAAAATTACCCAAACGCTAAAAAATGCTGGGTGGCCAACGAGCCACCGATTGCTGGCCGTACGGATCCTCCCTGATCGACTCCTCATCGCGTGCATGTCGGCGTATGGTGAGACGCCTGAATCCTGCATCTCTCTCTCCCGTTCCTCTTCGTTCATGTTCCCTATTCCCTTCCCTACTCTTTCCATGGCGATTCTGCTGCAAAAGATCGGCCGGTGAGAGAGGGGGTGGTGCTCGGGAGGACGAAGAGCGCGGGGGCACCAAGTTCGGATACGGAGAGGGCTCCAACAATGAAATCCACATCTCGTTTGCTAAGGTTTGCCCCTGAAATCTCTCCATATACTAGCATTCTCCTAGCGTTTTTTAGCTGTGGATCCACACCTTAGAGACGTCTATACCTCCATTTTTCGATGAATTTCTTAGGATTTTATCTGTACATGAAATTCCCATCTCGATTTCACCCCACGCATTTGCTTAGTAGATGTTGGAGTTCGTGTTTTTTTGGGTGTTTTGCGTGTGGATGGTACATGACCACACTGAAATCAGATGGGTAGAGTGTATACACATTACATGTCTGAGCATCCTGCATATATTTCTTCTATGCTAAATGATTGCTTCAATATCGACAAGGACTCGTGTTCTATTTCTTTTACATGGACCGGTTCTCCTGCTAGATCAGGTTTCATCCTAGAACAGTGTGCTCTTTGTAGGGTATCATTTGCTATGTGACCAGCTTTTACTAACCACTTGTTGCATTTTCAATGTTGATCTGCGACGAGAGGTTAATGATTTATTTTGTGCTAATATAAGTGTAGTAGTACATATAAAATTGCCTCATCTACAACTAATATTTGATAAGTTTAATGTTGAGTTGTCCGGTGTCTAAAGTATTTAGAGCTAAGTCTTATTCATGTTATTAGAAATATAATTTGCATCATCATATGCATATCTCTATCTGCAATTCATAAGAATAGTCTTCAACTTAGACTCTAAAGTACAAGAAACTTAGGAACACAAATAGTCTTCAACTTAGGAACACAAATAGTTATTCTCGATGATTATGAATAACAGTAATGCTAGTACTACCCAGCTACTACTAGCTTGTAGTGTAACAGCCAATCTTCTTTTGAATTGCGCACATTCCAGAGAAAAATGGAAAGCTTTCCATTTCTAATACCTAGAGATTTCAGAGACATACATGGATTTTAGAGATGGGCTCTTTAGAAATTCCATCGCCAATACCGTCTCCCTAAAACCTCTGTGACGGAACACGAACTGTTCTACCTGGCTACCTTAGCTCCCTACCGTTTCTTAGGCAGGGACCTGAATACTACTAGGTACATCTGATCGGATACATGGACCGAGGACAAGTCCGGCCATGTCTTGTCGGCATAAGGACAAGTTGGAACGGCAAGAAAATACTCTGGAAGGGGAGTGAGTGGTGACCCAGCATACCACTGCATGATGTAGTACACTATAGTCGTTGACATAACACTAATAAAACACCGTTCACTAGTATTACATCCCTTAGAGTGGTACAACAGAAACACAACAGGTCCAAGACATAACTATAGGTTACAACTTGACTCTTTATAAAAGATTCAGAGAACACTCTGGTTAAAGAGAGAGAAAGAAACTTCTTACAAAGAAGTATCAAAGAATAACAACTCCAAATCTATCATACCAATAAGACTAGTATTTGGACTATTGGGGCTTGCATTGCTGCTATTGCAATACTCTACATAAGTAGGTTCTATGGCTAGATCTTATGTTCCTATCTAATCAGTAACTTCGTCTTCACTTGAGTTGATGTATATGTTGACTTTCTTGACTTTATTAAAGAACTTTTAGCTTTTGGTGATGATTCCTGGAGCATAACTTGATGTAGACATCATCTTAATGGCTTCAGAATCTAGCAAGGGTTAAGAAGATACGTTGAGTACGAGCGTACTCAGCAAATTCACTAGAAAGGAGTGTTTGATGCACTATATCTACATCCACAGATCGTAGGTCGTAGGCAATGCAAGTTTTCATAAACATTTCTTCAAAGGTTGCTTTTATTCTAAAAATCTATGTCCGTCAGCCTTCACGGGTTTACCAGAACTTTCATGGAGTTCCTTTCCCACCGCGTTCGCAGCTCTTTCCCGGAACAGGGAGTACCAAGTTACAGTTCTTACACTCTGCATAGGTGCGTTACTTTACCCATGAGAGATCTTAGCTTTGTTGCACATCCGGGCCACGAACCCGTTCACACTTCCTTGGTGTGAGGCCCAGACTAAAACCCAAGCCAATCACTGCCTTCTCCGCGACTTCGCATGTCTCCTTGGTGTACACCAGCCCACCTATTGAATTACGGCAATTGGCAGTACAGACCGTTCAGATGCCGGAACTATCGTGGGACGTTGAGGGCTCCCACCCATATGCTGCATATCCTCTACGAATTACCAATTAATATGCACGTTACGAGTGATAACAGCCACGACCCGCACATCCGGCTCTATGCGAGAGGGAAAAGATACAGCCGACTTCTTAGTCCCATTCCAAATCTCATGGTCAACGGTGTAATATACGGCGCAAGAATCACTGGCGACATTGGTTGTTAAGTCCTAGATAATATGTTCCTTTACCACCAGAACTTTCATAGTAGGTTATTACCTCATGGTAAATAACCTATAATCATATTATTATGAAAATATTGTTTTCTGACCTTTTTCAAATGCAAGTGATGACAACACTGGATTTGCACAATACTTTACAGAAAATAATCAAAGGACATGTGCAAGTGTGAACTTGCCTTTTGTGATTTCAAGATTATGCACTCACGGTCTTCAAGACAATATAAGATCCAATATCTGAAATCAGCATCATTGGTCCGGTAAGGACTAATGTTTAAAGAAGCAAGATGCTATTATGCATAAGTAATATAATGCAATTTCGTAAACTGGAATCCCGGGGATAACATTGTTCTAGGGTTTGGATACTGGAAATGGTTACTTTAGAATGTGTTGTCCTTTTAGATAAGTTTCATACTTGTGCTTCTTATTAATGCTTGTGAGTGTGTGTGAAACAATATGTAATTATAATATCATAAAACAATGAGATACACACAAATGTGAAATGCTACTCAAGATTGCTTATACTATAATTGTTCATCTTCAAAAATTTACTTTACAGTAATGTCACTTATAAAGAACTTAAGTGTTAACAATCCTAAGTATATAAGTAAAGTATAAAGTGATGTGATTATGATTAATTGTCATATGTTGACGAAAGTGGCAAAACGAATAACTTTTGAAGAAAAGATTTCTTTATTAAGGTTTAAACAATTCTGATAGTTTTTAGAATATAGTTGATAGAATGTGATTGATGTTGTTTATGTTTGCTTAAATAGTCTAGACTTGAGAGGATTTATAACTTAATTATAACAGACCAAAGTTAACTATAAAACCTATAACAAAGTCTTTAGCACAATATTTAAAAGTATTGTAGACTAAAGTTAACTTTAAAGATATAGATGGACTTAAGGTATATTGCTTATGTTATTTGTACCTTGTTCACTTTATAATGTTTCCTTAAGGTTACTGAATAATGGCATTACCTCTAGTTGGTATAGTGGTTTCTCAAGATTAGAATGGAATAGAATCATTTACCTTTTTATAGATGAGTGGTTATGATTTATAAACAAGGAAATAATATTACTTAACTACTTATGGATTTACTATAGTGTTTTGATATTTTTTGTAAACTTGTGGTTGATGTAAATGGGAAAAGATTTAATTTAGTCTCAAATTATTCTATGAGGATTTCATAATGGATAAGAATCCTTTTTAGGAAATAAATTACATATATATAGTTGAAGGATAATTCAATAAAATTGTATTTAAATGGTGTTAAATCATTTTGACTTCATAATATTAGTATTTAAGACTAATAATATTTATTAGACTCAATTGGCTATTTTTAGAAATATTAGCAAATTTTTATTTACCTTTATATGAATTATTAATTAAGGAAATAGGTTTAAATTCAAGTTGTTAAAGTGTTTAAATTTTTATTTACCTCAAAAGTAGGATATTATATTTTTAACATGTAGGTATTATTTTTGTGATCATTTTGGTATATTATAATTATTTTTGTGATTTATAAATAATAAGATATTATTTTTATAAGATTTACTACTTTATAAATACTTAATAAATAATAAATATTTAAATAAGTGAAATAATAATGCATGATTATAGTTTTAAATTATATTTCTTATTTTTCAAAGATTTTTGGTATTTTATTTATATTTTTAACATTTACCAATATTAAAATATGAATTTTTAAAGTATTAATACTTAAAA
Source organism: Avena atlantica (assembly GCA_910589765.1). Lineage (NCBI taxonomy): Eukaryota > Viridiplantae > Streptophyta > Magnoliopsida > Poales > Poaceae > Avena > Avena atlantica. The sequence goes on along the minus strand of OU342739.1, from coordinate 56,416,731 downwards.
AATCTTTATTAAATAATAATTAATTAAATTGTTGGCATAATAATGTTTGATAATAGTTTAATGTTATAGATTTTATTTTTCTAATTTTTTTTCATATATTATACATATTTTTCTGAATTATAGAACAAAAGTTATTAAATTTTTAAGATTGAATCATTTCCTAATTAAATTATAAATAATATTACAAACAGGGAATTAATTTTCTTACACAGACCTAACCTACCCTAGTCACTGACATGTGGGGCACTGGCCACGTTGGATGATACCTAGGCAGTGGACTAGTCAACAGTGGACCTGGTCAAGGATGATGTATGAGTGATGTCACGATGACCTCAGCACAGATCAATATTATTTTTACACTCCTAACTGACCTAGCCAGAGAGACCGACAGTTGGGCCCGTGGCCCCATTGACTACCACGCGGGCTCACCGGAGTCTCGCCGGAATCGCATACGGAACGACGACAGAGGGGGTTTTGGGAAGCGTCGCTAGGGTTTTCCGATGCAGGAGAGTCCACTGAGCATAGTTGTAGAAGCGCCGCTCCTATTTGGTCATCGGAAATACCTCAACGGCGAGCAACTACGGCGGCGCTTGTCGGCCTCACGACGAACTCGAGCTAGAGGTGAAATTAGGAAGCTATAATAGGGCAGGAGATGCATAGGCGTACCCTGAGCATAGCTGTGTGATCCATGTCGACGATGATGACCGGAGACGAGCGCAAATTCACGAATTCCGGCGATCACCATCGAAAGGAAATTGAAAAATTCACTTCAATTTGAGCTCCACTTGTTGCAGTGCTCCACCTAGAGGATCCCGGAGACACAACGCTTCTTCTCGACCATCCCACGATCCTTGAGGTGGCCTGCATCAGTGGCTAGTCGGAGCTCACCAGCGGTGACTTCGGTGTTTGTAAAGGAAATTAGAGAGGGAACGCACGAGGACTGATTAGGATGAGGATAAGGGTGTCGTCGTGTCGTTCTTATCCTCGCGGAGGCCTCGGTGGCGGCGTCACGGCGACGGGCGACATCGGGTGGTCGTCGACCCCTCCAGCGAGCTGCTTGTCCAGAGGAGGAAGATGACGGATTGGTTGCCAAAAGGTATGTGGGCTTGGGCTGATACTAGGCTGCAGCGAAGTGAGCGAAATAAGAAGGGGTTGCTGCTGGGAAGTAGATAGGTAGAGTGGAAATGGGCCGGCCTGGGCTGATGCTCTGGCTCCAGATTTTTTATTAAGCAAAACCTTTTTTATTTTCTATTTTCTTTAAACCCTTTTAAATATGAATTTTTATAAGGATTTAAATATCTAGAATTTTTATAGAGCACATTAAATAATGCAGGGATATTGGAAACTAAGTGGTGTTGATACCTTTCTTGATTTTTTTATAATTTTAAACTAATAGGAAACTATTTTATTGAGTGCAATATTCATCACTTAGGGTTTTAGAGATTTGCCCTATATATATTGAGAACTTATAACATGATTTTTATTTCCTCTTTATAAGTGTAATGGTAGTGGTTTAATATAGCTAAGGATATGCATAGAGTATAACCATATTTGTTATTATATAGTAATCATTATATAAGATGGTTTAATTATTAAGGTTCTTAAAATGGTAAATTCTTTTACTCACAATTCACTAATAGGTGAATCCTAACCACCCTACTTATTTAAAAATATCCATAGATGATTTCTTGAACTAGTTATTCACTACTTTCTTAAGTGTGGTTAAAATATGGATATAATGTTAGGGTATAATGGTTTGTAGCACTAGCCATTTATGTTGTGATATTTAAAGATATCCCCTTTAAAATAGAAAGTTATTTTCTAGAAGGTCTTATGGAAAATAATTGATAAAGATAACTCCTAAGCACATATGATTATGATAATTGGAAATGATAAAGATGTGCTTATGTGATTTCCTATAGGAAAAAATTCCTACAAAGTTTTGTGGAGATAAGATGGTAGAGCAATCAGATGAAATGGATATTATGTTTGGTTAAAGATTTAGGGTTTAGTGTTTACCAAGAATTCCTATCTTCCATAATTCACAATCCTGGACTTCTGAGTAAGGAATTCCTTTCCTAGATATTCTACTTCTTCCTATCCATCATCATGTGTTAACATGATGAGCTTTACTTCACATGAATATTCTTATCCACATTTTATTCTTCTAAACCCATTGATAAAGCCAATGAGCTTGACACTAAAGCTTTTCATAATCTTCACCTATCCAAACTTGGTTATATAAACTATTATACTGCTGATAATCTCCCATCCAACAGGTAGTTACTTCTAACTCCATTCATAATCTGCTTTAATCATCCATCACTAATATTTCTCCAGTAGATGTCTATATCAAACTACTTCACCTCAAGTGTTAGTATTTCCCAAGATGAAACTACTACTTCTATAAAATCCAATGTTTCTCTAGCATCATCTTAATCATACTATCTTGTCTCTACTTAACTCCAGTATCTAACATTCCAACCTCACATTATATTAATGTGACTTGTAATGAGTAATCTAGGATAATATATCTATACTAGGGTTTAATCATGTTCTATCCACCAATGTCACTTATACATGATATAAGCATTCAATTCTTGGTGACTAAAGCATGATCGTTATAATCCTTTGATCCTTTATAATTTGGGTTTCCAGTTGGCTAACCAAAGCTTTCATCAATACAACATTATAGTTGTATTGAATTTATCTTCTTAGCATCTCTATTGGATTATGAGATGTTATTCATTGACTATGCTTACTTAATCCAATAGGATTACTCCTTGGGATCTATCTTCAATGTTCATCCTTATAATCCTATTTGTTACCATATATTTATATATTCCATATAACTCTTCTATCCATTCAGGAGTGAGTTAACTCCTTCAATTATCACATTGATCCTATTCTCTTCCATCACCCCCATCCTATAGATGATATCTAAAACTAGCATTACTATTTACCTCTTCTTAGTTGTTTCTTTATAGGCACTTAAGTGTATGCTATGATATGGTCAAGAGTTGATAGATTAAGAATTGGTGAATCAATAATTGATTACTCAACATTGATGAATAACAGATATTAGAATAAGATTCAATAGAGATGATAATGATTGATATGGAAACAAAGATATATGGTGAATGATCTTGACTTGGTTTCTTTCCTACTTAATCACACTAAAGAGTTAAGGTTAGGTATTACCATGATACTCATAGTATAAGTAGATGAGATTAAGATAGATCAAGATTTAGTTTTTACATTCCTATTACTTAAGTTATGTTTATAACTTGGTATTCATGAGTTGTGTAATGAATACTAGGATATGATTACTTAAGGATCAAATATAAACCCTTAAGCAATGTATTAGAGTTTAATTTTTATTACATTTGATCTACCCTTAGATCAAATCTCCCTTACCCAACATAAGGTTTTAGAAAAGGTCATATTGAAACTTATCAAAGTCAACTTGATGATCTACTTCAATTCCATCAAGTTGAGAGAAGCTTCAATCACTTTGACAAGTTTTGTTCAAAAGCACGAAAATTATTCGGATTTTCTATGCAAGAATGCAATGCACATATCTGGGTTCAGCTTATTTATAAGCTCTAATGCTGGGATGTTACAGATAGGGACCGAGACTAAAGGTCACTATCCTTTAGTCCCAGTTGATATCTCTAAGAGCATCTCTAGCATTGCGCATAAATAGCAAACCGCAAACGACCGAGTTCGGGGTGCTGAATTCGCGATTCCCTGCTTTACGGGCGACGGCGGCGAGCAGTCCCCGTAAACCGGAACCGCAAAACAGAATATGTGATATTCTGTTTTGCGGTTCCGGTTTACGAGGACTGCTCGGCGAGATGCACTGCAAACTAGTCCATAAACATTGTTTTCACAGTTTAGACAGTTTAACAACAAATGCGACATAAACGGAATTTAACCAATGTTTTTAGCACACAATAATCATCCAAATTACAATATTCAACGAATCAAATTACAACAATTGTTCAAATCAAATAATGTAACAAATAAATGAACGGTTCAAATTACACAAATAGTTTTACAAGTACAACGAATTTTTTGGGACATCACCTCTTGCTGGCTAGCATGCCATGGTGCTCAATGAGATCATTGTTTAGTTGGAGATGAGTGCTTGCATCTTCAATTTGCCTATGGGTCTCAAGAAAAGCTTGGATTTGGTCGTGGTTTCTTTATGGTTGCACATGGGTCCCAACATTTGTTGGAGATATGCCCTAGAGGCAATAATAAATGTAGTTATTATTATATCTTTGTGTCTCAAGCCGTCGCCGCCTCCATAGCCGCCGCCGGCCCTTGGGCAAACCGCCGCCGCCGCCTAGGTCAAACCCTAGCCGCCGGCCTAGCCCCCTCCTCGGCGTATCTAAACCCTAGATCGTCGAGGGCTCTCTCATAGTCCACCATACTCGCTCCGGCTTAAAGCGAAGCCCTGCAAGATCTCCCCTCTACTTCCGGTACCACGCCGTTGTGCTGCCGGAATCGCGAGGAGAGTGCTACAACCTCCGCTGCCTGCTGGAACAAGGGAGAGGAAGGTCTTCGTCGAGTACCAAACATGTGACCGATTGCGGGAGCGCTGCCAGAACGCAGCGCCGGAAGGATCGTCTACGCGATCTTGAGATTGGGAAGAGTACGACTACATCACCCACGAGAATCCTCTCTCGTTAAACACTTTGGAATCTTCGAGGGTGAGTTATTCCATCGACTCGTTGCTACAATCTAGTAGATAGATCTTGGCTTGTTTGTTTGTATGCGATAGAAATTTTTTGTTTTCCATGCTACGAATCCCTACAGTGGTATCAGAGTCGTGTCTATATGTAGATCTGTTGCACGAGTAGAACACAATGGTCATTGTGGGTGTTGATGCTTTTATTGTCGATTGCTTCTTGTGTACTTTGCATATTGCGGGATGTTGGGATGAAGCGGCCCGGGCTAACCTTACATGACATCGTTCATGAGACTTGCTCCACGCTTGACATGCAACTTGTATTGCATAAGTGGCTTTGCGGGTGCCTGTTTCTCCTAGCATAGTTAAGATCCAATTTACAACGGGTGATTAACAATACTAGTATCAATGTTGTGGTTCATGTTCGTAAGTTAGAACGACACTTATTGAAAGCCCCAAACCACGTAAAACATGCAAAGAAAGTAGAGGCGTCTAACTTTGTTTTGCAGGGGTGTGCAGTGATGTGATATGGCCATGATTGTGATTATATTTGATGTATGCAATCTTCCTTATTGAGTTGGCAACCGGCAGGAGCCATATGGTTGTCTTTAATTTATGTTAAGACCCGCGTGTCTATTCAAAGTAGTTGTAATAGTTGAAGCCGGTGGACGACAACCATGAAGAAGCGTCATTGACCTTGATGCAATGCCGGTGATGATGGAGATCATGTTCGTGCTTGAAGATGGAGATCGGAAGAACAAAGAAGAAATGCCATATCATATCACATATTATGAATTGCATGTGATGTTAATCCTTTATGCATCTTGTATTGCTTAGTAGACGACAGTAGCATTATAAGATGATCCCTCATGCACATGAATTTCAAGTCATAAAGTGTTCACCCTTAGTTAGCACCGTTGCTAAAGCTTGTTGTTTCGAAGCACCACGTGATGATCGGGTGTGTTAGATTCCGCAAGTGTATACAACGTGAGCAAGCCAGATTTGCTCATGCGGAAACTAAGGTTGATCTTGACGAGCCTAGCATGTACAGACATGGTCTCAGAACACGGATCACCGAAAGGTAAAGCATGAATCATATAGTAGATATGATGAACATGTCGATTGTTCGCCATTGAAACTATATCAACTCTCGTGATGATCGGTGTTGATGTGGTGGATTTGGTTCGTGTGATCACTAAAACAATGTGAGGGATATTGTTTTGAGTGGGAGTTCACCTAGATTAATTTAAATATTAATTAGAACTCAATTTGTCATAAACTTAGTCTAAACTATTGCAAATATGTTGTAGATCAATGGCGGCCCCTACCATCAATTTTAATGCGTTCCTAGAGAAAGAAAAGTTGAAAAACAATGGAAGCAACTTCGCGGATTGGTTCCGCAATTTGAGGATTGTCCTCACAGCTGGTTTTTGACCTATGTGCTGGATGCACCGCTGGGTGACCCGCCTGCAGCTGATGCTACCGATGAAGTAAAGAATGTTTACCTCACTCGAAAGACTTAGTACTCCACAGTTCAGTGTGCTATCTTGTATGGTTTAGAATCGGAGCTTCAGAAAAGGTTTGAGAATTCAGACCCATATGATATTGTCGAGGATCTCAAATTGATTTTTGAGACTCATGCGGCAATTGAAAGCTATGAGGCTTCTGAAAAGTTCTTTAACTGCAAGATGGAAGAGGGCAGCTCCGTCAGTGAGCATGTGCTTAAGATGTCTGGGCACGCAAACAAACTTCAAAGCTTGGGTATAGTGATTCCTAATGCTTTGGGGATTTATCGTGTCCTCCAATCACTACCACCAAGTTACAAGAACTTTGTGATGAACTACAACATGCTGAGCATGAACAAAACGTTGCCAAAACTCTTTGCCATGTTGAAATCTGCAGAAGTGGAGTTCAAGAAAGAGCACCAAGTGTTGTTGGTCAATAAGACCACCAAATTCAAGAAAGGCAAGTCTAAGCAAAAGGGACACTTCAAGAAGGGTGGTAAGAAAGTTACCACACCGACGAAGAAGACCAAGGCTGGACCTAAGCCTGATACTGAGTGCTTTTACTGCAAGGGAGAAGGTCACTGGAAGCGGAATTGCGCAAAGTACTTGGCGGATTTGAAGAACGGCAACATCAAGAAGAAAGTTATATCCGATATACATGTTATTGATGTGTATCTCACTAGTACTCGTAGTAGTGCCTGGGTATTTGATACTGGTTTGGTTGCTCATATTTGTAACTCGAAACAGGTACTGCAGAATAAACGGAAGCTAGCGAAGAACGAGGTGACGATGCGTGTGGGAAACGGATCAAAGGTTGATGTGATCGCGGTCGGCACGCTTCCCCTTCATCTACCATCGGGATTAGTTTTATACTTAAATAATTGTTATTTGGTGCCTGCGTTAAGCATGAACATTATATCGGGATCTTGTTTATTGCGAGACGGTTACTTGTTTAAGTTCGAGAATAATGGTTGTTCGATTTATATGAGTAATATGTTTTATGCACATGCACCTTTGATAGATGGTCTATTCTTATTGAATCTCGATAGTGGAAATACACATATTAATAACATTGAGGCTAACTGTTTGAAATCGAGCGATAACTCGACCTATATGTGGCACTGTCGTCTTGGTCACATTGGAGTGAAGCGTATGAAGAAACTCAATTCCGATGGACTTCTTGAATCACTTGAAAGATGCGAAGCATGTCTGATGGGTAAAATGACTAAGACTCCATTTTCTGGTATGATGGAGCGAGCTATGGACTTATTGGAAATCATACATACCGATGTGTGTGGTCCAATGAGTGTAGCATCGCGCGGTGGTTATCATTATGTTCTTACCTTCACGGATGATTTGAGTAGATATGGGTATATCTATTTCATGAAACATAAGTCCGAAACTTTCGAGAAGTTTAAGGAATTTCAAAGTGAGGTAGAGAATCAACGTAACAAGAAGATTAAATTTCTACGTTCTGATCGTGGAGGTGAATATCTAAGTTACGAGTTTGGCGAGCATTTGAAGAAATGCTGAATACTTTCACAATTGACACCGCCGGGAACACCACAGCGTAATGGTGTGTTCGAACGTCGTAATCGAACTCTCTTAGATATGGTTCGTTCTATGATGGCACTTACAGATTTACCGCTATCATTTTGGGGTTATGCATTAGAAACAGCCGCATTCACTTTAAATAGGTCACCATCTAAATCCTTTGAAACGACACCGTATGAATTATGGTTTGGGAAGAAACCTAGATTGTCGTTCCTTAAAGTTTGGGGATGCGAAGCCTATGTAAAGAAGTTACAGCCGGACAAGCTTGAACCCAAAGCGGAAAAATGCGTCTTCATAGGATACCCGAAGGAAACTATTGGGTATACCTTCTATCATAGATCCGAGGGCAAAATCTTCGTTGCCAAGAATGGATCCTTTCTAGAGAAGGAATTTCTCTCGAAAGAAGTGACTGGAAGGAAAGTAGAACTCGACGAGGTTGTCGAACCTTCTCTCGAAATTGCAAGTAGCGCGGCACCGGAAGAAGTTCCTGTGGTGCCTGCACCAATAAGAGAGGAAGCTAATGATGATGATCATGAAACTTCGGTTGTAGTTGCTACAGAGCCTCGCAGGTCAACGAGAACTCGTACCACTCCAGATTGGTATGATCCCGTTATGAGTGTCATGTTGGTGGACAACACCGATGACCCTGCGACATATGAGGAAGCGATGATGAGCCCAGATTCTAATAAATGGCAAGAAGCCATAAAATCCGAGATTGGATCCATGTACGAAAACCAAGTATGGACTTTGGTGGACTTACCAGATGGCCGGAAGGCTATCGAGAACAAATGGATTTTCAAGAAGAAAACAGATGCTGATGGTAATGTTACTGTCTATAAAGCTCGACTTGTTGCAAAGGGGTTTCGACTAATTCAAGGAGTTGACTACGATGAGACTTTCTCACCAGTAGCGAAGCTAAAGTCTGTAAGGATTATGTTAGCAATCGCTGCATATTATGATTATGAGATATGGCAGATGGATGTCAAAACAGCATTCCTCAATGGACACATTGATGAAGAGTTGTATATGATGCAAACCAAAGGTTTTGTCGATCCTAAATATGCTAACAAGGTATGCAAACTTCAACGGTCCATCTATGGATTGAATCAAGCATCCCGAAGTTGGAATCAACGTTTTAATAAGGTAATCAAAAGTTTTGGTTTTATACAAACTTATGGAGAAGCTTGTATTTACAAGAAAGTGAGTGGGATCTTTGTAGCATTATTAATACTATATGTAGATGACATATTGTTGATTGGGAATGATGTAGACCTTCTTAATAGTATCAAGGAATATTTGAATAATAGTTTTTCAAGATCTTGGCGAAGCAGCTTGCATATTAAGTATAAAGATTTATAGAGATAGATCAAGACGCCAAATATCATTGTCACAAAGTACATATTTGGACAAAGTTCTAAAGAGGTTTGGAATGGAAGATAGCAAGAAAGGGTTCTTGCCCATGTTGCCCAATACGACCTTGAGTAAAACTCAAAGTCCGACATCGGCAGAAGATAGAGAAAGGATGAGTAAAACTCCCTATGCCTCAGCCATAGGATCTCTAATGTATGCCATGCTATGTACTAGACCCGACATTGCATATGCTGTTAGTTTAACTAGCGGATATCAAAGTGATCCAGGAGTGGATCATTGGACAGCTGATGGGGATATGCCTACTGGGGTATACCCAGCAAGGCATTTCCGACTGGCCCGTGAGCTGGCGAGTGGGCCTGCAGAACGGCAAATGGATTGAGGCCCAGCAAGGTACCGAGCGACTGGAAGCTGAAGGCCCAGGCGAGTAGATAGGCCCAGTCGGATTAGGTTAAACGACTACTGAAGCTGTAACCGAATCGGTTGAGATATGTAAACCCTAGGGGAGGTGAGCCTATATAAACCTCCCTAAAGGGTGAGTAGAGACACGTTCCCTCATACACCCAAGCGACTCGCCGCCTAGCCGCCGAGCTCGCCCATTGTAACACCTCCATAATACAATCTAGCAGGAGTAGGTCTTTACCCTCCGGGGGGCCGAACCTGGGTAAAACCCTGTGTCTTTTCTCTCATCTCGCACCGCAGATGGCTGCCGCCCTTGCCCCTCGTTCTACTACTCACTGCCGATTGCAGCATCTGCCGTGACCATTCCCACGACAGTGGCGCCCACCGTGGGGCCTGGCCGGTCTGGCCGGTGTTCTGCGGCGAGATCCAATCTGCCCATCAACGAGACGGTCGCCACCGGCCGCATGATAGCGATCGACGAGATGCTCCAGATCTTGCCGAGCAGCTACGTCCCGGCGGCGCGACCCGTCACGCACAGCGTGATCCTGCCAATCGGCACGATCAGCCTCTTCGTCGGCCTCACCGACGTCATCGTCTCGGAGGACTCGGCTCGCATCCGCGAGTCGCCGCCACGCGATCGGCTCTCCGAGATCCAGGTCCGCACGATCCTCCGCCTCGCCTCCGAGTACAACTCGGCCCACAGCAATGTGGCCGGGAATTCAGCGGCCGCAGAAGATGCGGCCCTCACCGACGACGCCGACTCGGCGACCCCGGCGTCACTCGCCGGATCCATCACCGCGGCCTTGTCCGCGGGCTCCATCGCCCAGGTCTCCAACGCGGGAGACTTCGAGGACCCCTCCATCCTCGGGATCTTCGAATTCGACTCCGGGTCAGAGAACTCCGCCGACCTCCGCGATGGAACCGGTCGCCACACCGCGACCTACATGGCCACCGGCGCCGATCCGTCGGAGGATCCGTTCTCCACCCCAATCCCTCCTAACGCCACGGCAACGGAGGTCGAGGAACTCCGCCTGAAACTGGCAGAGGCGGTGCGCAAGGAACAAGCTGAGCGCGAAAAATTTCGCCTCGAGCAGGTGACGGCGCAGGAGCTGTCACGCTACCACCAACAGCGGATCAGGTCACGCCTGAACCCCACCGTTCAAGGGCGTGCCCTGAACTTCGACGACAAAAACGACCCGGCCCGCGTGGCCGAGCGCGCGATCTGCGAGAACGCGCCACCAGGAGGAAGCGCCCGGCCACCGCCAGGATCAACGGCGATGGGCGCCCCACCTCCACCCAACCGCACCCCTCCCAGGGACCAGCCGCGGATATTAGTCTCCTCACGGGAGCGAGACGCAAATGGCCTCCCACTGTTCTCCACCCCGATGGACAACCTCGTGGCAGGCCGAGCAGCAGCCGACAGCATCACGGCCACCGGCGACGGCGCCCTACAGATCCAATACGTCAGGGCCCTGCTCGCGAAGGCCGTCGAGCAGCAAAAAGCGGGCGCCGACTCGCAAGGTCGAGTATACTCGCGTTCCTCGGGAAGCAGAGCGGCCTCCAGCGGCCGCCCAGCGGCGGCAAACACCCTCAACTGCCCGCCACCAGAGCCGCTGCAGCTCCAACACCGACCCACGAACGCGGCACTCTCCACCAACAACCCCAGGTCGGCGACCAACTTCGTCGCCGCTAACTGGCAACCCATCGACGCCCGCACCCACATCATCAACAACCAAAGCTGGCGCGCACGCCAGCCCGACGACTTGCGGCACAACCTAACTAATCGCCGCGACGGCGAGCCTATGGGGTCGCTCAGTCGACTCGGGCCCAAGTGCTTCGGACCAATGATCCGAGGCGAGAAGTACCCGCCAAACTTCAAGGCCCCAAAGGAGATAGAAAAGTACGACTCCTCGTACGATCCCGCCGTCTGGCTCGACACATACCTCATGGCAATGGGGATCGCGGGTCACACTGACCTACTCGCCGCCCGTTACCTCCCCCTGATGATGGAGGGGACGTGCAGGCAGTGGATCAACACTCTCCCCCAGGACAGTATCGACTCCTGGGAGGAAATGCGCGACGCCTTCGTCAGGCCCTTCGAGTGCTCCTACACCCGTGCCACCACTATTGAGGACCTGGAACGATGCGTCCAGGGACCCCGCGAGTCGACCCGCAACTGGGTCCAACGGTGGCAAGAGCTTTGGTACAACGCGGTCGGCATCCACCCGGACACCGCGATCCATTGCTTCAAGACCTCGTGCCGCTACGAGCCTCTAGTCGCCAAGCTCAAGCGACACTCCCGCACACTCGACAACATCCCCGACCTCCTCGAGATCGCCAAACAGTACACCGTGGAAGATCCAAACCAGGAAACTGACGACGAGTCAGGAGGGCAACGCTGCACGAGCGGCAACGACGGCGGACGCCGAACCGACCTACGCTACAGCGGCACTCGCCTCACTGGCAAGCGCCACAGTGACGGGCGAGTCGACTTCGTCGCCAACGCCGGGCACGCGCAGCGCGAGCCCAAGAGCTACCGCCGCGACGGAGGGCAACGCCGCGATGGCGGCAACTACAAGAACAAGCCAAGGTTCGATCCCGCGGCCCTCCTTAACCAACCATGTGCGTTCCATAGCAGGGAAGGGAAGCCCGCAACGCACACCACCGCCGACTGCCACACCCTCAGGGAAATCGAGAAGGCACGGCAAGCGCGGGAGGACCCCGACAACAACCCGCCAAATGGCGGAAAATTCGGCAAAGTAGCCGGCTCGCTCCACACCTTCACAGGCTTCAACACGAAGCGCGAGAAGAAGGTCATCGCCCGCGCCGTCGCTGTAAATGCGCTGGCCCAAATAGACGTCCCCCAGTTCCTGAACTGGTCGGAACAGCCCATCACCTGGAGCCGGCAAGACCACTCGCCGCGCATCGAGTACCCAAGACGAGTCGCCTTGGTGGTCAAGCCCAAGGTTGGCGACTACTGGCTCCCCAAGACACTGATGGACGGCGGTAGCTCCATCAACATCCTCTACCTCGACACCTTCAGGCGGCTGCGGCTCCCGCAGTCGATGATCGAGACGACCCACACCACGTTCCACGGCATCGTCCCCGGTCGGAAGGCGTATCCGATCGGCAAGGTCACGCTGCCAGTCACTTTCGGCACACCGGCAAACTTCCGCACCGAGCGGATCGTCTTCGAACTGGTGCCCTTCGACAGCCCTTACCACTGCGTCCTGGGGCGCCAGGCGTTCGCTAAATTCATGGCAGCGCCCCACTACGCGTACAACGCGATGAAGCTCCCCGGGCCGTGCGGCGTCATCACCATCAACGGCGACCCCGACATGGCCGCCGAATGCGAGGCCAAAGGAGCCGAGCTCGCCGACGCCGTCATCGCGGCAGAGACTAATCACGCCGACGAGCTCGCCAAATACGCGAGCGGGGTCAACAATGACGACCCCACGATACTCAAGAAGCCCAACTCAGAGGGCGCAAACACCTCAACCTTTGAGGCCACGACGCACACTCGCACCATCGAGCTGGTCCCAGGCGACTCCAGCCAGACGATGACGATCGGGACAGGCATGAGCCCAGCATAGGAAGGCGCGCTCATCGAGTTCCTCCGTGAGAACAGGGACATCTTCGCATGGAAACCCTCCGACATGCCCGGTGTCCCTAGGGAGCTCGCTGAGCACAAGCTGAACGCCGACCCCAAAGTGCGACCTGTCAAGCAGTCGCTACGGCCCTTCAATGAAGAACGCCGTCGAGCAATCGCCGAGGAAGTGCAGCGTCTACTCGCTGCCGGCTTCATCCGGCCAATCAAGTACTCCAAGTGGCTGGCAAACCCAGTCCTGGTCGAGAAGAAAAACGGGACCTGGAGAATGTGTATCGACTACACAAACCTGAATAGCGCCTGCCCAAAGGAGCAGTTCGTCCTCCCGCGGATCGACCAGATAATCGATTCAACCGCGGGTTCGGAGTCGCTATGTTTCCTCGACGCCTACTCTGGGTACAACCAGATCAAAATGGCTGTCGAAGACGAGGAGAAGACGGCGTTCATCACGCCATTCGGAGCCTTCTGCTACACCGCCATGACCTTCGGCCTCAAGAACGCCGGGGCGACCTACCAGCGGTGCATGCAAGAATGCCTCGCGAGCCAAATTGGCCGCAACATCCACGTCTACATCGACGACGTGGTCGTGAAGTCCGCTCGCCAAGGCGACCTACTCGCCGACCTGGCGGAAACCTTCGCCAACCTGCGAAGGTACAAGATAAAGCTCAACCCAGGCAAGTGCACCTTCGGTGTACCCACCGGACAACTACTTGGTACGTCGTCTCCAAACGAGGGATCGAGGCGAACCCAACAAAGATCGACACGATCGCCCGGCTCGGCAAACCCGAGTGCCTATGCGACGTCCAGAAGCTGGCCGGGCGAGTAGCGGCTCTCAGTCGCTTCATCCCCCGCCTGGGCGAAAAGGCGATGCCCCTATACCGCCTGATGCGCAAGAACCCCACCTTCCAGTGGGACAAGGAGGCAGACGACGCGCTCCGCAACCTCAAAAAGGTGCTACTCGCCGCACCACTACTCGCCGCCCCCGCCGACAAAGAACCTATGCTGGTTTACGTCGCGGTGTCCGAGCGCGTCGTCAGCGCTGTGATGGTCGTCGAACGACCAGAGGAAGGAAAGGAGCGCCCGGTTCAGAGGCCGGTGTATTACATCAGCGAGGTCCTCACCGAGTCGCGCCAGCGGTACCCGCAGTACCAAAAGCTAGTATACGCGGTCTTCAGGGCTCAGCGGCGCCTGCCGCACTACTTCCAGGAGCACCCGATCACGGTCGTCTCCTCAGCACCACTGCAAGACATCATCCGCAATCGCGAGGCGACCGGGCGGGTCTCCAAGTGGGCCGTCGAGATCGGCGTCCACAACATCAAATACGAGCCACAAAAGGCGATTAAGTCGCAGGCGCTGGCAGACTTCATCGCCGACTGGGAGGAGGCCCAGCAGCCAGAGAAGCTGCCGTACCTCCACTACTGGAGCCTGCACTTCGACGGCTCCAAGAACGCGGACGGTGCAGGAGCAGGGATAGTGCTGACTTCACCAAAGGGCGACAAGCTCCGCTACATCCTCTGCCTCGACTTCACGCCCTGCACCAACAACATGGCCGAATACGAGGCCCTACTCCACGGCATGCGAGCCGCCAAGGAGATGAACGTCAATCGCCTCCGCTGCTACGGAGATTCCGACCTCGTCGCGGGGCAAGTCGCCGGCACCTGCGACGCTGTCTCCCCACCATTGCGGCGTACCGCCAAGCAGTTGACAAGTTGGGCGGCTACTTCACCGGCTACTCTGTCGAGTGGATCGACAGGTGGAAAAACGAGGAGGCCGACGCCCTCTCTCGCATCGGGTCGGCTCGACTCGCACCACCCGCCGGCGTGTTCCTTGACACAATCTCCAAACCATCAGTCTCTCCCCCGAGGGAGATCGACATAGGAGTCCCACTCCAACCAGAGGCAGCCTTGGTCGCACTCGTCACCGAGCTAGACGACTGGACCACGCCCTACATCGCCTACCTGGAAGCCGGCACCCTGCCAGCAGACGAGACAGACGCTCGAATGATCGCTCGTCGATGCAAGTCCTACACCATCATCGACGGCGAGCTACACAAGCGCAGCGTCACCGGCGTGTTTCAACGCTGCGTCCAACCGGCCGAAGGACGCAAAATCCTCCACGACATTCACTCAGGTGACTGCGGACACCACGCCGCCGCTCGCTCCCTGGTCGCCAAGGCTATGCGACACGGCTTCTACTGGACCACCGCACACGCCGACGCTGTCGACATCGTCCATCGATGCGCCGGATGCCAGAAGTACGCCAATCAGACGCACGTACCGAGCTCGACGCTCAAAACAATCCCCATTACCTGGCCATTCGCCGTATGGGGCATGGACATGGTAGGCCCCTTCAAGAAAGCCCCCTCCGGCTACACCCACCTGCTAGTCGCCGTCGATAAGTTCACTAAGTGGGTGGAGGCTAAGCCAGTCCGGAAATGCGACGGGAAGACCGCCACCAAATTCCTACGCGAGCTCATATATCGCTACGGGTTCCCAAACAGTATCATCACGGACAACGGCACCAACTTCGCCAAGGGAGCCATGGCCGAATTCTGCGAAGAGCACCACATCCGGCTCGACCTCGCGTCAGTCGCCCACCCGGAATCCAACGGCCAGGAGGAACGGGCCAACCAAAGCATCCTCCACGGCCTAAAGCCGCGACTCCAAGTACCACTCGAGCGCACCGCCGGGTGCTGGGTCGAAGAGTTGCCCTCCGTCATCTGGGGAATCCGTACCTCGGTTAACAGATCGACGGGATTCACTCCCTTCTTCATGGTCTACGGCGCTGAAGCAGTCATGCCCACCGACCTCGAACACGACTCGCCGCGAGTCGTCCATTATACGGAGGCTGCAAACGAGCTGGCCCGCCAAGATGGGGTCGACCAGCTCGACGAAGCACGCGACCTCGCTCGGTCACGCACCGCCATCTACCAGCAAGGACTCCGCCGCTACCACAGCCGGCGGGTGAAAGCTCGCACCTTCGAGGAAGGCGACCTGGTGTTACGCCTCATCCAGGATAAGAAGGGCATGCACAAGCTCTCCCCTCCATGGGAAGGCCCATTCGCTATCGGGCGAGTACTCGGCAACGACGCCTACTACCTCATCGACGTCCGCGGGGACGGGGAGCTCGACGTCAAGCGACCATGGAATGTAAACCTCCTCCGGAAGTTCTACTCCTAGAACCCCACACATGTACTCTCCAGTCGCTATGAAATAAAAGAAACGGTTACCGCAAATTGCGCCTACTCTCCCTGACTTGTGCCACTCGCACTCGTAATAACAGCGGTATGCTAAAATGCAGAAGTTAACCTTTGGTACAGCGATCGGCACGGCTAAGTAGTGTGGTGTAAGAGCACTGAATCACTTCAGGTCTTGCATCGTCCACGACAAACGCCAACCCGGATCCAAGACAACTGCCCTCGCTTCTCACAGCGACCTTGGTCCTCCGCATCCTCGGCATAGCGACTCGAACGGCTAAGTACCACGCTCGGGGACTGAATACCAGTTCGTCGCGAGCGGTCAGGGAAAACGCCAAGTAAGAGAGCATGCCCAGGACTCGCCAAGCGACTGACCCCACGGGCCAGGCAGGAGTGACGCGCTCACACCAACGCGCTAAGTCCTCAACCACCCTCGAGTCGCGCCTAGAACTACCAAGTACCATGCTCGGGGACTCGGCCACCCGACTTCGTTCGCGTACGGGAAAACGGTAAAGTACAGAGCACTCAAGGGAGTCGCCTTGCGACTGGCTCTCCGAGCTCGGGCGAGTCGACCAAAGCAACAAAACACATGATAACAACACACACATCATATACGAGGTAAACCCCACAAAAGGGCGGACGCGCTCGGGGACTCGTCCAAAATCAATCCAAACACACAAACAAATACCAAAATAGACACGACGTCCCATTCAATCGCATATTGCATTGTCTTATGTTACAAAATATGCCCGCGTGGCAGAACTGCTGCTAACGCTTCAAGGCAAACTACCCTACTCTGCAGGCTTCGATGAAGACTCGCCAGCATCCCGGCGATTACGGATGAACGCGGTGTACGGGTTTGATGGATACGTCGTCAGTTCACCCGCCATCGCCGCGCGAAAAGGCTGCTCGACCTTGAAGTCACGATGCGGCGGCTCGGGGTCGTTCAACGCGACGACCGTTTCCTGGTATGGAAGGAGGTCGCCCATCGCACGGACACGCTCCGAGTACGTGGCGGCACGCTCTTGCAACTTGAGAACCTCGGACAGATCCACCGCGCCAGTTGACGATGGGTACCCACTCGTCACATCGTCGATGTCGAAGTCTTCGGGGAAGTAGGCGAGTCCAAGGCTCAGGGCCGTCGATTCTCCACGCCGAAACGCCGATCGCGTCATAAATTCAACGACCGCGGGTGCCTTCTCCAAGTACTTCCACACCTCAACGAGGTCGCTGGGAATCACCTCCGTGGGTGATATTTCTTGGAGGTAGGCGCGGATGCAGGTCGCTGACAGCGTCGCCGAGTCGACGAGCATGCTTACATCGAGCGAGCTCGCCTCTTCGTCGCTATCAATGATGCGACCTGCGAAGAAAAAGAGAATGATGAGTATGATGGACACCACAAAAACCACAACCATAAGAAAGGGAGGAAGCACTCACCAAGCAGCGGGCGGGCGAGTCCCGTGATGAAGCACTGAAGCGACGTGTGGTCGTCCTGAAGCCCAGCAATAAGGGCTTCCGACACCTTGCGGTCCTCCTATGCGGCCGCAATGGCGGCCTTAGCTCGCCCGTCCGCCAAGCTAGCTTCTTCCCTCGCCTCCCGCAGTTCGCGCTCGAGGTCGGCGATCCGTTGTTTAGCGGCACCAAGAGCAGACCGCGCCGCCACTAACTCACCAGCGGGGACAAGCCCCTGGCGAGCTTGATCTGCCTTCTCAGCAACAGCCTGAAGACCTTTGTTCGCCTCCTGGACGATGGCCAGCTCTTTCTCCGCGCGCTGTTTCGCGGCCAATCGGTCCGCCGACTCAAGCTGCAGACCCTGCACATCACCAAAAAAGTCAGTTAAAACGAACTCCATAAGTGCCCACCCGCTGAAATTCAGCGAGTGCGCACTCGGGGACTGGCAATCAAGAAATTCCTAAGTGCCCACCCGCTGAAATTCAGCGAGTGCGCACTGGGGACTGGCAATCAAGAAATTCCTAAGTGCCCACACGCTGAAATTCAGCGGGTGCGCACTCGGGGACTGGCGATCAAGAAATTCCTAAGTGCCCACTCGCTGAAATTCAGCGAGTACGCACTCGGGGACTGGATACGAAAATAAAAGACGAGAAACTATAAGAATCACACCGCTGCAAAACACCGACCTGATCCTCGGGGACTGGATGTACCTGGATGGCTGCGCCAAGCATGCCGTGGAGCTGGATCGCGTCCACGGACGCGAGTAACGCTGGCGTATGCCCACGACGCTGGTCGACTTCAGCATCGGCGGTCCCAGGAGCGTGGCTTGAGGGCGCAACCCCACTCGCCGTGGCCGCCTTGGTCACGAAGCGGGGGAAGGTAGCGATGGAGGCACCCGCTCCAAGGGAGGTCGCCTCCGCCGCGGGTTCCTTCGTAGACGCGGCTGCCTCCACCGCGGGCTCGACCGGCGCGGCCGCCGTATCGTCAGAGATGGTGACGATGTCGTCGCCCTTGGCCTTCTTACTGCCATCCGCTGAGGCGACGACCTCGTCCGCCTTCCTCTTGCGTGAAGGATCCTCCTCGCTAGCGGCGGAGGGCACCTTGGCCACGGTCGGATGGCCCATCCTTTTCACTCCGGTCCTGCGCATTAATCGAATCAACAAAGACAATCGAAATAGTTATGGAAGATAAGAAGGGGTGAGCACACTCACTTGGCGACTGGGATGAAACGTAGCCCCGTACGAAGGCCGGCCGGTTTTTCCAATTCAGGGCCCAGTCGGCGACTGAGCCCCAGTTCCAGGACATCGTGTGCCCAAGACACGGACGTCTTCTTCGTCGTTGAGGCTGCAGCCGGCGCCTCTGGGACATCCTCGGCGGGAGCTTCCTCGTGAGTCGAAGCTGCTGCGGCTGGAGCCTCCTTGCGAGGTGAAGCCGCCGCAGCCGGAGCCTCCCCCAGCCCGGAAACTGGGGCGAATGGCGGAGGCAATGAGGCCAGCGGCACCTCCATAGTCGCCGTGTCCAGCGCGGTTGTCGCTGGTGGCGCACCGTCACCAGTTGGGCTGGGAGCATCGGAGCTGCTCGCCGAGTGTGGCGGTGAGGCCGTCTTCGACGGCTTCGTTTTCTTCTTCAGGGGGGGCCTCGCCTCCCTCTTCTTCTCCTTCCTCTTCAACGGAGTGGCTTGACGGCGCGAGGTGGTCTCTGGGAGTTCGTCGTCATCGTCATGGCGTTCGAGGCTTCTGCTCGCTTCGATCTCGCGCTGACATTGCCCGCGGGTCTTTCGGACCAGCGGGGCGACCTCTTCTTCGGACTCGTCCTCGTCGTCTTCATTGCCCCTCGCGGGTGGTGATTCGCCTACGTCCTGGGCGGATGGGTCCGGGCTCTCATCATCCGAAGGTGGGAGCCATCCTTCCACCACCTGGAATAGCTGCGATGGATACAAACAGGATCAGGATTACCGCGACTGCATACACTTCGACTGCGAACAAGGTAAAGAAATTACCGTTGGAGCTGGACGCTTCGCGGTGTAGGGGGCGATCCCGGCCTGCGCATCCAGGTACACCGCCTAGGTAATCTTCTTCAGTGCTGGGAGGTAATCTTCCAGCCTCCACTCGTCGAGGCAGGCCTTCGTCGAGTCCCCCCGGCCGGTGTATTGGTACATGTAGTGGTCGCGCTGGGCGAGTGGAACGAGCCGCCGCCCGAGCCAGCAATTGTACAGATTTATCGTTTGGAGGCCCTTCTTCTTCAAACCACGGATGGTCTGGAGCATCTCGTCAACGACCATCCGTTGGTCGTCGGGAAGCTTGCCGACTTGGAGATGGCGCGGCTCCGAACGGCTAGCGGAGTACCGCGGGATCGCCGCCTCGCCCTCCGGGGTCGCCTCGGTCACGTAGAACCACGACTTTTTCCAGTCGCTCGCTGCCTTGGCGGGTAGCATCAGGTCGAAGAAGGAGGCTTTGGACTTGAGCTGGAATGTCAAGCCGCCCGCGGCTAGCATTGGGCCGCCTGCCTCCTCGCGGCTGATCCGTCCATGGAACAGATCCTGCCACAAGGGAAAGTAGGGCCGGCAGCCCAAGTAGCATTCGCAGAACGCCACGAAGATGGCGAGCTGCTCGATGCTGTGGGGACCCAGATCCGAAGGCTGGATCCCATAGTAGGCGCAAAAGCGCCGAAAGAACAAGGACGTGGGAAACCCTAGCCCTCGCTCGAGATGACTGGTGAAACAAACGAACTCCCTCTCACGCGGGTTTGGGGTCGTTTCTCCGGCTGCGGGGATACGCCAACAGCCGGTTCGCAGGATCCCGGCCTCCTCGAAAGAGGCCAGCTGCGCCCTCGTGCACTTGGACCTGCCCCATGGTTCGGTGGAAAGGGCCATGGCCGAGAGGTTGGTTGGAGATCGGAGGATTTCGGGTCGATTGGATCGCGGAGCAAAGGAAGGAAAATGCGCGCACTCGGAAGAAGTGGTGGGCAGTTGGCTCTACGATTGCCTGCCATTCCTCTTATATAGCGGGAGTTACCTGCCAAGTCAGGAGGCCGTTACCGCGCGATGATTACGCCGAAAGTTACCGTTGGATTACCCCAACGGCTAGTTTGACCACGCCTGACGGTCCAACTCCAGCCACTTGGCTCGCCAGGTCAATCACCATGACCGCGTCCCGCCGACTCGACTCGCCCAAGCCGCGACTTGGTTCACCGGATTTCCTCCTTTATACAGGAGACCGCCGACGATTCGACTGGATGCCTACTTTGAAGCCGTATACTCCTACTGCCAGCAGCCACTTACGCCCAATCGACGACGGCCTCGGGGACTACTGATGGGGATATGCCTACTGGGGTATACCCAGCAAGGCGTTTCCGACTGGCCCGTGAGCTGGCGAGTGGGCCTGCAGAACGGCGAATGGATTGAGGCCCAGCAAGGTACCGAGCGACTGGAAGCTGAAGGCCCAGGCGAGTAGATAGGCCCAGTCGGATTAGGTTAAACGACTACTGAAGCTGTAACCGAATCGGTTGAGATATGTAAACCCTAGGGGAGGTGAGCCTATATAAACCTCCCTAAAGGGTGAGTAGAGACACGTTCCCTCATACACCCAAGCGACTCGCCGCCTAGCCGCCGAGCTCGCCCATTGTAACACCTCCATAATACAATCTAGCAGGAGTAGGTCTTTACCCTCCGGGGGGCCGAACCTGGGTAAAACCCTGTGTCTTTGCCCTCATCTCGCACCGCAGATGGCTGGCCGCCCTTGCCCCTCGTTCTACTACTCGCTGCCGATTGCAGCATCTGCCGTGACCATTCCCACGACAACAGCGGTCAAAAACATCCTTAAGTACTTGAGAAGAACTAAGGATATGGTTCTTTCTTATGGAGGTGATGAATAGCTCGTTGTTAATGGTTACACCGATGCTAGTTGGAACACCGATCCGGATGATTCTAAATCACAATCTGGATATGTATTTATTTTGAATGGTGCAGCAGTTAGCTAGAGGAGTGCAAAGCAAAGCGTTGTGGCAAGATCTTCAACTGAATCGGAATACATGGCTACTTCAGAGGCTTCACAAGAAGCGATATGGATGAAAGAGTTCATTGCAGAGCTGGGTGTGGTTCCTAGTGCGCTGGACCCAATGTCTATCTACTGTGATAACATGGGCGCCATAGCCAATGCGCAAGAACCAAGGTCACACAAGAAGCTGAAGCACATCAAGCTACGTTTTCACGCTATTCGAGAACATGTCCAAGATGGGGACATAAAGATTTGCAAAGTACACACAGATCTCAATGTGGCGGGTCCGTTAACTAAACCTCTCCCGAGGGCAAAACATGACCAGCACCAAACTGCCATGGGTGTTCGGTATTTTACCATGTAATCTAGATTAGATGACTCTAGTGCAAGTGGGAGACTGTTGGAGATATGCCCTAGAGGCAATAATAAATGTAGTTATTATTATATCTTTGTGTTTATGATAAATGTTTACATTCATGCTATAATAGTATTAAAAAGGAAACATTAATACTTGTGTGATTTGTAAACTTAAATTGAAGTCCCTAGTAAAGCCTCTATACATAACTAGCTTGTTGGTTAATAAATGATTGTGGTTTCCCTATCATGAACATTGAGATGTTATTAACAACAAGATCATATCGTTAGGAGAATGATATGGTGGACATACTCCTATAGATAAGCATAGCATAAAGATCAAGTCATTTTAATAGTTCAATTGCTATATGCTTTCTGATACATAGTAACCTAATTCCTTCGACCATGAGATCATGCATATCACCTTCACCGGAAGGATACTTTGATGACATCAAACACCACCCCGTAACTGGGTGGCTATAAAGGTGGCATTGAGTGTTCAGAAAGTATTGGTTGAGACACATGGATCAAGAGTGGGATTTGTCCATCCATATGACGGATAGATATACTCTGGGCCCTCTCGGTGGAATGTCATCCAATTAGCTTGCAAGCATGTGACTGGCTCACAAGGTATCACATATCATGGGAACGAGAAAAGAGTACTTATCAGTAACGAGGTTGAACTAGGTATGCAGAGATACCGACGATCATAACCTCGGATAAGTAAACTATCATGAGACAAAGGGAAATTGGTATCGTATGTAAGTGGTTCATTCGATCGCAAAGTAATAGTAGAAATATGTGGGAGCCATATGAATTTCCAGATTCCTCTATTGGTTATTGATCGGAGAAGTGTCTCGATCATGTCCGCATAATTCATGAACCGTAGGGAGACACACTTAAGGATTCGACGTTGTTTGAGTAGTTATGGAATGATGAGAAAGAGACTGAATGTTGTTCGGAGTATCGAATGGGATTCGGGATATCACGAGGAGATCCGGAATGGTCCGGAGAATAAGATTCATATAAGGAAAGTCCTGTTTCAGAGTTGGGGAATGGTGCCGGTGTTTTCATCGGGAATGTTCTAGAAGGTTCCAGAATGTCCGGCACTCCGGAGGGGAAGGGTACATGAATGTGTTATATCAAGTTGGTATGATTGCATCATGTACTAAGTGTCATCGCTGAACAAAATAGAGGATTTAATCAAATCCTTGTTTTAAAAGTCAAACGCCAATTTGAAAGTCAAACGGCTATTTTTGGGAAGTGGAGAGGGAGGTGGAAACCGAGTTGGGGAGGAGTCCCTCCTCCACCGCCGGCCCACTTGGGATCCGAGTTGGGGAGGGATTCCCCTCCCCTTGGCCGGCGTCTCCCTCCTATAAGAGGAGGGGCAGGGCTCCCCTCCTAACACACAAGTTCCCTACCTCTAAACCCTAGCCCCAAGCCGTCGCCGCCTCCATAGCCGCCGCCGGCCCTTGGGCAAACCGCCGCCGCCTAGGTCAAACCCTAGCCGCCGGCCTAGCCCCCTCCTCGGCGTGTCTAAACCCTAGATCGTCGAGGGCTCTCTCATAGTCCACCATACTCGCTCCGGCTTAAAGAGAAGCCCTACGAGATCTCCCCTCTACTTCCGGTACCACGCCGTTGTGCTGCCGGAATCGCAAGGAGAGTGCTACAACCTCCGCTGCCTGCTGGAACAAGGGAGAGGAAGGTCTTCGTCGAGTACCGAACATGTGACCGACTGCGGGAGCGCTGCCAGAACGCAGCGTCGGAAGGATCGTCTACGCGATCTTGAGATCGGGAAGAGTACGACTACATCACCCACGAGAATCCGCTCTCGTTAAACACTTTGGAATCTTCGAGGGTGAGTTATTCCATCGACTCGTTGCTACAATCTAGTAGATAGATCTTGGCTTGTTTGTTTGTATGCGATAGAATTTTTTTGTTTTCCATGCTACGAATCCCTACAACATTATCATAAAAGAACTCTAAATTTAAATCTCTTTTATCTTCGATGATCATGTTGTGAAGAATCGTGATGTTGTGCATGGTTTTTTGTCCCAAAAACAAGAAGGGCCCCGAACAATGGCAAACCTTGCTTGCAAAACACCGAAAGCTCTTTCAATGTCCTTTCGGCATGCTTCTTGAGCTTGTGCAAAATTGTCCTCCTTCTTGCTCCTCGAAGTTTGGATAGTTTTAACAAATGTTGACCAAGCCGGATATATGTCGTCAACAAGGTAGTAGCCCATGGTATAATCATGTCCATTGACCTTGAAGTTGCAATCCGGATGATGGACCGGGGCTTCTCCATTAGCTAATTTTCCAAACAATGGGGATCTATGCAATATGTTTATATCATTTAGTGATCTCAGCAATCCAAAGAAGCAATGCCAAATCCATAAGTCTTGCGATGCCACCACCTCAAGCACAATGGTTGGATCATGACTTTTACCACAATATTTCCCATGCCATGCCTTCGGGTAATTCTTCCACTGCCAATGCATAGAATCTACACTTCCCAGCATCCCTGTCCAACCTCTTCTATCATTTATCGCTAGCAACCTTTGCACATCTTATTCGTTTGGGTATCAAAGATATTTGGGCCCAAGAACCCAGATGACCATTTTCGCAAACATCCGGACACTAGCAATGGTGGTATCTTCTCCAATGTGAAGATACTCATTCGTATAATTGACCAGGACACAATACAAAATGACACGCATGGCTGCTGAGATTTTTTGGTAAGCACTAAAGCCCATGGTGCCGACGGCATTTCTCGGTGAGTAAAATAGGGGCAATTGGCCTCGCAAGATTGTACTATGTTCACGAACAAATTATGGTGCATCCGGAACCTTCTACGAAAGAGATGCGGCGGGTATGTGGGTACCTCAATGAAGTAATCTTGCATGAGGCTGGCATGGCCGCCAACTTGGTTCCGCGGGATGCAAGCATGGCTGAACTGTGAACCGCGTCGCCGGCGCATGAAGCCGATGTTGTCTTGGATCTGCTTGGCAGCGAGGATCATGACCATCATGTTCATGTCGTCGTTGTTGAGAAGCTCCTCCAGGTTCGAGTCAGAAGAGGACGATGAAGAGTCGTCCATCAAGAACTCCATGCTCAGCGAGGTCGACATCCTGTCACCAAGCTCGTCGAATGCGCCAAATCCAAAGCTTCCGCCGCAAAGGATTTGGACCTCCCCGCGCGATATACAAGCTTCCGCGGACGCGGCGAGGTGCGGGGCACTCAGGCGTGGTGGGCGCGTGGCGGCTGCGGCCTAAATCTATGGTGGTTGTCGGCGGCGCGGGAGAAATGGAGTTGGGGAGAGTTGGGGAGGAAGAAGATAGGGCTGGCTGAAACTTCAGCGCGCCAAAGCTCCCGTGTGGATAGAGGCTGTCGCTCGGTTCACCCCCTTGCCCCGTGCATCACCGGTTCCGCGGGCGATATTTGGCCGGCCCTGTAAAACTTTTTTTTGGGTCGGGGGTGTTTACGGGCACTGATCGATGCACGATTTTTTCGAGGCACCGATAAGCAGCGGTTATTTTATGGTTTTAGTCTATTTACGAGCACTGCTAGAGATGCTCTAACCAGGACTAAAGGTACCGTTTGATCCGGGACTAAAGCTGGCTAGCCTCCGTGGCCGTTGAAACCAGGAGTAATGCTAACATTAGTCCCGGACCTAAACATGACCGGGACTAAAGCTCACGTGGCTCTGGACGAAAGGCTTTTTTTCTACTAGTGTGGCTTCACCTCTTGGGATGGATTGATAGCACTATCGGCTTACCTAATTTCATCAATATCTATGTTCCTCTAGCAAGAAACCAAACTGATTATTTCCATACTGGCAAGATTTTCATGCCGCTGAGTGTGCATTATGCTCATTATCTGTTGGACCGGCTCTTATGTAAGGTTATTCTAGGACCTGTTTGCTTATGTTTGTTGACTTTACAGAACATAGAATGCAAAGCAAGGACAAAGAAATATAGTCTATTTCTTTTTTATACACTGACAAAAATTTTAATAAGAAAATATTACATATATAGCGTGTATAAAACAACATTGACAATTTACTACCATGCATACAATAGATTGTTCTAAAAGCCATTATTTTCTATTTCTTTTATCCGGTAAGTGGCATTTGTAGGGTAAGCAGATACTTCTTAAGATGACTTCGATCAAACACTTTCTTGCACCATAAAACTAAAAGCACATGCATATAAGTGAAAAGGCTGGTCACACAAAAAATGCTTATAATTTTTTAACATAAAAAACAAACCAGATAAGATGTGCCTAGTGTTCCATTCATGTTTAACAAATAAAATCATCAGCCATGGAAATTTTGTCAACTGGAAATGCGAAAATAGCAGAAGAAAGTACTACTCTCTAAATTGTTTCTGAACAATTTAGTCAAATGTGTCATACTAAATGGCAAATTTATAGAAATATGTTTGAAATATACAACACACATGTCTTGGATTCAGATCTTACCAGGACATAAGTACTCCAAATATGACCATACACAAACTATATAATAAATAATCCGTCACACTAATTGTTGTGATCAAGGGAGCTAGACATGCATACAGTGTTACTAAAACTATTTTCCTTTGGCTTGTCTAATTGAAAATTTGTGTGATAAAAACGTTAAAAGCATTTATAATAAACTGCATCAAGATGCAAGAAGTGAAAGAAACAAATTCAACGTATTTTAATATACAAAGGTATCTCTTCCCTTCCTACTGGCTCTATTAAGCTACCCATTGCATGATCACCCGAGAGACAAACCAATAAATTATCACGGTGCTTTTTCTAAACGAATTTTCAAAAGAACAAAAATAGTTATGTTTAGAAAGAAATTTGAACTAGTCAATTATTCATTACTCAAGAAAAAGTTTCTGTTGAAGGTGTCTGTTTTGCTTGAAAAGCTGCCCAAGATGAGTCTTGCAGTAAAGAACTCCATCCATGGAGTAGTAGTTGAACATATTAAAATAGTATAGTTTAACTTTATCCTATGGGCAACACATAATTAAGATCATAGAGAAATGGGTGTATGAAATTGATGCCTTATGTACCTACTTTTGTTATCTCATTTGAAGTGTAAAATTTCCATTTCCTCAAGACTACAGGTCCAACAATTAGGACTACTTTAGTCGAAAGAATTTTTTCTAGCTAAAGAGTGACAACAGTCCTACTTTAGTGGAAATTAACGTTACAATGGTGCGGTGACCCAGCATACCACTGCATGATGTAGTATACTATAGTCGTTGACATAACACCAATGAAATATCACTCACTAGTATTACATCCCTCAGAGTGGTACAACAGAAACACATTAGGTCCAAGACATGACTATAGATTACATATGACACATTACAAAAGTTCCAGAGAGCTTCCTCGAGACAGTGAGGAAGATATCATACAGAATACAACCAAAGATAACAACTTAACGGCTATGCAAGAACACTGCTACTATTTATCTATGGCTTGGTGTTGCTACTAAAGTAATGCCCTCTAGAAGTAGGTTCTACTATTTAGGGATTTATTTATATAGAATGGTCCATCTTGACTTCAGAAACTTCTGATGTAGTCGTTGACTCCTTTTGATCTCCACTGCATACCTTTAATTCTTCAGAAGAGCTTCTCTTCTAGGTTCATCGTTTGTTGCTCCAAATTCTAGCAAGGGTTAAGAAGATACGTTGAGTATGAGCGTACTCAGCAAGTTCACTAAAAAAGAGTGTTTGATGCACTATCTATAGCCACAGACCAAAGGTCATTGGCTATGCAGGTTTTCGTAAACATTTTTTCAAAGGTTGCTTTTATTCTGAAAAGCTATGTCCGTCAGCCTTCACGGGTTTACCAGAACTTTCATGGAGTTCCTTTCCCGCAGCCTTCGCAGCTCCTTCCCGGAACAAGGAGTAACAAGTTACATTTCTTACACTCTACAAAGGTGCGTCACTTTACCCATGAGAGACCTTAGCCTTGTTGCACAACCAAGTCATGACCTTGTCCATACTTCCTTGGTATGGGGCCCAGTCTAAGATCCAAGTCAATCACTGTCCTTCTCCGCGACCCCGCATACAGCACAATTGATGTATGTCCACACTCAAGGTAGACTTTTCCCCGTATAAAACGGCTATACCTTAGTTGGATACACACAATAACCATTAACACTAGAAATCTGTCTTTTGTAAGCCCAGATCATCGGTAGACTTTTCCCCATATAAAATGGCTATACCCACGATCTGCAACTTACAAATGCCCAGAACAGTGTTGATGCATGCGAGAGGGAGCCGATCCAGCTAACTTCCCCAGAGCCATATAGATCTCATGGTTAACGCGTAATATACGACTCAATAATCACTAGCGATATTGGTTGTTAAGTCCTAGATAATATGTTCCTTTACCGCCGGAACTTTTATAGTTGGTTATTACCTCAGGGTAAATAACCCATAATCATATTATGATGAAAATAGTGTTTTCTGACCTTTTTGAAATGCAGGTGATGATAACACTTGATTTGCAAAATACTTTGTAGAAAATAATCAAAGGACATGAGCAAGTGTGAACTTGCCTTTGTGATCACAAGATTATGTAATCACGATCTTCGAGACGATATAAGATCCAATATCTGAAAACATCATCATTGGTCCGGTAAGGACTAATGTTTAAAGAAGCAATATGTAGTTATGCATAAGTAATGCTATGCATTTTGTAAAACTCCTAGAGCGAATACCCAATACTTTGAGTGATTTGAATTTAGGTGATTTTTTTAAAAGTTGATTTATCTTCAAATTTTACTTTCTAAGTAATGACCTTTTTAAGGAACTTAAGTGTTAACAACCCAAAATATACAAGTAAAGTATAAAATAATGTGATCTTAGTTAATTGTTATTTGGTGACTATGATAAAAGTCTTTGGGTTGAGTTGTTTAAGAGTTGGAGAACTTATTATGAGATTGTTGTTTGAAGTGGCAAAAAGAATAACATTTTAAGAAAATATTTCCTTTCTAAGGTTTAAACAATCTTTATTGTTAATATGATGTGATTAATGTCTTTAGTGTGTGATTGATTAGTATGGACTTGAGATGCTTTATGTCTTAATCTAACTAGATCAAAGTTAACTATAAAAACATAAGTAGTTTATTAGACATGGTGATTATAAATTTTGAGACTAAAGTTAACTTTAAAAAGTTAAAGAAACTTAGGGTGTATTGTGTTTTAATTATTCCCAAATTTTAGATTTATGATAAGTGTGATTAGGGTATGAGATAATTTATTTGGTATTTAAGTGAATGATTGGTTTAAATTTGATTAAAGGTTTCAAAAGGGTATTATAGAGTTAATAGTTTACATTTAAGTTTTATTATGAATCATAATTATGGGTTTGGACTTAGTAATTAATTTTAAAGAAATTAGTGTCTTATAAGGAAATGTGGTTATTTCTTACTTAGGAAATAATTTTTAATGAATTAACAAAACAGTTGTCTCATTATGATAAAATAGGTAGTAGATAAGGATTTATTATTTTTTATAATCTTTAAAACTTTTCTAATGGTAGATTTAATATTTTTCTAGTTTAGTATATTTATTTAAGATCTTAAAAGTGATTTTTATTTATTTTTAAATATTGGTCTTATGTTTATTAAAATTCTTTAAAGATTTAAATGTCTTTGAATACTTACTTCAAATTTTATTTATAAAAGAATTAAGTTAGTATTTTTATAAAATAGTAAATTTATTTTTATACACAAATATGATTTTTATTCATTTTTAGGATTTTTCCTTATTTTATGAAATTTCACTTAGGATTTAATGGTGTTAATATTTATTTGCTTTATATAAATCTTAAACAAATAAAGTTATATTTTTATTAGGTAGATCTTATGCTTGTGATGTTTTAAAATATATATATATATTTTTCTTTAAGATTTACTATACTTTAGTAGAGCTAAAATAAGCTTAGGGTATTTTGGTAATTTTACATATTTATTTATTTATTTTTTCTTGAATTATTCTTTTTATTCTCTTATTGGGCCTGACCCACGAGTCACTCTGGCCCATAGGCCGATTTGGTCCAATTCGGCCTAGTATATCCTTATCTTCTCCCTCGTTCTCACATCGCACCCACACGTTCCCCTCCTAGACGCTGGCGACGCCGCGCCGTCGCTTGCCCAATCCCGGCAGTGACTTCGCCGCCGTGGCCATGCCGCGGTGCAAGACTGCTGAGTCGATGCCGCCGCACGATCCTGTCCAAGCCGATTCCCCTCTCGGGTCTTCTTCCGGCCGCGCTGACCCTCGCCCGAGGCTAGGGTTAGGGTTCAGCCGCCTTGGTGCTTCGTCGATGCCGTGCTGGGTTGCTCACGATCCTCACCCCTTCTCCACAGGCTGCTCCTGATGAGCTGCATGTACGGGTTGCAGCGCCCCTCCGGGGGTGCTCCCCGTGTTGTCGTCTCTTCATCGCCGCCGGCCACTCCTCTGCTTCCTCTTCTAACTTCTTGCGAGGACCTACGGTAAGTTTTCTCTCAATTTACCCTCTGCTCTTTATCCCCCTCCCTGCTCTCTGTGTGATTGCAGAGATAGGCCCCTAATTAGGATTCATCCCTTTATCTATGGATAACGGTGGTGGTTTAAGTTGTTTGCTGTGTAATTTTCATGTGGATGATCTAATGCCATGTTGCTTTTGGTATTCCTGGCAGTTGTTTCTGTTGGGTTGAATATTCCGTGAATCTAAATCTTTAGTTATCTTGATACATATGTAGCTAGGTACTATGATGATGATCTAGAATATGTACTGGCTAGCTTGCCATTGGAATGAGCTGATTCCTAGGTGAATTAACTAGGAAAATGATTTAGGGGTTTTCATTTGACTACTGATATATGTAATAGAAGAATGTTTCCTTATTGTTCATGTTGCCAACTAATTAGAATGACTTCTGCTATTATGATCCTGTTACTGTGATGCCTTCTTGGAGTGTACACAACAACATGATAATATTTAGCATGATCTGCTGCCATTAAAGCTTGGCTGCTGAATGGAAACATCATGTTGGAATCCTCTTGTGTGGACTGAGATACAAAAAGTGATAGATGACTTAAGTAAATGATTCCTAAGGATATTAGGAAAATAATTTGAATGACTGTTGATAGTTGCTTTATTGTGTTTGTAAGATGATAAAGGATAGAACTGCTACAGAGGTGCTACCATTCTTTGGAATGTGCCCTGTAGTAGCTCGTCAGTATATCTGCTATTATCTAGTTTTAAACTAGAAAGCACCATCTTGGTCTATGATGCATAGCCTGAGACTTTGTTGTAGATCTTGGCAAGATAGCACTTGATTCTTGTATCTCTTCAATGATGAATATACACCCCACTTAATTACTTTAAATAGGCAACTGCTACAATATAGATGAAATTATTAAGAGTATGTTTGCTAATTGCTCACCATCTTGGTGATGCTTATTTTAGAAAATGTGTCCAGTTGATAGCTTGTATGGATATGCGTGAGTGACCATCCATTATGTCACTTATGACAGTAAGATTATGGCCGATTCCTAACTCTTTTGGGGAAATGATTTGCTTATCTAATTTGTTGAAAATTGTACTTGTGGTTTTATCATAGAGGAACAACTCTGATGCTGGTTGCTACTGAGGTGCTACCCATAACTGGGATGTACCCAGTAGCTCCCATACATGGATTTACTTTCCTCTAGATGCAAACTGGTAGATACCAGATTGGTCAAAGATGCACTGGATATTACCTAAACTGTAGATGGGAAAATATATTTCTTGTGGCTTTTACAATATCCAGTGATGAGTATACACCCCACCTGGGTGTATCTTTGAGGATTCAACTTATCCAACAAATCATGCTCAGAGACTTAATAAGAACAGATATATGGTATGATCTGTTTGTGACTCACCAACTGGATGATGTTGGTGTTGTAGATGTGTTCTTGTCTTGATGATGCCCTTGCTGAGATCCTCTTTGATCAGGTGACTCTCCTCCTCCTTGTCACCTCCTTGAACACCTCCTGGTTTGTCCTTGATCAACACCTGAACTTCTCCCTCCTCAAGTAACCATTATGGTAGTTGAGCTGGTGGTTTTATATGAATGGATGATGGCCTAGTTTGTGGTTGTGGTTGCTGAAACTATCAGGTTCTTGGGATGTTCTTAGTTGATTTGGTAGTGGTGTTAGAGGCTTTAGAGAGAGAGCACTCTCTCTGCTGTGGCTGGGAAGATAACCCCCTGCCATGTGAGCTCCTATGTTGACAGCAAGGTTTGCTTGCATGCAATGACTATGATGTGTGCCTGTTGGTGTCATCTGTAGATCACATCAAGTGAAAACTTGATATTTGTTGTCAATTTACCTTTTTACCATTTCATCTGGCTTTGGTGAAACTTGCCCCTTACTAGCCAATAATGCATCAGTCTGAGGCAAAATATACTAATAAGAACAGATCTTATATTTTTGGCCCTATTCAAATTAATCAGTGATGATCTAGTAGTGCACTTCACTGCAATTATAAGAGTAGAACACTAACACACTAACCCCTATTATACTATTGATTTGTTCTTTTTTTTGGTTGTGTTATAGGTACAAAACTACTAATGGAAGATCAATGAAGACTACATTAGGAAATAGTTAGATAATAGTTTAGGTTTTATTCTTCAATGTAATCTTTTATTTATTCTCTTGTAAAGATTCCTTGTAAGAATATTCTTTTATTTAATGAAGTTTATTTTCTTTTGTAATTATTCTTATGGGGTAATATGTTACTGATTCCATTCTAGTTGATTTGTTGTTACTGAATAAGGAACATGATAAGAAATATTCTTTTGTTTATTATATAAAGGACAATAAATATTCTTATTTTATTTTAAATATAAGAATTCTTTTGTATTATTTAATTGTAATGCCTTTATTATAAAGAATGCTGTAACATGTATTTATTATAATAAGATATACTTTTACTCCTTGTTTGCAATTCTTATACCACTTAATTTTGAATGTTCATCTCTTATATTATTGAATATATATTAAATCACAATTTTTATTTTATTGTTTATATATTATTTACTTAACATGGAAATATTCCCAAATATTCAAATTTGAATTTCAATTCTTAGTTTCAAACATGAATTGAATTGCTTTCCCAAGACACAAGAATATAGTAGAGGTCATGTCTAAATCCATTCACTTGAGCTGACGTTTTCATTAGAACAAGAGATATCCCGATCCCTCTACAACTCCTTGTGTTTTGTGCGAAAATTCCCCGGATTTTTTATGCATGAATGCAATGCACACACATGTCGCCTCACTATTTCTAGATGCTAATCCTGGGATGTTATAAATGGTTAGTTGGATGTGCATGAAAACTAGGATATCATGATATCAAATCAGGTTCCTGACATCTATATTCAATTACAAGACATGGGTTGTATCCTCCTATAAATGACAAAGCTTCTGCCTCTTTTCAAAAAAAGACCCGAATTTCAGCAATTCAAGTAAAATTAAAGCACTGAGTAAAACAACTGACCTTCGTGGGATTAAAAAGCAAGACAGCACCAGAGCATAAATGACACGTGCATCCAACA
The DNA here is from genome assembly GCA_910589765.1 of Avena atlantica. Classification (NCBI taxonomy): domain Eukaryota; kingdom Viridiplantae; phylum Streptophyta; class Magnoliopsida; order Poales; family Poaceae; genus Avena; species Avena atlantica. The sequence continues at coordinate 56,383,015 of OU342739.1, read as the reverse complement.
CAGTTCATCTCTTCTAGCATAGGTTCCGATCTCGTAGTCCACCGATAGTCTAGGGATAATAATTAATCTCGCCATTATAGTGATGTGGTAATACTATTAATCTATCAAGTATATGTATAACATAATATAGTCTGAAATAGGTGTATGGAAAAATAGTCTTTGTCATCCTGTAGATGGTAGGAAATCAGACTTCCAGATCGGAATAATGTGAACTTAGTGAGTATATTACAAGTCAATATTACTCTTAAACGTTTTAGTCTTAATTGCCTGATGCACAACCATATACTCACCCTGATTTCAACACAATTTCAACAAAAAGGATGGAAGAAACTTAGACTATTCAGATACTCATTGAGACTTTAAATCTTGTAGATAGCATGTTTTCATATATTGAGATAATGTTAGCTAATGATCAAAGGCGACACATGCTAAATTTATAATGGATCTAGCTATGCATTTTCGCATACAAATCAGAATACCATATTTCTGACACAAAAAGAGGAATGTGTATTTCCATAATAGTCAATTTAACAATTAAAGTAGAATAAAGGAGAAGCTAATGCAGGTGTGACAACCAACATAAGAAAGATAAATCTGGTACTAAAATACAGGATGATGATGTGAAACTTGAAGTTTCCGCTTGTCAATAGACCATTATTATGGAATAAACATAATGTAAGTAGGATTTTGGTGAAAAATTAGATGGAGCTAACAGTTTCAAAAGGAAATGGAATGACGAGTAAACCACCAATTTTTTATGCCTTGTCAGACCCAAGTAAGAAACTATTACACCTCTAAGATGTCTCTTTGACTGTTAGCAAGCATGAATTCAATTCAGAATTATCTCCTGCATAATTTGACAGAAGAGAAATAATAATGACATGTTAGGCATATGGTGTAAAAACTGTCAAAGAGTATCAGGACATAAGGAACTTCATTTAGAAATAGAACATGGAGACCATACACTTGACCGAATAGTCTAAATAATGCATGTTATTTTAAAGACATACACTTGATCACTAAACTACCTAAAAATGACGACATGTTCAAGAGAAAGGGGAAGGCACGTTACATCAGAAACATTCGCCCAGTAGATTCATTATTTCTATCCACGAAGTAAAATCTCAAATCTGCAAGAAGAAATCCTTTAAGCAATAAAACTGAAATCACCATAACTAAAATAGATGGTATGATTGGTGACGAATGGATATCACCTTAAGGCTGCAGACACCTTGTCCTAGACGACATCAGATGCAACCGGCATCATTAGATATCACCGGTCAGACTCGGCAGTGATGGATCGATCTCAGCCACAACGTCGGCTGTTCTTCATCTCCTGCTACAAGAAGGCGCGCATTGGATGCCGAGTGAGACGACGACGACCATGGAGGCGACGGGCAACCGCGCGTGTGCAGAGACGTTACGGCTGCCAACGGGCGCATGTGACATTCAGGGTGGCCATCCCCTGCAGGCTATGCAAATGGTGGGCGCCGGTGAGAGCGCTGTGGGGCTATGTTCAGCGGCACGCGGAAGGCGATCACAAGGAAGAGAAAGAGAGATGGACGGGGATTGCAGGCGGTGCCGAGGAATGCGATTAGGGTGAGTCAGGAGCGGGGGGATCAGAACGCTCGCAGTAATCACGCAGATGCAATGAATCATCGCAGGCAAACAATCGGGACACGGCGGTGCCAGTGGGAGGTGGGCCGTGGGTCTGGCAGAGCGCGACGAAAGTTGGAGCGAAACGCTCAGTTGGCAGGATACGGAACACTTTGTTCTTTTTGATAGTCCCTCCATTCCAGATTATAAGGCTAATCTCGATTTTGTAGAGATTCTAAAATATTAGTCTAATTTAAACATTTATTTCCCAATTTAATCCCCTCTGGTTACTCTCACCGGTTTTTCATCCCGTCCCGTACGGTTTTCTTGCATGGTCGTTGTCCTCTCCTTTTAATTTTTGTGGGGACACTAAATTCTACCAGCGCATACAAAGAATTCTACCGATGCATGCAGAACATGTTTGCTGGAGGGTAAATCTCATCGTTGGTATTCCTATATTATTTATTACCGTATTTATCAAGGCTAAAATCCCGTGTGTCTCTCTTTTTTTTCTCTGTAATTGTGGCTAGTTATCTATATTAATTGCCGCTAGTAATTATTGCTATTAATTGGTGGACGTGCAAACCAGGGATGTTACGCAATGTCATTGGGAAGTTCTGAAGTGTTGGATCTGATAGATTTGAAGGCCGAGATTAATTTTTTCTGTCTAGTTGAAGAAAACAGAGGAAATTCGTTTTTTTTAGATAGTAGAGATAGACATAAAACAGGGTAAGCCAAGAAGAGCGTAATAACTAGACAGCCTGCATAGATATGCAGTTTCGTTTCAAACATTTTCCGAAAATCATATATTGTTCATTATCCTGCATGATAGTCCCCAACGCTCCATCGTTAATTCACCGTCCGGCAGTTGACCCTAATCTCCCCGTAGGATCCCGTCAGCAGGCCGATGTTGCCCAATTTCAGCATCGCCGCCGCGAAGTCGCTGCCAAATTGATCATTGTTGGTCGCGTAGCTCCTGACCAGATCGTCCGTGGAGCCGCCGTCGTACAGCGCCTGGTCGGAATGGAGCAGCCCCTGGTGGTAGAGGAGGCCGGAGAAGTAGCCGTTATCGAAGGTGTTCGGCGAGGATGCGTCGAGCGGCGCGAGGCTGTGGTCGCCGCCGCCGGCCCGTGGGCAGCCGCCTCGCAGGGAAGCCGCGAATGTCGCGTCGATGTCGGTGTCGGTGTAGATCCTGTTTCGGTAGTTCTGGCACTGCGCCCGGCCGATGGTGTGGGCCCCTGCAGCAATGTGCACTATTATTCACGTACGTGGTGATCGATCGAGCTAGTAACAGTATAGAGCTGTCGACTGGAGATCAAAACCGATGATACTTCGCTCGTTCTCGCGTTACCCTTTCCTTGTCTGCTGTGAATGATAGCATGGATCCATGCATGCATAATTGCATGGTGATTTTCTTCTTTCGAATTTAGAACATTGCATGGTGCATGGATGAATTGTGAGAGGTAGTTGGGTGGCAGACTTTGACTACTCGAGTGATTAAGGCACTTGGATGTTTCCGTCCTCAAGGAAAAAGGTACTTTGATGGCTCGTGAAAGCCTTGTCTAGTAGCGAAAAGAGAAGGTGGTGACAAGCGTAGGGACGACGAGAGGCATCGATCATCATGTTGTATTCAGGGCATGCAGGCAAAAGGCAATGCGTCATGCATGTTACTCGGTCGATCGGTGTTTAGTGACGAGCTGATGGATGGGCACTACTCGGTCGATCATCTAGGTAGCTAAGCTGCCAAGAAGAGTCATATATATACTATAATGGAACCAAAAAGCCTTAATGTGTATCTACCGTATGGCTAGCTAGGCAGCTAGCCATGCATACGTACGCACTTGGTTTGGGTCATGCATCATCATCTGACTACTGCGACACTCATCTCTCTGGTCAACTACTCACCATGATGCATATTTCCTACTCTCCCTCCTGTCCAAAATACTTTGTTGTGGTTATAGTTCAAATTTAAGAATATTATTTTTCTCTCCTGTGACTTTTATCTTGTGTATAGTGTAGCAGCGCAGGCAATAATGCACTAATTTACCTGAGAGAGCAACCATGTCGGTGGTGGTTAGTCCCTTTTTGGAGAAGGCGGTGAGTAGATGATTGAGATTGGAGTTGGGGCCAGGCAGGTCACTGCTAGCCAGTGACGCGCTTGCTGTGGTAGCGTCCCTCCTTCCAAGCTGAACCGTCCATGATGGACCCCCCAGCTGCACAAAAAAGTTCAGACAGAGCTAGTAATTAACGTACAGTTATTATCACTTCCATGTTCCACCGACGGCCAGAACGATCGGTCGTTTCACTCCAGGCCTCAATTGCTTACGTGGACGACGGAGTCGCGGGCGGCGACGGCGAGGATGTCGGCGCAGGAGACGGTCCGCGGGCACATCAGCTCCAGCAGCATCTTGATCCTGTCGATCACCTCCAGACCGCGCAGGGACCCAGCGTTCGGCCCCGCCCCCTTTTCGCCGGTGAAGCTGGCCGTGTCGTCCAGCAGAACGGAAGCGTCGCACCCCTGTTAGTTGTACATACACAGATCTATCGGTTCATGTGAGCTAGCTAGCTAGAACACAATAAGAGGGAGAGATGTAGGCGACTTGCTTGCACAAAGCAGTCGTGGAAGTGAAGCCGGAGAAGAGAAGCGCCCATGCGCCGGTCGAGCAGCACCGCCGTCGTCACGGCAGTCCTGATGGCGAGAAGCGCAGCGGGGCAAGAAGACTCGTAGTAGTTCTCCGATAGCTGTGCGTTCGTTACGGCGGCGGCGGACGTCGCCGAGAGGAGCAAGAGCAAACGAGGGAGAAGAGCAGGAGCCATGGAGAGATCCACACAAAGTGTCCCAAGGCCTCGCCTTTCGAGTTTGGGGATGGCCCTCTGCACCGCAGTTTCAAAGGCATATTTATAGGCTAGAAGGAATTACAGGCCGGCCAGTAGCATTTATGTCTGCTGCAGTATCGCCTATATAAGAGATAATTAGAACGGAATTGTTAAAACGTAGCTAGCTGTGTTTTAAGTTACGTCACAGCTAACTCTTCTATCGTCCGATCTTGTACGCTTTAGGATCCGTGCGACTAGTTTTTGTGTTTTTGTTTGGCCTTCAATGACGTTCCATATGGGATTTTTTTATTTTTCTGGTCTGTTTTATGTTGTTCAAGGGTAGATTATCAGAGCCAATAACTGGGCTGTGGGCTTTTTTGCCTCGTCCTTTTTTTCCGTTTGAGTGCGTCTTTTTTTTTTCTCTTTTTGCATGTAGTTGGTTTATTCACTTTTCATAGAGGCTTATTCTCTTCTTTATAGAGGCCGGGTGTCTGCACAACTCACTACTTTTTAAAAAGAAATATAGAATAACTTTTTTAGAAGAAATATAGAAATCTCATACTATATATAGGCTGGCTAAAAAAATAGTTTATTATAGTGTCCACATAGCTCACTTTTTGTTTGTGTGTCATTTCTTGAATCTAGTTGTGCCACTCGTATCAAACACTATACTCCTATAAATATGCATTTCTACTAAGAATTGTGTTGAACTAGTTGCGCTAAGATTTGTGTTGTTGTCGTCCCGCTAATTTCGAGCGTCCTTTGTTCTCCGCGAGCGATTCTACGGGCTTTTCCTATGGGTGGCTCTTGTGTCCATTTTTTGTTGGCCTACGTGTTCAGCTGCCTGTATGGGCCTGTTATGGTGGGCTCTTAGTTTTTGGATGAAATTTGTATTTTTATCATTTTAATATTTTATTTGTGATGCAGTTTACAGTTGTTTGGTTGGCTCCTTGTCCTTTGTCTTTTTTTTGAACTGGGCTCCTTGTCCTTTGTCATGCTAGACGTTGGATGTGTATCCATGTTACTCTTAAATTGTTAGAATTTATTATGATTTGTTATACAGTAGGACATGCAAATGAGGTCACAACTAAGACTTTTCTATTACAAGGAGATCGTAATTGTTTTTTCCAGTTTTAAGTGGTTTTGCAACTAAGTGCTTTTAGTTGTTAGAGATTTTTTCTTAGCAAGTAAGGAACTTTTTTTGTTGCAAGTGGAGTTGAAACTAGAAACTTTTCCGGTCGCAAGTGGGGTTGCAACTGTTTTTTTTTTAGTTGCAAGTGTGGTTGCAGCCGAGATTTTCTAGTTATAAATGTGCTTGCAACTAGGATTTTTTTGAGTTACAAGTAGGGTTGCAATTAATATTTTTTCCAGTTGCAAGTGGTGTTGCAACTATTTTTTTTCAGTTGCAAGTGCGGTTGCAGCCGGGATTTTCCAGTTACAAATATGCTTGCAACTAGGATTTTTTGAGTTGCGGCTAGGGTTGCAATTAAGATTTTCTCTGGTTTCAAGTGGGGTTAAAGTAAGATTTGTCAGTTGCAACTGAGATTGCAAATATGATTTGTCAATTGCCAATGGGACTGTAAGTGGCATTTTCTAGTAACAAGTGGATTTTTATGGTGCAAGTGAGTTGGAACTACTCCCTCCGCCCCAAATTAGATGGTATAGATTTGCTAGATTCGCATGTATCTTAACACTAAAACTCTTCTAGATACATGCATGTCTAGCCAAATCCGCGACAAGTAATTCAAGATAGAGAGCATACTTTTTTCTAGATGATAATTAGCAAAACTTTTCTTAAATTCTTTGAATCTAGAGCGGCTATTTTTTTCCATTTCAAAGCAGAAGAAACATTGTCTATCGAACCGGTATAAACAGTGCATCGAAAACAGCGAGCAAAGAAATTTGAAAGCAAAATGAATTAAATGCTACATGCTCTCTCCACAGAATATGTGCAGGACCGGCCGGCTGCATGCATGCGTACATCATTGTTCAAAAGAACAACAGGTTGCGTGTGGAAGTGGAGCCACTACAACAACGTCACCCGACTGTGACGTATGTTAAGTCACAGTCGACCGTGACTTAGATACACCCTAATTAGAATAACAAATGCGGAGACATATCTTTTTACTGGTATATGATTCGGTTCATGACTGTTTTTCACAAGTGATGTCCATGATGTAGGAACTCGTATAGAGATGATCGTTCTAATGTATGAACTCCCACTTGCGGACACATATCATAAGTCATGTCTAGTACTTTCTCCGTTTCAAAATATAAGATGTTTTAGGTTTGTAAAGGAAATGTATCTATACTTTTTTTATGTAGATTTACTCCAAACCTAAATAAATCTATATACTAAAATTAGTCTAGATATATTTGTTTCACAAAGCAAAAACATCTTATATTTTAAAATAGAGGGAGTATACGGATGCTAACGCGATAGTATGAACTCATGGATCGAGATCACCGAGTTGGACAAACTCACTATGGGACGTAGCGGGATGTTTGTCATTTCAAGTACGATGTATATGCCATGGGCGGACCCAACAGAAAGTACCAACGGGGGCCAAATATATAAGTGGGGTACCTTATTAGTAAATTCAAACAAGTTAAGGATTTTCTTGTAAAATTATGTAGGTTTTATTACAATTCAGAAACTAGAGTGGGGTGCCTTGGCCCCACTAAGCCCTTCCTAGGTCCGCCCCTAATGTCCTAGGCTCGAGGTTTCGCATGTTCTCGAGATGTGAATCGACTTTTCTAGGGTCTACCAAACACTACTTCATAACTAGGTAGCTGAGTAAGGTAGACTTCTGGCATGTCATGTAATAGATGCGACACAGGTTGATCAACATGCGATTTCCCTCTCCGACTTGGACAAATATCTCCAAACCGTCTCAAGTTATCAGATTCTGAAGATATGACCATGCGATTTGGATTAAGAGTTAACCCGGTTCAAGAATCTATATCACAAGTTCGAGAAGAGAGCTCAAACTACCAACAAAGATGAGAACTTCTAGCCTTGAGCTTGATAAACATATATCAAGAGGCAAAAAGAATGTTGCATATGACAAAATTGTAAAGGTTCGTTAGATTGACTTATGATTCTTGGGATTGTCACATTCTGATAGGAGTCGCTATCATCTATCGACTCAATTCTAGGAACTCATGGATTGAGTGGTGTACTAGAAACTACATGTGGGAACTCATAAGAGAAGCTCAAATTGTGTACATGCATGCATGAACTTATAGGGTCACACCCTAAAGGAGACGAAACATAGTACCCACTTGGATTGTATGAGTCTTAACATGACTTAAAGTCTTGTTAGAAAACAAGGATTGTGGGTCCAAGTGAGATTTGTCTAAGTTGGAGGCATGGCAAATAATGTTGAGACAGTTGATTCAAGGGTTTTGGAAATCTTACCCACAACTATACACTAGTAGGAAAAATCTCATTGGTGGCGTTCGGAAATTGAGTTTAGTAGCGCTGAACCCATACGCCACTATCTCCACGCCATTGGTAGCTACCAGTGGTCGCGTGTGACTCAAACACCACTAGCAAAACCTGTATTGGTGGCGTATGACTTGAACGCAACCGGCAACATTCATAGTGGTGGTGTGTGCGCTGATCGTAAATCACCCATAGTGTTCGGCGTAGCCATTGATTGTCGTCGGCGTATGACCCCGTAGGCATAGCCTGTTTGCCTGTCGGCATAGAGGATATCGTCGGCGTAAAGGATGTGGGGCCCACATCACACGGTCGACGACTGTTTGCCCTGGCGACAGCTACGTCGACGACATTGTCGTCGGCCTAGAGGGTTTGGCTGGAGCTATGCCGACGACAATGCGTCGGCCTATCTTTTTTCAATATTTTTTTGAATATTTTTTTCCAAATATTTTTTTTGTTTTTTTTGAATTATTAATCTCACAAGCATTTTTTAAATTATTTGACTCGTTAATCTCACAAGCATTTTTTTAACTCTAAGTATAATTATTTTCCGGTTAAGTTATACTAATGGTCGAACTTTCTCATCGGTCACCTATGTTAGCAATACTCTAACCCCAACACGCTTAACTTCTCTGTTACTTTCAGATAAGCTTTCAATCAGGAAATTAGACCTTACTGATAATATTACCATATAATCTTATTAACCCTTGGACGATGGTATCACACGCCTTTATTTTTAAAATTTCAAACATTTATTTAAGTAAACAACAATGAATAAGTAATAATAATCTTGAATTCAAATTAAAATAATACAAATTTTATTTATTTTTCCTTTTTCCATTTAATATTGAATAATTCACAACTACAAATCCGTAAATCATAATTCGACAAATAATATATCCAAATAGATTAGAAAAATGAGAGAAATCCAAATATGACATCCCTTATGTATCGTATCTTGTTAACACTAGAACAACTAAAACTATGTTAGGATTCATGAAACACCCCTTTTTGCACTCGGAAAAAATGACTTATTGGTACGACGAAAAAAGAAAACTTGAAGTGGATCTCTAAATATAATGTTGTGAGTCTAAAATTGATTTTTGCAAAAAATCATGAGCATCAGATAATGTACATGTAGTTCAAATCGGACCCACTTCCTGCCGATTCGGCAGGAATTTGTCTTTTTGCACTCGGAAAATAAAAAATGGCTTTTCGGTGCAACGAAAAGGAAAAGTTCCTCTTGCAATATTGTTTGTCATCCCATGATACACATACGTGCATAATATGGGCACATTATCGCAAACTATACCGCGATTCTTGCAATAACATTGGTCATTTGAGCTAAAATTCAGAAAACCTCGATTAAGATAGGTCATTTTGTAAAGGTTTTTTTGAGACACAATGAATATACCAAGTTTGGTATTTTTCCATGCAACTATGTCATATAATATGACACCACGCGAAGTTTTGCATTGTTTCGATCGTTTTTGAATTTTTTATGCCTATTTTAAACTATTGTCAAACTTTCTAAATCGAGAGGCATGAAGATTCTTAGCTCGGGGCTGAGCCTCACTAAACTTGCATTAGATCTCTGATGAAATAGCATATTATGAACCTAAAAATGTTTTTTGCAAAAAATCATGAGCATCATATCATGTAGCTGTAGTTCAAATCTAACTCATTTCCCGCCGATTCGGTAGGAAATTTTCTTTTTCACGAGGGGTGAACGGAAAGGTTTAAGATACCCATGTTTGAAAATTGTCCATTCAATATGGTCTAGTATTTTTGAAAAATGTGGTATTATCATTTTGAAACTTTTATTTGGTGATTGCTTCATAAAACATCCTGTTTTTTACACTTGAAAAATGAAAAATATGTTATACGAAAGTATTTGTATTTTTATGTATTTTTTGAATAAAAGTATATAATATTTGAGTTTATATAGATAGATCTTATTTTTCTGCAAATTTTGATATATTATACTCCCTCCGTCCTAGTTAGGTACGTGAACAGGCTCCATTTTTGTTGTATAAAAGAAACGGTAGACATTGCTCACAACAACCACAACGATGGAAGGAGCAGGAGATACACTAGTTGATAGTCCGGTGGAAATGCAACGCGAGGCGGCGGAAAGAAAAGCAACGCGAGAGAGACCCCGGAGGACGAGAGGCGAGGATCGGCGATTTCCCTCGGCTCCCTGCTCGGACGCCATGGAAACGAGGAGGAGATGAGGAGAGCTGCTTCTGTTCGTCTCCCAAATGCCATGGATATAAAAAGGGAGAAGATTGGTGCTGCAATTTCGTTTGAGTTTTAAGACAAACTAGATCAGCGCCAGAATTTTGGGGCAAAATATTTGGTTTAGAAAGGAAAGCTGTGCGCGGAGAAAATTTCGGAGTCACCATCGCGGGAATTCTCGGAGGGAAGAAGCAAAAGGCAGGCGCGATATGGGAAAACAGTGCATGGGATTATTTTCCTTTTTTATTATCCCAACAGATAATGCCCGAAATCATGGAAGTTTTTTACGTGAGAAATTAAGAAGAGGGAGAGAGAAACCAGCGCCAATCATGTTATGCCTTGGGCCATGATTTTCAAAAATGATGCCCTGGGAACTAGGACGGACGGAGTATTTATTTTTTTGAATTTAAATGATTTAGTTATGATTTTTCTAAGATTAATGTGGTAAAAAAGAAAAATAGCTACGCCGACGGCTTTGCCGTCGGTATAGGTGGAAAACCTTGCCGTCGGCGTAGACTTAACGCCGTTGCTCTGCCGTTAGCCTAATAGGCTACACCGACGGTCCCGTTTACGCCGACGGCTGCTGTCAGCCTATTTATCCTACGCCAACGGCAAAACTGAACCGACACGCCGACGGTCTTGACATTTTGCCGTCTGCGTATAAAAATGTCGTCCTCCTATCTGGTTATTCCCATAGTGTAGTGAATTTAAACGCTACTAATAAAAATATGACAAATAAAAAATAGCAGAATTTAGAGAATACAACAACAGTAATATCGGTTCACTGTAGCAATAATTTAGAGAATATAGCAGCAATTATATAAAGTTGCATAGCAGAAAACAGACAAGCTGGTTTACGGCAATGTTCTTAACATCATACATATATGAAGTTGCATCGCTACGACTAGTTATCATGAATAAAGTCAATGACAAATATCATATGAAGGTCACGGTGTGAGTTGGTCCTGCCGGTGACGAGAATGGCTTGCCCAACATACAAGTCTTGAGAGTCAACGAAGTACATCCAGTCTTGGTTGTTGAAGACAATACAACCATATATCACTATCTTGTACAAAACCACGCTAACACCACCTCCTGCTCCAACCCGCACTTCAACCATGCCTTCTTCAGGAATACGAAAAGAAGAAACCATTCTCCCCGACAGTTTGTAAGATGCAAAAGTTAGATATCTCAATAGGCACCATCATATGAATAAAGTAGCAACTGAATAAAGAATGGCAAGTGAATATATACCATGTTTTGTAGCTCAATATGCATCATTATCAAACGAGTGACAAATGACAGCCCAATGAAGGACGCGATTGGGGGATAGATGTTGATCAGGACTTCTCCTTACTATCGGTAAGTTTGCATCTTTAAGAGATAATTGCAGAATCCAACCGGACACCCTGCTCGCCATTACCCTCCTCGTCGTCACCCTCCTTTCTGTCACCCTCCTCATCGCCACCCTCCTCGCCGTCACCCTCATCGCTATCCTCCTCGTCATCGTTGAAATAGAGCACACTAATTCTTGGCCCAGGAGTTCCCCACATTGCAAAATATATATGCACACCTGCCAGGCTTCGATTTCGGGCAATGAAACTTCTCCATGCTGAACCTGCAAGGCGAGCAATTGCTCGCTTTTTGTGCACAACAACCACATATGTTCGCCCAAGAGCATGAAATTCCAAGAAATTTTCTGTAGTTCTATTGAATTCTCTCCAGACATTGCATGGAATAGTCTATACACGAACATCAAAAATTAAATAAATGGCAATAGCAATAAAAATAAAATTGACTAAATTTACATATGAAATACTATACATACCAAACAATGCTCAAATCGACCTTGTATGATCCGGACACTAAATAGTGATCCTGAGATACTTCGAGCACTGCAGTCGGCAAAAAAAACTTGACAAAGCACCATGTTCTAAACAAAAAAATATAGTCATTTGACTTCACAAAAAGTATCTTATCTAGCACCATATCCTTTATCTACTATATATGATCAATGTAGTCTTTTTGTCTCTACAAAATAATCATTCATATGATCAATGTGGTAATTTTGTCTCCACAAATAGTCATTCATATATATGATCAATGCATGTAGTCATTTTGTCTCTAGAAAATAATCAATCCAACACTAATCTAACACTAGATATAAGCTCTAGCTATGAATCTAAACATACATATAAATCTCTAGCTACCATATGCATCTACACATACATATAAATCTCTAGCTACAATATGAATCTACATATACACATCCAACACTAATCTTAGCATACATATAATCTCTAGACATGTGTATGGTTAATAATGAAATTGGACCGGAGACTCACCACGACGGTGGCGGGGCGAGCCAAGTCGAAGAGCATGGCGGTGTGACGGAAATGTCAGTGAAGGGGAACGGGAAGGGGAGAAAGGGGAAGGGGAGCGGGCGGTGTGGCAGAACATGCGGAGTGGCCGGGGACGGAAGATAGAGGAGTGGTGTGTGGATCAAGAGTGTGAGAACTGGCAAGCCGCATGGCTGAATCAAACTTGGTAGCCGTTTTGGTAAGTATCTAGTGGTGGCGTTCCAAACAATCAAACCTAGTCAGATGTGTCACTTTTGGTGGCGTTTAAATATTCTGAATGCTACTACCACGACAAGAATCTGGACTGTAAATAACGATCTGATATCGTGCGTGGATAGGGGGGAAATGTCATAGATCACCATCCGCAAGGAATTTTGCAATGAAAAAGAAGGTCGTGAACTACGCGTCATAATCTGATTTGTGACATTTTGTCTGCCTAAAAAGGTCATTGCTGTCAGTGACATTCCTTCAATTTCATCGCGGCAAACAGGACCGTCCCATCCCATGCCTAATATTTCATCACGGCCCACGCCACGTGGCAGACGGCACCACGGGCACTCGTTAGCGCCGTCAGCTGACATCACGCCAGCCGAATACTCGCCCGAATCTGACTTCGTCGGATACTCGCCGGAGATTCTATAGCATAAAATTTACGTTATACTAGCAAAAAACCATATAGATTATAGCAAAACATTTGTGTCATTGTAGCATAGTAGCAAAAAAATTCTGGCGAGATCCTCTGATAAGACTCGTATGAGAAAAATCACAAAATCACATTACGGTTGCAGCAAAAATATTCTTAGTACGATGCAAAATCGTCAATAATTTGTAGCACAAAATTTCTTCTTATGATGCAAATCAGGCGGAACTGTTGTAGCAAAGATTTTCTTTCTATGATTTCTTTGATGCAAATTCACTGGTAGTTGCTACCGGCGTGCCAGCGCCACTGAGCACCACCTATCTCCCGGGAAAGGGCTTGAGCTCGACGTCACACAACACCTCCTCCCATGTGGGCACCTCCTGCCGTGGCCTCCATCGCCGGTGTCGTGCCTCCGTTGGGACGTGATGACGAGGTTGAGGCGAGCACCTCCCAAGGTTGGTGGTCCACGCCGACCTCGTTGGCATCTGTGCCATCGGAGGCAACCTCCTGCTGGAACTACCATCAACTTTGTGGACAAGCCCGTTGAGGAGCCCTAAGTGGGAGCTGTAGAGGTGAGATGCATCGATGCCAGCGGCATGCCGTGTCGCCCAGGAGAGGATCACGAGTGAGGAGAAGGGGCGGCGTGATGTCTTGGGCAGCGGCTCTCATGGGAGCGGCGGCGAAAACAAACTCGTCACCGCCTGGTGCTTGGAAGGAAACATGAGAGAATGCAGTGGGGAATAAAGGTGTGTTCGGTTTTGGAATGAGGTGGAACAGAACGGAACAGTCTCACACCTAAAGCCCATTCTTGTGTTCGGTTTGGCAAAGGAATGGAACCAACTAGTTTCACGAAAGGGAATATTTCCCTCAGATGTGGAACCAACCCATCCTGCCAAATCGGTGGGACGTGGGGGAACGGCTCGCTAACCCGTTCCACTCATCCATAAATTTTTTTTTGCCTATCCTAATTAGAGAAGCACGCGCGTGGCAGTGGGATGAGAAGCAGGCCGACGGCGACGGAATGCTGCGAGGCGAGACAGGGTGGCGGCGGTGCGAGCTCACGCGACTGCGAGCGAGGCAGGGCGGCGACAGTGCTAACACGCGTGGTTGCGCGCGAAGCAGGGCGGCGGCGGAGCTAGCATGGGCGGAGGCGGGGTGACGGCGGTGCTAGCACGCAAAGTAGGGAGGCGACGGCGCGAGCACGAGCACGCGGCTCCGGTTTTGCCTCTATTCAACCTATTTAGCTGTGCTATATTCCGATTTAACTTGTATTGCGGTTTTGCAAGATTCTGCTAGCTACTATTTTGAGAAAAAAAGAACGATTTGACACTATTAGTTATAATTTGGAGAGAATATTAAGTATAACTTCAAATCAATAGAATATTTGGCAGTGTTTTGATTATATGTTTGGCTCTTCAATTTCACCAACCAAACAAAAAAGGAACCATTCTGTTTCTTGATTGTTTCTAAACCGAATACGGGAAACCGTTTCATGACATCAAAATGGAACCATTTCGTTCCATCCTTATGTTTTGGAATCGAATACATCCTAAATAGTCAGGAAGGGATAAGAGCGTGCTACTTGTGGCCCACCATAACGTGGCTTGCAAAAAAAACAAAACAGTTCCACGCGGGACACGTATTGAACGCAGGAGGTGGAGGACGCGATCGAGTTCAGCCTCCGACTGAACAGAAGCATTTTCCTAGATTAAAATCCATCACAATGTTTTGCCATGAACAGATATGAGCATCTTTAGTGATTAGTGTATATGATAATCTAAGCCAAATATAGAACACTATGTGCAAAAAAATATCTTTAGTGGCTTGTGTATCCAGTGGTCTAAAATTTAGATATCCTCCAAACTAGCTATTCGTTGTCTACGGTTGGACAACCGAGTCTTGACGTCTAAAGCAAAGCTGGTCGTTCCCGAGCTTGCTTCCGTGTTAAATCAGAGCATTTGTTGTACTGAATTGCTATTCCACTGAAAACTAAGATTAAATCTTTTTACACTATTGTCTATGTGAAAATATAGGCTACCAAATTTAGACAAGCCACTAAAGATGTTCATAGAGTATAATTTTTAGCCGTGTTCGATACATCATTTACGACACGTAACCTTATCACAATCAAATAAAAAACCCATACGATCTATTCCAGTTGGACCATAATTCTCATCGTATTAAGAGATACAATTTGTTTAATTAAGTCATAATATCTATTATATTATACTGTAAATAATTTCAATGAGATCTATTGGAATCTCATTAACCCTTTCATTCGATTTAGGGGTGCTTTTTTATGTGAATCTAAAGAATATATTATAGCTCAAGATGGAGAGGTTGTAAGGCATGTGTGCTCCCAGCCGTTGGATGATCCTCCTGAATTGATCTTTCCCGTCCGTTTCTGACTTGCTGTTCTAAACAAACCGGTATTCATCCCCGCTTCTTTCACTGATTTGGGGGCTGCTTTTTAAAGTGACCACTTGTCGGTGAGGGATGGTACGTGGCATGCTGTGTGTTTGCAACCCTATAGAGGGCACACTGGTTCCGCCGAGGTTTTACTAGTGCACCAGGGGTAAAATAAACATTTCACCTCCCCATTTGTGTTGTGCATCAGTGGCAAGGAACGTGTCTCCGTTGCGTGACATGCTTCCTTTCGTCGCCGGGAATGGGGCTCGCCATTCCTCCCTCTCGAGTGGCTATGGAGAGAGGGGAAGGAATGGTCGGCCCTAGACTCCACCAACTCACACACACCCTCTTTTCACTCTTCCTCCACTTCTCCTCATGAAAACCCTAGTTGCCACTAGTATCTTCATGTTCGGTGTCCCTGTTGCAGGCCAATATCACCGTCCTGCTATTGAAAGCCGGTGGGTGGCGGCGTGGGGGCATGCTGATCTGCCTAATAAAGGAGGTCATACTAGGGTGGTTTTCGCATAAAGATAGTGTTTTGCTTGATACCTGGCCTTATTTATCAGGCTGATGATGAGTTCTATAAGGCTCCATCGGAGATATCCATAGGGTGCTTCATGCCTATACATTGCTGGATCGAATCAGTCGTGTGCACCCTATTTTTGGTTATGCGGATTTAGGAGGGTGTGATGCGAAGCTTCGTTGTTTGTTTTCATCATGAAACATGTCGGTGTTTCTTTTTACGTGGTGAAGATAGTGGTGAGAATGTCATGACGGCTGAGGTCTGAAGTCTAGTAATGACGGATTGAGTCTTCGAAGTGATGAGGACTTCTCTTGGTTACTCTTGACTTGTAGCAGCGGCATCGGCAAGCGGGGAGGGTAGCACATGAGTAGTACAAAGTTTTATCTTTTAGGGTGAAAATTTAAGGTCTGGCCTTAGTCGGTTGTGTCTGACAATGAAATTTTTGTAGGGATTGTTTTGCAAGCGCGGTTTTTCTCTAGGGTGAAAACATAAGATTTAACGACGCTTGTGCATTGTTTTCTTATTGGAGGCGTCACTTTTGGAGAATGTGGACTCCGAGTGTTGTCTTGGCAGAGGTTTGTGTTGCAGCTACAAGGTTTTTATCACCGTAGCAGGATGTTTTTTTGTTGTAAGGTTATGTGCATCCGTAATGTATTTAGGACATTTCATTATTGTAGAGAGACCGGGTGTAATTGGTATCTCCTGGATATTAATATGTTTATTTTATTAAAAAACATGGTAACCCACTTTATAAGAATATTTTGCAAACAAGGTTTGTAATTATTTTTAACAAAAGTGCTCGAAGAAGGCTAATCAAAGTGGTTCCAAATTCTGACATATACTCCCTCCATTTTAAAATATAAGATGTTTTAGATTATAAAACAAATGAATCTATACTATTTTTAGTATATAAGTTCACTCAGATTTGAAGTGAATCTACATATAAAAAAGACTAGTTACATTTTTTTTATAAACCTAAAACATTATATATTTTAAAACGGTTTCTTTGAACCGGCGCGGCGACATAGTACATGGTCTTAGTTTATTGTGAATACAGACGTGACACTTTAACCAAAAGATACAAGGAGTGCAACAGCTCGTACTAACTCAGTTCTCTCGCTCTGAGGAGAGGAATATACCAACAACAAACGTACTTCCTTCATTACAAAATATAAGATGTATTTAGACTTATTTTAGTGTATAGATTCATTACAAATCCAAGTAAAGTAATCTAGATACATTTGCTTCGTAAACGTAAACTATCTTATATTTTAAAACGGAGTGAATAGCCTTGAGCGTGGCAAGAAACTCTTTTATAAGAATATTCTGCAAACAAGGTTTATAATCCTTTTAACAAGTGCTCAAAGATATAATTCGATCAAGGTGGACCTTAGGGGCGCTATGGGCGACCTTAAATCATCATTGGAGACCCTCTTAGGCTATGATTGAAACATCACTGGACCGTGACACTTATGGAAAATGATCCAGTTCCTCCGGACGATTGCGTCGCTCGCATCATTCGGGTCCGTTCGTGCGCCTCGCGCGGTCAGTGCTGTGGGACCCAGTGACAAGGTTTGATCTCATCAATGCTCATTGTTATGGACTTGGGTTTTGGATAAGATGAGGATGCTGGATATCGTGGAACGGTTAGCAAACAAGCAACACGGGGACACAAGGTTTACCCAGGTTCAGGCCCCCGGAGGGAAAACCCTACTCCTGCTTGTCTGCTCTTGATTACAGCGGAACCGAAGGTTACAGGGGTGCGCAGATTCGATCTGGCGTGGAGGTGCGTATGCGAAAGTATGAGTCGAGAGATCTAGGTCGTGCCCTCCTGGCCTTTATATAGACTTAGGCAGGTCCCGGGCATAGTCCTAGTCGATTACAGGTTCTAGGGTTTACCCCTTTGAATTTCCTATCTACTCTAGTCTTGCTCTCCAAGGATCCGAAGGCGTCATGGGCCTGAGCCACCCGAAAGTCTTCATGGGCCGGTGTATATCCGCCGTGGGCCTTCCTTGGGCTGGACTAGGTATGCTGAGGTCAGGCACCCGTAGGGTACAACCATGTCAGTAGCCCCGAGTGATCAGTCGAATCGTAGATTCGGCTGAGGACTCTTTAATCCTTCGGGTGCAACCATGTACTAACAGTATGTGTGTAGGGATCGTTGATGCGTGTGCCTGACTCACCTGACGGATCAGGGTCAGTTAACTGTCTTAGGACGAAACAACACGGTCTTCTTCAGGTTCGAGTCCCTCAACTCGAAACTGGAACATATGCTGGCGTAATTCGACTCAGGCCGCGGAGGACTTACAGAAGTGGAATTCCAGTGAATTTAATTGATATACCCAACGCGTCCGTCGGGATTTTTCATCGCACCTGTTAGCACGGGTTTTTACTAGCATAGCGCAGTCGTGTGCGTTGCCAGACCATCAGATGATATCTGTAGGTCTTATCTTTGCGTCGTAGACACAGCATCCGAATATTTGTCACCGCGGAGGTGTTTCGGGTGGCCAAGGAGGTCGTTGCTCACTTAGCGTTTTGTTGGGGCAAAGTTGCCGATAAGTTTTTTCATGCTGATCCGAAAGATCGCAGCCAAAGATTTCATAGGGTGCGCGACCAACGCTCCCTATGGGAGTAGCCCCCGAGTGTCTGTTCGAGTCGTAGACTCGAGCGGAGACTTTAGTTCAAGCATTGCTCAGTTGTTAAGTCCGTAGGACACAAAAAAAATTCGGATGCTTAAATACCTCCTCCCTATGGGAGTAGCCCCCGAGTCCATAGTGGAGTCGTAGACTCGACGTAGGACTCGAAGAAATATTTTGTCTTTATTCGTCTTTCGGGTGCGCGGCCAGCGCTCCTGATAGGAGTAGCCCCCGAGTATTTAGTCGAATCGAAGATTCGAGTGAGTACTCTTAACTGTGGAGCCGAAGAATTGTAGTTGGTGCTAGTATAGCTTTTGATGACATCAGTGCTGACGATCAATGACCTCAAGCATCTGCTACGCCAGAGATGAATTGACTGGACGAACGTGGGTCCCACTTGCTGACCTTGAATTGTCCGGTCACGCGCGGCGTGGAGATAATTACAGCGTCTCCTTGATTTCCGCGCGTAGTGGATGGCGTGGTAACGACGGTTCGTTGTGATGCTGACACGTGTACGATCAGATCTGTCGTTGGCGTTAGGTCTTCTGGATGGACGGCTGCCGTGCGTCGTCTTCGTCGTTATAATCATTGGGAAAAGCCGCGGTTTGTTTTCACCGCATCAGTTCTTGTTTTCACTGCCTCCTTGTGCTCTAGCGATTCTTGCTGCGCGCTGGGATTTTTTCCACATTTCCATCTTCTCTTCTGCGTTTTCACCGCCGGCACCACCGCAGCGCGATGGGGAAACCGAAGAAATCGTCATCTGCAGTTGGGACCAGCGCCGCCGGAGGAAAGAAAGGCGCCACCGCTACCCGTGTCACCGACGGTGGCTGGCGGTGATCAGAGACGCGGGAGAGCGATGTCCACAAGCTTCGCGAGCGGGGTTTGATCCCGCAGGATAGGGAGGCCGTCAGACTCCCCAGCAATGAGGTAATCCCCCGTCCCCCATCTGGGTATCGGGTTATGTTTCTTGCCTTCGTTATGCGTGGGTTTTCCTTCCCAGTCCACAACTTCCTCCGTGGGCTGCTCTTTCTCTATGGCATCCAGCTTCATCATCTGTCTCCCAATTCGCTTCTCCATATTGCTTGCTTCATCACTTTTTGCGAGTGCTGGCTCAGCATTGAGCCACACTTTGGCCTCTTCCGGAAACTTTATTCCGTGAAGAGGCAATCTGGTTCGGATGGTGTATATCCCATTGGGGGTTGCATCATCTCCCTTAGTTCCAATCTTCTTTTCTTTTCCTTTTCCATGTCCGAATCTGTCCAGTACTGGCGGAGGCGATGGTTTTACATCCGCGTCTCCGTAGTGCCTGGGCAAGATTTTGGTCTTGTTCCTTTTGACCCCGCCCAGATTATCGAGCCAAAAAGATCCTGGAAAAACCAGATTTTGGGTGGCGAGACAGAGGAGATAGAGTCCCTTTACCGTCGGGTGGAGGATCTCCAGCTGATTCCGGAGAAGGAAGTGAACGGCATGGACATCATCCGGACGTTTCTTGAGCGTCGGGTGCAGCCTCTCCAAGCGAGGGCGCACCCGATGTTTCTTTATTCTAGGCGCCGTGATCCGACGAGGGTTTCGGCTGAGAAAATCTCCAAGGGGGAGCTTGACAGGACCCTTCGCGCGCTGCTGAAGTTCAAGGACGGAGAGAAAATCCCGGGGAAGTCGCTGACTCCTCCGTTTTCTTCGACGCTGGCCGTTCCGCAGGTGTAGATTCGTGCGTGTGGCGCTTTTTTGTCGATTGCATATTTATTTCTTTTGTTTGCTAACAAAGTCCCTTATGGTTTTGCAGAGCTTCAAGGTGCCGGGCATGGTGCCGCCATTGCCCGAAAAGTATCTGAATGCCCCGGATAGTGAAGTGGTGGAGTCTGTGTCCGAACTGCCGTCAGCGCGATATCTGGCCGAAGATGCCGACGAGTCGAGTGAGGACCATACGCGCAAGCGATCACGGAGCTCCAGCGAGTCTTCGGATGCCTCGACTCCTCCGACTCCCAGAAACCCTTTGTGCCTTGATCGTCGTAGTGACGGGCATGGAGGCTCTTCCTCTCCCATTCCTGCCATTCCTGTGCGGGCTGTAGCACCGCACCCGCCAGCGAAGCGGAAGAAGGAAGAAAAGAAGGAAGAAAAGAAGGAAAGAGAAAAAGGAGGAGAAGAAAGAGGAGAAGAGAGCCCGAAGGACTCCTCCTGTCTTCGACCTGAGCTCACTAGGCTCGTAAGTTTCTTGTTGTACTATTGTCCTTTTTCTTTCTTGATTTTGCACTTGTGCTGATTGCTTCGTATGTAGGCATTCCTCCCACGATTCCTCCAGCGATGGTGCTCGGGAGATGATGGGGGAGTCGAAAATTGCGTCTCCTCCTCCTCAGACGGTGGCGACTTCGGGGGGCGTCGCTCCGGATCCTCCGTTGCAGGAGGTACAGGTGGTTGCGCCTCAGAATTTCGCTAGCAAGCCTTCGGAGTCGCCATCAGAGCATGTAAGTACCTCTTCTTCGTACCACGGGGGGAGCCCCCGGGTGTCTTTGCGTTCGAGTGTTGCCTTTATTCCTTAATGTTGGGCGCAGCCCCCAAGTCCTTTTTCTTACTGGTGCTTCTTTTCCTGCAGCCTTTTGTGGAGGAGGCCAAGCGATTGGTGCAGGAGCGCCTGGTGCTAGCGGCTAACCTCCGACAGCTTCAAGGTACTTATTTGTTCTTGGTGCATCTTTTATTGATTCTGGTCCTTCTTTCTGACATTTGCTTGTTTTGAATGCAGAGGAGCATAATAATTCTCTCCGTGAGGTCGACGCTCTCAAGAAGAGCCTTGGTCAATCGGAGAAGAAGGCCGAGGCTGCCGTTGGTGCGAAGGAGCGCCTCGAGCTAGAGCTGACCAAGGCAGCCGAAGCTAAGGAGCGTCTGCAGCAGGAGGTCGCGGCCCGTGAGGAGTAGCTGGCCACTGTTGCGGCTGCGCGCGAGAGGGAGGTGGCAGACAAGCTCATGGCTGCTGCCAATGCTGTTTCGGGTAAGTGTTGTGTTTGTGCTTGTTTCTTCATGTTTCTTGTCTTCTTCTATGATGCTTTTCTTCATGTCTTCCCCCTCTTTTTTTGTCTCAGATGCCGCAGGCATCGAGTTTGACCGCAGCGCTCTAGAGCACGGTAATGCTCTAGATGATGCTACTGCAGCGGTCGAAGATCGCTACAGCACTGTTGTCGGCTCCCTTTCCAAGGCGAAGGAGGTCCTTGGCCGCTTCTATTGGGATCTTGTCCCTAAGGGCGCGACCCTCGATGATGTGGATGCTCTGGCGGAGGCTTTGTCAGCCGAAGCGCCTGCGGCGTACAAGCGCAAGCAGAAGGGCATCGGCGCGTCCGTCGGGCTGGCGATGGCTTTGGCGGCTGGAGCGGAGCTGGACCTGCCCCAGATCACCTCCCGGATGCCGACGACTGCAGATGGATCCGAGGTAGCCTTTGCTGCCTACTCTGCTCGCTGCAAGCGATATGGGCCGAAGCTCATTGATTTGATGTCTGAGTATGCGCTGTGGCAGCAGGGCGGGGCCTAAGCTAGGCAGTCCGGCTCCGAGGCGAATCAGGGTGCCGCGTCTTAGGTGTTGTAGACGTAGGATAATTTGTAGTCTTCTTTTGCTGTAAATATTTTGATGAACACAATTCTTGTGCCACGTAGTGGCCTTTTATGTGCTGAATGTATTCGCCTGAGTTGTGCTCTGCCACTGTCTGAATGTTTGTGTTCCTTTCTTTTTCTGCTGCTCTAGGTTCCTTCGGGTGCTGACCCTGTTGACACCTCGTCCGCAATGCCGCTGCGACCATCTTTGGATGATTCCTCGCAACTCGCATTTCTTTGGGATCGTGTGCGTAGTCTGGAGAGGGAATTGCTCGGGTTGCGAGGTCATGCCGACGTTTGGAAGTCCAAGGCGGGTCGTGGTGCAGCCAGAGAGGAGTACTTGATGGCGGAACTTATTCGGCTGTCCGAGCAGCTTCAATGTAAGTTGTTCTTTATTTCGAGCTGTAGCTCAGTTCTTCGGGTGAGCCTGCTGGCCTTGCTCTTATTTTGTGCAATTGTCGCAGGTGCGAACCTTGCTCCGAGGGAAGAGAAGGAGCGTGTCGCTGTTCGGGTCAATTGCTTGACTCAACAGGACATGGAGGCTGGTGGCTTCTTCTGGATGGATCGTGACCG
The DNA here is from genome assembly GCA_910589765.1 of Avena atlantica. Classification (NCBI taxonomy): domain Eukaryota; kingdom Viridiplantae; phylum Streptophyta; class Magnoliopsida; order Poales; family Poaceae; genus Avena; species Avena atlantica. Next base: position 56,360,202 of record OU342739.1, on the reverse strand, counting down.
TGCCATGGCTCTGGCGACGGTGCAGGATCGTGTACACCAGGTTTCGCGAGTGCTTCGCCAAGTGCAGACGTCGCTTGCCTCGGTGCTGCACGTCATGTTTCCTTTGGATGCCGTACCGACGAGCCTTGCAGGTCTTCTGTCGAAGTTTCGGAACGTGAGCAATGTCAGGGAGTTGGTGCGGCAATAGCTCGTCGCAGGAGTGAAGGCTGCTTTATCTCTTGTGAGGCTGCACCGGCCTGATGTAGATTTGGCTGCTGTGGCAGCTGGGCCACCTCCTCGGCCGGACGGTGATGAGTGGGACATGCGTCCACATTACGCAGCTGTAAGGCAGTATGCCGAACAGGTCGTATATTTGTTTGAGCAGCGTGCTCAGGTTATTCTTCAGAATAGGTAGTACCTGTAAAAGAGATAAATGTAAAGTTTGTATATTTCGGCTGGGCGTGTCGTGCCCTTTGTTGTAAAGGTTTGTTTGTTGTGAGCACGCAGTGCTTTGTTTGAGTACGTGTCCTTTTCGTTTGCCTGACGTTGTCAGCTAATCAGGTGTACACGCGTGATCCTCAGTCGATGAAATCGTGAGGTGGGGGGAGCCCCCGAGTGCGTTTGTAGCATAAAGTAAAGTTCCAAATAATGAACTGGAGTTTGGGGCGAGACACTTAGCTTTATTTATATCGTAATGGAGGAAGTACATTGTTCGGCTGAATAGCCTTGGCTGAAAGCCTTATTGAAAGTAAAGGGGGTAGGTAGCTAGGGATAGATTCGTCGCAAGTGCGAGATGTTCCATGGGTTGGAGTATGCGACTCCAGACTCCACATGCTTGAGGCGGTAGGCGCCACCTGGGATGACTTCGGTGATGACGTAGGGTCCTTCCCATGGTGACTCGAATTTCGTCGGTCGTTCTTTCTTGAGTCGCAAGACGAGGTCTCCTTCGACGAAGGACCTTGGGCGCAGCCGGCGGCTGTGGTAGTTGCGGAGACTCTGCTGGTACACCGTTGATCGAGCTGCTGCTATGTCTCTTGCTTCGTCGAGTGTGTCGAAGACATCTTCGAGTGCAGCCGTGGATTCGGCTTCGCTGTAAGCAACGACCCGGGGGGCCTGGTGGCGTACTTTGGCTGGCAGCACGGCTTCAGCTCCGTGCACCATGAAGAACGGTGTGTAGCCTGTGGAGCTATTTGGCGTGGTCCGTAAGCTCCATAGGACGGATGGTAGCTCTTTCGTCCAGGCTCCTGCTTTCCGTTCGAGTGGACTCATGAGGCGCTTCTTGATGCCATCGCTAATTAGGCCGTTGGCCTTTTCCACTTGCCCGATCATTTGCGGGTGTGCCACTGAGGCGTACGTGATGTTGATCCCAAGGCCTTCGCAGAAGTCCAGGAATTTCCTTGGAGATAAAGTTCGATCCATTGTCGGTGATGATGCTATGCGGTACGCCGAACCTGTAGACAATGGACTCGAAGAACTTGACGGCAGTTTTGCCCTTTTGGTTGGTGACGGGCATGGCCTCGATCCACTTGGTGAATTTGTCGACTGCGACCAGGAGGTAAACGTGTCCCCCTTTCGAGGACTTTGGCAGTTTGCCGATCATTTCGAGGCCCCATTGAGAAAAAGGCCAAGCTATAGGTATGGGTCTGAGCTCTGACCCGGGTGCGTGCGGTTTGTCGGCGAACCGTTGGCATCCGTTGCATCTTCGGACGATGTCCTTTGCGTCGCTCATGGCCGCTGGCCAGTAGAATCCGGCCCATAGAGCTTTGGCGACTAGGGAGCGGCTGCCTGCATGATGGCCATAGACGCCCTCATGGATGTCTTGGAGGATGGCTTTCCCGTCACCGATGGTGATGCACCTTTGTAGTACACCCATAATACTGCGCTTGTACAGCTCGCCATTGATGGTGGTGAAGGCTTTTGACCGACGAGATATGCGTCGGGCATCTGTCGGGCTGTAAGGCAGTTCTCCATTTAACAAGAACTGGAGGTATGGTCGTGTCCAAGTTTCTTCGACTGCCATGACCTGCATTAGGTTTACCATGGCGACCTCTGTGTCCAGTTTCTTGGGTCCTTCATGTCCTTCGGGCAGCGTAGCCCCCGAATGTTCTGCTTCTTCTAGTGATCCCTTGGGGAATTTTTGCTTGATGGATGGCACACAGATTTGTTCGAGGAACACACCTGGTGGCACCTTTGCGCAGGTGGAGCCGATGTTAGCGAGTCTGTCGGTTCCTCATTGCTTTCTCTTCCAACGTGCCGAATCTCGCAGCCGTCAAATTCTCCTTCGAGTGTGTTGTAGAGCGCGCGGTACGCGATCATGTTTTCGGCGTGTGCGTTGCACTCATTCATCGTCTGCTGGACGACGAGGTTGGAGTCACCGTAGATGACCGGACGCGTTGCGCCGCATATCTTTGCCATCCTCATGCCGTGGATGAGGGCTTCGTATTCGGCCTCATTATTAGAAGCTCGGAATTTCATCCGAAGGACGTACTTCATCGTGTCGCCTTGAGGGGAGGTCAGTATGACCCCCGCGCCTGCTCCAGCTTCTCGCTTGGAGCCGTCGAAGTGCATCGTCCATGACTGCGACATATCTGGGGTGTCTGGCAGCTGCAGCTCCATCCAATGCACCAGGAAGTCCGGAAGGACTTGAGATTTGATTGCGAGTCGCTTCTCGTAGACGATGTCCAAGGGTGACAGCTCGATGCCCCACAGGGCCACGCGTCCTGTGGCCTCTGGATTATTCAGGATGCTGTTCAGGGGTGCCTCGTTGACGACCATCACCTGGTGCTCCTGGAAGTAATGGCTCAGTCGTCGAGCCGTCATGAACACGCCGTAGGCGAGATTCTGGTAGTGAGGGTACCTCTGCTTTGTTGGTGTCAATACCTCGCTGAGGTAGTAGATTGGGCGCTGGACCCCGTGGGTCTTGCCTTCTTCGGGTCGTTCGACCACGAGCACGGTGCTGACCACTTGGTGCGTGGCTGCTATGTACAGCAGCAGAGGCTCGCGCTCCTTTGGCGTGACCAAGACGGGCGAGGTGGAGAGGAGACGCTTGAGGCTTTCGAATGCATCGTTGGCTTCTGGCGTCCACTCAAACTTGTCTGCCTTGCGTAGCAGCTGGTAGAATGGCAGGGCCTTCTCGCCCATGCGGCTGATGAATCTGCTTAGCGCCGCTATTCGTCCTGCGAGCTGCTGGACGCCTTTGAGGTTTTTCGGCTTCTCCATCGCCATGATGGCTCTGATTTTCTTCGGGTTCGCCTTGATCCCTCGCTGAGAGATGAAGTACCCAAGCAGCTGACCCGATGGGACACCGAAGGCGCATTTTTCGGGGTTGAGCTTGATCCTGTAGCGATCAAGGTTGTCGAACGTCTCGCGGAGATCGTCGATAAGTGTCCTTGCCTCCCTGGTTTTTATGACTATGTCGTCAACGTAGACTTGGACGTTGCGACCGATCTGGTCCTTGAGGCAGGCCTGCATGCATCGCTGGTACGTGGCACCTGCGTTCTTTAGCCCGAAAGGCATTGTGTTGTAGCAGAATACTCCGAACGGTGTGATAAACGCCGTTTTATCCTGATCTTCGATCTTGAGTTGAATCTGGTTATAGCCTGAGTAGGCATCGAGGAAGGAGAGTTTCTCACATCCTGCAGTCGAATCGATGATTTGATCGATCCGAGGAAGAGGGAAGTGGTCCTTTGGGCAATGCTTGTTTAGTGACGTGAAGTCCACGCACATCCGCAAGATGTTCGTGTCCTTCTTTGGGACCATCACTGTATTTGCAAGCCACTCGCTTTCCTTGATTTCCCTGATGAAGTCTGCAGCGAGTAGTCTGTTGATTTCCTTGCCGATGGCTTTGGCTCGCGGCTCGGACAGTCTCCGGATGGACTGCTTGACTGGCTTGGTGTCTGGAAAGACATTGAGTGCGTGCTCGGCGAATTCCCTAGGAACTCCTGGCATGTCCGCAGGACACCAGGCGAAGATTTCCCAGTGCTCACGGAGGAATTCGACGAGCGCGCCTTCCTATGCGGGGCTGAGGTCGTTGGCAATCAGCGCCGTCTTGGAGGCATCCGTCGGATGGACCTGCACCTTCTTTGTGTTGATGGTGGAGTCGAAAGACATGTCGGGTGCGTTTTGCCTTGTGACTGGGGGTGCCCCATTGTCCGTCACCTCACGGAGCCATACGAGCTCGTCTTGCATGCCGAAAGACTGGGAGATTTTGTTGAAATCTCTGTCGCACTGGTCCGATCGGGTGAAGCTCCCGTGGACTGTGATGACGCCCTTCGGCCCTGGCATCTTAAGTAGCAGGTATGCGTAGTGTGGGATAGCCAGGAATCTTGCGAATGCTACACGTCCAAGTATGGCGTGGTATTGTGACGACCAGTCCACCACTTCAAATTCGAGTCGCTCCTGCCGAAAGTTGTCCGGCTTCCCGAAGATGACGTCGAGCCCTATTTTGCCCAGGGGGAATATGCTCTTCCCTGGAACGATGCCATGCAACGTTGTGTCTGACTGTTCCAGACTGCATTGCGGGATCCGCATTGCCGCTAGAGTGCTTGCGAACATTAGGTTGATGTCGCTGCCATCGTCCATGAAGACGCGACTCATCTCGAAACCTCCGATCTGCGCCTCCAGCACCAGGGCAGCATGACCTGGGCGAGGGATCTGGCAAGGGTGATCCGCACGAGTGAATGTGATGCAGGACTCCAATCCGCTGAGGTACTCAGGGATGGCAGGTGGGGTTGCCACGGCCAAGTTGATTTGTCGGATGATTTTCTTCTGCACCCTATTCGTGGGGCGTCCCTTCTGGATCATCATTAGTGCTCCTTTCGGCGGGGGGGTACCCGTTCCCAGCGTTGTTCTGTGCGGGTGCGACTGGTTGGTTCGGGCCTCCGATAGGCGGCGGTGGAGGGGCTCCATGTGCTATTTTGCCTTGTGCAGGTGCGTTTCCGAATGCAGGGATTGGGGCTTGTTACCTCATTTTCACCATGCTTTCGCTGAGCTTCTGGAACTCGCGGCAGTCCTTGAGCATGTGGCTCGCCTTCTTTTTGCCATCTTGCTTGTCGATGTAGAAGTGGATGGTGCATGGTCCCGTAAGCTTTTCGTACGCTGAGGGTCCGTTATCGCGGTCGCGGCGTTGCCACGACTGCGCTGGGCGTCCTCCATCGCGGAAGTTTCCTCCGCGGTATCCTTCGCTGTTGCGGCTGTTGTCGTTGCGACGGTCGGCGTAGCCAGCCGCGACCATGTCGGGTCCGTTGCGGTCCTCGTAGACGCGCGATCTCCTCTTGCTGCGGCGTTCCCGTCTTCGGCCGTAGTCGTCCTCTTCATCTGATTGTGCTCGGTGAATGCAATCTTCGCCGTCGGCCCACCTGTTGGCGATGTCCATGAGGTGGTCGAGTGTTTTGGGCTTGATGTGCCCGAGTTCCTCCTTGAAGTCTGGGCGTTTGACGCCGTCCCTGAAGGCGTCGATGGCCCTCTCTTCGGAGATGTGTGATGCGGAGTTCTTGGTGTTAGACCAGCGTAGTATGTACGAGCGAATAGATTCACCCGTTTTCTGAGTGCATGCTCGCAACTCTTCAATTGAGGCGGGCCTCTTGCTGGTGCCCTTGAAATTTCGGATGAAGCTGTAAGCTAGCTCCTCCCAGCTTCGGATGGACCCTGATGATAGGCTGCTGAGCCAGACCCGCGCCGCGCCTGTCAGCTGCAGCTGAAGGCATTGCATGGCGGTTTCTTTGTTGCCGCCGTGCAGCTTGACGGATGACAGATGGTCACTGAGCCAGGCTTTTGGATCTTGCGTGCCGTTGAATTTCGGAGTATCCGAAGGAAGCTTGAAATTGCGTGGCATCTGTGTTCGCCGAACAGATCTGCTGAAGCATCGAGCTCCACAGAGTTCTCCTTCGTCTTCGTCCATCTCGGATTCAGACGAGCATGCACGTTTGGCTCGTGCTTTGTCGATTTTGCGCTGTGTAAGCGCGTCTCTGGCGTCGTAGTCGCGTTTATGGCGACGCGAGCTCTTCTTCCTTCGAGGAAGGTCGTGTTCCTCTTCCTCTTCGGATGAAGGTGTGGGGCTCCGGTCGCGCCTGGCCGGAGATTTCTTTTTCGGCTCCGTAGGAGCGTCTTCGTGGAGCGCAGCTCCGACAAGTCCGAGTCCGGTGAGTGCGGACTTATGCATGGCTCTTTTCGGGTCCCCTTCCGGAGGTTGGTGGGCCGCGAGATATGCAGTGGCTGCCATGATCGCAGCTTGCGGTGTCTTCGGGATGATGTTGCCGTCGGCATCCATCTCCATGAACGATGTGTGGAGAGTTCGGGTCACATCACGGCGCTCCTTGGGATCCATGTTCTCCACCCGAGAGCGACGCTTGTTTCCTTGGTTTCCGTTCGTGCTAGAGCCGGGAGCCATGTCGGAGAGCGCAGCTCATCGCGCGCTGGACTCAGAGGCTGCTTGCTTGCGTTTGTCAAGTGTTTCCTGCATCTTGACTTGCTTCTTACGCTCCTCGATGAGGAGGTAATGGTATGCCATCAGTAGTTCACGTGGGGAGTCTACAGGAAGGATTATGTCGCCTACTACGGAGCGGCATGCCTGGACCCATCCTTCTTTGCTAAGTTGGATGACGTGGCCGTTGTTTTCCCCTTCGAGTGGGGGGACTGGCTTCTTCTGTTCCCGCCGTTTCTGTCCTGCGGGTTGGGGTTCGTGTTGGGCGGCGGGTTAGGCGTTTGCTGCTCCTGGATGACTGTGGCGCATTGGTAGCGCTTGTAGATCGGTCTGCTGCTGCCGCAGCTTTCAGATCCGGAATCGTAGGTCCCTGTATCCGATGGCGGATCGCACAGATCGGAGTTGCAGCTGCTGCTGTCATAGGAATCATCTACAGATGATGTTGTGCGTAGCACGGGGTGTGGGGCCCATGAAGCGGGCCTGATTGATGGTAGGGGCACCCGTTCAGGGAGGCGGAGGGTGCCAGTTTGCCCCACCTGGAAGCAGAAGCTCCCGAACAGGATTTCGAGTCCGTCGCCTACGGGCTCGAAGTCCTTCATGGTGGCCGGCGAGTGGGCGGTGAAGTCGAAAGCGCCGAAGAGGAGGTGGCTCTCCGTCGCCGCAGAGTTGTAGATCGATCGGGTCGGGACCGTCACGATCGCACAATCAGCAGCCCCGATTCCCACAGACGGCGCCAATTGACGAGGTTTGATCTCATCAATGCCCATTGTTATGGACTTGGGTTTTGGAGAAGATGGGGATGCTGGAGATCGTGGAACGTTTAGCAAACAAGCAACACGGGGACACAAGCTTTACCCAGGTTCAGGCCCCCAGAGGGAAAACCCTACTCCTGCTTGTCTGCTCTTGATTACGGCGGAACCGAAGGTTACAGGGGTGCGCAGATTCGATCTGGCGTGGAGGTGCATATGCGAAAGTATGAGTCGAGAGATCTAGGTCGTGCCCTCCTGGCCTTTATATAGACTTAGGCAGGTCCCGGGCATAGTCCTAGTCGATTACAGGTTCTAGGGTTTACCCCTTTGAATTTCCTATCTACTCTAGTCTTGCTCTCTAAGGATCCGAAGGCGTCATGGGCCTGGGCCACCCAAAAGTCTTCATGGGCCGGTGTATATCCGCCGTGGGCCTTTCTTGGGCTGGACTAGGTATGCTGAGGTCACGCACCCGTAGGGTACAATCATGTCACCCAGTGCCTTATCTTCGTTCGGTTCTTCTCCTCCCCGGCCGGTTCCTCTTCCATGGCTTGATCTTGTCGGCCCCTTCTCCCTGTGGCTGGTCGGAGTGCCTTCTCCCTGCCGCTGGGCTAGAATGCCTTCCTCGCCGCCGGCCAGCACGGATCCCCGCCGTCGGGCTAGATTTTCGCGGCTGTTGTGCTGCCATCAAAATCCCACGCCGCGCGCCTCCGAGAAGAGCTGCTGAGTGCTGGCCCCCGACGCCAAGCACCGCCGCTGGCTCCCCGCAGCTTCCCAGCGCCACTGCCATCTACTGCTCCTCTACCCTGCGCTGCGTACGTATGGTGGCGCGGTTCCGGCTGCTCGTCACGGCCGCCCTAGCGGTTGAGCTCACGGTAGTCCGCTCTTGCTGCAAGGCGGGCCGGTGTTGCTGCGAGTAGTGGTTGCCGGAGCTACAAACTAAGGATGGTGGTGCTCGTCGGAGCTGTAAACTAAGGCGGACGATGCTACAAAGGCCGGTCTCCAATTTTTGCTACATTGATATATTTATTTTGCTACCTCCGTTTTTTGGGTTTGCTATAATACCGTAAAGTTTTTGCTACAAGTTCTCCGACGAGGTTTTCCGGCTAAATTCTCCGGCGATGTCTCCGGCGAAGTAGGTTTTTTGCTACATCAGAAGAACTTTGTTGCTACAACCGTCTTGTGGTTTTGCTACAACAGTGTCAGCTTTTTGCTACAAGGTTTCCGGCGAGAGTCACCGGCGAGTTTTTTCCGACGATGTCTCCGGCGAAGTCGGTTTTGCTGCATTAGCACATTTTTTGCTGCATGGTCTCCGGCGAGGTCTTCGGTGAGGTCTCCGGCAAGACGTTCTATTTCTGAAACGAACCGTTTTTTTTTCTTCGAAGCAAAAACAGGGACATATGTAGCAAACGCGGAATATTTTGCAGCAAATATACACGTGTCAGCACGGAAAGCAGGACGATGGGATCTCCCCAATCGTCCGGGGGACGCCTAGCACTTGTCGGCACTTATTCTGTTGCGAGTACGGACATTGTGACAGTTAGTTTGTTGCGGATATACAGGCACTTATTCTGTTGCGAGTACGGACATTGTGACACTTAGTTTGTTGCGGATATACAGACGTGACACTTTAACCAAACGATATAAGGAGTGCAACAACACGTACGTCTGAGGAGAGGAATTACCAACCGCGCTAACAAGTAGCCTTGAGCGTGGCAAGAAACTCCTGCATGTTCCTGTAGCTCGTGCCACCATGGGCGACGGCCTTGGTGGCCTCCTCCTGGACCTTGGCCGCTCTCGCCGAAATCGCCTCATCACCCATCAGCTCCTTCACCTTCTCCCCTATCTCCACCCCGCTCACCACGTTCTCCCCATCCCAGCTCCAGTGCTCCATCCACAGCCCGAAACCGCCGCTCCGTATCACCGTCGCGACCAGGCGCTGGTCACCCAACATCGGCCATGCCAGCATCGGCACGCCGTGCGCGGCTGACTCCGTCACCGAGTTCCACCCGCAGTGGCTTAGGTACAACCCAATGGCCGGATGCTTCAGGACCGCCTCTTGGTCCACCCACTCCTTCGTCACCAGGCCGCGCCCCTGCACCCGGCCCAGGAACCCGTCTCCGAGCACGTCCTTCAGCTCCGCGTTGTCTTCGCGGTCCACCACCGTGGTCTTCACCACCCACATGAACCGGCAGCCGCTAGCCTCCAGCCCGGCGCCGATCTCACGGATCTGGTCCGGAACCGCGGCGTTCCGGTTACCGAAGGCCACATACACCACCGAGCGCGCCGGCTGCGCGTCGAGCCAGGCAATAGGCGATGACGTGCGAACTACCCCCTTGTCGCTCCCCGTCGTGCTCGACATGAGCGGGCCGACGGCGAACACCGGCGGGAATCCGGGAACGACCTTGCCGCTGCGCAGGGCAGCGAGTGCATCCGGCTCCAGGGCATCGAACGTGTTGACCAGAATGCCGTCTGCTTCGGCGATCAAACGTCCGTTGGCGATGAACTGCTTGGTGAAGAGACTCTCGGGGTTGCGCAGCACCGCTGGGGGGTAATCCACCGGGATGAGCCCAATGCCAGGGACGTCGACGTCGGCGGCAAGGTGGTCTGCCTCGGCGCCGTTGAGGTAGGTGGGGAAGTAGGCGAGGAATGGCAGCATGGTTGCGCAGGAGACGAATAGGACGTGACATGGAAGGTGCAGCTCGTCCTTTGCTATGGGGATTACCTGAGAGGCCAAGGTGACGTCCGTGATGACGGCTGAGGCCCGTGGCGTAGCACTGGCTATCATCGGGCCGAGGAGATGTGCCGAGCGACGCAGGGACTCCCACTGTAGTTGGAAGGGATCAGCGCCGGCAAAGACGGACTCGTCGAACGGGAGGAGGTTGAAGTCGATGCGTCTGATGGCGGGAAAGGCAGCAAAGAGGCCGTCAAAGTGCTCGGCCTCGGCCGCTGAGACCGTCGGGAGGGCGGTGACCACGGAGATGTCCACGGCCCCGGTGTTGGCGAGAGCGGTGATGAAGCGGGAGAATGGGAGAAGGTGGCCCATGCCGGCGCTGGGGACGAAGACCAGATGCGGTGCTAGAGCCATTGTTCGAACACTTGCAGCTGATGACTCCGATCGAGACCAGTGTTGCGACGTGTATAGCGCAAAGCAATTATCGGCTGTGGCTGGTTTTTATAGCAGATCTAGCAGGAACTTTGATCGAGGCTCGATGTCTGTGTCCTGGTTTGTTTTGAAGGGAGGTCCCTGTTCGATCTGTGCCCCTGTGTGTCCTGGTTTGTTGAAGGGAGTAATTGGGAAGAAAGCTCTTTTCTTTAGGGCAAGTGGCAAGAAAGCTAGTGACCTAGACTTGTGCATATCAAACAGTGATCACCGGTAAGCCGTAATTCTCTCGCACCTTTGGCAAGAGGCTTCACTTTTCCTTTCTGACGTGAACAGTTGCTTCGTTTCTGTGACTTGCAGGCTTGTTGTTGGTCAATGCAATTTCCCCCGTAGGAGAGGCTCCCGGCACCATTTTTGCCATTTATTTCTTCGAGATTCATGCTATAATTTTTATAGAACAATCCTCCCACCTTACTTTTCAAGTTTATTATTGTTTTGCTTATTAGCCCCCAGTTTTTTCATGTTTTATACATTTTTATCACTGTCTTCAACGAAAGAACGTGATTCACAGATACATCTTTGTTTAATTTAATTAGCCAGTTTTAATCAGCCAATCTAATTAATATAATTGAATCAAACTTGGTAGCCGTTTTGGTAAGTATCTAGTGGTGGCGTTCCAAACAATCAAACCTAGTCAGATGTGTCACTTTTGGTGGCGTTTTGCGAGCGCGGATTTTCTCCAGGGTGAAAACATAAGATCTACGATCCGACGACGCCTATGCATTGTCTTCTTATTGGAGGCGTCACTTTTGGAGAATTTGGACTCTGAGTGTTGTCTTGACAGAGGTTTGTGTTGCAGCTACAAGGTTTTTATCACCGTAGCAGGATATTTTTTTGTTGTACGGTTTTGTGCATCCATAATGTATTTAGAACATTTTATTATTGTAGAGGCAGGGTGTAATTGGTATCTTCTAGATATTAATATGTTTATTTTATTAAAGAAAATGGTAACCCACTTTATAAGAATATTTTGCAAACAAGGTTTATAATTATTTTTAACAAAAGTGCTCAAAGAAGGCTAATCAAAGTGGTTCCAAATTCTGATATATACTCCCTCCATTTTAAAATATAAGATGTTTTAGATTTATGAAACAAATAAATCTAGACTATTTTTAGTATATAAGTTCACTCAGATTTGAAGTGAATTTATACACTAAAACATATTTCTCTGTTTTTCTATAAACCTAAAACATATTATATTTTAAAATGGAGAAATTATTTCTTTGAACCAGCGCGACGTAGTACATGGTCTTAGTTTATTGCGAATACGGACGTAACACTTTAACCAAATGATACAAGGAGTGCAACAACTAGTAAAAAGTCAGTTCTCTCTGAGAAGAGGAATATACCAACAACGCTAAAAAGTACTTCCTTCATTTTAAAACATAAGATGTTTTAGTAATTGAAAAAAATATTTAGGCTTATTTTAATGTGTAGATTTATTTCAAATTCAAATAAACCTACATACTAAAGTAATCTAGATACATTTGCTTTATAAAAATAAACCATCTTATATTTTGAAACGGAGGGAGTAGCCTTGAGCGTGGCGAGAAACTCCTTTATAAGAATAATCTGCAAACAAGGTTTATAATCCTTTTAACAAGTGCTCAAAGATATAATTCGATCAAGGTGGACCTTAGGGACGCTATGGGCGACCTTAAATCATCATTGGAGACGCTCTTAGACTATGATTGAAACATCACTGGACCGTGACGACACTTATTCTGTTGCGAGTACGGACATTGTGACACTTAATTTGTTGTGGATACAGACATGACACTTTAACCAAACGATAAAAGGAGTGCAACAACACGTACGTCTGAGGAGAGGAATTACCAACCGCGCTAACAAGTACTAGCCTTGAGCGTGGCAAGAAACTCCTGCATGTTCCTGTAGCTCGTGCCACCATGGGCGATGGCCTTGGTGGCCTCCTCCTGGACCTTGGCCGCTCTCGCCGAAATGGCCTCATCACCCATCAGCTCCTTCACCTTCTCCCCTATCTCCACCCCGCTCACCACGTTCTCCCCATCCCAGCTCCAGTGCTCCATCCACAGCCCGAAACCGCCGCTCCGTATCACCGTCGCGATCAGGCGCTGGTCACCCAACGCCGGCCACGCCAGCATCGGCACGCCGTATGCGGCTGACTCCGTCACCGAGTTCCACCCGCAGTGGCTTAGGTACAACCCAATGGCCGGATGCTTCAGGACCGCCTCTTGGTCCACCCACTCCTTCGTCACCAGGCCGCGCCCCTGCACCCGGCCCAGGAACCCGTCTCCGAGCACGTCCTTCAGCTCCGCGTTGTCTTCGCGGTCCACCACCGTGGTCTTCACCACCCACATGAACCGGCAGCCGCTAGCCTCCAGCCCGGCGCCGATCTCACGGATCTGGTCCGGCACCACGGCGTTACGGTTACCGAAGGCCACATACACCACCGAGCGCGCCTGCTGCGCGTCGAGCCAGGCAATAGGCGATGACGTGCGAACTACCCCCTTGTCGCTCCCCGTCGTGCTCGACATGAGCGGGCCGACGGCGAACACCGGCGGGAATCCGGGAACGACCTTGCCGCTGCGCAGGGCAGCGAGTGCATCCGGCTCCAGGGCATCGAACGTGTTGACCAGAATGCCGTCTGCTTCGGCGATCAAACGGCCGTTGGCGATGAACTGCTTGGTGAAGAGGCTCTCGGGGTTGCACAGCACCGCTGGGGGGTAATCCACCGGGATGAGCCCAATGCCAGGGACGTCGACGTCGCCGGCAAGGTGGTCTGCCTCGGCGCCGTCGAGGTAGGTGGGGAAGTAGGCGAGGAATGACAGCATGGTTGCGCAGGAGATGAATAGGACGTGACATGGAAGGTGCAGCTCGTCCTTTGCTATGGGGATTACCTGAGAGGCCAAGGTGACGTCCGTGATGACGGCTGAGGCCCGTGGCGTGGCACTGGCTATCATCGGGCCGAGGAGATGTGCCGAGCGACGCAGGGATTCCCACTGTAGGAAGAAGGGATCAGCGCCGGAAAAGGCGGACTCGTTGAACGGGAGGAGGTTGAAGTCGATGCGTCTGATGGCGGGAAAGGCAGCAAAGAGGCCGTCAAAGTGCTCGGCCTCGGCCGCTGAGACCGTCGGGAGGGCGGTGACCACGGAGATGTCCACGGCCCCGGTGTTGGCGAGAGCGGTGATGAAGCGGGAGAATGGGAGGAGGTGGCCCATGCCGGCGCTGGGGACGAAGACCAAATGCGGTGCTAGAGCCATGTTCGAACACTTGCAGCTGATGACTCCGAGACCACCAGTGTTTTGCGACGTGTATAGCGCAAAGCAATTATCGGCTGTGGCTGGTTTTTATAGTAGAGAGCTGTCAGCTGGAGATCTATCGATGATATATTACGTCGCTCGATCTCGCGTTACCCTTTTCTTGTGTGCTGTGAATGATGGAGTATGCATGTGTACTAGCATGGATCTATACCATGCGTAATTGCATGGTGATTTTCTTCTTTCGAATTTAGAACATTGCATGGTGCATGAATGAATTGTGAGAGGTAGTTGGGTATTGACTACTCGAATGATTAAGGCACTTGGATGTTTCCGTCCTCAAGGAAAAAGGTACTTTGATGGCTCGCGCAAGCCTTGTCTAGTAGCGAAAAGAGAAGGTGGTGACAAGTGTAGGGACGACGAGAGCCATCGATCATCATGTTATTTGTATTCAGGGCATGCAGGCAAAAGGCAATGCGTCATGCATGTTACAAAACCAAGCTAGCTAGCGTGTCCCTGCTGGTATATGATCGGTGTAGTGATGAAAGCTGATGGATGGGCACTACTTGGTCGATCTAGTAGGTAGAACTTCTTGAGAAAAGGAGTCATATAATAATGGAACCAAAAGGCCTACATTTATTAACGTGTATCTATCTACATTATGGCTAGCTAGGCAGCTAGCCATGCATACGTACGCACATGGTTTGGGGCATGCATCATCATCTGACTACTGCGACACTCATCTCTCTTATCAACTACTCCCTTCCGCACAAAATAATTGTCGTGGTTTTAGTTTAAATTTAAAAATATTATTTTCCTCTCCTGTGATATTTATCTCTTTGTACAGTAGCACTCACTACAGGACGCGCGCGGTACGGCTAAAAGCCATCAGCGTAGGCTAAAAAGTTCTCGGCGTATGCTATGCTAACTGCTGCCCTCGGCGTAGGCTCCTCGGCAAAGATCTATCTCGGCAGATCACACGGAGACCGTCGGCGTATCGAAATATCGTCAGCGTGTAGCGGCCGCCGTCATAGCCTGCCGGTCGGTTGCAAAAATATTTTTTTATTATTTTTATTTTTTTTCAATTTTTTTAATCTTTAAATTGTTTAACTCGTTAATCTCTCACTTTGAACATTTTTAACACTAATTACACTTAACCTTTGATCAAATTGCAGTCTTGGTCAAACTTCTCAGTCGGTCACCCATCCGCACTACTTCAGCTCCAGCATACTTAACTTTCTCGTTCTTTCAAAATCTGTTTCCGCAAAGCAATTTATACATTGTTGTCAATACTATGATATTAAACCTATTAACTCTTATATCATCATGTCACATGTTTGTATTTTTTGAAATTATAAAAAATTATTTAAGTAACAATAATAAATAAGTAAAAATATTATTGAATTCAAATAAAAATAAAATGTTTTTTGTATTTATATATTTGATATGGAATAATTAATATCTTTAAATCTGTAAATAGGAATTCAACAAATAATATATCTAAAATGATCAAAAAATGAGAGGAATCCAAATATGATATAAATATCGACTTATCACAAACTATGCCGTGATTCTAGCCATAAGTTATTTGCCCATTTAAAATGGAAAATACTTTTTGGCAACCTCGAATGAGATATGTCATTTTGTGAAGGTTTTCTTGAGACATAATCAATATAACACGTTTAATATTTTTCCTCGTAACTATGTCACATAATATGACACCACGTGAAGGTTTCGCATTGCTTGGATCATTTTTGAATTTCTTATGCATGTTGTAAACTATTGTCAAACTTTGTTGAACGGCGGGCAGGAAGATTCTTAGCTCGGGGCTGAGCCTCGATAAACTTGAAGTGGATCTCTGATGAAATAGCATATTTTGAACCTAAAAATGATTTTTGTAAAAAATCATGAGCATCAGATCATGTACCTATAGTTCATACTTGACCCACTTCGTGCCGATTCAGCAGGAATTTGTCTTTTTCATCAGGGATAGACAGAAAAATTTGAGATCCCCTATTAGGACATTGTCCATGTAAGGTGGTATTGTATTTTGGAAAAATATGGTGGTAGCATTTTGAATTAGCCATTTGGTGGTTGCTTCACAAAACCGCTTGTTTTCTGCAATCAGAAAATGGAAAATGCCTTTTTGGTGCGATAAAAAGGAAAACTTTCTCCTGCAATATTGTTCGTCATCCTATGATGTATATGTATGCACAATATGGACAAATTATCAAAAACTATGCCTTGATTCTAGCCATAACAGTGGTTATTTGATCCAAAAGCCAAATAACCTTAAATGAGATAGGTCATTTTGTGAAAAAAAATTTGAGACATAATCAATATACCAAGTTTGATATTTTTCCTTGTAACTATGTCACATAATATGACACCACGCGAAGGTTTCGCAGTTTGGATCATTTTTGAATTTCTTATGCCCGTTTTAAACTATCGTCGAACTTTGTCGAACGACGGGCATGAAGATTCTTAGCTAGGGGCTGAGCCTCGATAAACTTGAAGTGGATCTCTGATGAAATATCATATTTTCAATTTAAAAATGATTTTTGTAAAAAATCATAAGCATCATATCATGTATATATAGTTCATATCTGACCCACTTCCTACCGATTTGGCAGAAATTTGTGTTTTTTACTAGGGATAGACGGAAAGGTTTGATATCCCCCTGTTATGAAATTGTCAATGTAAGGTGGTATAGTATTTTGGAAAAATTTAGTGGTAGTATTTTGAATTATCCATTAGGTGGTTGCTTCACAAAGCCGCCCGTTTTTTGCACCCGGAAAATGGAAAATTTCTTTTTGGTGTGACGAAAAGGAAAACTTCCTCCTACAACATTGTTCGCCATCCCATGATGCACATGTATGCATAATATGGATACATTATCACAAAATATGCATTTATTCTAGCCATAACATTGGTCAATTGACCCGAAAGCCAGGAAACCTCGAATGAGATAGATCATTTTGTGACATAATTAATATACCAAGTTTGATATTTTTCCTTGTAACTATGTCACATAATATGACACCACGTGAAGGTTTCACATTGTTTGGATCATTTTTGAATTTCTTATGCCCGTTTTAAACTATCGTCAAACTTTGTCGAACGACGGGTATGAAGATTCTTAGCTCAGGGCTGAACCTCGATAAACTTGAAGTGGATCTTTGATGAAATAGCATATTGTGAAGCCTAAAAACGATTTTTGTAAAAAATCATGAGCATCATATCATGTAGATATAGTTCATATCTAACCCACTTCCTCCCGATTCGGCAGGAATTTGTCTTTTTCACCAGGGATAGACGAAAAGCTTTGAGACCCCCTGTTATGACATTGTCCATGTAAGGTGGTATAGTATTTTGGAAAAATATGGTGGTAGCATTTTGAATTAGCCATTTGGTGGTTGCTTCACAAAACCTCCCGTTTTTGCACTCGGAAAATGGAAAATGGCTTTTTGGTGCGACGAAAAGGAAAGCTTCCTCCTGCAACATTGTTCGTTATCCTATGATGCACATGTATGCACGATATGGACACATTATCACAAACTATGTCTTGATTCTATCCATAACATTGGTCATTTGATCCGAAAGCCAGAAAACCTCGAATGAGATAGATCATTTTGTGAAGGTTTTTATGAGACATAATCAATATACCAATTTTGATATTTTTCTTGTAACTATGTCACATAATATGACACCACGTGAAGGTTTCGCATTGTTTGGATTGTTTTTGAATTTCTTATGCATGTTTTAAACTGTCGTCAAACTTTGTCGAACAGCGGGCATTAAGATTCTTAGCTCGGGGATGAGCCTCGATAAAATTGAAGTGGATCTCTGATGAAATAACATATTTTGAACCTAAAAATTATTTTCATAAAAAATCATGAGCATCAGATCATGTACCTATAGTTCATATCCGACCTACTACCTACCGATTTGGCAGGAATTTGTCTTTTTCACCAGGGATAGACAAAAAGGTTTGAGATCCCCCTGTTATAACATTATCCATGTAAGGTGGTATAGTATTTTGGAAAAATAAGGTGGTTACATTTTGAATTAGCCATTTGGTGGTTACTTCACAAAACCGCATGTTTTGTGCACTCGGAAAATGGAAAATAGCTTTTTGGTGCGACGAAAAGGAAAACTTCCTCCTGCAATATTTTTCGTTATCCCATGATGCACATGTATGCACAATATGGACACATTATCACAAACTATGCCTTGATTCTAGCCATAATATTGGTCATTTGATCCGAAAGCCATGAAACCTCAAATGAGATAAATCATTTTGTGAAGGTTTTTTTGAGACATAATCAATATACCAAGTTTGATATTTTTTCTTGTATCTATGTCACATAATTTGACACCACGCGAAGGTTTTGCATTGTTTGGATAATTTTTTAATTTCTTATGCCCGTTTTAAACTATCATCACACTTTGTCGAACAGCGGGCATGAAGATTCTTAGGTCAGGGCTGAGTGATATGTAAACGTATCTATAATTTTTGATGTTCCATGCTTGTTTTGTATCAACTTTGTCATGTTTTGTCTACACTTTGAGGTGTTTTTATACATTTTCTGGGACTAACCTATTACAAGATGCCGTAGTGCCAGTTGCCTGTTTTATGTTCTTTTTAGTTTTAAAAAAGCTAGTAAAGAAATATTTTCAGAATTGGACAGGGCAAAAACCAAAGTCAATGTTTTATCGGAAGGAACACGGAGTCCAAAGGGCAGCTGAAGGGGGACCACGCGAGGTGGCCACACCCTAGGGCCGTGCGGCCCAAGGGGGCACCGCCACCTGGTGTGGGCCTCTCGGGCGCCCACCTACCTTTCCCTTTCACCTTTAAAAGCACCCTGATACAAAAACCTTAAGGAGCCGATCAGATCTCCACGAAACAGTCCGTAGCCACCGCCACCATCGTCCCTAGATCAGGGGGGATCTGAAGCCCTTCCCGGCACCCTGCAAAAGGGGAGATATCATCCCGGAGGCCTTATTCATCACCATGCCAGCCTCCGGAGTGATACGTGAGTAGTTCACCCTTGGACTATGGGTCCATACAATAGCTAGATGGTTGTTTCTCCTCCTTTATGCTATCATGTTTAGATCTTGTGAGCTTCGTTCATGATCAACATCATCTATTTGTAATCATACATGTTGTGTTTGCGGGGATCTGATGGATATTGAGATACTATGTCAGATTGATTATTGATTCTATCATGTTTGTGTTATTTGTGATCTTGCATGCTCTCTGTTGTTAGTAACTATCTTGGCCAAGTAGATGCTTGCAACTCCAAGAGGGAGTATTTATGATCGATAGTAGGTTGATGCCTCTAGTATTCTGGGGAAGTGATAGAAATCTCTAAGGTTGTAGATGTGTTGTTGCTACTAGAAAGAAAACAACAATCCTTTGTTCATGGAAAAATTGTATTGTTTACTTTAGACACATTGATTAATGCAATTATCTGTTGCTTGTAACTTAATACTGGAAGGGGTTTGGATGATGACCCGAAGGTGGATTATTAGTCATAGATGCAGTTGGATTACAGTCTATGTATTATTTTATAATGCCCAATCAAATCTCATAGGAGTCAAGATGTATCGTATATGAATTGTTATGCTTTCTTAATCTGTCAATTGCCCCGCTGTAATTTGTTCACCCAACATGCTATCTATCTCAAGGAGAACACCTCTAGTGAACTGTGGATCCCAGTATATTCCTTTACCATTGATATACCATCTACTATTACCGTTTACTTTCTACAAGCAACTACTATCTTCCACACTATACGTTTAATCCTTTATTTTCAGCAAACCAGTGAGATTGATAACCTCACTGTACGCTGGGGCAAAGTTTTGAGTTTGTGTTGTGCAGGTTCCAAGTTGTTAGCAACACCTTGGATTTGTTTCCTTACTCCTACTGGTTCAATAACCTTGGTTTGATAAATGAGGGAAAATTTTCTGCTGTGCTCATCACACCTTCCTCTTGGGGTTTCCCAACGAGGCTCACTTAGCCGCATCAAGATAATTTTCTGGCCGTTGCCGGGGAGTTAAGGATAGCTTCAATCTCCCCCCCTCGTCAGTCACCTTTCAGGGAGAAAGAAGATTCTCGCAAGGGGAGTCTCTCACAACCTTTCTATTTACTTTGTTTTTGTTTTGCTTATTTTATTTTTCTTTGTTTTGCTTATTTCTTTATTTCAAAAATACAAAAAAAAAAATTTCATTTGGTTTGCGTTTTCTTATCAAAAACACACAAAAAAATTAGTTCTTCCTATAGTTGTCACCTTAGCTCACCATGTTGAAACCTAAGTTCACCCTGAAAGACCTTTCAATAGGTAGTGGCTCTATAATTGGGAAAGATAATATTGAAGAATTATTTAATCATGTTAGCAAGCATGAGGATATTGAGGATAGATCCTTAGCAGAGCTTGCTCCAAATTATGAAATTGTTGCAGCTTCTTTAGTACACATGTTGGAGGCTAGGTTTGTTAACCTTAACCCCATGATGCAAGTAATGTTTCTTAAACTTAAAAATATTGAGGATACTGAAAAGAGAGATTTTATTCTAGAAAGTTTGCTTAAGGAATTCAATGATGTTGCTAAAGAAGCTAAAAAGGTCTTTGATCATTTTAATATGCTAGGCTCATGTGTAGATGTTATTGGCACATTAGAAAAGTTGGACAAAACCAAACCCAATGGAGAATAAATTAAAATACCCATACCTTTTAAACTTGTAGGAATGCATGAAGCCTTAGAAAAGAATTTTGATTAGATTGCCCCTGAAAACCCTTTTGATGAAAATAGTGAGCCCAAGAGTATTGAGAGAGGATCTTCTAGAACTCATTTGGATGAGATACCTTTCCTGGTTGAAGAAATTTCTAGTATTGATCTTAATGCTTCTTCATTTGAAAATACTTGATTCTTGCTTCATGTGCCTAACTTAAAGGCGTTAAAGAAAAGTACTAATTGAAAGATAACCCAAATTTCGTTAGGTTTTTCTTTTGTTGAGTCTTGGAAGTTATTACTTCTGTAATAACCTCTCCTTATCATTTTTGTGTGGTTTTTGTGCCAAGAATAACCTCTAATGAGAGAGAAGTAAGATTTGGGGAAGTTGCTGTCCCGAAACAGATTTTTGTGCTTCACTGTAAATATTCTTGAAAAATCCTTGTATGTTGTATTGAGCTGTAATTTTCTAACATTTTGCCCTAGGTTTTTATATAACTTTCGATAGTTCAACACTTTTCGATTTGAGCAACAGGAGGTCTTAAAAAAATCGGTTTTTACCTGCTAGTTTGTTTTGACAGATCTCTGCCATTATTTGCATTTTCCTCTTACCAGTTTCTTTTTTTGAGTTCTCCTTGATGACTTGAGCTTTTACAAGGAATTTCCAGCAAGCTTGTGTTCTAATGAAAGTTTTACTTGTGTTGAAACTAAACCCAAAGGCCTATTATCTTGAATACACTAATGTTGCTAATGAAGATTGTGTGAAGTTTTGTATGAAGGAAATTTTCAAGTGTAGGGGAAGAATGATGTGATGAGATGAAGAATGTACAAAAGCTCAAGCTTGGGGATGCCACCCCGTGTCACCCCAAGAAATATTCAAGAGGTACAAGCATCAAAGCTTGGGGATGCCCAAGGCATCCCCTTCTTCATCAATAAAAATCTCAGGTTTTCTTTCAAAACACTTCATTTTTATTGTTTCATGCACTGTTGTGTTGTTCTTGGAGCGTCTTAGTTTTCGTTTTTTGGTTTTCTTTTGTTTGGTTTGCTGAATAAATTAGTTGGACCCCCACTTTCGCACTCTTGTTTCAAATAAGTTGATTGGTGTTGGAAAAGAGAAGAAAGTTTCATGCTTTAGTGGTACAAAAGGGAGCTTGTTTTGAATGTGGCTTAGACTTTATCATGTCATGCTAGATGCTGCTTTGAACTTATTCTTAGTGATTATTGCTGTAGCATGGCTTGTTCCAAACAATTGAGATTGCTTAATGTGCCTTAAAAGAATCATGTGTTGTTTTAGCAGACAAAAGCATAATATTGTGGTATTCTCCTTTGATGTTTTGTTTGGGTTAACTTGGCACATGCTTACACCATGTTTTGACTATGAACCAGTCACCCTAGACTCTATGATCATTTAGTTTTTGACTTGTGATATCACTTTATGCTTTGTTCAATAATGTTTTCTCGCTTTGCATGATTATGGCCATTATTGCTCTCTTAGTTGGTCGCTCCCAATATTTTGGTAGCCTCCACTTGTATTGAGTAAGCTCTACTCATGCATCCAACTTCCAAGAAACCAAGTTATTCCAAAGAGTCCACTATAAATTCCTATGCATTGTGTGTTACACCATTCCAAGAATATTCATGTTTTTATCTATCTTCCAAATTAAACATGTTATGTGAAAATTAGTGATTAAGGCTCTCACAAACTTGATGGCATACTTTACTTCCTTGCACCTAATAAGCTTGAACCATTGTGTCTGAAGGGAATATGCCCTGAGAGGCAATAATAAAGTGTTTATTATGTGTATTCCAAGTATATGATAGATGTTTATTTTGCATGCTATAATTGTATTAATATGGAAACATTAATACATGTGTGTTTAATAAACAAACAAAAAGTTCCTAGTCATGCCTCTCTCATAAACTAGCTCGTTGATTAACAAGATGATCAAGGTTTCCTGATCATGGACATTGGATGTTGTTAATAACGGGATCACAACATTAATGTAATGGTGTGATGAACATTCATCCGAAGTATAGCATTACGATCAAAGTCATTGAGTTTATATTGCTATAACAACTTACGAAGTGATCCTAATCCTTAGACCATGAGATCATGTCAATCACTAACACCGGAAGAGTTTCTTGATAACATCAAACGTCACACCGTAACAGGGTGATTATAAAGATGGATTCATAACTAATAAAGTGTTATGTTGAGGCTCATGGATCGAGAGTGGAATTTGTTCATCCCGATGACGGATAGATATACTCTGGGCCCTCTCGGTGATATCACATTGAATAGCTTGCAAGCAAGTGATTTGATCACTAGAATGTTATATCACGGGAACGAGAAAAGAGTGCATGTCGGTAACGAGATCAAACTAGGTATGGAGATACCGATGATCGAATCTCGGACATGTAATATATCGTGAAACAAAGGGATTAAGATACTAGCGTAAAAGGTTCCGACGATCACAAGAAAGTCATCGTTGAATGTGTGGGAGTCAGTATGGGTCTCGAGATCCCGCTTCTGATTATTGATCCGAGAGGGGTCTCGATCATGTCCGCATTATTCACGAACTGTAGGGTGACACACTTAAGAGACACCGACATCCAATTGGAGCAAAAGTTTCATGCCGAAAGAATGAACAAGCGCAAGAATTTATTTCACTAGATACCGAAACAGGTTTTCGGGTGAAATTGCATAATGTGGTTATGCATGTGAAATAGAATTCTAGCAAGGGGTTATTTGTGAATGTTTGTCATTAAAGTAATTGACAAAATTCTGAATAAAATAAAAGAGTTTTATTTAATGAGAGTTTGCATTAAATTTGGTGGAAATTTAATGGGAATTTGAGTGGACTTTTGAGTGGAGGGATTTTAAAGGGCATTTTGTGAGTGGAGTGTCCACCCACGTGAAGAGGGGAGGGCAAGGGGGCAGCCCCATGCGCCGGCCAACCCCTTGGGGTTCCCCCCTCCTCCTATAAAAGGAGCCCCCTTCCTCACTTGTCTCTCACACCTCCTCGTGAAGGATCTCTCTCCCCCTCTAGAATATATCCCCCATGGTCTCGGACTAGCGAGATACATGTTCCCGGTGGCTATTCGGAAAGAAAGAGTTGTGCTTCCGCTGCATCGCTGGAGCGAGGAGGCGGAGGTTGCTCGGTGCCTCGAACGTGTGTGCGAGCACGGATGCGCTGCTGATTTGCGGCGCTAGGACTTCCTCTCGATCTTGAGATCGGCAAGAGATCGTCTACATCAACCACGAGTTAAACTCGTTAAGCTTTGTCGGTCTTCAAGGGTATGTTCTCTACGGATATACATCCGCCCGTTGTTTGTATCTAATACTTAGATCTTGGTACATAGTTCACATCGTAGGAAAATTTTTGTTTTCTATGCTGCGAACCCTACAGTGGTATCAGAGCCGGATCTATGCGTAGATGCTTTACACGGGTAGTACACATATGAGTATGTGGGCGATGATGATCATGTTATTGCTCCTTTGTTGTAATTTTGGATATTGGTGGCATAGTGGGATGAAGCGGCCCGGACAAACTTTAGATGTCCTCGCACATGAGACATGTTCCACGCTTGACATGCAACTAGTTTGCATAAGTGGCTAGCGGGTGTCTGTCTCTCCTACTATAGTCAATATCTATTTTGCAAACGAGTTGTCACCAATTTGATTATCCTCGTTGTGGTTCATGTTCATAGGTAAGAATGGTTCTATCTCGAAAGCCCTAAACCACGTAAAACTTGCAATGGATAAATTAGAGGCGTCTAGTTTAGATTGTTGCTGGGCTAGTGTTATGATATGGTAGTGTTGTAAGTAGAAGTATGAGATGATACTCTTACAACACACATAGCGTGTAAACTCCATAGACCTTGGATTTACACATATAGGTATGATACATATAGGTATGATAGTGATCATACCACGATGCACATGATAGAGATCATCTGCGGGAACCATAACATTTCACTACTGAACATGTGATGTTTGATTGCATCTTATATTGCTTGTTTAGCGCTTTGTTAGCATAATAAGATGATCCCTCATTTAAATATCAAGATAAGAATGTGTTCTTCCTTTAGTATGCACCGATTATGTTTCGTCGCTCCAAGACATCATGTGATGATCGGGTGTTCTTGGATCCACGACCATATATCGGGTGTAAAACAGTTACACACGCGAATACTAAGGTTCTAACTTGGCGAGCCTAGCATGTACATACATGGCCTCGGAACACGGACCGAAAGGTTAAGCATGAGTCATATAGTTGATATGATGCCCATTTGATGATCGCCTTTGAAGCTATACCGACTCACGTGATGATCGGACTTGGTATAGTGGATTTGGTTCATGTAATCACCAAAAAGGCACGAGGGATGTCGTTTTTGAGTGGGAGTTCATTCATAATATGGATTAGTTGAACTCAATCTATCATACACTTAGTCTAAACTTTACAAATTCTGTTGTAGATGGCACCACCTACTTTTAATTTCATTAGGTTCATGGAGAAAGAGAAACTAGCAACGAACGGTAGCAACTTTACCGAATGGGCCATGAATTTGAGGATTCTCCTCTCTGCTGCACAAAAGCAATACGTGCTAGAAGCGCCACTAGGCCCCCCACCTCTTGATGATGCCCCTGACGAGGAGAAGAATGTCTATCAGACTCGTCAGGAGGACCACAACTTAGTTCATTGCGGCATATTGTCTGGGCTAGAGCCGGAACTTCAAAAGCGTTTCGAAAACGGCAATGCATTTGATACAATGGGTGAGTTGAAAATGATTTTCGACACACATGCTGCTGTAGAGAGCTACAACGCTTCAGAAAAGTTCTTTAGCTGCATGATGGAAGAGCACAGCTCCGTTAGTGAGCATGTACTCAAGATGTCGGGTTACGCCGATAAGCTTGTGTCCTTGGGAATAACGATTCCCATTGACTTAGGCATCCATCGTGTTCTGTAGTCTCTGCCACCTAGCTATAAGAGCTTTGTGATGAACTATAATATGCAAGGCATGAAGAAGTCTCTCCCCGAGCTTCTGTCAATGCTTAAAACTGCAGAAGTGGAGATCAAAAAGGAACATCAAGTGTTGATGATCAATAGGAACACTGGTTTCAAGAAAGACAAGAAGGGAAAACGAAAGGGAAGTAAGGGCGGAAAGCCTGTTGCCGTGCCTGAAAAGAAACCCCGAGTTAGACCTAAGTCTGATACCGAGTGCTACTATTGTAAGGGGACTGGCCACTGGAAGCGCAACCGCCCCAAGTATCTGGCAGATAAGAAGGCCGGCAAGGCAAACAAAGGTATATATGATATACATGTTATTGATGTGTACTTGACTAGTGCTCGTAGTAGCACCTAGGTATTTGATACCGGTTCAGTTGCTAATATTTGTAACTCGAATCAGGGGCTGCGGAACAAGCGACCGCTAGCAAGGGTTGAGGTCAAGATGCGTGTCGGCAATGGATCAAGCGTTGATGTGATCGCCGTCGGAACGCTGCCTCTCCACTTGCCGTCGGGATTAGTAATAAACTTGAATAATTGTTATCTGGTGCCTGCACTGAGCATGAACATTGTATCTGGATCGTGTTTGATGCGAAGTGGTTATTCATTTAAATCCGAGAACAATGGTTGTTCCATTTATATGAATGAAATCTTTTATGGTCATGCACTGATGATGAATTGTTTATTTCTATTAGATCTCGATGATAATGTTACACATATTCATAATGTTGATGCTAAAAGGATTAAACTTAATGATGATATATCCGCATATATGTGGCACTGCCGTCTAGGTCATATTGGCGTTAAAGGCATGAAGAAGCTCCATTCGGATGGACTTTTGGAATCACTTGATTTTGAATCATTTGATACATGTGAGCCATGTCTTATGGGCAAGATGACTAGAACGCCGTTTTCCGGTTCAATGGAACGGGCGACAGATTTATTGGAAATCATGCATTCTGATGTATGTGGTCCAATGAGTGTGTCGGCGCGAGGTGGATATCGTTATTTTGTTACTTTCACGGACGATTTGAGTAGATACGGTTATATCTACTTGATGAAACACAAGTCTGAAACCTTTGAAAAGTTCAAGGAATTTCAGAATGAAGTGGAAAATCATCATAATAGAAAGATCAAATTTCTACGGTACGACCGTGGAGGTGAGTATCTAAGTTACGAGTTTAGCACTCACATGAAAGAGTGTGGAATTGTTTCACAACTCACGCCTGCCGGAACACCACAGTGAAATGGTGTGTCGGAACGTCGTAATCGTACTTTATTAGATATGGTTCGATCTATGATGTCTCTGACGGACTTGCCGTTGTCATTTTGGGGTTATGCACTAGAAACTGCTGCATTCACTTTAAATCGGGCACCATCTAAATCCATTGAAAAGACACCGTATGAATTGTGGTTTGGAAACAAACCTAAGCTGTCTTTTCTTAAAGTTTGGGGATGCGATGTTTGTGTGAAGAAACTTCAACCGGATAAACTCGAACCCAAAGCGGAAAAATGCGTCTTCATAGGATACCCTAAGGAAACTATTGGGTATTCCTTCTATCACAGATCCGAGGGCAAGGTTTTTGTTGCCAAGAATGGATCCTTTCTAGAGAAAGAGTTTCTCGCGAAAGGTGTGAGTAGTCGGAAGGTAGAACTCAAAGAGGTTATTGAACCTTCTCTTCAAAGTATGGCGAGTAGCGCAGCGCCGGAAGTTGTTCCGGAGTTGGCTCCACCTGTTGAAGAGGGAACTAATGATAATGATCATGAAACTCTGAAAGAGAGTACTACCGAACCTCGCAGGTCAAGCAGGACGCGTGCAGCTCCCGAGCTGTATGGAAATCCTGTCTTGAATTTCATGGTTGATGAAAATGATGACCCTGTGACGTATGAAGAAGCGATGATGAGCCCGGATTCTAACAAATGGTTAGAAGCCATGAAATCCGAGATGGAATCCATGTATGAAAATCAAGTTTGGAACTTGGTGGAATTACCTCACGACCGAAAGGCCGTGGAGAACAAATGGATTTTCAAAAGGAAAACTGATGCTGATGGTAATGTGACCGTCTATAAAGCTCGACTTGTCGCAAAGGGGTTTCGACAAATTCAAGGAGTTGACTACGATGAGACATTCTCTCCCGTAGCGATGCTAAAGTCAATTAGGATTATGTTAGCAATTGCTGCATATTTCGATTATGAGATATGGCAGATGGATGTCAAAACCGCGTTTCTCAATGGTAATATTGAAGAAGAGCTGTATATGATACAACCAAAAGGTTTTGTCGATCCTAAGGATGCTAACAAGGTGTGCAAGCTTCAGCGATCCATCTATGGATTAAAGCAAGCATCACGAAGTTGGAATCTCCGCTTTGATGAGGTGATCAAAGAGTTTGGATTTGTCCAAACTTATGGAGAAGCTTGTATTTACAAGAAAGTGAGTGGGAGCAATGTGGCATTTCTGATATTATATGTGGATGACATATTATTGATCGGAAATGATATAGATCTTTTAAACAGTGTTAAAAGTTATCTAAACAGCAAATTTTCAATGAAGGACCTAGGTGAAGCGTCATACATATTAGGCATAAAGATCTATAGAGATAGATCAAGGCACCTAATAGGGCTATCGCAAAGTACATACCTTGATAATATTTTAAAGAAGTTTAAAATGGACAGAAGTAAGAAGGGGTTCTTACCTATGTTGCAAGGAAAGACATTGAGTAAGACTCAAAGTCCGGCTTCAGCGGAAGAAAGAGAGATAATGGACAAAGTACCTATGCTTCAGCCATAGGCTCTATAATGTACGCCATGCTATGTACAAGACCGGATGTGGCACATGCTATTAGTTTGACTAGTAGGTACCAATCGGATCCAGGTTCGGAACACTGGATAGCGGTCAAGAATATCCTTAAGTACTTACGAAGAACTAAGGATATGTTTCTTGTATACGGAGGTGAAGAAGAGCTCGTTGCTAAGTGTTATGTTGATGCTAGCTTTGACACCGATCCGGATGACTCTAAGTCTCAATCCGGATACGTATTTATCATGAATGGCGGAGCGGTTAGTTGCAGGAGCTCCAAACAACCTGTGGTAGCGGGATCAACAACGGAGGCCGAATATGTTGCTGCTTCAGAAGCGACTCAGGAAGCAGTTTGGGTGAAGGAGTTCATATCCGAACTAGGAGTGGTTGCAAATGCGTTGGACCCAATGGTGTGTTGGAGATATGCCCTAGAGGCAATAATAAATGTAGTTATTATTATATCTTTGTGTTTATGATAAATGTTTACATTCATGCTATAATAGTATTAACAAGGAAACATTAATACTTGTGTGATTTGTAAACTTAATTTGAAGTCCCTAGTAAAGCCTCTATACATCACTAGCTTGTTGGTTAATGAATGATTGTGGTTTCCCTGTCATGAACATTGAGATGTTATTAACAACAAGATCATATCGTTAGGAGAATGATATGGTGGACATACTCCTATAGATAAGCGTAGCATAAAGATCAAGTCATTTTAATAGTTCAATTGCTATATGCTTTCTGATACATAGTAACCTAATTCCTTTGACCATGAGATCATGCATATCACCTTTACCGGATGGGTTCTTTGATGACATCAAACACCACACCGTAACTGGGTGGCTATAAAGGTGGCATTGAGTGTTCGGAAAGTATTGGTTGAAACACATGGATCAAGAGTGGGATTTGTCCATCCATATGACGGATAGATATACTCTGGGACCTCTCGGTGGAATGTCATCCAATTAGCTTGCAAGCATGTGACTGGCTCACAAGGGATCACATATCACGAGAACGAGAAAAGAGTACTTATCGGTAACGAGGTTGAACTAGGTATGCAGAGATACCGACGATCATAACCTCGGATGAGTAAACTATCGTGAGACAAAGGGAAATTGGTATCGTATGTAAGTGGTTCATTCGATCGCAAAGTAATCGTAGAAATATGTGGGAGCCATATGAATTTCCAGATTCCTCTATTGGTTATTGTTCAGAGAAGTGTCTCGATCATGTCCGCATAATTCACGAACCGTAGGGAGACACACTTAAGGATTCAACATTGTTTGAGTAGTTATGGAATGATGAGAAAGAGTCCGAATGTTGTTTGGAGTATCGAATGGGATACGGGATATCACGTGGAGATCCGGAATGGTCCGGAGAATAAGATTCATATAAGGAAAGTCCCGTTTCGGAGTTGGAGAATGGTTCCGGTGTTTTCATTGGGAATGTTCTAGAAGGTTCCGGAATGTCCGGAACTCCGGAGGGGAAGGGTACATGAATGTGTTATATCAATTTGGTATGATTGCATCATGTACTCGGTGTCATCGCTGAACAAAATAGAGGGTTTATTCAAATCCTAGTTTGAAAAGTCAAACGCCAAGTTTGAAAGTCAAACGGCTAGTTTTGGGAAGTGGAGAGGGAGGTGGAAACCGACTTGGGGGAGGAGTTCCTCCTCCCACCGCCGGCGCACCACCAAGCCGAGTTGGGGAGGAACTCCCCTCCCCTTGGCCGGCCCCCTCCACCTATATAAGGAGGGGCAGGGCTCCCCTCCTAGACACACAAGTTCCTACCTCTAAACCCTAGTACCAAGCCGCCGCCGCCTCCATAGCCGCTGCCGGCCCTAGGGCACTCGCCGCCGCCTAGGTGAAACCCTAGCCGCCGGCCTAGACCCCTCCTTGGCGTGTCTAAACCCTAGATCGTCGAGGGCTCTCTCATACTCCACCATACTCGCTTCGGCTTAAGGCGAAGCCCTGCGAGATCTCCCCTCTACTTCCGGTACCACGCCGTTGTGCTGCCGGAATCGCGAGGAGAGTGCTACAACCTCCGCTGCCTGCTGGAACAAGGGAGAGGAAGGTCTTCGTCAAGTACCGAACGTGTGACCGACTGCGGGAGCGCTGCCGGAACACAGCGCCGGAAGGATCGTCTACGCGATCTTGAGATCGGGAAGAGTACAACTACATCACCCACAAGAATCCGCTCTCGTTAAATACTTTGGAATCTTCGAGGGTGAGTTATTCCATCGACTCGTTGCTACAATCTAGTAGATAGATCTTGGCTTGTTTGTTTGTATGCGATAGAAATTTTTTGTTTTCCATGCTACGAATCCCTACAGTGGTATCAGAGCCGTGTCTATATGTAGATCTGTTGCACGAGTAGAACACAATGGTCATTGTGGGCGTTGATGCTTTTATTGTCGATTGCTTCTGGTGTACTTTGCATCTTGCGGGATGTTGGGATGAAGCGGCCCGGGCTAACCTTACATGACATCGTTCATGAGACTTGCTCCACGCTTGACATGGAACTTGTATTGCATAAGTGTCTTTGCGGGTGCCTGTTTCTCCTAGCATAGTTAAGATTCAATTTACAACGGGTGATTAACAATGCTAGTATCAATGTTGTGGTTCTTGTTCGTAAGTTAGAACGACACTTATTGAAAGCCCCAAACCATGTAAAATATACAAAGAAAGTAGAGGCGTCTAACTTTGTTTTGCAGGGGTGTGATATGGCCATGATTGTGATTATATTTGATGTATGCAATGTTCCTTATTGTAAGTTGGCAACCGGCAGGAGCCATATGGTTGTCTTTAATTTATGTTAAGACCCGTGTGTCTATTCAAAGTAGTTGTAATAGTTGAAGCCGGTGGACGACAACCATGGAGAAGCGTCATTGACCTTGATGCAATGCCGGTGATGATGGAGATCATGTTCGTGCTTGAAGATGAAGATCGGAAGCACAAAGAAGAAAGGCCATATCATATCACATATTATGAATTGCATGTGATGTTAATCCTTTATGCATCTTGTATTGCTTAGTAGACGACGGTAGCATTATAAGATGATCCCTCATACACATGAATTTCAAGTCATAGAGTGTTCACCCTTAGTTAGCACCGTTGCTAAAGCTTGTTGTTTCGAAGAACCACGTGATTATCGGGTGTGTTAGATTCTGCAAGTGCATACAACGTGAGCAAGCCAGATTTGCTCATGCGGAAACTAAGGTTTGATCTTGACGAGCCTAGCATACAGACATGGTCTCGGAACACGGATCACCGAAAGGTAAAGCATGAATCATATAGTAGATATGATGAACATGTCGATTGTTCGCCATTGAAACTATATCAGCTCTCGTGATGATCGGTGTTGATGTGGTGGATTTGGTTCGTGTGATCACTAAAACAATGTGAGGGATATTGTTTTGAGTGGGAGTTCACCTAGATTAATTTTATTATTAATTTGAACTCAATTTTTCATAAACTTAGTCTAAACTATTGCAAATATGTTGTAGATCAATGGCAGCCCCTACCATCAATTTTAATGCGTTCCTAGAGAAAGAAAAGTTGAAAAACAATGGAAGCAACTTCACGGATTGGTTCCGCAATTTGAGGATTGTCCTCACAGCTGGTAATTTGACCTATGTGCTGGATGCACCGCTGGGTGACCCACCTGCAGTTGATGCTGCCGATGAAGTAAAGAATGTTTACCTCACTCGGAAGACTCAATACTCCATAGTTCAGTGTGCTATCTTGTATGGTTTAGAATCGGAGCTTCAGAAAAGGTTTGAGAATTCAGACCCATATGATATTGTCGAGGATCTCAAATTGATCTTTGAGACTCATGCGGCAATTGAAAGCTATGAGGATTATGAAAAGTTCTTTAACTGCAAGATGGAAGAGGGCAGCTCCGTCAGTGAGCATGTGCTTAAGATGTCTGGGCACGCAAAAAAACTTCAAAGCTTGGGTATAGTGATTCCTAATGCTTTGGGGATTTACCGCGTCCTCCAATCACTACCACCAAGTTACAAGAACTTTGTGATGAACTACAACATGCAGAACATGAACAAGACGTTGCCAGAACTCTTTGCTATGTTGAAGTCTGCAGAAGTGGAGATCAAGAAAGAGCACCAAGTGTTGTTGGTCAATAAGACCACCAAATTCAAGAAAGGCAAGTCTAAGCAGAAGGGACACTTCAAACAAGGGTGGTAAGAAAGTTACCACGCCAACGAAGAAGACCAAGGCTGGACCTAAGCCTGATCCTGAGTGTTTTTACTGCAAGGGAGAAGGTCACTAGAAGCGGAATTGCCCAAAGTACTTGGCGGATTTGAAGAACGGCAACATCAAGAAGAAAGGTATATCTGATATACATGTTATTGATGTGTATCTCACTAGTACTCGTAGTAGTGCCTGGGTATTTGATACTGGTTCGGTTGCTCATATTTGTAACTCGAAACAGGTGCTGCAGAATAAACGGAAGCTAGCGAAGAACGAGGTGACGATGCGCGTGGGAAACGGATCAAAGGTTGATGTGATCACGGTCGGCATGCTACCCCTTCATCTACCATCGGGAATAGTTTTATACTTAAATAATTGTTATTTGGTGCCTGCGTTAAGCATGAACATTATATCGGGATCTTGTTTATTGCGAGACAGTTACTTGTTTAAGTCCGATAATAATGGTTGTTCGATTTATATGAGTAATATGTTTTATGCACATGCACCTTTGATAGATGGTCTATTCTTATTGAATCTTGATAGTGGAAATACAAATATTAATAACATTGAGGCTAAACGTTTGAAATCGAGCGATAACTCGACATATATGTGGCACTGTCGTCTTGGTCACATTGGAGTGAAGCGTATGAAGAAACTCCATTCTGATGGACTTCTTGAATCACTTGATGTAGAATCACTTGAAGATGCGAAGCATGTTGTCACATCCCAAGATTTTCCAAATCTTGTAATGTGAAAAATAAATGAATAAAATAAAACTTTGTTGATTTTTAGGCTGAGAAGAAACTTTTTGAATCCAATTGGAAACTTTCAAACTTATTTTGATCAAGATAAAGTCCTAAAGGGATTTACAATGATAAACATTTAAAGGAAAAATAAAAATATTTGGAATTACTATTTTGAATCTTTTAATAAAAGATTTGATTTTAAAATGAAAAGGAAGAAATTCAAATAAGGATTATTAGCCAAAATTAAAACTTTGGCCAAGCCTTTGAAATAAAATATTTCCATTTGAGAAAAATAGTAAAAGGTTGATTTAAATAAAATGATAAGGATTTAATATCCAAGTTTATTGAAAATAAAAGTTTTACTATTTTAATTAAACAACAAACCTATTTGTTTATTTTAAAAAAGGTTTACAAGTATTCTTTAAATTCAAATAAAACCTACTGATTTGGTTTGAAAATAATTAAATTTCAAATAGAGTTTTGAATAAAACAAATTCTATTTTGATTTAAATAAAACAAGGTCTATTTATTTAATTAATAATGGACCCTAAAATAAAAATATTATTTTGTATTTGGGATTTGGGTTGTGTTGCTAAACAGAACCAGATTCAATTACAATGTTTGGTGAATGTTTGAATTGATTTGAATGTTTGATTTGTTGCTTGATTTTCAAAAAAGAAAATAGAATTGGAAAAAGATAAAACATTTGATAAGAAAAAAATAGAAACAGGAAGCAGCCCAGCCGGCCAGCCCAACAAGCCCAACAGCGAGCCCACCCCACTCTCTCTCGCGAAACGATTTCTTACTCCGCAACTCACCCGCTCTGCGACTGACTGGTGGACCTCTTTTACCTCTCCTCTCTCTCGCTGACGCACGGGCCCCACAGCAGTGTTCCTTCTCTTCTTCCTCGCGCAGACGACGCCCTGCCGTTGCAGCCATTACTCCGGCGATCAATACGCGTTGATTCCGCGACCGTTACTCGCCGTGACTGCGCCCATTTAACCGCCTGTGTCTCCTCTCCATTTCCCCACACGCGCCTTCCTCTCTCTGCCCCCAGGCCGACGGAATTTTGAGCCGCACTCCCACTACTCCGACCACCATCCCCAGCAAATTCCGGCGAGCCCAGCCACCGCCTTGCCTCTCCGACCAAGCACACATACTCCCCACTCCCAGGCGCTTCTTCCTGTGCCACCCGTTCAACCGCGGGCGCCCTAGAACCTCGGCTTCGACGACCTCTGAGCACCGCCGCGTCTGCCTCTCTCTCCGGCGACGGCCCCTGGTAAGCACAGACCACCCCACGCCGTCTCGTTCACGCTCCCACACTCGCCACATCCTCCTGCATCTGACCATGCTCTTGTCTTGCCTTAGGGCGATCTGCAGCGTCGCCTCCGACCAGGACCAGAGCCGTCCGACGCCGTTCCCCACTCCGGCGAGCAATCCTGCTAGAACCAGAGCGCCCCTCGCCAGACCAACACCGCCTCGAGCCTCACCGTGACCTCCTGAACCTGGTGAGCACCTTCCCTTCCCTCCTTGCTTCCTAGAACCGCCGCTAGCACCACCGCCTGACCGTCGCCGCCGTCTGCCGCCGCGCAGCGCCGCCAGTTCTTGGTTGAGTTGCTGCGGACCGTAGGATCTAGATCGGACGAACGAGATAGATCACTTAAACGCTGAAGGGGTACGCAACCAGAGTCGTGTGATCTGTTTAGATCCAACACACCGCAGAGCACAATCCGACCGAAGCGGTACCAGCCAATGACATCGCGACGCGTGGCCAGTCTTCGATTTAAAAACAGATTTGAAAACAGATTTGTTTGCAGATTTGAAAACCCTATAACTTTTGTTCCACACATCCAAAAATTACAAACTTTATATCAATGGAATCAGTGGAACAAGCCCTAGCCAACCATGGATTTTGTTTAGTAAAAAGCCTCTGGTAAAATGTTTGTTTTTGCAGAAACATTTGTATGCTTGTTTAGATTAGAAAAATTGTTCAAAAATGTTTTTGAGGTTGAAATCTTGGCAAGTTAGTTTGTGGTGAACTTACTGACCCTAGGAACCAACCCATGGTTTTAAAAATGTATTTGGTGAAGTTTAGGATGGATTAATTGATTTAGCCCATTTCTAACCAAATAAAAATATTCTTTTTGCTATGAAAATGTTTTTGGAGTAAAAACTTTGGGAAAATGATTTGAATCAAACCTACTGACCCTAAACACCAAGTTTTGAGAAACAACAACTTATTTGGTAAACAACATGGAGTTTTTGATTTGATAAAAACATTTTCCACCACATAAAATAATGAAAGGATTTAAAAATAGTTTATAGATAAAACCCTTTTGCAAATGACTTTGCCACTTTGGAAAATGACCACTTTGGACTTTACAAAGATTAGAGCCTAGTAGAAACCATCTTTGCAAAATAAAACTACCTCTTGCATGCATAACTTAGATCCCATTGTTTTATGTGTGTGAATTGTTTGATTGGTTATTGGTTTGGCATCATAGTTGATATTGTGTTTGCTTGATTGATTGTAGTGAAGTTAGAAAAGTGTGAGACTAGCAAGATCAAGGAGTGAACCAACATTCCTTACCAAAAGAAAGGCAAGTGTCACTATCATCTAAAGTCCTACTATTTTCATTATACTTAGTGGATTTTGAAACATGCATGAAAAGAATTTCTATATTTATGCAATGCTAAATCCTAATAGGATACCCTATATATTACTTAGTGAAAACAATGTAGTTGTTACATGCTTAGCCATGCTATATTTGAAAAGAGATACATGTTGAGATTTTATGAAGTTGAGAAAAGGACTTGTGTTTTTATATAATAAAACAAGGACTCAATGAACCACCTGGGTGGACAAGGATACTTTAAGTTTTGGAGAAGGTGGCAACAAAAGGAACCATGTCTATGGCAATCTCTTTGTGTTGTGCTCCAAAAGAAAACCACCCAGGAAACTTAGAGATTGAACATGTTTCTCCAATTGTGGCTTTCGTGTACAACCACATGCTACTTATGGCTCTGGCTTAGTCAACTACATTGGGAAGACCCATGCATTGTCTTCAGGTTACTGAAAATGAGGACCTGGAATCCTACATGGGTACTGAAGACAAGCTAGCAATGGTGTATGGGAGGACCCTCTGGAAAGACTTCGTCACATTCTCAATCTGCCAGTACTCCATCTTGGTGAGTACCAATCCAGCGGCCACTGGTGGAAACAAGATGAGAGTGTGACATGTGGGTAAAGTGTACAACTTCTGTAGAAGATAATAAAAATCTAAGTACTTAGCCGTGTCCCCGGTTATGGACAATACTGAGCAACTAAAGCTTGAATCTATGGAAAATCTCGACATTCCAATTTCAAAAAGAAAAACTTTTAAGTGATAACAAAAGACTTGCAGCACTTGGGGTTACCAAGGAGCTCAAGAGACTTTGATAAAAACTTGCAGCACTTGGGGTTACCAAGGAGCTCAAGAGATTTGATGAAAATTTGAAGTACTTGGGGTTACCAAGGAGCTCAAGAGATTTGATAAAAACTTGAAGTACTTGGGGGTACCAAGGATCTCAAGAGATTTTGACAAAGACACTTGGTGGATTCCAAGGAGTTCAGAAAATATTTGCCAAAAGATCAAAACCATTTTGAAAGATAGGATAAACTATTGCTTTATGCAAATGAGCCCAAAACTCTACTTAGCCAAATATGCATGTAATGATAGGATCCACTTATATTCAACATAGTAGTGAAACTTGCCAATACAATTCAAATGTATTGACCCTTGTGGCTGTAACTTGTAATGTTGCAGGTTTGATTGAATTTAGTGAAGATTGATTGATTAGGATTACAAAGTCTACAACCAACATGTCTGCCTGTGGAACTTTGAAGATGAAGGACCCCATGCTTATAGTTATTCCGCTGTAATGTAATGTAATAGCCAAATGAGCTATGTAAGATGTAATAAAATTATGTTATTCCTGGTTATAAAGTTATATTATGACCTTTTTTCTTGATATTACATCTTAACTGTGGATGCTAGCTATTGATCCAGGGACTAGCATTGTAAACACAGGGGACTCTACCTTATTTAAAGGTTGGGACCCTTACAGATGGTATCAGAGCATTGTGTTGCCTGTAGGATTTGTAAACCTAGGATTTGAAAAAAAAACCTTAGAAAATAGGAGTTGATCTTGTTCCAAAACTTATCTACAAAACAAACTTGTAAACTCTTTCCTCAACCACTTTGATTTTGATTCTACATCTCATCTATTTTCAACTTGATGGAAAAATCTACCCATGGCCAAAGACTACACCATGTGCAAAGGACTTCTTCAACTCTAATGACTTCAACATCTTCAACTCTAATGACTTCAACATCTTCAACTCTAATGACTTCAACATCTTTAGCGTATTCACCAAGGACTTCCAACTTGGATACCACTAAGGACTACAAGTGAGACAAGGAAACCTTGCTCAAAATATGGAGACTGAGGAAATGCAAAATCTGAAGGAGTTTACCTCACTTGAGGTATTGTAACCAAGAGTTTTTCTCAAGGAAACCATGACTTCATGCAAGAAGAATCAACCAAAGAAGGATGGAAAGATCACAAGTGAACCATATAGATGGACCACCATATTTTAGTTAAGTCAAACCCACCAACTTATGTGGTGGAACAAAAATATTTTGTTGTCTAAGTATGTGCTTAAACTTTGTTGTTTGAGTGAAAAGTTGTTTGTGATTGATTGTACCTTGCTTGTGTGAATTGTAATGTGTGTAATTAGAACTATTCCCTTAGAAATATTTTTTCTATTCTAATCTCCATTCAACCCAAACAGATGACTACTCCAGGAGACTCCAACATCAAGGTTGATGACACCAACACCAACCAAGAGGACAACATGAAAGAGCTCATAGCAACCCAACACCAGTTGAACCAAATGGCAGCTCAATTCATAGCCAACACCAGTGGGGAAGATTCAACCCTGCAAGGATTTTTGGAAACTCAAGCCCAATTGATGCTTAAGGTGACATATCAAATGATCAATATGGAGGAAAACTATTCCAAAAGAGTTTGTGACAACAAGGATGGCAGAAATGTTATTCTAGATGGAGCACCATCTTGCATTATTTGTGGAGACAAGGATCATACCTCCAAGGAGCATGGGGATCAATGCCCCAACTGTGAAGAGAAACATCCTGTTGGCCAATGTCCCACCTCTCAAGCTACTTGCTACCTATGTGAAGGAAACAATCATGTCCCTATCCAATGCCCCATCTATTCCATTGTTGAACAAAGAAAACAAGGTGAAGTGCAACAAATGATTGCAAACCATCCAGAAGGATCCAAGTCTACCAAGAAGGTTGATGACAAAGGAAAAGGTCCACTTATACCTCCAAACAAAACAACCCAATTCAAAGGACCAAAGAAAGGGCATATGAATTATCCAAAGAGTAATAGAAGGTCCAAGAAACATGTAGACATTCCTACCTATCAGATAACATATGAACAACATGAACTGGATGCACTCCTAGCTTTAGAGAAACCCAAAAAGCAAAAGAAGGACAAAAGCCATGTGCAATGTCATAAATGTAAGGAAATGGGACATTATTCCAGTGAATGCCCAGAGAACCAGAAGAATAAGGAAATTGGCCAAGTGTGGTGCAACAACTGCAAAGAGCTAGGCCATTATGCAGCAACTTGTCCACAAGAGACACGTAAAGAACTCAAAGATATCAACTGTTTCAATTGCAAACAACCAGGATATTATGCAAGCAATTGTCCAGAAAAGATGAAGAACAAGTGAAACAAGCCTATGAAGGATCTCAACCTTGGACCATGAGTCAAGAGTGGAAACAATGGACACTATGCAGATGTTTGCCCAAAGGAGTTTCCCCAGGATCCCAAGAAGGCGAATATGTAAATTTGTTTGAAATTTTTAAGGGTGGTAGTACCCTAGTTGATTTGAGCCTACTTGTAACCCTGGATTTCCCAAATCTCGGGACGAGATTTATTTTAAGGGTGGTAGCCTGTCACATCCCAAGATTTTCCAAATCTTGTAATGTGAAAAATAAATGAATAAAATAAAACTTTGTTGATTTTCAGGCTGAGAAGAAACTTTTTGAATCCAATTGGAAACTTTCAAACTTATTTTGATCAAGATAAAGTCCTAAAGGGATTTAAAATGATAAACATTTAAAGGAAAAATAAAAATATTTGGAATTACTATTTTGAATCTTTTAATAAAAGATTTGATTTTCAAATGAAAAGGAAGAAATTCAAATAAGGATTATTAGCCAAAATTAAAACTTTGGCCAAGCCTTTGAAATAAAATATTTCCATTTGAGAAAAATAGTAAAAGGTTGATTTAAATAAAATGATAAGGATTTAATATCCAAGTTTATTGAAAATAAAAGTTTTACTATTTTAATTAAACAACAAACCTATTTGTTTATTTTAAAAAAGTTTTACAAGTATTCTTTAAATTCAAATAAAACCTACTGATTTGGTTTGAAAATAATTAAATTTCAAATAGAGTTTTGAATAAAACAAATTCTATTTTGATTTAAATAAAACAAGGTCTATTTATTTAATTAATAATGGACCCTAAAATAAAAATATTATTTTGTATTTGGGATTTGGGTTATGTTGCTAAATAGAACCAGATTCAATTACAATGTTTGGTGAATGTTTGAATTGATTTGAATGTTTGATTTGTTGCTTGATTTTCAAAATAGAAAATATAATTGGAAAAAGATAAAACATTTGGAAAGAAAAAAATAGAAACAGGTAGCAGCCCAGCCGGCCAGCCCAACAGCGAGCCCACCCCACTCTCTCTCGCGAAACGATTTCTTATTCCACAACTCACCCGCTCTGCGACTGACTAGTGGACCTCTTTTCCCTCTCCTCTCTCTCGCTGACGCACGGGCCCCACAGCAGTGTTCCTTCTCTTCTTCCTCGCGCAGACGACGCCCTGCCGTTGCAGCCATTACTCCGGCGATCAATACGCGTTGATTCCGCGACCGTTACTCGCCGTGACTGCGCCCATTTAACCGCCCGTGTCTCCTCTCCATTTCCCCTCACGCGCCTTCCTCTCTCTTCCCCCAGGCCGACGGAATTTCGAGCCGCACTCCCACTGCTCTGACCACCATCCCCAGCAAATTCCGGCGAGCCCAGCCACCGCCTTGCCTCTCCGACCATGCACACATACTCCTCACTCCCAGGCGCTTCTTCCTGTGCCATCTGTTCAACCGCGGGCGCCCTAGAACCTCGGCTTCGACGACCTCTGAGCACCGCCGCGTCTGCCTCTCTCTCCGGCGACGTCCCCTGGTAAGCACAGACCGCCCCACACCGTCTCGTTCACGCTCCCACACTCGCCACATCCTCCTGCATCTGACCATGCTCTTGTCTTGCCTTAGGGCGATCTGCAGAATCGCCTCCGACCAGGACCAGAGCCGCCCGACACCATTCCCCACTCTGGCGAGCAATCCTGCTAGAACCAGAGCGCCCCTCGCCAGACCAACACCGCCTCGAGCCTCACCGTGACCTCCTGAACCTGGTGAGCACCTTCCCTGACCTCCTTGCTTCCTAGAACCGCCGCTAGCACCATCGCCTGACCGTCGCCGCCGTCTGCCGCCGCGCAGCGCCGCCAGTTCTTGGTTGAGTTGCTGCGGACCGTAGGATCTAGATCAGACGAACGAGATAGATCACTTAAACGCTGAAGGGGTACGCAACCAGAGCCGTGCGATCTGTTTAGATCCAATGCACCGCAGAGCACAATCCGACCGGAGCGGTACTAGCCAATGACATCGCGACGCGTGGCCAGTCTTCGATTTAAAAACAGATTTGTTTGCATATTTGAAAACCCTATAACTTTTGATCCACACGTCCAAAAATTACAAACTTTATATCAATGGAATCAGTGGAACAAGCCCTAGCCAACCATGGATTTTGTTTAGTAAAAAGACTCTAGTAAAATGTTTGTTTTTGCAGAAACATTTGTATGCTTGTTTAGATTAGAAAAAAATTTCAAAAATGTTTTTGAGGTTGAAATCTTGGCAAGTTAGTTTGTGGTAAACTTACTGACCCTAGGAACCAACCCAT
Organism: Avena atlantica; assembly: GCA_910589765.1. Classification (NCBI taxonomy): domain Eukaryota; kingdom Viridiplantae; phylum Streptophyta; class Magnoliopsida; order Poales; family Poaceae; genus Avena; species Avena atlantica. The sequence goes on along the minus strand of OU342739.1, from coordinate 56,319,059 downwards.
GGTTTTAAAAATGTATTTGGTGAAGTTTAGGATGGATTAATTGATTTAGCCCATTTCTAACCAAATAAAAATATTGTTTTTGCTATGAAAATGTTTTTGGAGTAAAAACTTTGGAAAAATGATTTGAATCAAACCTACTGACCCTAAAGACCAAGTTTTGAGAAACAACAACTTATTTGGTAAACAACATGGAGTTTTTGATTTGATAAAAACATTTTCCACCACATAAAATAATGAAAGGATTTAAAAATAGTTTATAGATAAAACCCTTTTGCAAATGACTTTGCCACTTTGGAAAATGACCACTTTGGACTTTACAAAGATTAGAGCCTAGTAGAAACCATCTTTGCAAAATAAAACTACCTCTTGCATGCATAACTTAGATCCCATTGTTTTATGTGTGTGAATTGTTTGATTGGTTATTGGTTTGGAATGCTAGTTGATATTGTGTTTGCTTGATTGATTGTAGTGAAGTTAGAAAAGTGTGAGACTAGCAAGATCAAGGAGTGAACCAACATTCCTTACCAAAAGAAAGGCAAGTGTCACTATCATCTAAAGTCCTACTATTTTCATTATACTTAGTGGATTTTGAAACATGCATGAAAAGAATTTCTATATTTATGCTATGCTAAATCCTAATAGGATACCCTATATATTCCTTAGTGAAAACAATGTAGTTGTTACATGCTTAGCCATGCTATATTTGAAAAGGGATACATGTTGAGATTTTATGAAGTTGAGAAAAGGACTTGTGTTTTTATATAATAAAACAAGGACTCAATGAACCACCTGGGTGGACAAGGATACTTTAAGTTTTGGAGAAGGTGGCAACAAAAGGAACCATGTCTATGGCAATCTCTTTGTGTTGTGCTCCAAAAGAAAACCACCCAGGAAACTTAGAGATTGAACATGTTTCTCCAATTGTGGCTTTCGTGTACAACCACATGCTACTTATGGCTCTGGCTTAGTCAACTACATTGGGAAGACCCATGAATTGTCTTCAGGTTACTGAAAATGAGGACTTGGAATCCTACATGGGTACTGAAGACAAGCTTGCAATGGTGTATGGGAGGACCCTCTGGAAAGACTTCGTCACATTCTCAATCTGCCAGTACTCCATCTTGGTGAGTACCAATCCAGCGGCCACTGGTGGCAACAAGATGAGAGTGTGACATGTGGGTAAAGTGTACAACTTCTGTAGAAGATAATAAAAATCTAAGTACTTAGCCGTGTCCCCGGTTATGGACAATACTGAGCAACTAAAGCTTGAAACTATGGAAAATCTCTACATTCCAATTTCAAAAAGAAAAACTTTTAAGTGATAACAAAAGACTTGCAGCACTTGGGGTTACCAAGGAGCTCAAGAGACTTTGATAAAAACTTGCAGCACTTGGGGTTACCAAGAAGCTCAAGAGATTTGATGAAAATTTGAAGTACTTGGGGTTACCAAGGAGCTCAAGAGATTTGATAAAAACTTGAAGTACTTGGGGGTACCAAGGATCTCAAGATATTTTGACAAAGACACTAGGTGGATTCCAAGGAGTTCAGAAAAGATTTGCCAAAAGATCAAAACCATTTTGAAAGATAGGATAAACTATTGCTTTATGCAAATGAGCCCAAAACTCTACTTAGCCAAATATGCATGTAATGATAGGATCCACTTATATTCAACATAGTAGTGAAACTTTCCAATACAATTCAAATGTATTGACCCTTGTGGCTGTAACTTGTAATGTTGCAGGTTTGATTGAATTTAGTGAAGATTGATTGATTAGGATTACAAAGTCTACAACCAACATGTCTGCCTGTGGAACTTTGAAGATGAAGGACCCCATGCTTATAGTTATTCTGATGTAATGTAATGTAATAGCCAAATAAGCTATGTAAGATGTAATAAAATTATGTTATTCCTGGTTATAAAGTTATATTATGACCTTTGTTTCTTGATATTACATCTTAACTGTGGATGCTAGCTATTGATCCAGGGACTAGCATTGTAAACACATGGGACTCTACCTTATTTAAAGGTTGGGACCCTTAGACATGTCTGATGGGTAAAATGACTAAGACTCCATTCTCTGGTATGATGGAGCGAGCTACGGACTTATTGGAAATCATACATACCGATGTGTGTGGTCCAATGAGTGTAGCATCGCGCGGTGGTTATCGTTATGTTCTTACCTTCACAGATGATTTGAGTAGATATGGGTATATCTATTTCATGAAACATAAGTCCAAAACTTTCGAGAAGTTTAAGGAATTTCAAAGTGAGGTAGAGAATCAACGTAACAAAAAGATTAAATTTCTACGTTCTGATCGTGGAGGTGAATATCTAAGTTACGAGTTTGGCGAGCATTTGAAGAAATGCAGAATACTTTCACAATTGACACCGCCGGGAACACCACAGCGTAATGGTGTGTCCGAACATCGTAATCGAACTCTCTTAGATATGGTTCGTTCTATGATGTCACTTACATATTTACCGCTATCATTTTGGGGTTATGCATTAGAAACAGCCGCATTCACTTTAAATAGGGCACCATCTAAATCCGTTGAAACGACACCGTATGAATTATGGTTTGGGAAGAAACCTAGATTGTCGTTCCTTAAAGTTTGGGGTTGCGAAGCCTATGTAAAGAAGTTACAGCCGGACAAGCTTGAACCCAAAGAGGAAAAATGCGTCTTCATTGGATACCCGAAGGAAACTATTGGGTATACCTTCTATCATAGATCCGAAGGCAAAATCTTCGTTGCCAAGAATGGATCCTTTCTAGAGAAGGAATTTCTCTCGAAAGAAATGATTGGAAGGAAAGGAGAAGTCGACGAGGTTGTCGAACCTTCTCTCGAAATTGCGAGTAGCGCAGCACCGGAAGAAGTTCCTGTGGTGCCTGCACCAATAAGAGAGGAAGCTAATGATGATGATCATGAAACTCCGGTTGAAGTGCTACAGAGCCTCGCAGGTCAACGAGAACTCGTACCACTCCAGATTGGTATGATCCCGTTATGAGTGTCATGTTGGTGGACAACACCGATGACCCTGAGACATATGAGGAACCAATGATGAGCCCAGATCCCAATAAATGGCAAGAAGCCATGAAATCCGAGATTGGATCCATGTATGAAAACCATGTATGGACTTTGGTGGACTTACCGGATGGCCGAAAGGCTGTCGAGAACAAATGGATTTTCAAGAAGAAAACAGATGCTGATGGTAATGTTACTGTCTATAAAGCTCGACTTGTCGCAAAGGGGTTTCGACAAATTCAAGGAGTTGACTACGATGAGACTTTCTCACCAGTAGCGAAGCTAAAGTCTGTGAGAATTATGTTAGCAATCGCTGCATATTATGATTATGAGATATGGCAGATGGATGTTAAAACAACATTCCTCAATGGAGACATTGATGAAGAGTTGTATATGATGCAACCCAAAGGTTTTGTCGATCCTAAAGATGCTAACAAGGTATGCAAACTTCAATGGTCCATTTATGGATTGAAGCAAGCATCCCGAAGTTGGAATCAACGTTTTGATAAGGTGATCAAAAGTTTTGGTTTTGTACGAACTTATGGAGAAGCTTGTATTTACAAGAAAGTGAGTGGGAGCTCTGTAGCATTCTTACTACTATATGTACATGACATATTGTTGATTGGGAATGATGTAGACCTTCTTAATAGTGTCAAGGAATATTTGAATAATAGTTTTTCAATGAAGGATCTTGGCGAAGCAGCTTACATATTAGGCATAAAGATTTATAGAGATAGATCGAGACGCCAAATATCATTGTCACAAAGTACATATTTGGACAAAGTTCTAAAGAGGTTTGGAATGGAAGATAGCAAGAAAGGGTTCTTGCCCATGTTGCCCAATACGACCTTGAGTAAAACTCAAAGTCCGACATCGGCAGAAGATAGAGAAAGGATGAGTAAGACTCCCTATGCCTCAGCCATAGGATCTCTAATGTATGCCATGCTATGTACTAGACCCGACATTGCATATGCTGTTAGTTTAACTAGAAGATATCAAAGTGATCCAGGAGTGGATCATTGGACAGCGGTCAAAAACATCCTTAAGTACTTGAGAAGAACTAAGGATATGGTTCTTTCTTATGGAGGTGATGAACAACTCGTTGTTAATGGTTACACCGATGCTAGTTGGAACACCGATCCGGATGATTCTAAATCACAATCTGGATACGTATTTATTTTGAATGGTGCAGCACTTAGTTGGAGGAGTGCAAAGCAAAGCGTTGTGGTGAGATCTTCAACTAAATCAGAATACATGGCTGCTTCGGAGGCTTCACAAGAAGCGATATGGATGAAAGAGTTCATTACAGAGCTGGGTGTGGTTCCTAGTGCACTGGACCCAATGTCTATCTACTGTGATAACATGGGCGCCATAGCCAATGCGCTAGAACCAAGGTCACACAAGAAGCTGAAGCATATCAAGCTACGTTTTCACGCTATTCGAGAACATATCCAAGATGGGGACATAAAGATTTGCAAAGTACACACATATCTGAATGTGGCGGATCCGTTGACTAAACCTCTCCCGAGGGCAAAACATGACTAGCACCAAACTGCCATGGGTGTTCGGTATATTACCATGTAATCTAGATTAGATGACTCTAGTGCAAGTGGGAGACTGTTGGAGATATGCCCTAGAGGCAATAATAAATGTAGTTATTATTATATCTTTGTGTTTATGATAAATGTTTACATTCATGCTATAATAGTATTAACAAGGAAACATTAATACTTGTGTGATTTGTAAACTTAATTTGAAGTCCCTAGTAAAGCCTCTATACATCACTAGCTTGTTGGTTAATAAATGATTGTGGTTTCCATGTCATGAAAATTGAGATGTTATTAACAACAAGATCATATCGTTAGGAGAATGATATGGTGGACATACTCCTATAGAAAAGCGTAGCATAAAGATCAAGTCATTTTAATAGTTCAATTGCTATATGCTTTCTGATACATAGTAACCTAATTCCTTCGACCATGAGATCATGCATATCACCTTTACCTGATGAGTGCTTTGATGACATCAAACACCACACCGTAACTGGGTGGCTATAAAGGTGGCATTGAGTGTTCGGAAAGTATTTGTTGAAACACATGGATCAAGAGTGGGATTTGTCCATCCATATGACGGATAGATATACTCTGGGCCCTCTCGGTGGAATGTCATCCAATTAGCTTGCAAGCATGTGACTGGCTCACAAGGGATCACATATCACGGGAACAAGAAAAGAGTACTTATCGGTAACGAGGTTGAACTAGGTATGCAGAGATACCTACGATCATAACCTCAGATGAGTAAACTATCGTCAGAAAAGGGAAATTGGTATCATATGTAAGTGGTTCATTCGATCGCAAAGTAATCGTAGAAATATGTGGGAGCCATATGAATTTCTAGATTCCTCTATTGGTTATTGTTCATAGAAGTGTCTCGATCATGTCCGCATAATTCACGAACCGTAGGGAGACACACTTAAGGATTCGACGTTGTTTGAGTAGTTATGGAATGATGAGAAAGAGTCTGAATGTTGTTCGGAGTCTCGAATGGGATTCGGGATATCACGAGGAGATCCGGAATGGTCCGGAGAATAAGATTCATATAAGGAAAGTCCCGTTTCGGAGTTGGAGAATGGTTCCGGTGTTTTCATCGGGAATGTTCTAGAAGGTTCCGGAATGTCCGGCACTCCGGAGGGGAAGGGTACATGAATGTGTTATATCAAGTTGGTTCAATTGCATCATGTACTCGGTGTCATCGCTGAACAAAATAGAGGGTTTATTCAAATCCTAGTTTGAAAAGTCAAACGCCAAGTTTGAAAGTCAAACGGCTAGTTTTGGGAAGTGGAGAGGGAGGTGGAAACCGACTTGGGGGAGGAGTTCCTCCTCCCACCGCCGGCGCACCACCAAGCCTAGTTGGGGAGGGACTCCCCTCCCCTTGGCCGCCCCCCTCCACCTATATAAGGAGGGGCAGGGCTCCCCTCCTAGACACACAAGTTCCTACCTCTAAACCCTAGTACCAAGCCGCCGCCGCCTCCATAGCCGCCGCCGGCCCTAGGGCACTCGCCGCCGCCTAGGTGAAACCCTAGCCGCCGGCCTAGCCCCCTACTCGGCGTGTATAAACCCTAGATCGTCGAGGGCTCTCTCATACTCCACCATAATTGCTCCGGCTTAAGGCGAAGCCCTGCGAGATCTCCCCTCTACTTCCGGTACCATGCCGTTGTGCTGCCGGAATCGCGAGGAGAGTGCTAGAACCTCCGCTGCCTGCTGGAACAAGGGAGAGGAAGGTCTTCGTCGAGTACCAAACGTGTGACCGACTACGGGAGCGCTGCCGGAACGCAGCGCCGGAAGGATCGTCTACGCGATCTTGAGATCGGGAAGAGTACAACTACATCACCCACGAGAATCCGCTCTCGTTAAACACTTTGGAATCTTCGAGGGTGAGTTAGTCCATCGACTCGTTGCTACAATCTAGTAGATAGATCTTGGCTTGTTTGTTTGTATGCGATAGAAATTTTTTGTTTTCCATGCTACGAATCCCTACATGGTGATCTATTGTGACAACAATGGTGCCATTGCCAATGCCAAAGAACCAAGGTCTCACAAGCATTCCAAGCATATTAAGCGCCGGTTTCACTCCATCCGCGAGCATGTCAAGGATGGAGATATAAAGATTTGTAAAGTACATACGGATCTCAATGTAGCAGATCCGTTGACTAAAACTCTCCCTAGAGCAAAACATGATCAACACCAGAACTCAATGGGTGTTAGATTTATCACTATGTAACTAGATTATTGTCTCTAGTGCAAGTGGGAGACTGAAGGGAATATGCCCTGAGAGGCAATAATAAAGTGTTTATTATGTGTATTCCAAGTATATGATAGATGTTTATTTTGCATGCTATAATTGTATTAATACGGAAACATTAATACATGTGTGTTTAATAAACAAACAGAAAGTTCCTAGTTATGCCTCTCTCATAAACTATCTCGTTGATTAACAAGATGATCAAGGTTTCCTGATCATGGACATTGGATGTTGTTAATAACGGGATCACAACATTAGTGTAATGGTGTGATGAACATTCATCCGAAGTATAGCATTACGATAAAAGTCATTGAGTTTATATTGCTATAACAACTTACGAAGTGATCCTAATCCTTAGACCATGAGATCATGTCAATCACTAACACCGGAAGATTTTCTTGATAACATCAAACGTCACACCGTAACAGGGTGATTATAAAGATGGATTCATAACTAATAAAGTGTTATGTTGAGGCTCATGGATCGAGAGTGGAATTTGTTCATCCCGATGAGGATAGATATACTCTGTGCCCTCTCGGTGATATCACATTGATTATCTTGCAAGCAAGTGATTTGATCACTAGAATGTTATATCACGGGAACGAGAAAAGAGTGCATGTCGGTAACGAGATCAAACTGGGTATGGAGATACCGATGATCGAATCTCGGACATGTAATATATCGTGAAACAAAGGGATTAATATACTAGCGTAAAAGGTTCCGACGATCACAAGAAAGTCATCGTTGAATGTGTGGGAGTCAGTATGGGTCTCCAGATCCTGCTTCTGATTATTGATCCGAGAGGTGTCTCGATCATGTCCGCATTATTCACGAACCGTAGGGTGACACACTTAAGAGACACCGACATCCAATTGGAGCAAAAGTTTCATGCCGAAAGAATGAACAAGCGCAGGAATTTATTTCACTAGATACCGAAACAGGTTTTCGGGTGAAATTGCATAAAGTGGTTATGCATATGAAATGGAATTCTAGCAAGGGGTTATTTGTGAATGTTTGTCATTAAAGAAATTGACAAAATTCTGAATAAAATAAAAGAGTTCTATTTAATGAGAGTTTGCATTAAATTTGGTGGAAATTTAATGGGAATTTGAGTGGACTTTTGAGTGAAGGGAATTTAAAGGACTTTTGTGAGTGGAGTGTCCACCCACATGAAGAGGGGAGGGCAAGGGGGCAGCCCCATGCGCCGGCCACCCCCTTGGGGTTCCCCCCTCCTCCTATAAAAGGAGCCCCCCTCCTCACTTGTCTCTCACACCTCCTCGTGAAGGATCTCTCTCCCCCTCTAGAATTTATCCCCCATGGTCTCAGACTAGCGAGATACATGTTCCCGGTGGCTATTCGACAAGAAAGAGTTGTGCTTCCGCTGCATCGCTGGAGCGAGGAGGCGGAGGTTGCTCGGTGCTTCAAACGTGTGTGCGAGCACGGATGCACTGCTGATTTGCGGCGCTAGGACTTCCTCTCGATCTTGAGATCGGCAAGAGATCGTCTACATCAACCACGAGTTGAACTCGTTAAGCTTTGTCAGTCTTCAAGGGTATGTTCTCTATGGATATACATCCGCCCATTGTTTGTATCTAATAGATAGATCTTGGTACATAGTTCACATGGTAGGATTTTTTTTGTTTTCTATGCTGCGAACCCTACAGTCTCATCTATGTTGTTATATGCTTGCACTTATAAGTTGTGAATTAGCAGAACCATGTTTTTATGGGGAACGCTTTCAACATTGCACTGATTCTATTCAGTTGATATCATGTTCTTTTCTTTATGGATCCCGACAGTGTGAAATAAAAGGGGAGCTTGTAAGCTCATGGAGTTTGTATATGTGTTAGAGAAACACCTAGGCGGCTAGTCTAAGACATGCCTAATCATGGTGGAAACTTACAACGTAACCATAATGAGCATTCTATGAAGCATCCTCAAAAAACCTATGCAAATAGCAAATAAAAAAATCACTGAGATGCTCATTGATACGTTGGAAGCGTATCTATAATTTTTGATGCGCCATGCTTGTTTAGTATCTACTTTGCTTTAATTTTCCACACTTTGAGGTGATTTTTACATGTTTTCTGGTACTAACCTATTAACAAGTTGCAACACTGCCAGATGCCTGTTTTCTGCTGTTTTTGGTTTCAGAAAAGTTAGTAAAGAAATATTCTCGGAATTGGACGAGAAAAAGGACAAAGTAAATTACTTTTTGTGGGGAACAAGAAGTCCAGAGGAGAAGCCCCCGATGCAGAAACCCTGGGTACACGATCAAAAAATCCACGAAACCGTCTGTAGCCGCCGCCACCATCGTCCCTAGATCGGGGGGATCTGAAGTTCTTCTCGGCACCCTGCCAGGGGGGAGATCATCCGGGAGGCCTTCTCTCCGGTATGATGTGTGAGTAGTTCCACCTTGGACTATGGGTCCATGTAGTTGCTAGATGGTTGTATCTCCTCCTTTGTGCTTTCATGTATAGATCTTGTGAGCTCCGTTCATGATCAAGATCTAATATATTTGTAATCATGCATGTTGTGTTTACAGGGATCCGATGGATATTGAGATTATTATGTTGGTTTGATTAATGGTTTTGTCTTTATGATTCTATCATGTCTGTGTTGTTTGTTATCTTGCATGCTCTCCGTTGTTAGTAGCTATCTTGTCCAAGTAGTTGCTAGTGACTCCGAGAGGGGTATTTATGCTCGATAGTGGGTTCATGCCTCTAGTTTCCAAGGGAAGTGACAATAATCTCTTCGGTTGTAGATGTGCTGTTGCTACTGGGGAGAAACCAACGGTCTCTTGTTCATGGAACATGTGGACTGTTTACCTTACACACTTTTCTTAAAGTAGTTGTTTGTTGCTTGCAACTTAATACTGGAGGGGGTTCGGATGATAACCTGAAGGTGGACTTCTAGTCATAGATGCAGTTGGATGGCGGTCTATGTATCTTGTTGTATTGCCCAATCAACTTCATAGGATCTTTCTGACTAGTAATTGCATTGTTATTCCTTGCTCAGTTCCTGTCAATTGCCCTGCTGTAATTTTTTTACCCTTCATGCCATGTTGTTTATCTAAGGAGAGCACCTCTAGTGAACTATGGACCCCGGTCCAATCTTTACCATTGATACATCTTCCACTGTTACTTGTTTACTTGCTACAAACCATTACCTTCCACACAATATGTTTAATCCTTTGTTACAGCAAACCGATGAGCTTGACAACCTCACTGTTCATTGGGGCAAAGTCTTGAGTTTGTGTTGTGCAGGTCTTCGCGTTGCTTGCAACACTTGTGTGACGTTTCCGTCCTCCTTCTGGTTCAATAACCTAGGTCTCAACTGACGGAAAACTTGTTGCTTGATGCTTCACACCTTGCTCTTGGGGTTCCCAACAGGATATGCATAGAATGTCGTCAAGCTTTTCTGGCGCCGTTGCCGGGGAGTCCAAGGATGTCTTCACAAGGGGGTCCTTCACTTCCTTTCTCTCTACTTTTTTTAGTTTGCTTTGTTTCTTTTGCTTAGTTTTGTTTTCCTCTTTCCAAAAAACCCCAAAAAAAAATTAGTTCCTGCTCTAGTTGTTGCCATGTCGGGTTTTGGATCAACCTTTATTTCCCCTATGATAGAAATCTCCACTTTAAAGCAAAAAAGTGAAGAAAGTTTTACGGAAGCTTGGTCCAGAATCTCTGCTTTCCAGAGGGAAACTGAGCCTGAGGTAAGCCTCAGCTTGGTTATTGATAGTTTCTACCGTGATATTGCTATTCGTTATAGATATCCTTTGGATGCTGTGGCTGAGAAAGATTTTTTTGCTTTGTACTTAGGATGAAGCTTTTGATGCCATAAGGAAATTAATCATGATCTATGGTACACCTGGCAAGTCTGATTCCTCTTTCACAAATATTTTTCTAGGTTGAACACTCTTGAGACCGGTATTGTTGCTATGAATAGTTGCTATCACACTCTTAGGGCTTACAATGATTATGTTCCCATAAATTCTGAGCCTTCAAAGTGGTTTCCCACAATCAAAGTTTGAATAAACACTACACTTTTTGATGCTCGCTGTGATATCATGTCTGAATTTTGTCTCATGCCTAAAGATATTTTTGATTCCTTGAGTCTTTGGGGGCTTATTGAAGGAGGAGAGGAAATCTCTCTTACCAACAATGCCACTATATTACCCATTGGGATAGATGAAGGTGTGTTTACAAAAATCTCAGGGAAAATGGCGACTACTGATTATCTTGTTATTGAATGTGTAGGAGAAGGACAAATCACACTTCGAAGATCTCTACTGAAACACCTTGGGGCAGTAATAGATGTGGGAAAAGGCATCATGCACTTTGCTCCTCCGGTAAGCAATCATATCTTCCCTAAAGAGAAAAATAAAGGTAAGAAAGGAAGGAACAAGAGGGGAAATTCTTCATTTGAAAATACTTGATTCTTCTTGCTTCTTGTGCCTAACTTAAAGGCGTTAAAGAAAAGTACTTGTTGGGAGCTAACCCAAGAGTTTCCTTGAGTCTTGGAATTTATTACTTCATTAATGACCTCTCCTTATCCTTTTTGTTTGCTTTTTGTGCCAAGAATGACTTCTAATGAGAGGGAAGTAAGATTTGGGGAGTTGCTGTCCCGAAATAGATTTCTGTCCTCTAACAAAAAAATAGTGAGGAGGCTTTGTAATTCGGATTGAGCTCCAAATTTACGAATAAATCCACCAGTATGTTAGATAACTTTCGTTATTTGAACACTTTTTTATTTGAGCAACAGAAGATGTTCAAAAAAATCAGTTTCTACCTGCTGGTCTATTTTGACAGATTTCTGCCATTATTTGCATTTGCTTCTTATTGATTCCTTTTTGAGTTCTCTTTAGGTAAATTGAGCTTTTTGAAGGATTTACTACAGTAGCTTGTGTTTTTAGTGAAAACCTTGCTGTTCCAAAGCTTTGCCAGTGGTCTAATATCTTTTGAATACACTAATGTTGCTATTGAAGATTGTGTGAAGTTTTGTATGAAGGAAAAATTTCAGGTGTAGAGGGAGAATGATGCAATGAGACGAAGAATGGACAAAAGCTCAAGCTTGGGGATGCCACCATGGTGTCACCCCAAGAAATATCCAAGAGGTACAAGCGTCAAAGATTGGGGATGCCCAAGGCATCCCCTTCTTCATCAATAAAAAGCTCAGGTCTGTCTAGACACTTCGTTTTTATTGTTTCATGCATAGTTGTGTTGTTCTTGGAGTGTCTTAGTTTTAATTTTCTTTGCTTAGGTTGTTTAGTTTGCTTGAATGAAGTAGTTTGTACCCCCGCTCTCGCTGTGTTGTTTTGCAAATAAGTTTGCTTGGTGTTTGGAAAGGAGTAGTAATTTCTTGCTTGAAGTGCAAGATGAGCTTGCATTGACTGTGACTTAGACTTTAGCATGACATGCTAGGTGTTGTTTTGACCTTATGGTTAGTGATTATTGTTGTAGCATGTCTTGCTCCAAACAATTGGTATTGCTTAGTGTGCCTTGAAGAAATTATGCGTTGTTTTAAAATGCAAAAGCATAGTATTGTGGTATTCTCCTTTGATGCTTTGCTTGGGTTGACTTGGCACATGCTCACACCATGTTATGACTATGACAAGTCACCATTAGCCTCTATGATCATTTAGTCCTTGACTTGTAGTACCATTCTTTTCTTTGATTAGTATGCTTTGTTGCACTGCATGATTTTGGCCATTATTGCTCTCTTAGTTGGTTGCTCCCAGTCTTTTGCTAGCTCCACTTGTATGAGTAAGTTCTACTCATGCCTCCAACTCCCAAGAAACCAAGTTATTCCAAAGTTTCCACTATAAATTCCTATGCATGGTGTGTTACACCATTCCAAGTATATTCTTGTTTTCAACTATCTTCTAATTAAAAACTATTTTGTTATGTGAAAACTTAGTGATTAAAGCCCTCACGAACTTGATGGCACATTTTATTCTTTGCCCCTAATAAACTTGAACCATTGTGACAACTTTGTTGTATATTCTTGCACTTATAAGTTGGAATTAGCAGAACCGTGCTTTCACGGGGAACGTTTTCAACATTGCACTTGTACCTTGTTGTACTCAGTTGATATCATGTTCTTTTATCTATGGATGTCAACGGTGTGAAATAAAGAGAGAACTTGTAAGTCCATGGAGTTTGTATCCTATGTTAGAGAAACGCCTGGGCCGCTAGCCTAAGCCATGCCTAATCATGGTGGAAACTTGCAGCATCACCATAATGCGCTATCTATGAAGCATCCTCAATAAAAAGCTATGAATATGGTAAATGAAAGATTGCTGAGATGCTCATTGTCTGCTTGCCTTGTCATTTTGGTTATGGGAAAGCTCCTCTACCATGTGAAAGGGGTACCCCGTTGGCGGTTCTCAATGATATGCAAATACTTACAATGACAAGAACTTACCTGGACCCAAAGTTGAGTATGCATGAGGTGTGGCCCTCGTATTCAAGGGACTTGAGATTGCCAGCTTATACTTCGTCAAGCATATACTCCAGCTTTGCCACTTTAAACTTAACCACTTCAAGATGCTTATGATAGGGGCAATGAGGGATGAAAGCTAACAAGTACCATAATTTTTGGAAGCTCTTTTTGAAACTTGTAATCCCTGCTTCCTTTTACAAAAAGGCCTTTCTTCTACCACTATTGAGTCTCCACCTTCTACCTTTAGGCACCATTAAGAGAGCATAGTTGTTATTCTGTGTGCAGTGTTCCAGAGCTTATTAATTGATGCATATTGTGTTATTACTTGTTCTTGTGCTACTTGTTTCTAGTCACCCTTGTGAACTTTGCAGGTGTCCTATGCACTTAATTGCTACTCTATGAGGGACAAATTGATTGCCACTATGCCATGTTTTCTGCATGTGAAACAAACAAACGTTTTTCAATGCATGTTATTCATGATCTTTGTTTGTAGCTTGCCATGTTGCATGCATAGTTACTATGTCTTATTGTTAGAACTCCATCTTTCATGCACATGTTTAGAGTTCTTTGATACCAGCTTTCAATGCTTGCAAATGGTTGGATCTTTATTGTGAGGGTGCATGTCACCTCAAAAATTATTCTATTTATCACTTACCTACTCGAGGACGAGCAAGAGTTAAGCTTGGGGATGTTGATACGTTGGAAACGTATCTATAATTTTTGATGCTCCATGCTTGTTTAGTATCTACTTTGCTTTACTTGTCCACACTTTGAGGTGTTTTTACATGTTTTCTGGTACTAACCTATTTACAAGTTGCAACAGTGCCAGATGCCCGTTTTCTGCTGTTTTTGGTTTTAGAAAAGTTAGTGAAGAAATATTCTCGGAATTGGGCGGGACAAAGGACAAAGTCAGTTACTTTCCATGGGGAACAAAAAGTCCAGAGGAGAGCCGGAGGGGCCAGCAGGGGGCCCAGACCCACCCCAGACGGGGGTGGGCCTAGCCCCACGCCTGGCTAGGGTTTGGTGGCCCTGGCCGCCTCCTCGGTCTCCCCCTTCGCCTATAAGAAGCCCCCGATGCAGAAACCCTGGGTACCCAATCAAAAAATCCACGAAACAGTCTGTAGCCGCCGCCACCATCGTCCCTAGATCGGGGGGGATCTGAAGTTCTTCCAGGCACCCTGCCGGAGGGGAGATCATCCGAAGGCCTTCTCTTCGGTATGATGTGTGAGTAGTTCCACCTTGAACTATGGGTCCATGTAGTAGCTAGATGGTTGTATCTCCTCCTTTGTGCTTTCATGTATAGATCATGTGAGCTCCGTTCATGATCAAGATCTAATCTATTTGTAATCATGCATGTTGTGTTTGCGGGGATCCGATGGATATTGAGATTATTATGTTGGTTTGATTAATGGTTTTCTCTTTATGATTCTATCATGTATGTGTTGTTTATGATCTTGCATGCTCTCCGTTGTTAATAGCTATCTTGGCCAAGTAGTTGCTAGTGACTCCAAGAGGGGGTATTTATGCTCGATAGTGGGTTCATGCCTCTAGTTTCCAAGGGAAGTGACAATAATCTCTTCGGTTGTAGATGTGTTGTTGCTACTAGGGAGAAAACAACGGTCTCTTGTTCATGGCACATGTGGACTGTTTACCTTACACTCTTTGCTTAAAGCAGTTGTCTGTTGCTTGCAACTTAATACTGGAGGGGGTTTGGATGATAACCTGAAGGTGGACTTCTAGTCATAGATGAAGTTGTATGGCGGTCTATGTATCTTGTTGTATTGCCCAATCAACCTCATAGGATCTTTCTGACTAGTAATTATATTGTTATGCCTTGCCCGGTTCCTATCAATGCCCTGCTGTAATTTGTTTACCCTTCATGCCATGTTGTTTATCTAAGGAGAGCACCTCTAGTGAACTATGGACCCCGGTCCAATCTTTACCATTGATACATCTTCCACTGTTACTTGTTTACTTGCTGCAAACCATTACCTTCCAGATTTTCAACTTATAACTTGCCAAGCATATACTTCATATTTTTTTCACTTTAACCTTTAATCACTTCAATATTCTTATGATAGGGGCAATGAGAGCAGAAAGCTAATAAGTACCATACTTTTTGGAAGCTCTTTATGAAACTTGAAATCCCTGCTTCCCTCTGTGAAGGGCCTTTCTTCTTACTTTTTGTTGAGTCTCCACCTTTTTTCCTCATGCACCAATTAAGAGAGCATAGTTGTCTTTCTTATTTTTATGTGCATTGTCCCAAAACTTATTGATTGATTCATAATGTTGATATTGCTTGTTCTTGAACTATTTGTATCTAGTAAACCTTATGAACTTTGAAGGTGTCCTATGCATTTATGTTTTGCTACTCCATGAAGGACAAGCTGAATACCACACATGCTATGTTTTCTCTATGTGATACAAACAAACGTCTTTCAATGCATTATTATTCATGATCTTTGTTTGTACCTTTTTCATGTTGCAACATAGTTGCTATGTCTTATTGTTAGAACTACATCTTTCATGCTCATGTTTAGAGTATTTTGATCCCAGATATCAATTCTTTGCAAATGGTTTGATCAAGATTGTGATGGTGCATTTCACCTCAAAAATTATTCTTTTTATCACTTACCTACTCGAGGACAAGAAGGAGTTAAGCTTGGGGATGCTTGATACGTCGTAAACGTATCTATAATTTTTTGAAGCTCCATGCTTGTTTTGTATCAACTTTGTTATGTTTTTTCTACACTTTGAGGTGTTTTTATACATTTTCTAGGACTAACCTATTAACAGACACCGCAGTGCCAGTTTCCTGTTTTGTACTGTTTTTGGTTTCAGAAAAGCTAGTAAGGAAATATTCTCGGAATTGGACGGGACAAAAGAGTCAATATTTTACCAGAAGGAACACGGAGTCCGAAGGGCAGCCGAAGGGGGGCCACGAGGTGTCCACACCCTATGGCCACGTGGCCTAGGGGGTGCGCCGCCAACAGGTGTGGGCCCCTTGGGTGCCCACCGACCTTGCCCTTTCGCCTATAAAAGCACCCCAGTCCAAAAACCCTAAGGACCCGATCAAATCTCCATGAAACAGTCCGTAGCCACCGCCACCATCGTCCCTAGATCGGGGGGATCTGATGCTCTTCCTGGCACCCTACCGGAGGGGAGAGATCATCCCAGAGGCTTTGTTCTTCACCATGCTAGCCTCCGGAGTGATGCGTGAGTAGTTAACCCTTGGACTATGGGTCCATACAATAGCTAGATGGTTGTTTCTCCTCCTTTGTGATATCATGTTTAGATCTTGTGAGCTCTGTTCATAATCAAGATCATCTATTTGTAATCATACATGTTTTGTTTTGTTTGCGGGGATCCGATTGATATTGAGATACTATGTAAGATTGATTATTGATTCTATCATGTATGTGTTATTTGTGATCTTGCATGCTCTCCATTGTTAGTAACTATCTTGGCCAAGTAGATGCTTGCAACTCCAAGAGGGAGTATTTATGCTCGATAGTAGGTTCATGCCTCTAGTAATCTGGGGAAGTGACAGAAATCTCTAAGGTTGTAGATGTGCTGTTGCTACTAGGAAGAAAACAACAATACTTTGTTCATAGAACAATTGTATTGTTTACTTTACACACATTGCTTAATGAAATTATATATTGCTTGCAACTTAATACTAGAAGGGGTTCGGATGATAACCTGAAGGTGGATTATAGTCATAGATGCAGTTGGATTACGGTCTATGTATTATGTTGTAATGCCCAATCAAATCTCATCGGAGTCAAGATTTCTAGTATATGCATTGTTATGAATTCTCAATCTGTCATTTGCCCCGCTATAATTTGTTCACCCAACATGCTATAACATCTACTGTTACCGTTTACTTTCTACAAGAAACTACTATCTTTCACACTATATGTTTAATCCTTCGTTTTTAGCAAACCGGTGAGATTGACAACCTCACTGTACGTTGGGGCAAAGTTTTGAGTTTGTGTTGTGCAGGTTCCAAGTTATTAGAAACACCTTGGACTTGTTTCCTTACTCCTACTGGTTCGATAACCCTGGTTTCATAACTGAGGGGAAATTTGATGTTGTGCTCATTACACCTTCCTCTTGGGGTTTCCCAACGAGGCTCACTGAGCCGCATCACTGATCCTCGATAAACTTGAAGTGGATCTCTGATGAAATAGCATATTTTGAACCTAAAAATGTTTTTTTTTAATCATGAGCATCAGATCATGTACCTATAGTTCATATCTGACCCACTACCTATCGATTCAGCAGGAATTTGTCTTTTTCACCAGGGATAGACGGAAAGGTTTGAGATCCCCCTGTTATGACATTTTCCATGTAAGGTGGTATAGTATTTTGGAAAAATGTGGTGGTAGCATTTTGAATTAGCCATTTGGTGGTTGCTTCACAAAACCGCCCGTTTTTTGCACTCGGAAAATGGAAAATGGCTTTTTGGTGCGACGAAAAGGAAAACTTCTTCCTGCAACATTGTTCGCCATCCTATAATGCACATGTATGCACAATATGGACACATTATCACAAACTATGACTTGATTCTATCCATAACATTGGTTATTTGACCTGAAAGCCAGAAAACCTCGAATGATAGGTCATTTTGTGAAGGTTTTTTTGAGACATGATCAATATACCAAGTTTGATATTGTTCCTTGTAACTATGTCACATAATATGACACCACACAATGGTTTCGTGCTTTTTGGATCATTTTTGAATTTCTTATGCCCGTTTTAAACTATCGTCAAACTCTGTCGAACGATGGGCATGAAGATTCTTAGCTCGGGGCTGAGCGTCGATAAACTTGAAGTGGATCTTCGATGAAATATCATATTGTGAAACTAAAAATGATTTTTGTAAAAAATCATGAGCATCATATCATGTAGCTATAGTTCATATCTGACCCACTTCCTCCCGATTCAGCAGGAATTTGTCTTTTTCACCATGGATAGACAGAAAGGTTTGAGATCCCCCTGTTAGGACATTGTACATGTAAGGTGGTATAGTATTTTGGAAAAATTTGGTGGTAGCATTTTGAATTAGCCATTTGGTGGTTGCTTCACAAAACCGCCCGTTTTTGCACTTGGAAATTGGAAAATTTCTTTTTGGTGCGACGAAAAGGAAAACTTCCTCATGCAACATTGTTCTCCATCCTATGATGCACATGTATGCACAATATAGAAACATTATCACAAACTATGCCTTGATTCTAGCCATAACATTGGTCATTTAACCCGAAAGCCAGGAAACCTCGAATGAGATAGGTCAGTTTGTGAAGGTTTTTTGAAGACATAATCAATATACAAAGTTTGATATTTTACTTGTAACTATGTCACATAATATGACACCACGCGAAGGTTTCGCATTGTTTAATTGTTTTTGCATTTCTTATGCCTGTTTTAAACTACCGTCAAACTTTGTCGAACGACGGGCATTGATACGTTGCAAACATATATATAATTTGTGATGCTCCATGCTTGTTTTGCACCATTTATATTATGTTTTGTCCACACTTTGAGGCATTTTCATGCATTTTCTAGAACTAACCTATTGACAAGATGCCACAGTGCCACTTCCTGTGTTCTATTGTTTTTGGTTTCTTTAAAGCTAGTAAAGAAATATTCTCGGAATTGGATGAAACAAAAGCCGGAGTTCCTATTTTACCGACACAACATGGAGTCCAAAGGAGAGATGAGGAGTCGCCGCGAAGCAACCACACCTGGTGGCCGCGTGTGCCCACCCTTGGTAGTGCCGCCATAGGGTGTGGCCCCCTCGGGCATCCACCAACCTTGCCCCATTGCCTATATAAGTCCCCCGAGGTAGAAACCTTAAGTACCCGATCAGAATTCCATGAAAAAGTCCATAGCCACCGCCACCGTCGTCCCTAGATTGGGAGGGATCTAAAGCTCTTCCCGGCACCCTGACGGAGAGGGGAGATCATCCCGGAGGCCTTCTTTATCACCATGCCAGCCTCCAGAGTGATGTGTGAGTAGTTCTGATGGGTTTCGCGGCATAGTAAATCAAAATTTTCTACGGATGCGAATAGAGGGAAAGCCAAGATCTAATCTAGGAGATGCAAACAAAGAGAAACATTGGATTAGATCTTCATACCCTTGAAGATTCGCACAGCGGAACGTTCGTCGGAACGTGGGTGATGTAGTCGTACTCGCTTCTACTCCTCGCGATCCGATCCGATCTAGCACCACAAGTGGCGGTGCCTCCGTGAGATGCACACGTGCAGCACCTCGACGTCTCCTCCTTCCTCGGACCAGCAAGTATATTGGAGAGACGGATTGGATCTACAACACGACGGCGTGGTGTATATGGTGGAGAATTTCTGCAGTAGGGCTTCGCCTTACAAACAGTCGGGAGGGAGAGAGGAGGGCAACAGAGCGGCTAGGGTTGGAGGGGAAGGTGTGTGGTGTGGTGCGCCCCCATCCCTCTTTATATAGAGGGGTGGGGCGGCAACCCTAGCCCCTCCCTCAAGCCAAACCGGCGGCCCCAAAGGAGGAGGAGTGGGGGGCAAGGAAACCCCCCCTTCTAGAAGCTCTATCTAGGGTTTAAACCCTCTTTAGCCGGCTGGGCCCTATGGGGCCTTGTGCCCCTGGCCCAATGCGGCCAGGGCACTCCCTCATAGGCCCATGCCCCCTCCCGGAAGGTGTGGCCACGTTGGTCCCCTTCCGGAAGGTTCTAGAAGCTTCCGGTACAATACCGATTAACCCGGAACAATTCCGAACTCCAAAAACTGCACTTCCTTATATGAATCTTATTCTCCCGACCACTCCGGAATCTCTCGTGATGTCCCGGATCCCATCCGAGACTCCGAACAAAAACTCATAAACCAATTATCCAATCTATCCTAGCGTCGAGACACGTTAAGTGTGTGACCCTGCGGGTTCGAGAATATGCAGACATGATCTTCTATCAATAATCAACAGCGGGGTCTGGAAACCCATATTGACTCCCACACATTCATCGATGATCATATCGGATGAACCACGATGCCAGGATTCAATCAATCCCATATATATATTCCCTTCGTCTCGCGATATTTTACTTGCCCGAGATTTGATCGTCGGTACCGTCATACCTAGTTCAATCTCGTTCACAGCAAGTACTTTACTCGTTCTGTAATCCGATATCACTTTGTGATTAACTCCTTAACCACATGCTTGCGAGCGGTGTTTGATATCGATTACCGAGTGGGCCCGAAGTATATCTCTCCGACTTGGGAGGGACAAATCCCATCTCGATACATACAACCCAACAGATACTTTCCGATCACCTGAGAGACACCTTTATGATCACCCTCTCATAGGATGATGTTTGATGACCTCAAAGCTTTCTTCCGATACCAGAGAGTTGCATTATCTCATGGTCTAAGGAATAAAATATTTGACATAAGAAAAGCTTCGCAAAGACGAACACGATGACACGATCTAATTGCTTCGCTTAGTTTGGGTCGGTCCATCATATCATTCTCCCAATGATATGATCTCATTATCAATTGACAACTCATGTCTATGGTTAGGAAACCTTAACCATCATTGATCAATGAGATAGTCCATAGAGGTGTACTAGGGACACGGTGTTGTTCACAAACCACACAAGTATTAAAGTTTCCGCTTAATACAATTCTAGCATGGAATATAAACATTATCATGAACAAGAATTATAATAATAACATCTTTATTATTGCCTCTAGGGCATAATTCCAACAAGTTCATCCTTGGACTATGGGTCCATAATAGTAGCTAGATGGTTGTTTATCCTATTTGTGCTACCATGTTTAGATCTTGTGAGCTGCCTATCATAATCAAGATCATCTTATTGTAGTTCTATATGTTGTGTTTGCAAGGATCCGATGGATATTGAGTACTATGTTAAATTGATTATTGATTCTATCATGTCTATGTTATTTGTGATCTTGCATGCTCTCCATTGGTAGTAGTTACTCTGGCCAAGTATTTGCTTATGACTCCAAGAGAGAGTATTTATGCTCAATAGTAGGTTCATGCCTCTAGTAATCTGGGAGAGTGACAGAAACTTATAAGATTGTAGATGTGATGTTGCTACTAGGGAGAAAACAACAACCCTTTGCCCAAGGGAAATTGTATTATTTACATTACACACTTTTCTTAATGTAATTATCTGTTGCTTGCGACTTAATACCCGAGGGTTGTTCAGATGATATTCCGGAGGTGGATTATTAGTCATAGATGCAGTTATATTCCGGAGAAAACACCTCTATTGAACTGTGGATCCCGGTCCATTCATTCCCATTGATATTCTATCTACTATTTATTGTTTACTTTCTTCAACTACTACAAGCAATTATTTTCTTCCACACTATATGTTTAATCCTTTGTTTTTAGCAAAACCAGTGAGCTTGACAACCTCATTGATAAGTTGGGGCAGAGTATTGTTGTTGTGTTGTGTGCAGGTTCCATGTTGCTAGCAACACCTTCAGAAGTGTTTTCTTTCTCCTACTGGTTCGATAACCTTGGTTCCATAACCGAGGGAAAACTTGTTGCTATGCTCATCATACCTTCCTCTTGGGGTTCCCAACGGGATCCACATCAACCGAGCCAACATCAAGAATTTCTGGAGCCGTTGCCGGGGAGAAAAGAATATTTCTGCAAGGGTAGTCTCTCACTACCAATCTCTTTACTTTGTTTTTGTTTTCTTTTGTTTCTTTTGCTTTGTTTGGTTTGCTTCTTTTTATCAAAAACACAAAAATATTAGTTATTTCTTTAGTTGTTATTTTGTTTTAGCTCATTATGTTGATCCCTAAGTTCTGATGAAAATATAAGCAATAATCCATATGATTTAATCCAAATAATAAATTGATATAGCATGATCATACAGATAGTACTAAAACCAATCATGCAGATCAACAAAGTAGATGAACAGATTACATTTATACAAGATAAACCTATCACATCTACGCCAAACGCTAGACCTAGAAACTCTGGCAAAATTCAAAAGAGAGAGATTGGAATCACATACGATGGAGTTGCGGTAGTAGCTGCGGCGGTAGCAGTAGAGCTGTCGCCCATGTTGAGGTTGCCGAAGAGGTCGCTGACGTCCGGGAAGAAGTCGTCGTTCGGGAACTCGTCGTCGGACGACGTCATGGTTGCCAGTAGTCGCTCTTGAGCGCTCCCCAAAAAACTAATCGGCCCTCACCCGTACAGTTTCACGAGAGGCGGGGTTCCGGAGGCCTACTGTCCCGATCTGCGGTGCATGCCGCAAGCTGGGATGGGGAAGACAAATACAGTGGCGCAAGGTTCTGGAGGTAGGCGCCTGTTTGGATTGATTACAGATTAGATTTAGCACAGACTCTTATATAGTGCAGGTCACAGAGATCGTGGTACACAACCCACGTCTGTAAAAATGGAAACGACTGTAATTAACGCATCTGTTAATGACTCATAAATGATTTTCCCAATCAGCAAAATAAAGCTCAGCACAGCGAGATTCCGGAAACCCACGGCGCGCGTGTGACGTGACGAGGTGTAACACCCTCAGAATCGACCCTATGCAAGTTTTAGCGAAACCCGTCAAACCCGCATAGAAACGATTCAAAGGTGCCCACCAGGCACTTTCGTGCGGGTGGAAAACGAAGTAATAACATTACACAACAGTCCTCGATGGGACCCACAGAACAGATATATATACAACACGACTCCATGAGTAAAGAATACAGATATACGGAACAAAGATCCAAATCACCTTGAAAACAATACGGCGTCCGAGTACGGACAAGATGCAAATGGGGCTAAGAGCCCTGAAGAATAACCAATGGCGTCCATAACCCTGCCCAGGCCAAGCCGGAAGGGTAACCCTGCTAACGGCGTCGATCTCAAAACCTTCTTAAACAAAAAGGGGTGCCGACAAAGGGCAAAGGAAAAAGAGGGGCGTCAGTACTGAGGCCAGTACACGGCGAGGCTAGAATTCGGCGGTCCTCGCCTACATAGGTATGGTGGACTGAGCGGCAGCGGCAGCATGCACTGAACAACCTATAGAGACTCGATACAACTGGCGGCAATCAGAGAGGGGGAAGAAAGACCTATTCGGAACCAACCTGATGCTACCATCAAACAAACCCGTCCTGGCGTTTCCCCCTCGACACCAAACGAGGAAGTCAACCGAGGAACTCACACAGTTGGCAGTTTTACTTATTCAGTTATAGTTGCGGCACTTTACTAGTCAGGTTTAGATAATCGTCCTAATAAAGTAGGCAGTGGGCACTTTTAGTTAACCATTCCGTTATAGTTACAACACTTACTAAACAGATACAGATAGCATGAGATAACCCAAAACCCAGCAGTTGTTGGTACTTTTATTCAGCCATTCCGTTGTAGTTGCAATACTTACTAGTCAGATACAACTGTCGCAAGCGACACTCCAAACAAGCAATTGTGGGCAGTATTAATTAGCCATTCCATTATAGTGAAGCTGATTACTAGTCATTATAAAGTCAAATTTATAACAGTAAACTTTAGTTATGCTTGTCTATGGTCGAGATACTGTGCTCCAAGTCGTCCATAACCGCGGACACGGCTTTCAGAAAGTTTTAACCTGGCCGGGGTGCACAAATAGCAACACACACACGATCAACCTCGGAAAAACCAAATCAAAACCCAACGAGGTCTTCACGACAGAGCAATCACAAGATTCAGAAATATTTCAGGGGGCCACCCCTTAAAGTGGACCCGCAACGAAGTTAGCTGACTTCGAGACGGACTTAAGGTTTGTGGGGCCGGCTGTAAACGACTGGGAACCCGAAAGTGTGATTGGGCTTGTCGATACCGCGAAAACGGGTCACAATTCCTAAACAGTACAGTGTGCTATCTGTCGCACAATTTAAATACAAAAGTAGCATGGCATAAGTACATGATCGTAAATAAAACCTCAAACTAGTTTGTGGCCCCAAGAAATAAGACGGATCAAGCTCTGGCTAAGGGGGGCCCATACTCCCCATATGTGGATAGCGCGATAAATCAAGGAACAGGTATCAAGTACTCGGGGTCCTACGGGACACAAGTGGGCGTTCGGAAACCAAATATTATCTATCACCCACCGATGCCTCTGCTTACTTCAATTTTAGTTGTTAAACAGGAATTAAAGTGATCGATAAGTAAAACTAGGATCATCTCCAACATCAACATGCGGCAATACATCAACAACTGTGGCACTGGACGACACGCAACAGCACTTGAGCAAGCGACTACGACGCGCAAGTCCAACTATCTACCAAACAACAGGTAATAGGATGTGTCCAAGGCAATATGAGGCTGCAGGGAATATCCAGGGAACGAAGCTAGAGCATCACAACACAGATAGCAATAGATCAACAGGAGGGAATAAATACTATAAAGTAAGATAGGTAGAAAGGGGGAGATGCTCGCCTGAAAACATTGCCGAAGGTTCACCCGAAGATCGGGTCGACACTCGCATCAACTCAACGGCCTTATCCGCGAAGAAGCAAAACACTAGAAGAAACACCGGGTGCAATATTTAATACAACGGCAGAAGATCGGCATGATGCATGTATGATGTATGACATGGCAAAGATGCGATGCAATTAGGTCATATTAAGCGGAACCGGGGTCCTGACAATTAGTTAGATGGTTCAAGTTGTTTAGAACCCCCGCAATTTAAATGTTGTTTTAGCATGGCAAAAGATAGCACCGGGTTCGCTACACAAATTTAAATGAGGCCAATATGAGACTAGATTTGCCCGCATATGGGCCCCATATTTAATTAGAGGTGAACCGGCATAAGACCCCCAAACCACACAAATATGCATGCGGGATGAACAATTAATATGCAACAAGTTGTTATTTCATTTATAAAATAGGGCTCGAGGAGAGGGGTCACACATTAGGGTTTGACAGATCTTGGTTTCCGGGGTTCGGGGTTCGGTCTCAGGGTCCAGGGTTCGACGGGGTCGGCGGGAGCGGATACAGACGGAGAACTTGTCGTTCAGGGTCTCGGTGTCCGGTGTGAAGCACTTGTCGTTCCATGGCGATCTTGGCGGCTCGGAGGGGTTCGAGGAATCGGAACGGTCTTCAAATTCTGTGAGGGAGATCATGGCGTCGGTGTGGTCGATCCTGTCGGTTCCACGGTTTCGGTCTTCGGAATCCAGGAAGGAGGCCTTCGGATCCTCGGATCCGTGACAGAGTACTAGGCGTCCGCGAGGGAGTACTTGGTTCGGCGTTGGGGCGCATTGGGTCCGCCCTGGTCGATGTCGTTCTTGTCGCATTCGCGGTCTTCGGGTCATGTCGACGGTCACGGCGTCCGGAAGACGATCTTGGCGGTCTAGGAGAAGCTATTGTGGTTCCGCGTCGGCGGCCTTCGGGTACAGGGGTCTCGGCGATCTTGGCGTCCGTGACAGAGATCTCGGGCATAGACTTATCATCAATGGTCAACTTGTAGCCGCCTCGGGAGATCTTGGAGACGTAGCCCTTGGTGGCTTCGGGTTTTGTCAAACGCGGCCGCACTAGCGTTGCAGGGAACAACACGAGATGGGAATGGCGTGCCTGTCGGCGCTCGGCCGCAGCCAACAGAGGCAGAGGCGACGGCGGCCTGCGGAGCTCGCGGGGACGGTGGGCCGGAGAGGCTGGAGGCCGGGGCGGCGCGCGGGCTCGCAGACGGAGGGTGGGGCGACGACGGGGCGCAGCCGAGGCCGGCGGGAGGAGGAGGGCCAGCGAGGTCCAGCGGTGGGGACGGGTCGAGCTGGAGGTCGGCGGGGCGACGCGGTTGGTGGCGGCGCGGGCGAGGCAGAGGCGATGGGGATCCGTGGCGGTTGCGCCTGCTCTGCGTCGAGGACGGGCGCGCCGGGGAAAGGGGTCGCAGGCCGGACGGAGGATGGGCCTGCGGCGGGAGCTCCACGGCAGGAGGTTGACGGCGACGGGGCCGCAGGCACGGGGCGAGGTCGCACAGGCGGCGGGGCCGGGAGAAGGGCGGCGGTGATGCGGGCGTCGATGCGGCCGGGGCCGGTGAGGAGGAGCGGGAGACGCGCGTCGGGCGGCGGCGCCGGGCGCGGAGAAGGCAGGCGGACGGCGGGAGCTGGGGAGGGGGCCGACGGGCGGAGGCGAGCGGAGGACGAGGTGGGAGGCGCGCGGTCGCCGAAGCGGGGAGGTCGCCGGGGGAGTCCGGCGAGGCGGCGGGGCTCGGGGTTCCTGGGCAGAAAAGCGGGAGAGACAGGGGGAGCGGGGCAGAGGTAGGGGAAGGAGGGGGCGCGGGGCTGAGCGGGGATTGGAGAGAGAGGGAGCGGTCGGTTGAGAGGTGGGGCCAGGCGGGGAACAGGGGACGCGGGATCCCGAGGTGGTTGGTCGGGTGGGGTGGCGGCCTGGGCGGGAAAAGCAGGAGGTGGGCCCACGGGGACGGACGTGGTGTGGGTGAGGTGTGGGCTTGTGTGTGTGTGCTGGTGAGGGAGTGGGGGTGGGTTAGACTAGGTGGCAGCGTGTGAGTGGGTGAGGCTCTGGGGAGAGGTGAGGTGTCACGAGGGGATTGGGTGGGGTGAGGTGGCCGGTGGGTGTGGGTAGATTAGGTTGGGTGAACTTAGGATTTAGAGGGGCTGGTTTGGTGGACCGATTAATTTCTGGGGTGGTCGTTCGGGTCGAATCGGCCCGTTCGACTGCCCCACTAAAAATAATATAATAATTTTATTTAATGCTAAATGCACCGTTTGCAAACCAATAGTAGACAACAAAATATTCCGGCGACCCGGGTTTGAATTTGAAAACAAGACGGGCGTTTTAGAAAAACAAAACAGGCTTTGCGAAAAATAGTTTTAGGCAAACAATGCATGATGATGACGATGCAATGCACAAATTCAACGCGATTTTCTAGTAGTGGTTTTTGCGGGATGCCACAATTCGACACCAATAACAATGGATCTCGCCCTCGAGATCCGCCTCATGGTACCGGAAGGAAGGTCGGTGATCTGAATCTTCTTGCTTCGTATAGATCCTCGCGACACCACTAACAAGAGGTCGTTGTCCGTGATCGTCGAGAGAACACTCCGGGAACAACAGGTCGAAGGTAGAGGTATCAACAAATAAAGCCACCCCTAACTTCCATGGACGGAGTAAAACTGCTGGATCCACTGATTCGGCGTACAAGAGCGAATGATAAGAGTAGTGGTATGGTAGCTACTCCATCCCGCACTCAAACCATTACTCTGCACAAGAATAGGCGGATTATGCAACCAACTCTCGGAATCAGACTGAAGATCTCGACAAGCGAGGTTCAGAACAAAGGGGGTGATGCAGACTCTGCATCGGATCTGGCGTAGATGATGTCGTCGCGTCGGAAAACACCGGAAGGCACAAACAAGGAACAAAGAATGATACCACAGTAGACGGATTCCTCAGACAGCATGAACACCGGCTGGTAGAACACCGTTATCAAAGGAGGAAGCGAAACCCTAAAGGTACGACGGAAACCCAACCACGAGAAATCCTGGACTCGAAGAGGGAGAAGAGAGCG
Organism: Avena atlantica; assembly: GCA_910589765.1. NCBI lineage: Eukaryota > Viridiplantae > Streptophyta > Magnoliopsida > Poales > Poaceae > Avena > Avena atlantica. The sequence continues at coordinate 56,291,269 of OU342739.1, read as the reverse complement.
AATTCAAAACACGCAGAGGTGAGAGGAGAGCAGCAGAGGGGTAAGGAGTAAAAACAGACCTAATCAGAACTATCCAACCGATTTTGCAAAAATAGTTTTGACACTCTACTTCGGCCGTTAGCTAGGTTATCCTACAGGCTGGACTTGTGGGGTATCGCAACTGCTGAGCTCTGATACCACTCTGTAACACCCTCAGAATCGACCCTATGCAAGTTTTAGCGAAACCCGCCAAACCCGCATAGAAACGATTCAAAGGTGCCCACCAGGCACTTTCGTGCGGGTGGAAAACGAAGTAATAACATTACACAACAGTCCTCGATGGGACCCACAGAACAGATATATATATACAACACGACTCCATGAGTCAAGAATACAGATATACGGAACAAAGATCCAAATCACCTTGAAAACAATACGGCGTCCGAGTACGGACAAGATGCAAATGGGGCTAAGAGCCCTGAAGAATAACCAATGGCGTCCATAACCCTGCCCAGGCCAAGCCGGAAGGGTAACCCTGCTAACGGCGTCGATCTCAAAACCTGCTTAAACAAAAAGGGGTGCCGACAAAGGGCAAAGGAAAAAGAGGGGCGTCAGTACTGAGGCCAGTACACGGCGAGGCTAGAATTCGGCGGTCCTCGCCTACATAGGTATGGTGGACTGAGCGGCAGCGGCAGCATGCACTGAACAACCTATAGAGACTCGATACAACTGGCGGCAATCAGAGAGGGGGAAGAAAGACCTATTCGGAACCAACCTGATGCTACCATCAAACAAACCCGTCCTGGCGTTTCCCCCTCGACACCAAACGAGGAAGTCAACCGAGGAACTCACACAGTTGGCAGTTTTACTTATTCAGTTATAGTTGCGGCACTTTACTAGTCAGGTTTAGATAATCGTCCTAATAAAGTAGGCAGTGGGCACTTTTAGTTAACCATTCCGTTATAGTTACAACACTTACTAAACAGATACAGATAGCATGAGATAACCCAAAACCCAACAGTTGTTGGTACTTTTATTCAGCCATTCCGTTGTAGTTGCAATACTTACTAGTCAGATACAACTGTCGCAAGCGACACTCCAAACAAGCAATTGTGGGCAGTATTAATTAGCCATTCCATTATAGTGAAGCTGATTACTAGTCATTATAAAGTCAAATTTATAACAGTAAACTTTAGTTATGCTTGTCTATGGTCGAGATACTGTGCTCCAAGTCGTCCATAACCGCGGACACGGCTTTCAGAAAGTTTTAACCCGGCCGGGGTGCACAAATAGCAACACACACACGATCAACCTCGGAAAAACCAAATCAAAACACAACAAGGTCTTCACGACAGAGCAATCACAAGATTCAGAAATATTTCAGGGGGCCACCCCTTAAAGTGGACCCGCAACGAAGTTAGCTGACTTCGAGACGGACTTAAGGTTTGTGGGGCCGGCTGTAAACGACTGGGAACCCGAAAGTGTGACTGGGCTTGTCGATACCGCGAAAACGGGTCACAATTCCTAAACAGTACAGTGTGCTATCTGTCGCACAATTTAAATACAAAAGTAGCATGGCATAAGTACAGGATCGTAAATAAAACCTCAAACTAGTTTGTGGCCCCAAGAAATAAGACGGAATCAAGCTCTGGCTAAGGGGGGCCCATACTCCCCATATGTGGATAGCGCGATAAATCAAGAAACAGGTATCAAGTACTCGGGGTCCTACGGGACACAAGTGGGCGTTCGGAAACCAAATATTATCTATCACCCACCGATGCCTCTGCTTACTTCAATTTTAGTTATTAAACAGGAATTAAAGTGATCGATAAGTAAAACTAGGATCATCTCCAACATCAACATGCGGCAATACATCAACAACTGTGGCACTGGACGACATGCAACAGCACTTGAGCAAGCGACTACGACGCGCAAGTCCAACTATCTACCAAACAACAGGTAATAGGATGTGTCCAAGGCAATATGAGGCTGCAGGGAATATCCAGGGAACGAAGCTAGAGCATCGCAACACAGATAGCAATAGATCAACAGGAGGGAATAAATACTATAAAGTAAGATAGGTAGAAAGGGGGATATGCTCGCCTGAAAACATTGCCGAAGGTTCACCCGAAGATCGGGTCGACACTCGCATCAACTCAACGGCCTTATCCGCGAAGAAGCAAAACACTAGAAGAAACACCGGGTGCAATATTTAATACAACGGCACAAGATCGGCATGATGCATGTATGATGTATGACATGGCAAAGATGCGATGCAATTAGGTCATATTAAGCGGAACCGGGGTCCTGACAATTAGTTAGATGGTTCAAGTTGTTTAGAACCCCCGCAATTTAAATGTTGTTTTAGCATGGCAAAAGATAGCACCGGGTTCGCTACACAAATTTAAATGAGGCCAATATGAGACTAGATTTGCCCGCATATGGGCCCCATATTTAATTAGAGGTGAACCGGCATAAGACCCCCAAACCACACAAATATGCATGCGAGATGAACAATTAATATGCAACAAGTTGTTATTTCATTTATAAAATAGGGCTCGAGGAGAGGGGTCACACATTAGGGTTCGGCAGATCTTGGTTTCCGGGGTTCGGGGTTCGGTCTCAGGGTCCAGGGTTCGACGGGGTCGGCGGGAGCGGATACAGACGGAGAACTTGTCGTTCAGGGTCTCGGTGTCCGGGGTGAAGCACTTGTCGTTCCATGGCGTTCTTGGCGGCTCGGAGGGGTTCGAGGAATCGGAACGGTCTTCAAATTCTGTGAGGGAGATCATGGCGTCGGTGTGGTCGATCCTGTCGGTTCCACGGTTTCGGTCTTCGGAATCCAGGAAGGAGGCCTTTGGATCCTCGGATCCGTGACGGAGTACTAGGCGTCCGCGAGGGAGTACTTGTTTCGGCGTTGGGGCGCATTGGGTCCGCCCTGGTCGATGTCGTTCTTGTCGCATTCGCGGTCTTCGGGTCATGTCGACGGTCACGGCGTCCGGAAGACGATCTTGGCGGTCTAGGAGAAGCTATTGTGGTTCCGCGTCGGCGGCCTTCGGGTACGGGGGTCTCGGCGATCTTGGCGTCCGTGACAGAGATCTCGGGCATAGACTTATCATCAATGGTCAACTTGTAGCCGCCTCGGGAGATCTTGGAGACGTAGCCCTTGGTGGCTTCGGGTTTTGTCAAACGCGGCCGCACTAGCGTTGCAGGGAACAACACGAGATGGGCATGGCGTGCCTGTCGGCGCTCGGCCGCAGCCAATAGAGGCAGAGGCGCCGGCGGCCTGCGGAGCTCGCGGGGACGGTGGGCAGGAGAGGCTGGAGGCCGGGGCGGCGCGCGGGCTCGCAGACGGAGGGCGGGGCGACGACGGGGCACAGCCGAGGCCGGCGGGAGGAGGAGGGCCAGCGAGGTCCGGCGGTGGGGACGGGTCGAGCTGGAGGTCGGCGGGGCGACGCGGTTGGTGGCGGCGCGGGCGAGGCAGAGGCGATGGGGATCCGTGGCGGTTGCGCCTGCTCTGCGTCGAGGACGGGCGCGCCGGGGAAAGGGGTCGCGGGCCGGACGGAGGATGGGCCGGCGGCGGGAGCTCCGCGGCAGGAGGTTGACGGCGACGGGGCCGCAGGCACGGGGCGAGGTCGCACAGGCGGCGGGGCCGGGAGAAGGGCGGCGGTGATGCGGGCGTCGGTGCGGCCGGGGCCGGCGAGGAGGAGCGGGAGACGCGCGTCGGGCGGCGGCGCCGGGCGCGGAGAAGGCAGGCGGACGGCGGGAGCTGGGGAGGGGGCCGACGGGCGGAGGCGAGCGGAGGACGAGGTGGGAGGCGCGCGGTCGCCGGAGCGGGGAGGTCGCCGGGGGAGTCCGGCGAGGCGGCGGGGCTCGGGGTTCCTGGGCAGAAAAGCGGGAGAGATAGGGGGAGCGGGGCAGAGTTAGGGGAAGGAGGGGCGCGGGGCTGAGCGGGGATTGGAGAGAGAGGGAGCGGTCGGTTGAGAGGTGGGGCCAGGCGGGGAACAGGGGACGCGGGATCCCGAGGTGGTTGGTCGGGTGGGGTGGCGGCCTGGGCGGGAAAAGCAGGAGGTGGGCCCGCGGGGACGGACGTGGTGTGGGTGAGGTGTGGGCTTGTGTGTGTGCTGGTGAGGGAGTGGGGGTGGGTTAGACTAGGTGGCAGCGTGTGAGTGGGTGAGGCTTTGGGGAGAGGTGAGGTGTCACGAGGGGATTGGGTGGGGTGAGGTGGCCGGTGGGTGTGGGTAGATTAGGTTGGGTGAACTTAGGATTTAGAGGGGCTGGTTTGGTGGACCGATTAATTTCTGGGGTGGTCGTTCGGGTCGAATCGGCCCGTTCGACTGCCCCACTAAAAATAATATAATAATTTTATTTAATGCTAAATGCACCGTTTGCAAACCAATAGTAGACAACAAAATATTCCGGCGACCCGGGTTTGAATTTGAAAACAAGACGGGCGTTTTAGAAAAACAAAACAGGCTTTGCGAAAAATAGTTTTAGGCAAACAATGCATGATGATGACGATGCAATGCACAAATTCAACGCGATTTTCTAGTAGTGGTTTTTGCGGGATGCCACACGAGGCGAGGCGAGGCGGGCGGCGTCAGAGGAGGAGTGCGCGAGGGCTTCTCTCCTTATCACACCTTAGTGAGTGGTGCAACAATCTACTATATATGGTGGTCCAAGTTCCCTTCCACTAGCAATGTGGGACTAAACTTTAGCACCACTAGCATAGCCATATGCTGCCATATACAGGTGGGCCAAAGAGAATTTTAGAATTTATCTAATGGGCCAATAGCCCAAAACTCACCAAATTCCAACAATCCCCCACAAAGTCTCATTGGCACATCACATCACTTTTCTTACAGAACATTGTTTTATATACCGGTGTATAGTGGAGACTGTTAAGTTGAACTTCCACGTTAAACTCCATGCTACACTACACTACTAGGAAAACGGCCTTTAGTGGCGCACCTGAAACCATCATCTGTGGCGCACCTGCAGTGCGCCACGAGCCTTGCTCTACGGCTATCTCTCAGCCGTGGCGCACTGCCTAGTGCGCCAGGTTGTGTAGAGATAGGCGTAGCGCACCTCCTAGTGCGCCACAGAAGTTTGGCGTGGTGCGCTACCCCTTGGATCTTCTCTGGCGCACTACCTAGTGCGCCACCTAAACATCCATGGTACGCTTTAGGTGTAGTGCGCCACAGAAGGTAGACCATGTGTGCCACAGATGTATTTTTTGTTTTTTTAATTTCCAAGCCAGATTATATGAAATACAGATTATATACAATATTATAGCAGTTATACGCACACAGATACAAGATATACAATTATATATATAAATACTCAATATGAAAAACAAGATTGAAACAAATACATATAGATAAGTCTCATACATGAATACATAGTCCAAGTTACATTGTTTTGATCATGTTACAAAGTAGTAGTTGGTGACATGCGAATACATGTGTCGATCGAACAAGTTAGAGCTCGGAAGCTCGCCTAGACATCTAAACTAGCTAGCTAGACACAAACGCGGGATAAATAACCAAAGAAGATAAGCATGATCACCGCCGCGACGAAGGTGTAGGTCTTCATCCTGTTCCTTGTCCTAACTACCGCTAGATAGCGCGTGTATCTAGCTTCCGCCTCCGCCATAGTGTTGTACCCTTTGTAGCTATTGCCGCTGAAACGGTGCACCTGTCTCCGGCAGTCTTCCCAATCATCGTAGACTCCGGGAACCCGTCCCTTGTACACGACGTACCACGTCATCTACAAGTTGACAATAATAACTAACCGGTGATTGAAAAAACATGTATAATTAAAGTCGCATATGAAGATACACTTATAGAAAGTACTCTTAAATCAAAAAGAGCAAACTCAAAAAGCATGCCTCATATATAACTAGGTTGTTGGACACAGGAATATGCTTATGACGGGACTGTTAGCCAAGTAGGATGCACAATTCCTGGACTTGTGCATATCACAAGGCTAACAATCCCGTCATAGCACATTCACATATATATTGTGCCACGACATTTCAATCATCGGCATATTATCGAAAAAGACAAAAATAACTCGAAAAGCATGCCTCATATATAACTAGGTTGTTGGACACAGGAATATGCTTATGACGGGACTGTTAGCCAAGTAGGATGCACAATTCCTGGACTTGTGCATATCACAAGGCTAACAATCCCGTCATAGCACATTCACATATATATTGTGCCACGACATTTCAATCATCGGCATATTCTCGAAAAAGACAAAAATAACTCGAAAAGCATGCCTCATATATAACTAGCTAGGTCGTTGGACACAGGAATATGCTATGATGGGACTGTTAGCCAAGTAGGATGCACAATTCCTGGACTTGTGCATATCACAAGGCTAACAATCCCGTCATAGCACATTCACATATATATTGTGCCACGACATTTCAATCATCGGCATATTCTCGAAAAAGACAAAAATAACTCGAAAAGCATGCCTCATATATAACTAGGTTGTTGGACACAGGAATATGCTTATGACGGGACTGTTAGCCAAGTAGGATGCACAATTCCTGGACTTGTGCATATCACAATGCTAACAATCCCGTCATAGCACATTCACATATATATTGTGCCACGACATTTCAATCATCGGCATATTCTCGAAAAAGACAAAAATAACTCGAAAAGCATGCCTCATATATAACTAGCTAGGTCGTTGGACACAGGAATATGCTATGATGGGACTGTTAGCCAAGTAGGATGCACAATTCCTGGACTTGTGCATATCACAAGGCTAACAATCCCGTCATAGCACATTCACATATATATTGTGCCACGACATTTCAATCATCGGCATATTCTCGAAAAAGAAAAAAATAACTCGAAAAGCATGCCTCATATATAACTAGCTAGGTCGTTGGACACAGGAATATGCTATGATGTGACTGTTAGCCAAGTAGGATGCACAATTCCTGGACTTGTGCATATCACAAGGCTAACAATCCCGTCATAGCACATTCACATATATATTGTGCCACGACATTTCAATCATCGGCATATTCTCGAAAAAGACAAAAATAACTCACACTTGTCGTCCGAGAACCAAAGAGTAAGCAAAAAAACCAAAGAGTAAGCAAAAAAACCAAGCATTGATTGATATATAATAATAATAAGCAAAATAAGTAAGCGGTGATTCATAAACCTAATAAGATAAGTACACTTGTCGTCCACACACACACAAAGGTCATCTATAGTTTGCAACTACAACTAGGCCAACATCAAGCCTTCTGGCTCGGCTTAGGGAACGGGAGGACGCCCTGCCTCGTCATGAACTTCCTATAGTCACCCTGCATCTCTAGGCGATCTTCTGTGTCACGGTTATTCGGGATATTTCCTCCGTAGAAGATCCCCCCCGAAGTCATGACATCACGAAAGATGATTGCCCCAAACTGCTGCTGGATGCGATACATCTCTTGTCTAATATCCGAATCATTGATCTTGGCCTTTCCTTCGGCCCACTGTTTGAGATGATCTGGCAGCGTAGAATTCTGCTGGTCAAGTAGGAACGCCCTCATGTGATGGAGTGCGTAGTAGGCTTCCTTCTTACTGTTTTCCGGCTGCTTCACGCAGGGGAACTCTGTTACGTGGTTGAAGACGTGCCTGCCGAACTTGACCTTCTTACGCACGAAGCTGGTGCCTTCCGTCGAGGCAAAGCCAGTGAGAGCATCATCCAGAACTTCCTTGATCTTGTCGTAGTTTTTCTTCTTTTCTAGACTCCCCGAGTCGAAATACGTGGCGTGGGAATGCTTCGGCGATAAGGAGATGAGCGTGCAGTGTTCATCTCTGCACAAAAAATTCAAATGGAATGTGTTGAAAAAAGAATGATGATGATCTAATAAAGCCAATCGACGGTGGCGACTGAATAACGACTTACTCGGGAAAGTAAGGCACGAGAATGTATTCCTTTGTCTTGTTCGCCACGAGGATTCTTTTTAGGTACGAGGCCACGATACGTCGTTCGGCGGGGGAACCCAAGCAGCCGTCACGCATGTAGTAGGGGTCCACTATAGCGATGCCCGGTGTGTTCTCTCTAATGATCTGCGTGGCCAGGCTGAGAGAAAAGAGACGGACCATGGTATAGTGCAGCGGGTATAGGTGGAACATATTGAAGATGTCCTCGAACCGCAGGAAGAACAGATCCGCGGGGGCAGTGTCGACGAAGCCCAAGCCTGGTGGCACCTTAACCACGAATACCGGGTGCGAGGGATCTTTCTCCGATAGAAGGCGTCTCTCTATCGTCAGCACGCCATCATGCACACTCTGCAGTTCCGAACTGGCGAGCTTCCGCAAATTCTTAGGTAGCATGGGCTCACCCGCCACATGAATCCTCCACATAATACCCTCGGGTCTTGGTGGCCCGTCCCGAAACCTGATCGGATTCGCAGTTGTTGACGCCACCGGCTGGCTCGAGCTGCTAGATTTTCTTTTCCTGCCCTTTTTTCCTTTTGGAGAGCGGGCAGGCACCGCAATCTGAGCACCGGCCGCTCTATGTAGTGTGTCAAGGCTTAGAATAAAGGGCCGGTTGGTTGTATCAGCTGGCTCTGTAAAGGCGCAAGCTGGAGGCGTCTCCTGAGAACCAAACAGACGCTTGGTGATAGTGGCTTTCTCTGTGGGGCCACCAGCTAGGTCTTCTTCGTTGCCAAACTGAGTGCTGAAGAAGTGATCATTCCAGTCTTCGTCGTCCTCGGTCGGATCCTTCGCCATGTGCATATCATCAACATGATCATCCGACCCACCGCGTGGAGGTGACGACGAGGGCGGTAAGGGGGCCTTGCCACCGCTTGTCGCTGGCACGACAGGCGGTGCTGTTGTCTGTGGCGTGATGGCCCCCGCCGTCCCCAAACGGATCATGCTCTTTGGCCATAGCAAGAACAAGCCGAAGCAACTTCTGAGGACAGACGACTCTTCTTCATCCGCTCCTGGGGGTTGAATGGGAGGTTCCAGGTCGTCGCAGCCCCTTAGCACCCGACTAATTTTAACCCTGTGCACGCTATCTGGCATCGGTTTTGAGTGGAACGTGCGCTGCAAGGGTTGAACGATGGTACCCTTGGCAACATCCCTCAGCGCGTTGTTCACGTAGCATAAGAGAGTGCAAGGAACATCCGTCTGCAGAAAACATGTACGGCGTCGTCAGAGCGAGATGCCACAAGAGTAATATATAGATGGCATGAAAGGCGGTAATTAAAGCAATTTGTTTACCGTGATGGCGTCGAGATCGGCTAATGTCGACGCACCGCATACGGCGACGGGCGTGCAAGAGACGGAAGGGCTGCTTGATGGCGCGGTGCTGGCCGCCGGTGTATTCTCCCTACCGACGGGTGCTTGGAGCTCCGGTGCCGCCGCGACGATGGCAGGGGGGGCACCAACATGTACTCCGGCGCCGCGGTGATGGCAGGGGGAGTCACCAACACTTGCGGCGCCGCGGTGCTAGCAGGCGGAGTCACGAACACGTAGTTCGCCTGATTCGTCGGTGCCGCATTGTTCGAGTGGCTGCTGACCATGCTTGGAATCGGGCACGGCCCTACTCGACCACCCGCACTCCAGTTCGCTATTGACTCCACCAAGGTAGGCAGGAAGGACGTAAGGGTGATTGCCAGGTTGTCTTGGACGATCTGCGGGATCCGCGCCACTTGTCCCTTAAGTTCTTGAACCTCTCTGTTTTCCTCCTCGCTCCTTCCCGACGGCGCCACATGCGTCCTCTGCGGTGTACCAAAATGATCCACCCAATTCTTACCCCCGAGGCCGGCCAGACGGCCAGCCGACGACGGCTTCTTCGTAACCGGCTCTATTTTCTTGGCCCGGTTCATCGCCCTGTTAAAAGGGTTATCCACCGGGTGGCCGCCGTCGACCCCTGGGATGAGGAACCCTGGGATCCATGACTAGCAACAATTTCCTCCTCCTGGAGAAGAAGTAACAGTGAATCATTTAGATCATCGATTAGATTGCAATCGTGTTGATCCGCGGTAATTAGATTATACTTACCACAATTTCCTCGAATTCCTTCACCGCAGGATCCGCGGTGAGTTGTTTGGTTTTTGGGTCCACATGGTAACGGGCCCTGATGAAGTTTCGAACCTGCCCGGTTTCGAATTTAGCAAAGGGGTTTTCTATCCCCTTGGATCTATACTCTTCGTCCTCCTTATTCCATTTGGCCTCCACGGTTCTGTATCCACCAGATCCGAGATGGTGATGACCTATATTCATTGCCTGCAGCGCCTTTCACCGATTACTATTGGCCAGGGCTCTTTCGGATTCACACCTCTCCTTGAACTCCCGGAACTGATCTTCGGTGATCTGCGGGTCAATCTTCTGGATCTCCTCGAGACTTTTGCCTTCTTTATAGATCTTCTTCTTTATCCGGGTTCTCCAGCTGGCCAGGGCGGTGCTCATCTTTGTGAGGGCGGATTTGTTTACTTCGTTCCCATGATAATTTGTGTTCTGATACTTAGCGGCGAACTTGTATCTTGCGTGCAGCTTCTCGAAGAGGAGTGTGCGCAAGTGGCCATTATCTTTATGCCGGAGATTCTCGGTGTTGATCGAGATGGTTGTCCGGGTGATCGCCGCCACTTGCCCACCGTACCCTTTGACGACAAGGTCGGGCTCCAAAGGAACCCCTGTTGGGCTCACTTCGGTAATTTCCTCCCTGACCATGCCGACCGTGTTCGGGCGCCGGTCCTTCGGCTTCTTCTTCTTAGGAGGGTTGCTACCACTCCCTGTGCCCTCGCCGCCATCAGTGGTTTCATCGTCCGCCGTTCCTTCGGCTTCTTCCTCCGCGTCTTCCATCTCATCATCCTCGCTCTCCGAAGGATGGTATTCTTCATCGTCTTCTAGCCGCTGGGTCGCCTCCCAGAATGTCAATTGTTTATTCGGAGGTCTGAGTTCTCCTTCAGCGCTGATGCGCTTAGAACATCCAGCCTCGTCGTTGTCACACATCTTTGCACTAATAAAAAACAAATAATTGGTTAAATGCACGGAAAAATCCGGCATGACCTTTGCTAATTTTCTTAAACTAGGAGTGCCCGATTTCTGCCGAAACAGAAGTTAATCAACATTCCGGCAAAAATCGGGACTCATTTCATACAAGAACCTGCATATATATGGCCATCATAGCTAGCACACAATAAATGGCCATCATAGCCAGCACAACCAGCACACAATAAATGGCCAACACAGCCAGCACATAATTTGGTCACATAGGATAATCTGGCCAACACAACCAACACATCAACATCTAGGTAGAAAACACATTGGTTAAGAATGCATCAACATGCCCAGCCACATCAAGCAATGGGCTTTTATAGTTATCAACTGGATTCACCAGGCACCAAGCATATGATGGAAAGAAAATAACTAAAGCCTGCTAGGTCTCTTGAAAAAAGAAAATAACACATATGAGCATACACAGCAGCAACTAAAACCCAAGGATACATGTTTCTGTCAACTAAAGCCTGCTAGGTCTCTTGAAAAAAGAAAATATCATTCAGTTGTGCTCATATGATGGAAATAACCTGAACAGAGAAAATAACTTATTCTTTTAGTTCCCAGATGCTAATTCATGCCACTACTTCTACTCTCTTTCTAATTACTCCACCACTTATCAACCATCATTAGTATTATAATCCACCTATATGGGGTGCAAGATGTTGATCAGATACACGAATATTTTCTTATCGCAACTTGTGCAATTTGCAAGTATTGTAAAGCATGCCCAGCAAAGAGACTTTAGTTCTCAAATATTGCACCCTGACAGAAGACCTATTACGCATACTTACAGAAACCAGCTAAGCTAGAATTAGACACCATTTGAACTTGCAGTGATTTAGTACTCAGATTTTCACAAGAGTTTAGTACTCAGATTTTTTACAACTTGAATCAGACACCATTTGAACTTGCAGTGATTTCAAGAAATACTGGTGAGCATGTGCTCATCATCCAATACAAATGCATAATATAATCACCACTTTACTGCTGTGTTCTAAAAAAAGTACTACACACAATGCTGAAAGTTTTGCTGTGTACAGTAGTCAACCTTCCTGGAAATTATCCAGTCATACCACATATATTTTACCCTGATGGTGTCAGTTATAGTTGAAGATTTATTTACCATGGTTGGGACTTGGGAAGTGATCAAATTAAAGATGCACTACTAAAACAAATGAGGATATAATGGTATCATGCCAATAATCATTGTATCTTGTTATTGTCGAAGCTATTGGCAAGTACTCTAATAATCTGTCGCTAACTCCAAATCTGAATCCTAACTCCAAATCTGAATTTCCTTCTCTAAATTTCCTAATCTGAATTTCCTAACTGATTAACATTTCCTAATCTGAATTTCCTAATCTAAACATTTCCTAACTGAATTTCCTAAGAACATTTCCTACTCTGAATTTCCTAAGAACATTTCCCAGCGGGAGGAGCTATAGCAGCATCAGGGCTTCTGGTACTAGCTAGCAGAGAGCCCTGCTTGCGGGGATGCCCGCTACTAGGGTTGCAAAGCCTAGGATGCCCCCAAAACAGAGGGAGAGAGGGAGAGAGGGGAGAGGAGATGCTCACCTCTGACGGGCGGACGACGGGCGGACGACGACGGGCGGACGACGACGGGCGGACGACGGCGGCATCCACCTCCTGAGACGCGCGCGGCGGCTGCTCCTCCTCGGACACGGGCCTCCTCCTGAGACGCGGGCGGACCTCCTCCTCGGACACGTACGGGCGGACCTCCTCCTCCTCGGGCGCGGGCAGGCCTCCTCCTCCTCAGATGCAGCGGCGGCGGATCGAGAGCGGCAGCGACGGTCCTTCGGCTTCGGGCTGAGAGATGGAGAGATCGGGATGAGAGAGGGGGTCGGGCGCCACACGTGTGGATAAAGGCACTTAGGCGTAGCGCACTGAGCCATAGTGCGCTACGGATATCTGTAGCGCACTACGGGCTAGTGCGCTACGCCTATCGGCTTCTAACTACTGGATAAGAGAACTATAGACCCACTAGCTAACAACTATACTAGCCTATCCCACTGGTTCTGCCCACTACTCTATTCTAAACCTGAGAGCACCCAGGTTCGAATCCTGGTGCCCCAATTTTTTGTTTTGATTTTAAAAACACTTTTAAATATTCCAAAAAATGCCCAAAAGTGGTGATATATGCCATAGAAGTTTTATTTTGATTTTAAAATACTTTTAAATATTCCAAAAATGCCCAAAAGTAATAATATTCCAAAAATGCCCAAAAATATGATTTAAAGTATAACTAAATTTCATAATACTTTGTTCATGAATATTACAATCTTTTTTGACCACGCGTTTACAATATTTTTTGAGCTAGCGTTTTACAATCTTTTTTCCCTTCTTTGTCGCGGTTGAATAATTTAGCCCTGGCACTTTAATGTTTCTTCTTTCGAACGGGCTACCTTTTGTGGGTAGGGTTGTCCTTTTTCTTCTTGTGATGTATGTTGCTGCATTGTAGTCGTCGTCATCTTCAATCTTTGGATCGCCGTACTGGTCGAAGTCTTGCTCATTGGCGACTCCATCCATTCCGATGATGTTTCTTTTTCCTCTCCTCACGACAACACGGCTAGGCTTTGTCGGGTCGGTAATGAAAAAACATTGGTCCACTTTGGTAGCCAGTACCCACGGTTCATTTTTCGCGGCCACGTTTGCACCGGCGGCCTTGGATTTGGCTGCTTCGGGTATAACCATGGTTGTGAAGTACCGGTCTTCTCTTTCGACGCTCTTTGCCCATCTGACACGGAACATCGGCACCTTTTCTCCACAGTAGTCGAGCTCCCAGATCTCCTCGATTCTTCCGTAGAATCTTTCCTTCACGTTGTCATCGGTGTAGAATTCCGACGTTACGCCTGAGTTCTGATAATCACACTTGTTGTCCTTTTCCTCCGTATAGAATGTGTAGCCGTTGATATCATACGCCTGATAGGTCACCAGGTTTTGCATCGGTCCCTGCGACAAGGTAAATATGATCATTTCCGTGTCAGAAGAATGCGAGCGCGGGGGATTATCAAGGAGCGTCTGCCTAAACCAACGCGTGAAATCTGAGTTGTGCTCTTTGATTATTTCTCCTTGCGTCCTCTGTATGCCCCGGTCACTGTACTTCTTCTCGATTAACCTTTTGTGCTTCTGTACCCAAGGATCGACCAGTTCTAAATGCTGTAGCGCGACGAGGTTTGCTCGATCAAAGTCTGCGCGTCGAAAATCGAAGTCTGCATGCAGTATGCGACGACCCTCTCGGTGACCAGATCCGTCGAGCTTGCCAAGGTGTCTGTTGACGGGAAGACCGACAGGGTTCTCGATGTCTAGATAATTCGTGCAGAAAGAGATGCACTCTTCGGCCAGAAAGCCCTTGGCTATGCTTCCATCTGGACGGGACCTGTTGCGAACGTATCCTTTGATGTGTCCGTTCATCCTTTCGAACGCCATCATGCTACGGAGAAACATCGGCCCGAGTTGTACGATGTCCTCCACGACATGGACCAGCAGATGCACCATAATGTCGAAGAATGCGGGTGGGAAGTAGACCTCAAGCTCACATAGTATCACCACGATCTCCTCCTGTAGCCTTCCGAGCTGATTCAAGCCAATCGACTTCCTAGAGATGACGTCGAAAAACTTGCATAGGCCAAATAACGTTTCACGGACGTGCTCGTCCATTATCCCTCTTAGTGCGACTGGAAGTACCTGCGTCATTAGCACGGCACAGTCGTGAGACTTCATGCCACTGAACCTCTGCTTCGCCTCGTCTAGGTATCTGCTTATCTTGCCCGCGTAGTCGTAAGGAAATTTGACTCCTAGAAGGCACTTGAAAAACTGTTTGATCTCATCCTGGCTTAGAGTGAAGCAAGAAGGAGGGCAGTAATATTCGTTCTTCTTGAACTTTTTACCCTTCCGACGACCTTGTGTCGTCTCCGACTCATGATCATCGTCATCTTCCTGATCATCAGGAGTAGTGCGTCCTCCGTGAATCTCCTTCCGGATACCCAAGCATATCAGGTCGTGCCTTGCTTTCGGACCATCTTTCGTCCTATCTGGCATGTTGATTATGGTGGCGACCAGACTCTCGCACACGTTTTTCGTGATATGCATGATGTCGAGGCTATGAGGCGTGCGGAGAAACTTCCAGTATGGCAACTCCCAGAAAACAGACCTTGTTTTCCATACCTTCATCAGCGGCTTGTCTTGTTGCTGCCTCTTTCGCTTCTTTCCAGGCTTAGGACAATCTTTCCAGTTTTTCAGCAACTCTTCCACTTCTTCGCTGCTCCTACGCTCTGGGATTCCTCGGGTCTCTGATTTGCCATCGAACAGGTCTCCACGTTTTCTCCATGGATCATTCTTGCCGAGCCACCTCCGGTGCGCCATGAACACGGTTTTCGATGACCCTGGATCTTTCTCTAGTTGGAGATAGCTTGTGTTATCCATGCACCTAACGCATGCGCAGAATCCTTGGATAACCTACCCCAAGATATACCCGCAACCTGGATAGTCTTGCACCGTAGTGACCAACGCGGCTCTCATAGTGAAATAATCTTGTGCGACGGCGTCATAAGTATTGGCTCCAGATTCCCATAACGTGGCTAGCTCCTCTTTCAACAGCCCGAGATACAGATTAATGTCGGTACCAGGTTGTTTCGGCCCTTGAATTAGCATACTCATTTGTATGTACTTCTTCTTCATGCACAACCATGGAGGGAGGTTGTACATCCATACAAACACGGGCCAAGTGCTGTGCGTGCTGCTCTGGCTACCGAACGGATTGAGTCCATCGGTGCTCGCACCAAGCCTGATGTTCCTCGAATCTCCACCGAATTCTGGGAATTCGAGGTCCAATGCTTTCCACTGGCTAGCATCTGAAGGGTGCGTCAGCAGCTCATCCTTTTCGGGGTCATCATCATCTCCTGGCTTCTTCCTTTCCGCATGCCATCGCATGAGCTTCGCTTCCTTAGGGTCCGCAAAATAGCGCTGCATACGAGGGGTGATAGGAAAGTACCATACCACTTTTCGAGGTGCTTTCTTCCCTTTCTTGTATCGACTCACGCCGCACACCGGACATGTGGTTTTCTCCGCGTCCTCGCCCCGATAAATGATGCAATCGTTGATGCATACGTGATATCTAACGTGCGGTAGATCGAGAGGACAGACGATTTTCTTGGCATCCTCGATACTAGTTGGACATGTGTTCCCCTCCGGGAGACGATCGTGCCAGAATGCCATCATATCGTCGAAGCTTGCGTCGCTCAATTTGTGCTTTGTCTTCATCTCCATAGCCTTGAGCGTTACATTCAACCGGGTATCATCGGGCCTGCATCCTTCATACAATGGAGTAACCGCGTCTTTCTCAAGTTGCGCAAGATTGGCTTTCTCTCTAGCGGCAGCCCTGGCGTTACTCATCTGCTTGAGAAGCAGCTCTTGCACATAAGGGTCCCGCACCCAGCCTGACGTTGTTCCATCGTCGTCTGCTCCTCCGGCATCTAGATCATCATCATCCCGGTCTGCTTCCGCACCTTCACCATCTCCAGGAGCCTCTTCATCATCTCGCCCGTTCTCGCCGTGATGATGATCATCGTCATGTTGGCCACCTTCTTCACCGTCTCCATCATCTACGCCATCGCTTATCCAACGAGTGTATCCATCCATGAAACCATGGCGGAGCAGGTGCGCCTGCAGATTCCCGGAATCTGGGTCGATCACCCAGTTGAGTTTGCATCTTCTGCACGGACATCTTATATCTGCCTTGTTATTTCGTATCATGTCGGCCGTCGCACATTTCAAAAATCTAGCCACAATGCCTTCGCTCATTATGCGGACCATTTTTGCCTGCACGATGTACACGGTACAATTTTGAAGTCTATTAGAACCACATAATGAATGCATGCATGCAATGGTCGATAGAAAATTTCGGCATGACCTATCCTAAAATTAGGACCTTTGCGAAATTCCAAAGTCTTGCCAAAATGGAAATGAATCAACATTTTGGCAAAACAAATGGCAACTTGTTCACATACAAACACAAGAGAGAGAGAGACCGATCCATACACACATGAACATATCATTATCCTCTCCATACACACATGCATGAGCATCATCGATACTCTCCATATACACACACATATGACCATCGATCCTCTCCACACATACACACATCATGTGCATCGATCATCTACATATATATGAGCACATGTATCATCCATATACACATGAACACATCCTTACATGGACAACTTACCGAGATGAGAGACCGATCGCGAGAAAGATGGAAAGGAGAGGTGCGCGCGTCGACCGGAGACGGATAGATGAGAGACCGGAGACCTCCTCTATTACTTATGTAACATCCAAAGCAAGTTTTACATGCTAAAAATGGTGAATGTATGGAGAAATTGAGGTGGGAAGGAGAAGATCCCGACTAGATCTAAGGAGGAAGAAGAAGGGGAAAGTGAAGTGTGGGTGGTGGATGTGTGGGCACACATGTGCACATAAAGTGCTGTCCTAAAAGAATCGACACATCCGTGGTGCACACGGCCCTAGTGCGCCACAGGGAGTACAAACTTCTGTGGCGCACTAGGCCGAGTGCGCCACAGATGCTCCTAGTCCCTGTGGCGCACTAGGCGGAGTGCGCCACAGAAGTTTGTGGCCGTTTCAGAGCAGAGGTGGGCATGCGCTCAGGCGTAGCGCACCAGGCACACGTGCGCCACAGATGACCCTAACAACCGTGGCGCACATGACTATAGTGCGCTACAGATGTTTGGCGTGTGGCCAACAGGGCCCTGTCCCACACACATCTGTGGCGCACTATAGTCATGTGCGCCACGGTTGTTATAGTTATTAGTAGGGCACTGCCCACAGGTGAGCCACGCCTGTTTTAGCCGTGGGGCACTTCAACCATGTGAGCCACGGATGTGCTGATTACCTATAGCCGTTTTCCTAGTAGTGCTAGCTAGCAACTTGAATAGTGGACTATGCCTTGAACTACAAGTTTTCTGCATGCTAGTTTCACAAAAAATCTAGACCGGTACAGGGCTTCCGTGCGGTTTGGAGCTTATGCGTCATACTCTAGGGCCTTTCATGAGTTTATTAAAGAGCACCCAACTCTCACGGACTACGACGTTTAACTGTCAGACTCATATAGGTGTGTTCTGCAGGACAACAACTCTTCTTATGAAATTGACTTGGAACACATTAAGATAAATATCAACCTGCCATGCAGATTAAAAGAGTATTGCATCTTTATGGAGATGTAAATATAATATGGGAATACTCTCCTCTTAGCTGACCAACAGCTTGTCTCCCAACTCTAATTCACGGGATCTCTGATCACATAGAGTGGGTTACCACTGCGATCAACTCATAGTGTGGGTCTCAAACCCATCTCCCTCGATGCATTATCTATCACATTACGTGATAATCCCTTTGTGAAAGGATCTGCCAGATTCTTAGATATTTGGAAATAATCCAACGCAATAACTCTGGAGTTGCTCAGTTTCCTGACAGATTTCAATCTCCTCTTCACATGCCTTGCTGACTTCATATTATCCTTAGAACTGTTTACTTTGATGATCACAATTTGATTATCACAGTTCATTGGGATGGCCGGTATGGGTTTTTCAACCACACGTAAGTCCCTCAAGAGCTCACGAAGCCACTCTGCTTCAATAGTGGTTGGGTCTAATGTTGTGACTTCTGCTTCCATTGGTGACCACGTTAAGAAGGTCTGCTTGCAAGACTTCCAGGAAACAGCGCCACCACCAAGTGTAAAAAAATAACCACTTGTGGCCTTAATCTCATCAGCATCACATATCCAGTTTGAATCACTATAACCCTCAAGTACCCATGGATACCGAGTATATTTAATACCATAACTCCCAGTGCCTTTAAAATTGTGCAAAACTCTTTCCCGAGCATGCCAATGATCATCTCCAGGATTTGACACAAATCTGTCACATCCCAAGATTTTCCAAATCTTGTAATGTGAAAAATAAATAAACAAAATAAATAATTGTTGAATTTTAGGGAGAAAAGAAACTTTTGTTTCTAAAATGGAAACTTAAAATCCCATCTGGAACAAACTTTGGTTAATGTTTGAATCCAACTAAATTCAAATCAAGAGGAATGCATTCTTCATAAATGCATCTGGAAATTTAAACACTTGAGAAATAAACCAAAACCCTAAAACCCTAATGGAAGAAAATCATTTTCAAGTTATCTCTAAGACCATGGATTTAATCCATATAAAAATTTGTCAAGCAAACATTTCAAAATGATCAAGAATGACAAATAGAAATATTATAAAACCATAGAAATTGGTTTCACTTAATTTGGAGCCATAGATAAAATCTTATGAATTTAATAAGATAAGGAAATTGAATTTCCAGAGCTAATAAAGCATCTATCTAGAAATCAATGCCCAATGGTGAGCAAATAATCCTAAAAAGATTTAAAAGGATAAACAAATATTAATTAAGATTTTACAAATTGGAATCACCAAGTTTGGATCTATAAATAAAAAGATATGGATTTTATAAGATAAAGAAAGAAATATTAAATGAGGAATATTTAAAGACCAAATTAAATCTTGGCCTAATCCATAAGCAAATGGAATACATATAATCCAAATCTAAATTAATTAATGAGTAAGGAATTTTCAAATTAATTAAGAGGGCATTAACCAAATCCTATTCAAATTGAATAAAGATAAAATCCCTATTAGAAATAATTAATTAAATCATGAGAAAATGGTATTTTGGAATTTACCCAAGTGGAATAAAAGTTGTTTAATTAACTTAAATAAAGATTAAATAAATCTTCCAAATAAAATTTATGGAATTAAAACTATATTTAATTTCTTTGGGATAAATGACAAGTACCCAAATTAAAAATGATTAATAAATCATTTTTCCAAATAAGTCAAGATGAATGATTTGACACCCTATTAAATAAATAAACCTACTGAACATGTTTGT
Organism: Avena atlantica; assembly: GCA_910589765.1. Taxonomy (NCBI): domain Eukaryota; kingdom Viridiplantae; phylum Streptophyta; class Magnoliopsida; order Poales; family Poaceae; genus Avena; species Avena atlantica. The sequence goes on along the minus strand of OU342739.1, from coordinate 56,271,282 downwards.
GAGAATTGAAATTAAATAAGGGTTTAAAATATATTTGATATTAATTGAATTTAAATGCATGGGCATAATTTGAAATAATTAAAAGACCCTAAAAGAATGAAAGAAATATTCTAGTTTTGACTCTAAAATGAACTATTAATCAGTATTAAAATCTACTCAAAGTTTGAGAGAAGTTTGAATTCAAATGGATGTTTAAATTGATTAATCAAAATCAAAACAGAATAATAAGAATGGAAAAAGAAAAATGATCAGTACAAAAAAAATGAATCTAGCCAGCCCAGCCCACTAAGGCCAGTCTAGCCCATCTCCCTCTCCCGTAGTGAATCGTTTTCACTCGCGAACTTACCCGTAGCGTCGCTGACAACCAGGCCCCACTCCTCCTCTCTCTCACTCGCTGCCAAACGGACCCCATCGCCACCTCAGCGTCTCCTTCACCCGCCCCGCTGACCACGCCTCGCCGGCCGTCGCAGCCGTTTGACTGTCGGCATGAATACGCGTTAACCACGCCATGAAATGGCCTCGCAATCACGCGTACTAAAGCGCCTTCGCCCCCTCTCTCTTTTCCCTCACTCGCCAGATCCTCTACGCCACCAGGCTGCGCTAATTTTCGCTCGCGCCACCACTGGCTCCGATGACCTTTATGGTCGATTCCAACGAGCACGTACCTCCCCACTGTCCCTGCTTCACACGATCTAGTTCGCCAGAACCAGGTGCACCTTCCAGTGCCTCGCACTCACTCGCGCGTGCCCCGCAACCTCGGCTCTGTCCATGTCTGAGCGCCACCGATGATGAGCTCGACTCCGGCGAGCCATAGCCGACGACCTCGTGCGCCCCTTGCTCAATGGTGAGTGTTCCCGCGGTCCTTGAACCCGTGTGCATCATCCTGACACGTTGTTTTGCTCGCTTGCATTCCAGAGACTCGCCTCCGACGAAGTTGTGCGTGACCCGACGACAGCAGCATCTTCGACGATCAATCCTCGACGCTACCGTGCGCCCCTCGACAAGCGGCAAGCACCTTGATCATCAGCAGCAAGCTGCGAACCCGGTGAGCCTTTCCTCTACCCCTGTTGCTTCATATATCACCAGCTCCGCCGCAGCCGCCGCCACTCGATGGCTAGCGTGCTGAACACCGTAGGATTCAGATCCAAGCGCCACGATAGATTGATTCAGATGCCTGTTATGTGTCAACACCCGGATTTTTCAATCCTAGATGCCTGTTATGCCATACATCGCAATCCCAGGATAACCATTTTTGCGAGACATAACAGAATTGGATACCATAGTACATCATCCATTACAAACGATACATAAGTTCTTACACAAATAGGGATCTCATGATCCAGTTCTTAATACAACATCAAGCAGCGGAATACGTAATAATAACGGTAGCGTAGGCGAAGCTCCATCTTCGGGGTCACAGGCAATGCTGACAATGGGAGATGATCCTAGTTGTTGTAATCTTCCTGGGGTCCATCCTCCAGGTACTCCTCTTCATAGTCTGCCATGGGAATAGCCAGGGACAAAGCCATGAGTACTCTTTAAGTACTCACAAACTAATACTAATAGGTAAAGGGGTTTTTTGGATAATAGGACACTAGGCTCTAGGGTTGTTTTGCAAAAGCCAGATTTATCTCTACTAAGCTCCAAAGCTAGTCACAATTTTATAATTCCTAAGCGGGAACTTGCATTTCATATCACAACTCTGTTGTGGTCAAGTCAAAGTCTCAATTCATTTCACAAGTCATTTTGAAAAGTCTGACGGGGGAACAGTATGGACACTCCAACTGTCCATAACCGCGGACACGGCTATTTGAATAGTTTGACACTCTGCAGAGATTGTACACTTTCACCACAACATTCGATACATCCGTCAGGAACAAATCCTGAATTCACCATACTCAGTATGCGGATAATCAATCCTAACCTTTCGATTACAGGCCCTAGTATAAGCACCTCTCCTGTGAGTTTGTCCTCCCAACCATGACCAACTGTCATCTTGGGTACTGCACGGGTGGATAATCTTCACAAGGTAGCGTCAACTCAGACCTTGGCCGTGAGGGAACTAATACTAAGGAATATAAGTTTCCAGTCAAGCCCTACCCAATCATCGGGTATTGTGGCTGTACGATAAAATTGGAATGGTATCGCATCCCGACAACCATCAGTTTTATAAAGGGCTAAGGCTCATTCCTCAACATTTTTATCACCAAAATTCTAAAGTGTTTGGAAACACATGTCCAAAACATTTCAATAGAATGATCCATCATTCCAATGTTTTCATAACCATTTTTCCACCAAGTATTCCCATCTAAAAGTTGATCAAGTTTTATGCTTAGCACTAGCATCTACAGGTGGGGGTAGTACTAATGAGGGGTGGCAACTAGTGGAGTTTCAACTAAGGACACCCTTATGTCTCAGGCTGATATCAAAGTTTCTAACTTAGGCCAAATTTTATGCTCTTTATGCAACATTTAGCATCTTTCCAATATCTACCAGTCACTTAAGTAAACTCTCAGTAAGCTTTGATAAAGAAATAAAGTAAGAAGCTTGCACATAAAACTAGGATTGGTTTCTCAAGTGGGTATGATCACATATGCTTAAGGCATATAGTAGTCATAGAACAAGTATGGGTTTGTTGCATCAGTAGGGTATCTTGCAAGGGTTAGCTTGCATAGGTATAGTATCTGCTTGCATCAATATCAGTATAAGCTTGCTAAATTGCAAGTGTTAGCTTGCAAGGTTAATAGCTTGCCTTGAGCAGAGCAGTGATTAAAGTTCTCCTCGGCTTCTTCTTCGTAGTATCCTCCTTCCTCCTCGTATCCTTGGTCGGTACTAGTGTCTATGAATAAATACGAGGTACACAATCACCAAACAATACTTAACTACTTGCAATCATCACACACAAGGGTCCTATAGATGATCTAGCATCATCTCTAACATTACAAGGTTAAGGCTTGATTTAATTCCTTTTATTTTTAGAAAAGTAATTTCTACTCATTGAAAAACTACTTAAGATTTAATATTCTCCAAACCAAGTATGGGATCATGTTGAAACATGTCATCACCACATATTGTAGTCCATGGGAATGTGATTTAAAGTGGTGTCACAATTTAATAAGGTTTTACCCTTTTATTTTATTTAAATAAAGTGAATAGAAATTCCTATGTAGCATTCTTTTATTACTTGAACATTATTTCTGCAAGTAAACCTATATATTTTTATATATTCTTAAATGTATGGTTAAATGTGATTTTTGAGAGTTGGAATCAACTCAAAAGCTATTATGGTTTAAATTTGAGAAATGTTTGAATGCAGAAAAGCTTCTGCCTTGTTATTTTTACCATGGGTGATCTATAGATCCAAATGACTTGAATCCAACGGGCTTGGATTCAGCATTCACAGACCTTTCCAACAAAATTGGTTTCATTCAATTTGGTGCACTGAATCGATATGGGTTGATTTTTGAAGTTGGGTACAGAAGTGTGTTTGAATTTAAATAGAAAAAGGTTTATTTTGAATAACTGGGCTGCGCGGGAAAAGTTACTGGGCTGGCCTGCTAAGCGCAGTGCTCCCGCGGGCTGCTTAAGTGGGTGTCCCCACTCGTCAGTGACACGGGGCTGGGCGAAGCGGTATGGGGCGACGTGGATCGTTCGATCTAGTTCTAATCTAACGGCTGGGAGTCATCATCGACGCGAGACAACTCCGGCGAGAACGAAACCTAGCACGGCCAGTGAGGGTCGCTGGGGGCTCACCGGGGTACTGGCGAGGGTCGGCGAGGCGGGCGAACAATGAAGTCGACGACGGCGAACTCAGGGGTGGTCGTGGCAGCTCCTGGGGTGGCTCCAATCGCTGGCTCCCTTCTTCTCCGGCAGCGGCAGGCTCCAGTGAAATTCCGACGAGGTGGTGCTCGCCTTGCTCTAAGAATGGTGTGGCACGATCAGTGAGGAGAGGGGAGTGAGATAGATGGTGTGAATAAATCATGCGGGGGTGGCCTCTATTTATAGTCGAGCGAGGGGACCGTCGGGGCGCATGGTGAGCTCGTCGGGGGCGAGGTTACAGGCGGCTAACGACATGGGAAAGGGTAGGGGACGGTGCAGTGTCTCCTGGCGATGCTCAACGACATGGTCTCGAGGCATGGGGCGGTGTGGTTTGGTTTGGAATGGGCGGTGCTCTGCGCGACAGAGGCAGCGTCTTCGACGGCGGGCGGTGGTTGTGTGGCACGGGGCGGCAAACGGGGATGTCTGGTGGTCTCCTGGGTTGATGGCGATCGTGTGTGCACGCGGCGAGGGTGGCGCCCGGTCTGTGGGTGATGGTCGAGGGTGGCGCTCTGGCGCATGCTCGGCATGGTCTGGGCGCGGCTTGTGCGCGTGGTCCATGGCTTGGCAACGCTCGCGGATGGGACAGGTAGTGGCGGTGGACGGTGGGCTGCCTCCCAGACATGCTAGCTAGGCTTGCTGCTGCTCCTAGCTTACTGTCGACTATGGGGTGGCAAGAGGGTGCTCAACTATTCACCATTGATGGCAATGGCAAGCTCACATGGGTGCTAGTGCTGGGCTAATCTTTCTAGATGATCTACTGAGCTGTGTGTGAGCTAACTAGGGAACAAGTTAGGCAAGAATCACTGCTCACAATAGTGTTTGATGTTTTTTTGATTTGTGTCTGCAACCTGTTTGATGAAATGGCCGCATGAACTCAAGTTTTGAATTTTGAAAAGATTTTTGGTGGGTTTTCTAGATTGGTGCTGGTGAGTCTGGAGATGCTTGGGTTTTGAAAGTTGAGCTTGTTTGAGTGGTTTTTGAAAAAGTGGGATCTTCCCATATGAAGAAGATTCAATTTTGAATTGTCATTTAAACTATGCATTTGAAATTTTCTGGATGATCACAAAGTGGGCCTTGGTACCTTGTTAAGAGTACATTCAAGGGGTGCAAAGATCGAAAAAAGTTTCTGTTAGGTTCTGAAAGTTTGAGACAGCCAAAGTAGGCATGGGAGTTAATTTGGCCAAAATGACCATTCATTTCATATATGTGTTTTGATTTACTTGTCTTTAGGAAAAGTGTGGGAAATGTTTTAGATGATGTTTATTTCACCTAAGAAACATTTTACAAGCAATGGCTCACACAAACAAGGTGGTTTTAAAAGATTTCAAAATCCATGCATACACATATGCATGCATTCATGATTTCATTTAGAAAAGTTTTTGTTAACCCTAATTTTGATGATTAGAATTTGGTGATCCAAGCTTAGTATTTTTGGGATGTTACAAACCTTCCCCCTTAAACAACATCTCGTCCCGAGATTTGAAAAAGTACGAAAAGATTACCTAGGATTTGAAGAGATCGGGAAACTCCGTCCTGATGTGATCTTCGCGCTCCCAGGTAGCTTCCTCTTCTGTGTGGTTGCTCCACTGAATCTTGAGAAACTTGATGCTTCGGGTTCGGGTAGTTCGAAAAGCTTCTTCCAAAATACGGATGGGTACTTCGGGATAGGTCAGGTCATCGTTGATCTCTATGGTCCGGTGATCGATATTCTTGAACACTTCGGTCTTCTCGGGGACTTCGAGACACTTGCGAAGTAACGAGATATGGAACACATTGTGCACAGCTGACATCTCTTCAGGTAGTTCCAATTGATACGATACTTCTCCTCGACGGTTCAGAATTTTGAACGGTCCGATATATCTGGGGGCTAACTTTCCTTTGAGTTGGAAACGCTGCATTCCCTTCAATGGCGACACTTTCAGATAAACAAAATCTCCTATATTGAAGGCGAGGTCTGGACGTCTCTTGTTGGCATAACTCTTCTGCCGGGATTGGGCGGTCTTGAGGTGCTCACGAATCTTGTGAACCTTCTCTTCTGCTTCTCGTAGGATGTCGGGTCCGAAAATCTGACTCTCTCCTACTTTCGACCAGTTCAAAGGGGTGCGACACTTTCTTCCGTACATGAATTCAAATGGGGCCATTTGCAAACTGGCTTGGTACCTATTGTTGTAGGAAAATTCTGCAAACGGCAGACAGTCTTCCCACTTGGATCCATATTCTAGCACACATGCTCTAAGCATATCTTCGAGTATTTGATTTACTCGCTCCGTTTGTCCATCGGTCTGGGGGTGATACGCGGTACTAAAATCTAGGCGGGTTCCTAAACCTTCTTGGACTTTCTTCCAGAATCTCGAGGTAAACTGAGTTCCTCGATCCGATACTATGTTCTTGGGGACTCCGTGCAAACTAAAGATTCTAGCGATGTACAACTCCGCTAGCTTCGAACTCTGATAGGTGGTTTTGACGGGCAAGAAATGGGCGACTTTGGACAATCTGTCCACTATGACCCAAATAGAGTCATTTCCCCTACTAGAAGTAGGTAGTCCAGTGATAAAGTCCATTCCTACAGAATCCCATTTCCATTCCAGAATCTGCAAAGGTTGCAACAATCCAGCGGGTCTTTGATGTCCTGCCTTGACTCGCTGACATATATCACACTTGGCGATATAGCTTCCGATTTCTCTCTTCATCTTATGCCACCAAAATTGCTCTTTCAAATCTTGATACATCTTAGTTCCTCCGGGATGGATAGAATAAAGAGTATCATGAGCCTCCTTCAAGATAACTTCTTTCAATTCCGAATCTACTGGTACACAAAGGCGTCCTTTGTACCACAGAACTCCTTCTTCATCCTCGGTGAATCCGGGTACTTTGCCTGTACCGATACGACGCTTGATTCCGTCGATACTGGCATTTCCCTTCCGCGCCTCTTTAATCTGACTGATCAAAGTGGGCTGAAGTTCTATGCTAGCCAAAAATCCTTCACTTACTAATTCCATTCGAAAATCTTCCATCTCCTTGTGCAAACTTGGTTTCTCCTTCCAAATCATGGAGTTCAAGCGGCATGGCAATCTGCTAAGGGCATCGGCTACCACGTTGGCTTTACCAGGGTGATAGTGAATGTCCAGGTCGTAATCCTTGATTAGCTCAATCCATCTTCTCTGCCTCATATTCAACTCCTTTTGAGTGAATATATACTTTAGGCTCTTGTGATCCGAGTAAATCTCACAATGGTTTCCCATTAGGTAATGTCTCCATGTCTTCAGGGCTAGAACTACTGCTGTGAGTTCGAGGTCATGGGTTGGGTAGTTTTGCTCATGTTGCTTCAGTTGTCGTGATAGATAAGATATAACTTTGCCTTCTTGCATTAGCACACATCCGAGACCAATCTTGGATGCGTCACAATACACATCGAAGGGCTTCGTGATATCCGACATGATTAAGATTGGGGCGGAAATCAATATCCTCTTGAGTTCTTGAAAACTCGCTTCACATTTGTCGGTCCATTCAAACTTCTTGTCCTTCTTTAGCAATTGGGTCATGGGTCTGGCGATACTCGAGAATCCTTCTACGAATTTGCGGTAATATCCCGCCAATCCGAGAAAATCACGAACTTGGGTTTGAGTGGTTGGGGCTTGCCAATCTTCTACATCTTTCACTTTGGCAGGGTCAACGGCAATTCCTCCGGCTGATACAATGTGACCGAGGAATCCTACCTCCTGTAACCAGAATTCACATTTGCTAAACTTTGCATACTGCTGATGCTCTCTAAGGGTTCCAAGAATGGTCCTTAGGTGTAGGTCATGTTCTTCTTCTGATTTGGAATAAATAAGAATGTCATCGATGAAAACAACGACAAACTTATCCAGGAAGTCCATAAAAATCTTATTCATGAGGTTCATGAAATAAGCGGGGGCATTGGTTAATCCAAAAGACATGACTGTATACTCGTACAATCCATATCTGGTGGTAAAGGCAGTGTTTGGAATATCCTCTGCACGAATTTTGAGTTGATGATAGCCAGTTCTAAGATCAATCTTAGAAAACACCTGGGCACCGGTCAACTGATCAAACAAATCTTCTATCTTGGGAAAGGGGTACTTGTTCTTGATGGTGACATCATTCAACTTCCGATAGTCCGTACACAAACGGTTACCTCCATCTTTCTTGTCCACAAATAAAACAGGTGATCTCCATGGTGACGCACTTGGTTGAATCAATCCAATTTCCAGCATGGAATCCAGTTGCTTCTTCAGTTCTGCTAGTTTCGATGGGTTCATACTATAGGGTCTCTGGGCGATGGGTCCTGTTCCAGGGATTAGTTCGATGATAAACTCGATATCCCGATCTGGGGGCATACCGGGCAAAATATCTGGAAATACATCGGGGTATTCACAGACTATCCGGACTTGGTCAATGGTAGGTTGGGCTAGACTCTTGTTACACTTGAATTGGCGAGGTAAGGTTTCAGAGATATGCTCGACTGTTATTCCGGTGGTACTGGTCATGGTGATGGCTTTCTTAGCACAGTCAATCAATCCCTTATGTTTGGACATCAATTCCATTCCTAGTACTACTTCCAAACCTTTAGTTCCGAGTACTATTAGATTAGCATAAAAATATATGCCATGGATTCGGATAGGGACGGCTTTGCAAATTTGCCTAGCCTTGGTGGTTGATCTGGGGATTTTCACAATCATAACATGCTTCAGTTTGGTTGGTTGAATTTTACTAGTGCAGGCAAATTCTTCGGTGACAAATGAATGTGAGGCACCAGAGTCAAACAACACTCTTGCAAGTACTGAATTAACAGAAAACATACCCAGCACTACGTCTGGCGCTTCCTGAGCTTCTTCAGCATGCATGAGAAAAAGACGGCCATTGCGGTTGAGTGAATTCCCTGGGGCAAATCTTCTCCCTGGCTGAACACGACGCTGCTGCTCAGCTGGGGCATTGGCATTAGGGGCTGTAGCATTCTTCTTGTTGGGGCACTCATTGGAATAGTGGCCTTTATTCCCACAGTCATAACAGGTCACTTGTGACTTGTCCTTGGCTGCGACAGGCACAACATTGCTTCCAGTCCTCGGTGCAGTGTTGGTGTTGGCGGTAGCATTGCTGGTGTTGAATTTGGGTGGGGCACGGGTGAAATTGCTAGAGTTTCCGGGGTTGTTGTGATTTCCTCCGGGTCTAGGGTTTCCACGGTTGGGGTAGGTCGGACGGGTCATAGGGGGTCTGTTGGTTATTGGGGCAAATCCTGGAGATGGGTTGGGGCGATACTTTGGGGTCTGATGGGTTCCTGGTTGATGCATCATGCGACGCTTGCGGTTTTCATTGGCTTGGTTGATCTTTCCTTCCATCTGGATGGCAGAGTCGACAAGGGCTTCAATATCAGCAAAGGGGATATTGACTAACACTATCTGCATCTCGTCATGCAGACCATTCAAAGAATCTTTCTTTCTTCTTGGCTTCGGTGTCTATTTCGTCCGGGGCATACCAAGCTAATGACAAAAATTTGTCACGGTATTCCACTACAGTCATCCTTCCTTGCTCCAGCTCTCTGAACTCGTCTCTCATTCTCTTTATCAAAACCGATGGCACATTGGTTCTGCTAAACTTGACCTTGAATTCCTCCCAGGTCATCATCTGGCCTCCTGTCATTGCACGAACATTGTTCCACCATGCCCTGGCATCTCCGGATAGATAATGGGTGGCGAACAGGACTTTCTCGTTGGCTTCCACTCCGGTGACTTCTAGGTTGTTTTCCATGGTTTGTAGCCAATCATCGGCATCTAGGGGTTCTTCTGACTTAGTGAAAACGGGTGGGTTAGTATTCTGGAAATTCTTGAGCTTAGATCCATGGTTGTCCTGATTTCCGTGGCCTTAGTTATTGTGGGCTAGTTGGGCTATCTGTTGCAGGGTGGCTAGGTTGGCTTGACGTTCCGCTCTTTCAGCTTCGCGGTCAGAAGTCAACATTTGCAGGATCTGCAACATCGGGTCTGGGGCTGAACCACTTCCTCCATGTGGTATCTGAAGATTGATATAGATCATGAGAAAAGAGGGAAATTTATAAGGTCTTGGGTCTTTGAAAAGTTTTTTAAAAGTTTGACTTAGGTTTTTCTAGCAACTTGCTTTTTCATTCATTCATTCATAGCACACAGTACAACACACACCACAACAAAGAAAAACAGATGGTTTTAAGAACCATTCTGGAGACTACGATACAGTGGGACCGACTACTACTCACTACGCTAGTGCTCAGTGCTACTACTCCTCGGAGTCTGTGGCTTCATCAGCTTCATCATCATCATCGATGAAGGCGAAATCATCTTCATCGGTGAAGAAGTCCATGGCCTGATCCTCCAGAAAATCATCGTCATCGCTGAGATAGGAGTAAGGGTCTCCACGAAGATCCTCTCTGGCATTCTCCCTTTCCTCCAAATGCATGTCTCTCTCGTGGATGGTCTCCTGCTGACTTGTGGTTGCAATAGTCACGGAAGTTGCCCAACTCCTGCTGACGATCATACATCATGAAGCTAAGGTGGTCCAATTGAGTCTTCAGCTCAGGGTGGTATGGGGCTTCCAGTGGTTATCCATTTGCATCACGCCTTGGGAAAAACTCAAAGCGAGTACCCTTGATCTGATTGATGCTCTGCCCACACAGACGGGAAAGAGCTTCCTGCATTGCTCTGGCAAGTCCATCGAGCCAGTTGTTTCCCTCAAGGTAAACTGAATTCCCTCCGTAGTGGGAGGTTCAATCTTTCCTCAGAGACTTGCAACAATTAGCCACTGCAGATCTTCTCCTCCTTGATCATTGAACTGAGGTCCAAATAACTCGGGGTGCGGACGCTCCAGAAGTTCTGAAAGCTGATCCAGATCCCTCTCAAAGATAAGGTCTCCTCCATTCCCAAGTTGGTAAAACTTGCTGTACTTCACGTCCATCTATAAAAATAGAGGATGAGTAGATTAGCAGAGTGATCAAGTGTGTCAAAATTTTATGTATTTTGCAAGAGTTTTTGAGGAACATGAATTTTTATGAAAGAATCAAAGAGATGAGAATGAGAATAAGTTTTTGTAAATATTTGTTTTCTTTGGTCTTGAAACTAAGTTTTTGGTTCAAACGTCCAGTCTAACTAGGGTCTCCTATGGTCAGGATGGCTCTGATACCAACTTGTCAACACCCGGATTCTTCAATCCTAGATGCCTGTTATGCCATACATCGCAATCCCAGGATTACCATTTTTGCGAGACATAACAGAATTGGATACCATAGTACATCATCCATTACAAACGATACATAAGTTCTTACACAAATAGGGATCTCATGATCCAGTTCTTAATACAACATCAAGCAGCGGAATACGTAATAATAACGGTAGCGTAGGCGAAGCTCCATCTTCGGGGTCACAGGCAATGCTGACAATGGGAGATGATCCTAGTTGTCGTAACCTTCCTGGGGTCCATCCTCCAGGTACTCCTCTTCATAGTCTGGCCATGGGAATAGCCAGGGACAAAGCCATGAGTACTCTTTAAGTACTCGCAAACAAATACTAATAGCTAAAGGGTTTTTTTGGATAACAGGACACTAGGCTCTAGGGTTGTTTTGCAAAAGCCAGATTTATCTCTACTAAGCTCCAAAGCTAGTCACAATTTTATAATTCCTAAGCGGGAACTTGCATTTCATATCACAACTCTGTTGTGGTCAAGTCAAAGTCTCAATTCATTTCACAAGTCATTTTGAAAAGTCTGACGGGGGAACAGTATGGCCACTCCAACTGTCCATAACCGCGGACGCGGCTATTCGAATAGTTTGACACTCTGCAGAGATTGTACACTTACACCACAACATTCGATACATCCATCAGGAACAAATCCTGAATTCACCATACTCAGTATGCGGATAATCAATCCTAACTTTCGATTACACGCCCTAGTATAAGCACCTCTCCTGTGAGTTTTGCCTCCCAACCATGACCAACTGTCATCTTGGGTACTGCACCGGTGGACAATCTTTACAAGGTAGCCTCAGCTCAGACCTTGGCCGTGAGGGAACTAATACTAAGGAATATAAGTTTCCAGTCAAGCCCTACCCAATCTTCGGGTATTGTGGTTGTACGATAAAATTGGAATGGTATCGCATGCCGACAACCATCAGTTTTATAAAGGGCTAAGACTCATGCCTCAACATTTTTATCACCAAAATTCTCAAGTGTTTGGAAACACATGTACAAAACATTTCAATAGAATGATCCATCATTCCAAGGTTTTCATAACCATTTTTCCACCAAGTATTCCCATCTAAAAGTTGATCAAGTTTTATGCTTAGCACTAGCATCTACAGGTGGGGGTAGTACTAATGAGGGGTGGTAACTAGTGGAGTTTCAACTAAGGACAACCTTATGTCTCAGGCTGATATCAAGGTTTCTAACTTAGGCCAAATTTTATGCTCTTTATGCAACATTTAGCATCTTTCCAATATCTACCAGTCACTTAAGTAAACTCTCAGTAAGCTTTGATAAAGAAATAAAGTAAGAAGCTTGCACATAAAACTAGGATTGGTTTCTCAAGTGGGTATGATCACATATGCTTAAGGCATATAGTAGTCATAGAACAAGTATGGGTTTGTTGCATCAGTAGGGTATCTTGCAAGGGTTAGCTTGCATAGGTATAGTATCTGCTTGCATCAATATCAGTATAAGCTTGCTAAATTGCAAGTGTTAGCTTGCAAGGTTAATAGCTTGCAAGGTTAATAGCTTGCCTTGAGCAGAGCAGTGATTGAAGTTCTCCTCGGCTTCTTCTTCGTAGTATCCTCCTTCCTCCTCGTATCCTTGGTCGGTACTAGCGTCTATGAATAAATACGAGGTACACAATCACCAAACAATACTTAACTACTTGCAATCATCACACACAAGGGTCCTATAGATGATCTAGCATCATCTCTAACATTACAAGGTTAAGGCTTGATTTAATTCCTTTTATTTTTAGAAAAGTAATTTCTACTCATTGAAAAACTACTTAAGATTTAATATTCTCCAAACCAAGTATGGGATCATGTTGACACATGTCATCACCACATATTGTAGTCCATGGGAATGTGATTTAAAGTGGTGTCACAATTTAATAAGGTTTTACCCTTTTATTTTATTTAAATAAAGTGAATAGAAATGCCTATGTAGCATTTTTTTATTACTTGAACATTATTTCTGCAAGTAAACCTATATATTTTTATATATTCTGAAAGGTATGGTTAAATGTGATTTTTGAGAGTTGGAATCAACTCAAAAGCTATTATGGTTTAAATTTGAAAAATGTTTGAATGCATAAAAGCTTCTGCTTGTTATTTTTACCATGGGTGATCTATAGATCCAAATGACTTGAATCCAACGGGCTTGGATTTAGCATTCACAGTCCTTTCCAACAAAATTGGTTTCATTCAATTTGGTGCACTGAATCGATCTGGGTTGATGTTTGAAGTTGGGTATAGAAGTGTGTTTGAATTGAAATAGAAAAAGGTTTAATTTGAATAACTAGGCTGCGCGGGAAAAGTTACTGGGCCGGCCTGCTAAGCGCAGTGCTCCCGCGGGCTTCTTAAGTGGGTGTCCCCACTCGTCAGTGACACGGGGCTGGGCGAAGCGGTATGGGGCGACGTGGATCGTTCGATCTAGTTCTAATCTAACGGCTGGGAGTCATCGTCGACGCGAGACAACTCCGGCGAGAACGAATCCTAGCGCGGCCAGTGAGGGTCGCTGGGGGCTCACCGGGGTACTGGCGAGGGTCGGCGAGGCGGGCGAACGACGAAGTCGACGACGGCGAACTCAGGGGTGGTCGCGGCAGTTTCTGGGGTGGCTCCAATCGCTGGCTCCCTTTTTCTCCGGCAGCGGCAGGCTCCAGTGAAATTCCGGCGAGGTGGTGCTCGCCTTGCTCTGAGAATTGTCTGGCACGATCAATGAGGAGAGGGGAGTGAGATGGTGTGAAGAAATCGTGCGGGGGTGGCCTCTATTTATAGTCGAGCGAGGGGACCGTCGGGGCGCACGGTGAGCTCGTCGGGGGCGAGGTTACAGGCGGCTAACGACATGGGCAAGGGTAGGGGACGGTGCGGTGTCTCCTGGCGATGATCAACGACATGGTCTCGAGGCATGGGGCGGTGTGGTTTGGTCTGGAACGGGCGATGCTCTGCGCGGCAGAGGCGGAGTCTTCGACGGCGAGCGGTGGCTGTGCGGCACGGGACGGCAAACGGGGATGTCTGGTGGTCTCCTGGGTTGATGGCGATCGTGTGTGCACGCGGTGAGGGCGGCGCGCGGTCTGTGGGTGATGGTCGAGGGTGGCGCTCTGGCGCACGCTCGGCATGGTTTGGGCGCGGCTTGTGCGCGTGGTCCATGGCTTGGCAACGCTCGCGGCTAGGACAGGTAGTGGCGGTGGACGGTGGGCTGCCTCCCAGACATGCTAGCTAGGCTTGCTGCTGCTCCTAGCTTACTGTCGACTATGGGGTGGCAAGAGGGTGCTCGGCTATTCACCATTGATGGCAATGGCAAGCTCACAGGTGTGCTAGTGCTGGGCTCACTAGAGGAAAAAGGGCCATCCGTTCGCCACCCCTAGGAGCATTAGTCCCGGTTGCGCCACCAACCGGGACTAATGCTGGCACGCGTCCCGGTTGGAGCGGGCACGGGGCCAGGAGGCATGGGTCCCGGTTGGTAAGGGGGCATGCGTCCCGGTTGGAGCCACCAACCGGGACTAAAGGTTTGGCCACAGCCACGTGGCGTGGCACACACCTTTAGTCCCGGTTGCTGGCTCCAACCGGGACTAAAGACCCCTTGCCCTCTATAAATGCAACGCCCCAGCCCCCTCTGCCTCCACTCTGTTTTTTCGAATGGTGTAAGGTGTGAGGTTGTGTGCTAGTTTTTTCTCATGCATGCATTGAAGGTGTTTGTTGAAATGTTTGAGTGAAAAATCCAGTTGAATTTCTCATAGAACAAAAATATAGAAGGTGTCCGAGACGCACTTGAGCTTTCTCCTCTTTATTTCCCTCTATCGAGGTTAGCAATCCTATCTTTTCTAGGTCATTGATACAATTCATGTGTCGGTGTGAATTGGTTATTTCACTATTTATGATGTCCTTTTTTTGATAAACTTACTTATATGATGCAGATGAACGGTCGGGAATGGATGTACGGTGACCGGCGGGTAGCCGGGTATATCAAAGGCGTGGATAAATTTATCGATGTGGCTACGGCAAACAAAGAGAATGGATTTATACGTTGTCCATGTGTTCAATGTCGGAACAACAAGGATTACTCTTCCTCGAAAATCATTCGCGGCCACCTGATTATGAAAGGTTTCATGCCCAACTATAATTGCTGGACCAAGCACGGGGAAAGAGGGGTTATGATGGAAGATGGTGAAGAAGAAGATGATGATAACAACTATCATCATATGTTTCCTGAATACGGTGATACTGCTATGGAAGACAATGGAGAGGAAAAAGGTGAAGAACGGGCATCAGATGAGCCGGCTGATGAACTTGGTAGGGTCATTTCTGATGCAAAGCGAGACTGTGAAACAGAAAATGAGAAGTTGAAGTTAGAGGGCATGTTAGAAGATCACAAGAAATTGTTGTACCCAAATTGTGAAGATGGCAGCACAAAGCTCGGTACCACACTGGAATTGTTGCGATGGAAGGCAGAGTGTGGTCTAACTGACTCCTCATTTGAAAAGATGCTGAAAATAATGAAGCCGAAGTTTCCAAAACATAACGAACTTCCCGAGAGTACCTACGAAGCAAAGAAGACTCTCTGTCCTCTGGGATTAGATGTGCAAAAGATACATGCATGCATTAATGACTGCATCCTCTACCGCGGTAAGGAGTATGAGAATTTAGATAAATGCCCGGTATGCAACGCGTTGCGGTATAAGATCAGACGAGATGACCCTGGTGATGTTGAGGGAGAGCCCCTCCGGAAGAGGGTTCCTGCTAAGGTTATGTGGGGTTGTTGCGATGGCACAAAGAAGACCGTAAGAAAGATGGGGAGTTGAGACACCCTGCTGATGGGTCACAGTGGAGAAAAATCGAGAGAGACTTCCCAGACTTTGCAGGTGACGCAAGGAACTTATGGTTTGGTCTAAGTACGGATGGCATGAATCCTTTTGGGGAGCAGAGCTGCAGTCACAACACCTGGCCCGTGACTCTATGTATCTACAACCTCCCTCCTTGGTTGTGCATGAAGCGTAAGTTTATTATGATGCCAGTGCTCATCCAAGGCCCGAAGCAACCGGGCAACGACATTGATGTGTACCTTAGGCCATTAGTTGAAGAACTCTTACAGTTGTGGGGCAAACCAGGTGTACGTGCGTGGGATGAGAACAAACAGGAGCCATTTAATCTACGAGGGTTGTTATTCGTAACCATCAATGATTGGCCTGCTCTTAGTAACCTTTCAGGACAGACAAACAAAGGATATAAGGCATGCACCCACTGTTTAGATAAGACCGAAGGTACATATTTGCATAAATGCAAGAAGGTTGTGTACCTAGCGAATCGACGATTTCTTCCGACCAATCATCCCGTAAGAAAGAAAGGCAAGCATTTTAAAGGTGAGGAAGATCACCGGAAGAAGCCTGAACTCCCTGCTGGTGATGATGTATTTGGTATGGTCAAGGACATAGAAGTAATCTTTGGAAAGGGTCCCGGCGGTCAATCAGTTCCGAACGACGTCGCTACAGGACACGCACCCATGTGGAAGAAGAAATCTATATTTTGGGAGCTGCCATATTGGAAAGTCCCGCGTGTCCGCTCTTCAATCGACGTGATGCACGTGACGAAGAATCTCTGCGTGAACCTGCTAGGATTCCTAGGCGTGTATGGTAAGACAAAAGATACACCTGAAGCACGGAAGGACCAACAAATTATGAAAGACCCAAAGAACATGCATACAGATAACAAGATGGATAAAGGGCGTCACTTAAGTCGTGCCATCTATGCTCTTACCAAAGCAGAGAAGGAAATCTTTTTTGAAGTCCTTTACAGTATCAAGGTGCCGTCGGGCTTCTCATCTAATATAAAGGGGATAATAAATATGGCAGAGAAAAAGTTCCAAAACCTGAAGTCTCATGACTGTCACGTGATTATGACGCAGTTGCTTCCGATTGCATTGAGGGGTCTTCTACCGGAAAATGTTCGAGTACCCATTGTGAAGCTGTGTGCATTCCTCAATGCAATATCTCAGAAGGTAATCAATCCATATATTCTGCCAAGGTTACAGAAGGATGTGGTACAATGTCTTGTTAGTTTTGAATTGGTGTTCCCACCATCCTTCTTCAATATTATGACGCATCTCCTGGTTCATCTAGTGGAAGAGATTGCCATTCTCGGTCCGGTATTTCTGCACAATATGTTCCCCTTTGAGAGGTTCATGGGAGTCTTAAATAAATATGTTCATAACCGTGCTAGACCAGAAGGAAGCATCTCCAAGGGATATGGAACAGAGGAGGTCATTGAGTTTTGTGTTGACTTTATTCCTGACCTTAAGCCGATTGGTGTTTCTGACTCGCGGCATGAGGGAAGACTAAGTGGAAAAGGCACGCTGGGAAAGAAAGCAATGATATGTAGGGACGGGGATTCTTTCACTAAAGCACACTACACAGTTCTACATAATTCCACCTTGGCAGCTCCGTATATCGAGGAACACAAGAATATTGTACGCTCCAAAAACCCGGGGAAGCCTGAATCATGGATTACAGATGAACACATGAAGTCTTTCGGTGGTTGGATGCGGACACATCTCTTGAATGACACCACTGTTGGAGATCAGCTATACTTGTTGGACGCGTCACCATCTTCTACTGTATTGAATTTCCAAGGGTACGAAATAAATGGGAATACATTCTACACGATCGCCCAAGATAAAAAGAGCACCAACCAAAATAGTGGTGTCCGCTTTGATGCAATAGACGAGAATGGACAAAAGGACACATAATATGGTTACATAGAGGAGATATGGGAACTAGACTATGGAGTCTCTTTTAAGGTCCCTTTGTTTCGCTGCAAATGGGTCAACCTGAATGGGGAAGGGGTAAAGATAGACCAGTTGTACGGAATGACAACAGTGGATCTCAACAATCTTGGTTATAGAGATGAACCATTCGTCCTAGCCAATGATGTGTCTCAGGTTTTCTATGTGAAGGACATGTCCTCCAAACCGAAAAAAAGAAAAAAATATGCAAACGAATACATCATATGATGAGCCAAAGCGTCACATAGTTATTTCAGGGAAAAGAAACATCGTGGGAATCGAGGACAAGACAGACATGTCAGAAGATTATAATAAGTTTGATGAAATTCCGCCCTTCACAGTGAAAACTGACCCAAGCATTCCGTTAAGTAAAGAAGATGCTCCATGGTTACGTCTGAAGCGGTCATAAGGAATGACATATGCCAAGAAGTTCATGCTCATATTATGTAACTCTAGTTCATGTCTTTCGCGGTTTGTGGCTTGACCGAAGGATATCTTTCGCGGTTTGTGGCCTTTAGTCCCGGTTTTGTAGTCTCAGTTTTTAATATTAATAAATGTCTTGAGTGTTAGTCCCATTTTGTGGCTGGAGCGGGAGTGCCTCTATGACCAGTTTCTCGGAGATGCCGGAGGACTGGGCTCCGTCGGCATCTCTCTGAAACTGGCCGCAGTGGTGTCCCTGCTCTCGAAAACCATCTTGCAGCTTGTAACTTCACTAACTAGATCAATACGCCTCGGAGCTAACTAATTTCACATATTAGGGAGTGCCTCTATGACCAGTTTCTCGGAGATGCCGGAGGACTGGGCTCCGTCGGCATCTCCCTGAAACTGGCCGCAGTGGTGTCCCTGCTCTCGAAAACCATCTTGCAGCTTGTAACTTCACTAATTAGATCAATACGCCTAGGAGCTAACTAATTTCACATATTAGGGAGTGCCTCTATGACCAGTTTCTCGGAGATGCCGGAGGACTGGGCTCCGTCGGCATCTCCCTGAAACTGGCCGCAGTGGTGTCCCTGCTCTCGAAAACCATCTTGGAGATGCCTCAAACTGGCTGGAGGACTGGACTCACAAGGATGCATATTTATAGTACAAGCAGCTCGGCATAATGTCGACACTCACGACATAATGTCGACACTCACCCCTATTATTAGTGCTGACTCATCTTTAGTCCCGGTTGGTGTCTCCAACCGGGACTAAAGGTTCATCTTTAATCCCGGTTGGTGACACCATCCGGGACAAGGTACAAGCCGCACGACATAATGTCGACACTCACCCCTATTATTAGTGTTGTCTGGCCCACTCTGCCGCAATCCCTTTAGTCCCGGTTTGTGACTACATCCGGGACTAAATGTGTGCCGAACAATGATCATGTTTCGCAAAATACCAGACTTGGTATATTGATCATGTTTCGAAAAAACCTTCACAAAATGACCTATCATGTTCGAGGTTTCATGGCTTTCGGTTCAAATGACCGATGTTATGTGCTGAATCACGGCATAGTTTGTGATGTTGTGCCCATATTATGCATGTGTGTGGACATTGGTATGTAGAACAATGTTGCAGGAGGAAGTTTTCCTTTTTGTCGCACGG
This sequence comes from Avena atlantica, assembly GCA_910589765.1. Classification (NCBI taxonomy): domain Eukaryota; kingdom Viridiplantae; phylum Streptophyta; class Magnoliopsida; order Poales; family Poaceae; genus Avena; species Avena atlantica. The sequence goes on along the minus strand of OU342739.1, from coordinate 56,251,873 downwards.
AAAATCCCTTTTCCATTTTCCGAGCGCAAAAAACGGGTCGTTTTGTGAAGTAACCACCAAAATGCCGTTTCAGAATGCTACCGTCCTATTTTCCTAAAATACTAGACCACCTTACATGGACTATATCCCAACCGGTACATCTCAAACCTTTTCGTCCATCCCGGGTAAAAAGGACAAATGTCTGCCGAATCGGTAGGAAGTGGGTCCGGTTTGTACTACAGGTACATGATCTATCGCCCGTGATTTTTTGAAAAAATCATTTTTAGACTCGCAATATGTGGTTTCTTCAGAGTTCCAATGCAAGTTCTAACGATGCCCGTCCCCTATCTTCATGCACACCGGTTCGACCATAGTTAGAAATTTAGATAATTCAAAACGGGCATAATAAATTCAAAAGAAACCCGAACAATGAAAATCCTTCGCGTGGTGTCATATTATGTTACATAGTTGAAAGGAAAAATACCAGACTTGGTATATTGATCATGTTTCGAAAAAACCTTCACAAAATGACCTATCATGTTCGAGGTTTCATGGCTTTCGGTCCAAATGACCGATGTTATGTGCTGAATCACGGCATAGTTTGTGATGTTGTGCCCATATTATGCATGTGTGTGGACATTGGTATGTAGAACAATGTTGCAGGAGAAAGTTTTCCTTTTTGTCGCACGGAAAATCCCTTTTCCATTTTCCGAGCGCAAAAAACGGGTCGTTTTGTGAAGTAACCACCAAAATGCCGTTTCAGAATGCTACCGTCCTATTTTCCTAAAATACTAGACCACCTTACATGGACTATATCCCAACCGGTACATCTCAAACCTTTTCGTCCATCCCGGGTAAAAAGGACAAATGTCTGCCGAATCGGTAGGAAGTGGGTCCGGTTTGTACTACAGGTACATGATCTATTGCCCGTGATTTTTTGAAAAAATCATTTTTAGACTCGCAATATGTGGTTTCTTCAGATATCCAATGCAAGTTCTAACGATGCCCGTCCCCTATCTTCATGCACACCGGTTCGACCATAGTTAGAAATTCAGATAATTCAAAACGGGCATAATAAATTCAAAAGAAACCCGAACAATGAAAATCCTTCGCGTGGTGTCATATTATGTTACATAGTTGAAAGGAAAAATAACAGACTTGGTATATTGATCATGTTTCGAAAAAACCTTAACAAAATGACCTATCATGTTCGAGGTTTCATGGCTTTCGGTCCAAATGACCGATGTTATGTGCTGAATCACGGCATAGTTTGTGATGTTGTGCCCATATTATGCATGTGTGTGGACATTGGTATGTAGAACAATGTTGCAGGAGGAAGTTTTCCTTTTTGTCGCACGGAAAATCCCTTTTCCATTTTTCGAGCGCAAAAAACGGGTCGTTTTGTGAAGTAACCACCAAAATGCCGTTTCAGAATGCTACCGTCCTATTTTCCTAAAATACTAGACCACCTTACATGGACTATATCCCAACCGGTACATCTCAAACCTTTTCGTCCATCCCGGGTAAAAAGGACAAATGTCTGCCGAATCGGTAGGAAGTGGGTCCGGTTTGTACTACAGGTACATGATCTATCGCCCGTGATTTTTTGAAAAAATCATTTTTAGACTCGCAATATGTGGTTTCTTCAGAGATCCAATGCAAGTTCTAACGATGCCCGTCCCCTATCTTCATGCACACCGGTTCGACCATAGTTAGAAATTCAGATAATTCAAAACGGGCATAATAAATTCAAAAGAAACCCGAACAATGAAAATCCTTCGCGTGGTGTCATATTATGTTACATAGTTGAAAGGAAAAATACCAGACTTGGTATATTGATCATGTTTCGAAAAAACCTTTACAAAATGACCTATCATGTTCGAGGTTTCATGGCTTTCGGTCCAAATGACCGATGTTATGTGCTGAATCACGGCATAGTTTGTGATGTTGTGCCCATATTATGCATGTGTGTGGACATTGGTATGTAGAACAATGTTGCAGGAGGAAGTTTTCCTTTTGTCGCACGGAAAATCCCTTTTCCATTTTCCGAGCGCAAAAAACGGGTCGTTTTGTGAAGTAACCACCAAAATGCCGTTTCAGAATGCTACCGTCCTATTTTCCTAAAATACTAGACCACCTTACATGGACTATATCCCAACCGGTACATTAATTATTTTTTAAAAATAGAATATGTTTTTGAATTATTTATTCAAATCCATACACTTCTTATATTTAAAGTTTTTCTAAATTCCAAATTAATATTCAAAAATATAAGTTAATTCATTTTAAAAGGTTACATTAATTATTTTTTAAAAATAGAATATGTTTTTGAATTATTTATTCAAATCCATACACTTCTTATATTTAAAGTTTTTCTAAATTCCAAATTAATATTCAAAAATATAAGTTAATTCATTTTAAAAGGTTACATTAATTATTTTTTAAAAATAGAATATGTTTTTGAATTATTTATTCAAATCCATACACTTCTTATATTTAAAGTTTTTCTAAATTCCAAATTGATATTAAAAATATATAAGTTAATTCATTTTTAATTGTAAATGGTTCATATTTTAAATGGTTACATTAATTATTTTTCAAAACAGAAAATGGTTTCGAATTATTTATTCAAATCCAAACACTTTTTATGTTTAAAGTTTTTCTAAATTCCAAATTAATTATCATTTAAAAAACATTACAAATTTAAACCCCAAAATAAAAAATAAGGCGGGAACAGAGAGAAAATAACTGAAAAAATTTGAAAACAGCGGAATACGTCCCGGTTGGAGCCACCAACCGGGACGGAAGAGCCCCCTGCGCGCGCGCCCCTTCACCTGCTGAAAATTGGACTATAGGTCCCGGTTGGTGGCTCCAACCGGGACGTATGCACCTTTAGTCCCGGTTGGAGCCACGAACCGGGACTAAAGGCCCTTTAGTTATAACCGTGCCTCCTCTTCTTCTTCCCTTCCCCACTCACTTCTCTGCCTCTGCCCGCGCCCTCGCCGACGACGACGCCGCCAGGCTGCCCCCGCCACCGCCGCGCGCTCCCCGTAGCGGCTCCGTCGTCAACGCCTCCGCCTCCGGCCGCCGCCCGCGTCTCTTCCCGCGCGCCGACGACCGCGCCGCCCGCGCGTCTCCTTCCCCCGACGACCGCCGGCCGCGCCCGCGTCTCTGCTTCCCGTCGATGACGCGCCCACCGCCGCGCGTCTCCTTCCCCCACCGCCGCGCGTCAGGTACGGCGCCGCCCCTCCCTGCCTCTCTGTCCTCCCCCTCCCTCTGCTGCTGGTGGCAAAACAGAGCACCCGAATTAGATTGATTTTTTTTTAACGGATTACGGGTGCAGAGCACCCGAAATATATTGCTGCAATAATGTCGCTGGAGTACAGGAGGCCTAAGAAATAAAAATTACACAGAGGCCCAGAAAATAAGCACCGAGGACCCTAAAAGAAACTTGAAAAAGCAATCAAGTCCACCATCTTCTTCCTCCTCCAGATCGACGATGAAGCTCCAGTATCGGCCCACACCTTGCCACAGGGGACGACCGACACACAGGGCGAAGCAGCGAAGGAGCGGCAGCCCTACTGCCCTTGAGTCCGACGTGTTGACGAAGCATCAGCCGCCAAGAAGCCGCCGGAGAGAAGCTCCCGGATCGAAACCGCCGCGACAGGAAGCCAACACCTACACACCACAAGCCACCACCATGGTCGCTTGGTTCCGGAGTTCCTTGAGTTAGGGTTTGCGCCCCTCGGAACCCCGATTAACTTGTCGAGCATGCTTTAGGGTTACATTCCAATGCACATTAACTTGTCGTATCATCATCATTGCTTGAGCATTGCATCGATTCCATGTGTTGATTGTTTCCCTTTCTTTTCGGTGATTTGGTTCTTCTCGGTAGAATACGATATCGAGATCGAGATCGAAGACCGAGATCAAGACCATAGATAGATCTAATTAAATCACAAGTTTAATTAGAACACCCTAGTAACCCTAACAGGTGATTCCGGAGTTCCTTGAGTTAGGGTTTGCGCCCCTCGGAACCCCGATTAAATTGTCGAGAATGCTTTAGGGTTACATTCCAATGCACATTAACTTGTCGTATCATCATCATTGCTTGAGCATTGCATCGATGCCATGTGTTGATTGTTTCCCTTTCTTTCCGGTGATTTGGTTCTTCTCGGTAGAATACGATATCGAGATTGAGATTGAAGACCGAGATCAAGACCATAGATAGATCGAAGACCTTTTGTAGCCTTATACTCATGTTCCCCTCTCATAGCCTTAGGGTTTAGGGTTTCTCTTCATTTTTATTATTGTGTATGTATATATTAGGGTTTCACCTTCGATCCGGAAAATATTCGTTAGCCGCTTTGACTTATTCGTAACTTTCTCCTTTAGCCGCTTTGACTTATTCGTTTTTCCACCTATGCAGAAAATATGGACCCACACGTCAGAGACGAAGAAAAGGAAGAGTTGATCCAAGGTGTGATCCGTGGGGAAGATAATTTAGACGTATCAACGTTTCTGAACAACTCCGGTGAGGGTGATCCTCTTTTTACCGGAGTAGACAACTTGTTTGAGGTTGAAGGTGTTGCCTTCCGCGAGGGAGAAGGCGATGCCTTGTGTAATCGAGAAGACGACCGCTCCGGCGAGGTGCATGTAATATAAATCAATTCATTAATTAATCATCTGCTATCTATATAGAAATAGTAACAACGATCTTTCTTCTTTTAGCCCTCCGGATCGAAGGAATCTACTGAAAAGAGCAGACGAGGCCCAACCAAAAAGTTGCAAGACCATGAGAGGTTTAGGATCGAAGATGTCGCTGAAGACGGCAGACCGACAGCTCCCGAAGTTGTCGCAACCAAATTTGTGGCACAATGCGGAGAAATCGTTAGGGACTTAATCCCGATCACCATTAGAAATTGGAATAGGCCTGCTAAAGCGGATGAAGAGGGAACATGTTTATTTGTCCCTAACCACGCCAAAGATTTACTGTGGAAGAGGCTCATGGTTAATTTCAAACTACCGAAGATAGAGCTGGATCCAAATGCGGAGGATCCAGTTGAGGACGCCTTACAACATGGGAGAGCCATGGAGGCTAAGGTCAGGGAGTGGGCTTTGAAGAAGATGGCCCAGTGTTTCACCAACTGGAAGAAAAGATTGCACCTTGACTATGTCGTGAAAGAGAAGACTCCCGATTTCAAGAATATTCAGTTTGAGAAGATAAAACCATTCTGGGATGAGTTTGTGGAATACAAGAAATCAGAAAAAGCTAAGAAAATGTCTGAAACGAATAAGGTGAATGCTGCTAAGAAGAAGTATCACCATACTATGGGGCAAGGTGGCTACAAGGTTGGCATTCCTAAGTGGGAGAAACTTGAGCAGGAACTGCGTGATAAAAATATCACCCCAGAGACAGACGATTGGGTAGAACGTGCAAGGAATTGGTTTTACGGGCATGGGGGCACGTTGGACTCGGAAGGGAGGTGTATATATAACATACGACATAAAGAAGACCCCTTGCCAATCGAGAGGATGAGAAAAGCAGTAAAGGCTGTTAAAGATGGGGACTTCATTCCCGATAGAGAGAATGATGAGCTCACACTCGCCCTTGGAAATAAGGAACATGATGGACGAACACGAGGCACAATAGGCTCCCAATCATGGAGGACTGGGTTTCCCGAAGAGAGGAAGAAATATCCTGATAGAAGCCGTCAGAGGAGTAAGGACAGGGCGGCAGATGAAGCAGAAAGTCAGAAAGAGCGAATGCGTTTAATTGAAGAACGATTAAAGCAACAACAAGATGAAATTAACTCACTTAAAGAGCAAAGTACTACCGGCCCATCTCAGCAGCACACTGCATTCGATGCTACCGGCCTATCGAATAATCGAAAAAGCAGTGTGGCTTCCACCGAGGTCCCGGGTGATGACAATGGCGATGCCGATGATGCACCGACGATGGCTCCTGTTGGCTACCCAGTGGATGATATCACAGAGATGACACACTGCGAGCTACATGTCAAAGTTGTGAACATATCAATGAAGGTGGCGGTCGGCTATGCCTTACCAATTGGACCCACACCAACTTACCACAGTCGTCCGGTTCCAGAGGGCTACGCTGTTGTCGGCGTGGATGAAATCATGCCCACCTTTGAGGTTTTGGATCTTCACTACCCTGCTGGTGAAAGGGATGTGACTGTGCTGGGTGACGCAAAAAACGTCACCATTGGCCGAAGGATTGTATCGTGCTTCGAAATCACACGCCAAGGCCATCTTCGCCGCCGCCTCACCCGTCTCCAGCGAGGTCGTCGCCGCCGCGGCAGTCGTCTTCGTCGCCTCACCCGGCTCCGTCGCCTCACCCGTCTCCGGTGCAGCCATCACCGCGGGAGCCATCGCCGGCGCCTCAGGATAAAAAAGCGTAAGCGTACCGCTACTGTGCGTCGTAAGCGATCGCCGAAACGTAAACAAGAGCCTCTTCCAAAAGTACCAACGGTCCCTACCAAGAGAGCTTATGACTGTACTGAAGAGGAGACTGCGGCGATCGTTGATGCGGAAACGACAGCGTTTTTCGCTAAGCTGAGGCGGCCGAAAGAGCCAGAGTTCCCCAGCACCAAAGAAGAAAAAGCCAAAGTGTTGAAAATGCTAAAGACTCTTCATCAACCCGAGCCAAAGCTGTCATCAGACTATGAGCGTTCTATTCTCAAGTCACATGCGGCACAAAAAGCCTCGAAGAGCAGTACTGATGCAAGCGGGAAATCTGTTGCCTAGCTCGGAGAACAAGCAAAACAGACTTGCGCCCCTCTCAAGGTGATTTCTCAAACCAATGTGGGGTCGAGCAAATATGGGGCCGAAGAGCAGTATGATCCAGAGGTAGTTGCACAATACGGAGAAGCTGCCGCTGCTCAAGGTATGAGTATTGCCCAGTACTTATCCCAGTTAGAGTTCTTCCCCGTGAGTGAAGTAGCATACCAATACCAGTACGGAAAACCTCTCGTCAAACCTGAGGAGGTAAACAATCTTTCAACAAAAATGCGAAGATTGCATAACTGGTACATGCATGCCACAAGTGCCGGGGCTAACTGGATAGTGCTGAGGGTTACAAAAAAGCATCATGGGAAAGATAAGGATGACATGATATCCATTGAATTTGATGAACTATTTCAATTATTCAATCAAGACGCCTTGGACAAATCGATCATGAGTGCCTATTGTCTGTAAGTACTAATTCTGTAATTAATTTAGTCTCCATCTATATTATTTTGTTTATTGCATGTATATAATCATACTTTAATATGCAGAATGAAGATTCTCGAATGCAGCAGAGGACAAATCTATGACATTGGCTTCATTGACCCATATTGGGTTCATGAAGCTAATCTCAAAATAAGCCCCCAGGATACGGAGGATAATATAGTACACGCGTTAAGGTTTCAAGAAACCAAAAGGGAAATACTATTTCCTTACAACTTCCAGTGAGTGTTATTGTCTTGTATACACTTTCTATTTCGCTTACTCGATGTTAAGTATATAATTGATAAGTTCTGCATTCGCAGGTACCACTATATTCTGTTAATCATTCAACTTGACAAAGGGCGTGTACTAGTCATGGACTCGAAACATAAACCCCTTGAGACGTGGAAGGACATGCAGATACTTCTCCAGCGGTAATTCTAATCATTACGACACTATATCGGCAACGTTCGTGAATTTTATGATATCAAGTACTTAATAACTTATTTTATTCGTTTTCTACGCCGGGCAGCGCTTGGAAACGGTTCACCAAGAAGGCTAGGGGTGTTTGGAAAGAGGAGCTTACATTTCAACCACTAGATGTAAGCACCACTAGCTATATCCGCGCATCTCTTTGATTCTAGTTTTGATACAGTTATTATCATGCTTGATTATTATTTTGATTGAACTCTGTTGTCGTAAAGTGCCTGACGCAGGGACCAGGTAACAATCTATGTGGATACTATGTATGCGAGTTCATCCGGCAGACGTGCGATGAGAAGGGCAGAAAGTTTAGAGCAACTCCACGTATGTAAACAATTTCTATAGTTTTTAATTACAATCAAATTGTGTTTAGTTTCATATTCATATAGGCTGACTCCTTTTTTAAATCAGATCGAACGTCTACGGGACGGTGTTCTGCCAAAGGATCGCATACGAGCAATACAGGAGGAATTGGCGGGATTCTTGGATGCAGAAGTCCTAGACCCAAAAGGAGAATACTATTCGGCTGTGTATAGACAATAGGGATTGTAAAAATAGCAACTTTCAAGGAATTGGCCGGTAGCATCGAATAGCAACTTTTGTATGTAGTGCATGAACTCGATCCGTGTATTGAATGTAAAATGTTGTCATGATGATCTTGTGTAATATAAGGTTCCTTCATTGATAAGTGCAAAACACTAAATAAACAATAAAACAACTTAAATGAATTCTCTGCCGCGGCACAAAAAGTGGCGAAAATGCTGCCGCGGCAACAAAATGTGCCAAAATGAATTCTCTGCCGCGGCAGAGAAATGGGCCAAATCTCTGCCGCGGCAGCAGGTTATTAGTCCCGGTTCGTGTTACGAACCGGGACAAATGCTCCACCCCCCCTCGCGCTCTGATGCCGCCGCGTGTGCCCCCCATTTGTCCCGGTTGGTGGGGCAACCGGGACTAAAGGTTAGAGCTTTAGTCCCGATTGCCCCGTCCCGGTTGGGCAACCGGGACTAATGGCCCTTACCAACCGGGGCGCATGGGGCGTTCTCTACCAGTGGCTAATATTTCTAGATGATCTACTGAGATATGTGTGAGCTAACTAGGGAACAAGTTAGGCAAGAATCACTGCTCACAATAGTGTTTGATGTTTGTTTGATTTGTGTCTGCAACCTGTTTGATGAAATGGCCGCATGAACTCAAGTTTTGAATTTGGAAAAGATTTTTGGTGGGTTTGCTAGATTGGTGATGGTGAGTCTGCAGATGCTTGGGTTTTGAAAGTTGAGCTTGTTTGAGTGGTTTTTGAAAAAGTGGGATCTTCCCATATGAAGAAGATTCAATTTTGAATTGTCATTTAAACTATGCATTTGAAAGTTTTTGGATGATCACGAAGTGGGCCTTGGTACTTTGTTAAGAGTACATTCAAGGGGTGCAAAGATCCAGAAAAGTTTCTGTTAGGTTCTGAAAGTTTGAGACAGCCAAAGTAGGCATGGGAGTTAATTTGGCCAAAATGACCATTCATTTCATATATGTGTTTTGATTTACTTGTCTTTAGGAAAAGTGTGGGAAATGTTTTAGATGATGTTTATTTCACCTAAGAAACATTTTACAAGCAATGGCTCACACAAACAAGGTGGTTTTAAAAGATTTCAAAATCCATGCATACACATATGCATGCATTCATGATTTCATTTAGAAAAGTTTTTGTTAACCCTAATTTTGATGATTAGAATTTGATGATCCAAGCTTAGTATTTTTGGGATGTTACAGTATGCTTGCTCCTGTGCCGCACGATCTGTTTAGATCTAACGCCCCTCGTTGCACGATCTGCACGATGCGGTATAGACGAATAGGAACACGTCGCGTGGCCCTGACTGTTTGAATAAAAATCAGAAATGATCTATTTGATGTTCCAATTTGAAAAATTCATAACTTTCAAACCACGTCCAAATTTTGCAAATTTTATATCAATGGATTCAGCAAAACAAATAATTTCTGACCATGCCCTTTGTTTAGTGAATTGCTTCTGATAAAATGATTGTTTTTGTAGAAACTTGTGTAGGCATGTTTGGAATATAAATTCATTCTAAAATTATTTTAGGGATAAAATCTTTGGCAAATAGTTTATTTTGAACCTACTGACCATAGAAACCAATTTGTGGTTTCAAAAATATATTTGGTGAAGCAAAAGAATAAATCTTTGATTTAAACCATTTCTAGTCAAATAAAAATATTGTTTATTTGTTAAAAATACTTTTTGGAGAAAATCTTTGGGAAAGGTTTTGATTTAAACTCTCTGACCCAAGCACCAAGTTTTATGATTTAAAAATGTATTTAGTGAACTCTATAAAGATTGTTACTTTGATAAAGGCATTTTCAACCACATAAAATAATGATTTGGTTTAAAAATGGCTTATAAGTAAAATATTTTTGCAAATGGTTTTGCCACTTTTATAAAGTGACCAATAGGTGTTTTTAGAATGTTTATAACCTATTAGAAACCACTTCTCCAAATAAAACAATCTTTTGCATGCTTGCATGCATTGTTTTGTTTCTATTATTTTATGTGATGTTTGCTTGAATGGTAGATTGAAATATTGCTTGCTTGATTGAATTGTAGTGAAATTTTAAGAGTTTGATTGTTGCAAGATCAAGGAGTGAACTTATACTCTCTACAAAAAAGGCAAGTGATGCTTCATACTTTTGTCCCATTATTTTTACTATGCATTAGTGATATTTCTAAGTAGGACTTGCATGGAATTTTGCTAAGTGTAAACTATGCCATGGGAAATCCTAGTAGATGAAACCTTAGTAGAATTCTCCTAATTTAAGATTCCTACTACTATCATGCTTAGCTTATCTAGTAGAAAACAAGGGTGGATTATATTCATACTATGGAATATTTCTAAGTCAAGGACTTATGTTTTGTTTAATAAAACAACTAAGTGAATGAATCACCTGGGTGGAATGGAAGGAATGGTTTGTGTTGAGTGGTTACACAAGGCCCATTTCTATGGTTTACCTTGTGTATCACACTTGTGGAATGTCACCCAGCAACAAAGAGATTTGAGATGTCAAATGTTGAGAAGCTTCAAGTGCAGCCACTTGGCATTATGGGCTCTGCCTGGATCATATAGGTTGCAATAATTTAGCCAAATGGACAGTTGGTGGTAGGGGTTTGATAGGTTGGAACGCGTCCATTTTGGTCTAAGGGAAGGCTTCTGAAAGATCTTGTCTTGGTGAAACCAAGTCTTGTGGGGAAAGTGCACCACCTCTGCAGATGGAAGAAACTAAGTACTTAGCCGTGTCCCTGGTAAAGGACAATTTGAGCATCAAGACATGGAAGCTATCAAGAATCTCCTCATCCCAATTTCTAAGTTAAAACTTTGTGGTTGAACAAGGGTTGAAGGATCACCAATTTCTATTGGGAGATGCCTTGGGTGATTTTGTTAAGCAAAAACTTAGTGTTTTCAAATGATAAGGAAAAACTATTTTGAGCAAAGCAAGCCTAAGCTCCACTTAGCCAAATGCATATATATGATAGACTCCACTATACTACCATAGTATCACTTGCCAATACAATTCAGATGTATTGACCCTTGTGGCTGTAACTTATTATGTTGTAGGTTTGTTTGATGTTAGTGAAGTTTATTGATTAGGATTACAAGTCTACAACCAACATGACTGCCTGTGGCACTTTGAAGATGAAGGACCCCATGCTATTGTTGTATTCTACTGCATTGTATTGAAATAGCCAAATGAGCTATGTAAGATGTAATAAATTATTTTATTCCTGGTTATAAATTTGTATTATGACCTTTGTTTCTTGATATTACATCTTAACTGTGGATGCTAGCTATTGATCCAGGGACTAGCATTGTAAACACAGGGATCTTTACCTTATTAAAGGTTAGGAACCTTACAAAATCGACTCAGTTTTCTTATAGCAAAGGAGATGCCAGGTCTAGTAGAGCTGGATAAATACATGAGCGAGCCAATAATTTGATAATATCTCAATTGATCTTTAGTAAACCTTCAATTCTTTTGATGTAGCACACTCGGATCATAAGGCGTTGGAGAAGACTTGTAGCCGCTATACCCGAAGTGACTCAATATCTTTTCCACATAGTGAGACTGAAGTAGTGTAATCCCACCATTTTCATCCTTTAGTAGCTTGATGTTTAATATTATATTAGCCACTCTCAAGTCCTTCATCTCAAAGCAGCGAGATAGGAACTCTTTGACCTCCTCAATAACAGCGAGGTTGGTCCCAAATATCAATATGTCATCAACATAGAGACACATAATAACTCCCTCGCCCCCACCATGGCAATAGTACACACATTTGTCAGCTTCGTTTACAACAAAGCCTTCAGCAGTTAAAGTTGTTTCAAAATTCTCGTGCCACTTCTTAGGAGCTTGCTTAAGACCATACAAAGACTTCACTAACTTACACACCTTACCTTCTTGACCATCTACTACAAATCCGTCAGGCTGATCCACATAAATTTCCTCATCTAGCTCTCCATTTAGAAAAGCCGTCTTAACGCCCATTTGATGAACAAGAAGACCAGGTGAGGCAGCCAAATATAGTATTACTCGAACAGTGGTCAATCTAGGTACAGGTGAGTAGGTATAGAAGAAGTCTTCACCTTCTTTTTGGGTATAACCCTTGGCCACAAGACGTGCCTTGTACTTTTCAATAGTACCATCAGGTCTAAGATTTTTCTTGAACACCCACTTACATCCTACGGGTTTGCACCCATAAGGATGATCAGTGACTTCCCAAGTACCATTAGCTAAGATGGAGTCCATCTCTCTTCGGATAGCTTCCTTCCAGTAGTCAGCATCTTGAGATGCATAGGCTTCTGAAATAGAAGTAGGAGTATCATCCACAAGGTACACAATGAAATCATCACCAAAATAATTTGCAGTCCTTTGTCTCTTGATCCCTTTGGGAGCTTCATTGTCATCCTCCACAGGATCATTATGGTGTTCTATCGGCATAGTGGGTTAAGGAATTATAGCAAATTCCTGACTAGACGAACTAGTCATCTCCTGATTTGATGAGCTAGACATACCATTCATAGGAAAGATGTCCTCAAAGAAAGGTGCATCATTCGACTCCATAATTGTACCAACATGCATGTCGGATACCTCAGATTTTACTATAAAAAATCTATAGCCAATGCTATGAAAAGCATATCCCAGAACAACACAATCAACGGTTTTTGGTCCAAGCTTTCACTTCTTGGGTATTGGAATATTGAATTTTGCCAAAAAACCCTAAGTTCATAAGTAAGAGAGTTTAAGCCTTTTCTTTTCCCATTCCTCAAATGGAATCATGGTTTTATCCTTTATGGGAACATGGTTTAGGACATGACACACAGTCATTAGCGCCTCCCCCAACCATTCCTTGAAAAGACCCAATGTATCTAACATGGCATTAACCAAATCAGTTACAGTGCGATTCTTTCTTTCGGCCACCCCATTTGACTGAGGTGAGTAGGGAGGCGTCCTCTCATGTATAATACTATGTTTCGTACAGAATAAATCAAATTCATTTGAAAAGTACTCTCCACCATGATCTGACCTTAGCCGCTTGATTTTAAGATCAAGTTGGTTTTCTGCTTCAGCTTTACAGATTTTGAAGTAGTTCAAAGCTTCATCTTTAGATTTCAGAAGATAAACACACCAATATCTAGTGGATTCATCAATCAACGTTATAAAGTTTCTTTTTCCATGTTTTGTCAACACACCATTCATCTCACAAAGATCTGAATGTATAAGTTCTAGCGGTGCTAAGTTTCTCGGTTCCGCAGCCGTATGAGACTTACGGGGTTGCTTTGCTTGCACACAAACTTGTCACTTAGAACCTTTGATAGTGGTAAATTTCGGAATTAAACTCATATTGGCTAGCCGCGTCATGCAACCAAAGTTAATATGACAGAGTCATGAATGCCAAACATTGGACTCATTATCATTGCAAACATGGTTAATAACTTTAGTACATGAGTTTGACAAATACAAGCGGAACAGATCTCCGCACTCATAACCATCTCCAAAAAATTGTACATACTTAGAAATTACAACTTTATTGGACTAAAAAACCAACTTAAAACCATCTCGACATAAAAGCAATCCACTGACAAGATTCTTATTGATGGAGGGAACGTGCTGCACATTCTTCAGCTGTACGATCTTCCCTGAAGTAAACTTCAGATTTACCGTACCAACACCATGAAAAGAAGAACGTGAGCCGTTTCCCATCAGCACGGAAGAAGTCCTTGAGACCTGATAAGAGGAAAACATGGAAATATCAGAACATAAATGTGTATTGGGACCCATGTCTATCCACCAATCAGGAGAATGACATACTGAAAGGATAGTAGGTAAAATACCATACCTAACATCCTTCATCTCAGTATCGCTAATAACAACATTAGCGGCCTTGCTGTTGTTCCCATGTTGACGCTTGTCAAAGCGATTAGGGCAGCTAGGAGCCCAATGATCAGGATCACCACAGACGTGGCAAGATCCTTTCCTCTTATCATTTTTCTTCTTGAAGTTGGTTGAGTGCGTGGACTTGTTCTTGCCATCAAACTTCCCTTTCCTTCAGTTTTGTTCTTATTCTTGAACTTGTGGGATTGGAAGTTTTTCCTCTGCACTAAATTGGCAGTAGAACCTCCCTCAAATCCTCGAGTAGTTTTGTCCTTTGTTCTCGCCTTCTCTTCCACATGAAGAGACCCAATGAGATCCGTAACATAAAGCTCTTGTCTCTTATGTTTCAGAGAAGTAGCAAAGTTCCTCCACGAGGGAGGAAGCTTGGAAATAATGTCACTGGCCACAAATTTGTCCGGCAAGGAACACTTGAACTGTTCAAGTTCTTTGGAAAGTGATTGTATCTCATGAGCTTGCTCAACGACGGAGCGCTCATCACCATCTTGTAGTCATAGAATTGCTCCATGACATACAACTCAGTGCCAGCGTCTGAGACCCCAAACTTCGCCTCGAGTGCTTCCCACACGTCCCTGCCATTATCAAATGACATATATGGGCCAACAATGTTGTCCCCAAGAACACTGAACAAAGCCGCCATAAACATGGTATCGGCATTCTTAAAGGTCGGTTCCTACTCAGCAGAAAGATCTCCTTCAGGCTTGCCAAGAGTGGCGCTATAGCAGTATAGGTTTTCAAACTAGAGAACTCCTCTCTTGCGCCATCTCTTATAGTGCATGCCGTCAAAAGAAGGCGGCCTAGTAGCCGCGGCTACACCAATGGAATTCAGTTTCCTATAATCAGGTTTTTGGATTGATGAAAATATAAGCAATAATCCATATGATTTAATCCGAATAATAAACTGATAAAGCATGATCATACATACAATACTAAAACCAATCATGCAGATCAACAAAGTAGATGAACATATTACATTTATACAAGATGAACCTATCACATCTACGCCAAACGCTAGACCAAGAAACTCTAGCAAAATCCAAAAGAGAGAGATTGGAATCACATACGATGTAGTTGCGGCAGTAGCCATGGCGATAACAGCAGAAGAGCTGTCGCCCATGTTGAGGTTGCCAAAGAGGTCGCTGACGTCCGGGAAGAAGTCGTCGTTTGGGAACTCGTCGTCGGTCGACGTCGTGGTTGCCAGTAGTCACGCTTGAGCACTCCCCAAAAACCTGATCGCCCCTCACCCGTACAGATTCACGAGAGGCGAGGTTCCGGAGGCCTACTGTCCTGATCTGCGGTGCACGCCGCAAGCCGAAATGGGGAATACGAAGACGGCGACGCAAGGTTCTGGAGGTAGGAGCGAGTGCGGATTGATTACCGATTAGGTTTAGCGTAGATGCTTATATAGTGCAGGTCAGGGAGATCATGGGACCCAGCCCACATCCATAAAAAATGGAAACGGCTATAATTAACGCGTCCGTTGATGACTCATAAATGATTTTCCCAATCAGCAAAATAAAGCTCGGCTCGGCGAGATTCCCGCAACCCGCGGCGCGCGCGCGTCATGACGAGGCGAGGCGGGCGGCGTTGGAGGAGGAGTGCGCGAGGGCTTCTCTCCTTGTCACACCTTAGTGAGTGGTGCAACATTCTACCATATAAGGTGGTCCAACTTCCCTTCCACTAGCAATGTGGGACTAAACTTTAGCACCACTAGCACAGCCATATGCTGTCATATACAAGTGGGCCAAAGAGAATTTTAGAATTTGTCTAATGGGCCAATAGCCTAAAACTCACCAAATTCAAACAAGTTCACCCTGAAATACCTATCAATAGGTAGTGGTTCTATAATTGGGAAAGATAATATTGAAGAATTATTTAATTATGTTAGTAAGCATAAAGATATGAAGGATAGATCCTTAGCAGAACATGCTCCAAATTATGAAACCGCTATGGCTTATTTAGTTCACATGTTGGAGGCTAGGTTTGTAAACCTTAACCCCATGATGTATCTAATGTTTATTAAACTTCATGATATTTAGAACACTTAAAAGAGAGATTTTATCCTGGAAACTTTGCTTAAAGAATTTAATAATGTTGCTATAGAAGCTAGAAAGGTCTTCGATTGCTTTAATATACTATGCTCATGTGTAGATGTTATTGGTACACTAGAAAAGTTGGACAAAGCCAAACCCAAAAATGGGGAGGAAATTAAAATACCAATACCTTTTAAACCTGTAGGAGTGCATGAAGCCTTGGAAAAGTATTTTGATTGTATTGTTCCTGAAAACCCATTTGAAGAAAGTATTGAACTCAAGAGTATTGAGAGAGGATCTTCTAGAACTTATTTGGATAATATACATTTCCTTGTTGAGGATATTTCTGGTATTGATCTTAATGCTTCTTTATTCGAAAATACTTTATTCTTGCTTTCCGTGCCTAGCTAAAAGGCGTTAAAGAAAAGCACTCTTGGGAGATAACCCAATTTTTATTTCTGTAACTTTTTCTTTTGTTAAGTCTTGGAAGTTATTGCCTCTGTAATAACCTCTTCTTATCCTTTTTATTAGGTGTTTGTGCCAAGAATATCCTCTAATGAGAGGGAAGTAAGATTTGGGGAAGTTGCTGTCCCGAAACAGATTTTTGTGCTTCGCTGTAAAAAATCGTGAAAAATCCCAGAACGTCGTACTGAGCTGAAATGTTTTGTGTGCATGCCCCTGGTATTTACCCAAATTTCATTAGTTTTGCACTTTTTTATTTGAGCAACAGAAGGTTTTTGAAAAAATAGGTCTTTACCTGCAGGTCTGTTTTGACAGATTTCTGCTATTATTTGCATTAACTTCCTAAATCGATTTCTTTTTAGTTCTTATTGATAACTTTATCTTTTAAAAGGAATTGCTACAATAGCTTATGTTTTAATGCATAATTTAATTGAGTTGAAACTGAACCCAAAGGCTTATTATCTTGAATACACTAAGTTGCTAATGAAGATTGTGTGAAGTTTTGTATGAAGGGAATTTTCAAGTGTAGGGAGAGAATGATGTGATGAGATGAAGTATGGACAAAAGCTGAAGCTTGGGGATTCCACTCGTGTCACCCCAATAAATATACAAGAGATACAAGCGTCAAATCTTGGGGATGCCCAAGGCATCCCCTTCTTCATCAACAAATATCAGGTTTTCTTTCATGATACTATACTTTTATTGCTTTATGCACTATGTGTTGCTCTTGGAACATCTTTGTTTTTGTTTATTTTGTTTTATTTTGTTTTGTTTGCTGTAATAAATTGGTTGGACCCCAGCACACTTCTTTTGGAGAAGTCACACCCCGTTCTCCATTGCCTAGAACACTCTAATTTTCACTCTTAATGTTCTGTGAGTGCTCTCTTTAGCTAGCACTGCGTTAAGCTTTAGTTTTCTTATTCTTTTTTCTTAGAAATTTTTAGTTCTTCTATGTAGTTAGGTGACACATGCTCTCTGGTATTTATTGATTATTATCTTTGTGAGTTGTTTCAAATAAGTCGATTGGTGTTGGAAAAGAGTAGAATGTTTCATGCTTATGGTGGTACAAAAAGAAGCTTGTTTTGACTGTGAATTAGACTTTATCATGTCATGATAGATGTTGCTTTGACCATATGCTTAGTAATTATTGTTGTTGACATGGTTATACCCCACGGGTACACAATGTTAGCATACCTGGTCCAGCCCAAGGGAAGGCCCACGACAAGATACGCGGCCTGTGGAGATTTCGGGTGGCCCAAGCCCATAAAATGATGCCTTCGGATCCTTGGAGAACAATACTAGAGTAGATAGAATTTCAAAGGGGCAAACCCTAATCTGTAATCGACTCGACCTACGCCCAGGACCTGCCTATCTATATAAAGGCTAGGAGGGCACGACGAGGAGAACAATCAACTCACCTCTTACGCACCTCACACCAGATTGCATCTGCGCACCCCTGTAACCTTCGGTTCTGCCGTAATCAAGAGCACACAAGCAGGAGTAGGGTTTTCCCTCTGGGGGCCTGAACCTGGGTAAACCTCGTGTCCCCATGTTGCTTGTTTGCTCCGCGATCTCCAGCATCCCCATCTTCTCCAAAACCCAAGTCTATAACAATGGGCATTGACGAGATTAAACCTCGTCAATGGGTGCCGTCTGTGGGAATCGGGGGCGTTGATTTTGTGATCGTGACGGTCCCATCCGAAGCGATCTACAACTCATCAGCGACAGAGAGCCATCTCCTCTTCATCACTTTCGACTTCACCGCCCACTCGCCAGCCACCATGAGGGATTTCGAACCCGTAGGCGACGGGCTCGAAATTCTGTTTGAGAGCTTCTGCTTCCAGGTGGGACAGACCGGCACCCTCCGCCTCCCGGAGCGAGTGCCACCGCCATCCATCAGGCCCGCTTCATGGGTCCTGCCCATAGGCGTGCTACGCATGTCGACGCTGACATATGAGTCCTATGACAGCAGTAGCTGCAACTCAGATCTGTGCGGCCCTCCATTAGATGAAGGAACCTACGGTTCCGGATCCGAAAGTCGCGGCAGTAGCGACCCAACCTGGAGGCGTTACCAATGCGCCATGGTTATCCAGGGTGAATAGAAACTACCACCAGGTTCGAGCACGCCCAACCCACCTCCCAATCCACCGCCCAACCCACAGTCTAGGAACGAAGGAAACCCTCCCCTCCAGCCCAACGAAGGCAATGCTAACTCCTACCAGAAGATCAACCTCAACGAGGACGGATGGCGCCAGGCACGCGAAGCCGTGGCGGGCAGTAGGATCCTACCTGTGAATGCTTCACGGGATCTGCTGATGGCATACCACCTGCTCCTCATCGGCGAGCATAACCGCAGGTAAAGATGCAGGAGGAACTCGACAAACGCAAGTAGGCGACCTTGGAGTCTAGCGCACGGCGAGCTGCGCTCTCCGTCGTTGGTGTCTCCAGCTCACACGACAACCATGCGAACAAGCATCGCTCTCGCACAGAGAACATGGACCCCGCCGCATGACGTGAGGTCACCAAAACCCTAAACACGTCCTTCATGGCAATGGACGTCAACGCCAACGTCATACCAAAGACGCCGCAGGCTGTGATCATGGCAGCTACAACGTATCTCACGTCCCATCCACCTCCGGTCGGTGAACCGAAAAGCGCCATGCACAAGTCCGCGCTAGCCGGACGTGGACTCGTCAGAGCTGTGCTCCACGACGAAGCTCCTGCGGAGCCGAAAAAGAAAGCTACGGTCAGATTCAACTGCAGCCCCACACCCTCATCTGACGAGTACTCGACAAGGATGATGACGGAGAGATGTGTAGAGCCTGATGCTTCAGCAGATCCGTACTGCGCACACGGATGCCGAGAAATTTCAAGCTCCCTTCGGACACTCCGAAGTTCAATGGCACGCAGCCGAAGGCCTGGCTCAGCGACCACCTCTCGTCCATCAAGCTGCACGGTGATAACAAAAACACCGCGCTATAATGCCTTCAACTGCAGCTGACAGGCGCAACTCGAATCTGGCTCAGCAGCCTGTCCTCCGGCTCCATCCGAAGCTAGGAAGAGCTGGCGTACAATTTCATCTGAAACTTCAAGGGCACCAGCAAGAGGCCGGCCTCGATCGAGGAACTACGCGCTTGCAGCCAACGTACTGGCGAATCCATTCGCTCGTACATCCTTCGCTGGTCCAACATCAAGAACTCAACCACGCATATATCCGAGTAAAGGACAATCGACGCCTTCAAGGATGGTGTCAAACGCCCAGACTTCAAGGAAGAACTTGGGCACGTCAAGCCCAAGACGCTTGACCACCTCATGGACATCGCCAACATGTGAGCAGATGGCGAGGATTCCCTCCACCGAATGCATTCGAATGATGAGCACGACTATGGTCGCAGGCGAGAATGTCGCAGCAAGCAAAGATCGGGCATCTATGACGATCGTGACGGAGTCGACATGGTTGCGGCTGGCTACGCCGATCGACACAATGATGGCAACTGCAGTAGCGGAGTGTACCGCGGAGGCAACTCCCGCGACACAGGACGCCCCACGCAAACATGGCAACGCCGTAGCCGCGAGGACGAGCCCTCGGCATACGACAAGTTGTCTGGCCCTTGCACCATACACTTCTACATCGACAAGCAAGATGGCAAAAATAAGGCTAGCCACATGCTAAAGGACTGCCGCGAGTTCCGGAAGCTCAGCGAGGGTCTCACCCAAATGCGACGCCGGATCGTGAACCCTGGATTCGGGCCCGCGCCCGCACCAGGTGACACCGCCCACGGAGCTCCTCCACTACCACCGGTGGGACTGTCGAATCCAGCAATCGCACCAGCACCAAACAATGGTACAAGAGGATACCCACCGCCAACGGGGGACCTGATGATCTAGAAGGGACGCCCTACCAATAGGTTGCAAAAGAAGATCACCCGCCAAGTTAGCCTGGCCGTGACCACTTTCCCCGCCATCCCTGAGTACCTTAGTTGCTCGGCGTCCTGCATCACGTTCGATTGTTCGGATCATCCCCGCCTGATCCCTCGCCCAGGTCATGCTGCTCTGGTGGTCGAGGCGTAGATCGGAGGATTCGAGATGAGCCGCGTCTTCATGGACGGCAGCTGTGGCATCAACCTGATGTTCGCCATTACCTTCGTAGCGATGCGGATCCCGCTATGCAGCTTGGAACAATCAGACACGATGTTCCATGGCATAGTCCTAGGGAAGGGCATTTATCCCCTGGGAAACATCTGGATCGACGTCATCTTTGGCAAGCCCGAAAACTTCCGATGCGAGCGGTTGGAGTTCAAAGTGGTGGACTAGCCATCACATTACCATGCCATCCTCGGGCGCGTGGCCTTCGCAAGATTCCTAGCAGTACCGCACTACGCGTACCTGCTGCTCAAGATGCCAGGGCCCAGGGGCATCATCACACTCCAGGGAAGCTTCACCCGATCAGACCACTGCGATAGAGATTTCAACGGAATCTCCTAGTCGTTCGGCATGCAAGAGGATATCACGAGGCTTCGAGAGGTGACAGACAACAGGGCACCCCCAGTCGCCAGGAAAAACACACCCGATATGGCGTTCGTCTCCATGGTCAACACGAAAAAGGTGCAGGTCCACCCAACAGATTCCTCTAAGACGGCGCTGATCGCCAACGACCTCAGCCCCGCATAGGAAAGCACGCTTGTCGAATTACTCCGTGAGCGCTAGGAAATCTTTGCCCGGTGTCCTGCGGACATGCCAGGAATCCCCAGGGAATTCGCCGAGCAAGCACTCAATGTGTTCCCCGACGCGAGGCCAGTCAAGCAGTCGATCCGGCGACTGTCTGAACCACGAGACAAAGCAGATGGAATCAAAGTCAATAGATTGCTCGATGACAACTTCATCCGAGAAATCAAGGAGAGCGAGTGGCTGGCCAATACTGTGCTGGTCCCCAAAAAGGACACGGATATCCTATGGATGTGCGTGGACTTCACGTTACTCAACAAGCACTGCCCCAAAAACAACTTCCCTCTTCCTCAGATGGATCAGATCATCGATTCGATTATAGGATGCGAGAAACTCTCGTTCCTTGACGCCTATTCAGGCTACAATCAGATTCGGCTGAAGGTCGAAGATTAGGAGAAAATAGCGTTTATCACGCCATTCAGAGTATTCTGCTACAACACCATGCCTTTCGGGCTGAAGAACGCAGGTGCCACGTACCAGAGGTGCATGCAGGTGTGTCTGAAAAACCAGATCAGTCGCAACATCCAATTCTATGTCCATGACATAGTCATCAAGACCAGGAAGCCAAGACATTGATCGACGATCTCCGTGAGACGTTTGATAACCTAGATCACTACAAGATCAAGTTGAATCCAGAAAAGTGCGCCTTCTGCTACTTCATCTCCCAGCGAGGGATCGAGGCGAATCTGAAGAAAATCCAGGCCATACTAACCATGGAGAAGCCAAAGAACGTCAAAGGTGTCCAGCAACTAGCTGGGCGCATCGTGATGCTGAGCAGATTCATTAGCCACATGAGTGAGAAGGCCCTGCCCTTTTACCAGTTGCTCCGCAAGATGGACAAATTTGAGTGGACACCCGAAGCAGACGACGCATTCAAAGCACTCAAGCGGCTGCTCTCCACCTCGCCTGTCCTGGTCATGCCAAAGGAGCGAGAGCCTCTACTGCTATACATCGCAGCCACACACCAGGTGGTAAGCACCGTACTCGTGGTCGAATGACCCGAAGATGGCAAGACCCATGGGGTCCAACGCCCAATCTACTACCTTAACGAGGTACTGACACCAAAAAACTAGAGGTACCCTCACTACCAGAAGCTCGCCTACGGCCTATTCATGACGGCTCGTCGGCTGAGCCACTACTTCTAGGAGCATCAGATAATGGTCGTCAATGAGGCACCACTATCCAACACCTTGAACAACCCCGAAGCTATGGGACGCATAGCCCCGTGGGGCATCGAGATATCCCCTCTAGACATAGTCTATGAGTGGTGCAAGGCCATCAAATCTCAGGTTGTCCCTGACTTCCTCATCCACTTGATGGAACTCCAGCTGCCGGACACTCCGGACATGACACAATCATGGATGATGCACTTCGACGGATCCAAACGTGAGGCCAGAGCAGGAGCTGGTGTCATACTGACATCCCCCCAGGGCGACAAGATGAAATATGGAATTCAGATGAAATTTCGAGCCTCCAACAGGGCCGAATATGAGGCCCTCATCCATGGAATGCGGATGGACAAGATCTGCGACGCAATGCGCCTAATCATCTACGGTGACTCGAACCTTGTCGTCCAGCAAATGATGAACGAGTGTGACGCGCACAGAACCAACATGATCGCATATAGCGCGCTCTACAATTCACTTGAAGGCGACTTCGAGGCTGCGAGCTCCGACACGTTGGACGAGAAAGCAATGAGGAAGATGGTAGGCTCGCCAACATCGGCTCCACCTATGCACGGGTGTTCCTCGAACAAATCTGCATACCTTTTATCAAAAGGAAATTCCACAAGGGATCACCAGAAGAAGCAGAGCACTCGGGGGCTGCGCCACCCGAAGGACATGAAGGACCTAAAAAGCTCTACACAGAGGCCGAGCTCGTTAGCCTGATGCGGGTAATGGCGATCGAGGATACATGGAAGTAGTCATACCTTCGGTACCTGCTAAACAAAGAACTGCCCGACGATCCGACAGATTCCCGGCACATATCTCGTCGGTCCAAAGCGTTCACCCTCCACAATGGAGAGCTGTACAAACGCAGTATTTCGGGTGTACTCCAAAGGTGCGTCACCATCGGTGATGGCAAAACCATCCTCCAAGACATCCACAAGGGCATCTGCGGTCATCATGCAAGCAGCCGCGCCCTCGTCGCCAAAGCTTTACGATCTGGATTCTACTAGCCAACGGCCATGAACGATGCTAAGGACATCGTCGAAAGGTGCAACGGCTGCCAAAGGTTCGCGGACAAGCCACACACACCAGGATCGGAGCTCAGGCCCATACCACTGGCCTGGCCCTTCGCCCAATGGGGCCTCGACATGATTGTCAAACTGCCCAAATCTTCGAAAGGAGGCCACGTCTACGTCCTGGTCGCATTCAACAAGTTCACCAAGTGGATCGAAGCCATGCATGTCACCAAACAAAGCGGAAAAACGGACGTCAAATTCTTCGAGTCCATAGTGTACATGTTCGGCGTGCTACACAACATCATCACGGACAACAGATCGAACTTCATCTTAAAGGAATTCCAGGACTTCTATGAGGGCCTTGGCATCAACATATCATACGCCTCCCTGGCGCACCCGCAGACCAACGGGAAGGTCGAAAAGTCCAACAGCCTCATAGGCGGTGGCATCAAGAAACGCTTACTCATCCCACTCGAACGGCTTGCGGGAGCCTAGGTAGAGGAGCTACCCTCCGTCCTATGGAGCCTACGTACAATGCTGAATAGCGTAACTGGCTTCACACCCTTCTTCATGGTGCACAGAGCCGAAGCCGTACTACCTGCCGAGGTACGCCACAAGGCCCCATGGGTCGTCTCCTATAGCGAAGCCGAATCAACGGTCGCACTCAAAGACACCATCGACACACTCGACGAGGCAGCGACATCGCCGCGGCTCGCTCAGCGGTTTACCAGCAGAGCCTCCGCAACTACCACAGCCGTCGGCTGCGCCCAAGGTCCTTCATCAAAGGAGACCTCGTCCTACGACTCAAGCAAGACCGGCCAAAAAAGCTCGAGTCATCCTGGGAAGGACCCTACATCGTCATAGAAGTCATCCCAGGCGGCACTTACCGCCTCATGGACATCGCGTCAGGAGTCGAATACTCCAACCCCTGAAACGTCGCACGTCTATGACGCGTCTACCCCTAGTTATCCCTTTATTTTCAATAAGGCTATTCAGCCAAGACTACTCAGCCGAATAATATACCTCCTCGTTACGATATGAATAAAAGCTAAGTTCCCCGTCCGAAATTTTCTCTTACCCTGCATTACTTTTCTCTATAACACGCTCGGGGGCTACGCCTCACCGCACGACTCCGTCGACTGAGAACAAAGCATACAACCTGAGTAGCTGACCACGTCAGGCTAATGAAAAGGGCATGCATACAATAAAGCACAACATGCTCATACAAATAAATCTTTACAAAGGGCACAACAAGCCCACTCGAATACATACACATTTTACATCAATATGTTTTCTTTATAGGACCTACCTATTTTGGAGTATTACACTCGCCCGCTGCTCGAACAGATCAACAATTTCTTCGGCATACTCCCTTACAGCCGCATAATGCGGGCGCATATCCTAGAGACTACCATCTGGCCGAAGGGGTGGCCCAGTCGTCACCGCTGCGATATCGACGTCACGACGATGCAGCCGAACAAGTGAAAGAGCGGCCTTCACCCCAGAAACCAGCTGACGCCGCACCAATTCCTTGACGTGACCCACGTCCCAAAACTTCGCCAGCAGGCCCCAAAGGTTGGAAGGTGCCTCATCCAGGGGAAACATGACGGCCTAGGTGGACGCCAGGGAAATCCTCGCCTGCCTCGGCACCCGAGAAACCTGGTGCACGCGATCTTGAACCGTCGCAAGGACGATATGGCCCGATCACGGTCCATCCAGAAGAAGCCGCCAGCCTCCAAGTCCTGTTTGGTCAGGCAATTCATCTGAACAGCAACGCGCTCCTTCTCCTCCTTCGGGACGAGATTGACGCCTGCACCAAACACCAGAAGAAGATAACTTATAAGGAAAAAGCATCCGAAAAGAACAACAGTTCACGAAGACTCACATTGAAGCTGCACGCTGATCTGCCGTAGCTCCCCCATCAAAAAATCCTCCCTAGCAGTGGCTCGCTCAGCCTTTGACTTCCACACGTCCGTGTGGCCTCTAACGCCGAGAATATCCTTCTCGAGGCTGCGGACGCAGTCGCGAAGAAAAACAAGGTGCGACGCATCATCCAACAATGGTCGTAGGTCAGGAGCAGTTGAAGTATCTACGGGAATCTCACCCGAAGGAACCTAAAGGAAAACAAGTAAGGAAATGAACATCACAAACATCGTTGGTGGGAGATCGAAACATAACTTATATACATAAAGGCCACCCCGTGGCATAAGTAAAGATTGTTCATCAGCAAAAGAATACATCACAAAAGGAAGAGGATATAGTATCCTAAACTACAACAACAGAGCCTAAGCACACTCATCCGGAGTGGCCTTAGAGCCAGACTGCCTGCTCTTGAACTCCTCATGCTACTTCGCCGCGTACTCAGCTAGCAGGTCAATGAGCTTCGGCCCATAACGCTTACAACGGGAGGCGAAGAGAGCGAAAGCTACCTCTGAGCCATCGGCATCCGTTGGCATCTAGGAGGTGATGTGTGGAAGATACAGCTCCACTCCGGATGCCATGGCCATGGCCAACCCCATCGAGGCGCCGAGGCCCTTCTGCTTATGCTTGTAGGCCGCCGGAGCGTCCTTCGACAGGGCATTCGCCAGCGTGTCGACATCCTCAAGAGCAGCGCCCTTGGGGACGATCTCCTTGTAGAAGCGTCGGAGCACCCCCTTGGCCTTCGCCATGGCGCTAGCAGCAGTACCGCAGCGGTCTTCGACCGCTGCAGTGGCATCATCAAGAGCATTTCCGTACTCCAACACACCGCGATCAAAAGCGATGCCTGATGCATCTAAGACAAGAAGAAAGGACCCGAATAAGAATTAGGACAAGTAACAGCCTAAGAAAAGTACAAGACCAGAGCAAGCGAAAAATACTCACCAGAGAAAGCTTTGGCCGCAGCCATCAGCCTGTTGGCCATCTCCTTCTCGCGAATAGCAGCTGCAAGCTGCTCCTCGCGATCGGTAGACTCCTTCCGCAGACGCTCCTGAGATTTGGCAGCCTCAGCTACCTCCTTTTGTAGGCGCTCCTTCGCCTCCGTGGCATCTGCAGCTTGCTTCTCCGCGCGACCAAGACTCTTTTCAGGAGCGTCCAGCCGACGGAGAGCTGCATTATTTTCATCTACAAACATCAAGAACAAAGGATCAACAGAAGCAAAGATGAAGGGGGCATAGGAGGCAAGCAACATATGATCAAACTACGCACCTTGCAGCTGCCGCATGTTGTCCTCTAGCACCAAATGCTGCTGGATAAGGAGATTAGCGCTATGCACGAAAGGCTGCAAAACAAAAACACAACAAAGCATCAGAAAGGGCTCGGGGCCTACACCCCACAAGAGCAAAACTAGACCAACAAATCATCCGAAAAAGGGCTCGGGGGCTCCCCCCTTACAAGACAAAGGAGCAGACAACTTACGTGCTCAGACGGAGACTCCGAAGTTCCGCATGTCGTCTTCTGAGTAACGACTACCCGAGCCTCTCACGGGGAGGGGTTCGAGGCGTCATTCCTAGAGTCGGCCACCATCTGAGAGTGAGGAGTTCTCAACTTCGACTCCCCTACAGCCTCCTGAGCGCCCTCACTAAGAGAACCCTCTGAGGAGTGGCTGCAAGGAGAATATCGATCAAAACAAGAAGAAACATTGTGCACAGAATAAAGCGCAACCAAAATTACTTACGAGTCAATGTTTGACAAGTTGAAGACGGGTGGTGCCTTCTCCTTCTTCTTCTTGGCTAGGGGTTGTGGCACCATCGCTTGAAGGGGCACAGCCGGAAACTGTGCGGAAGAAGCACCATCATCCTCGCCATGCCGCTCGAGGAAGGACGCCCCCCTTGGAGTTGGCGGGGTAGACGCGTCCAACGATTCGCTTCACGATAGCATCCGCAGTCGGCGACTGAGCGGTAGGAAGCTCAGACTCGGAGTCCACCTCCTCATTGTCTGGTGCCTCCCTATATTTCTTAGGCAGAGGGGGCATAGACCCCGTAACCTGGAGGCACTGCAAGCAAAAATGACAATAACATGAGAAACTGCAACAAACAAAAAACTCACGGAAAAGTGCAACGCGCACGAATAAACTTCACCTTCGAAGCCCCTTTTCTGGCACTAAGAGGGGAGTCTGCGACTCCCCTAGAAGATCCTCACCAGCCTTGAACCTCAACAGAGGACGGAGGGCCCTATCAAGATCACCTGAAGATAACTCTTCGGATGACACTCTTGTTGGATCACTCGATCCGGCGTACAGAAACATCGGCTGCACCCTGGCCTAGAGCGGCTGCACCCGATGTTTGAGGAAGGTACGGATGATGTCGGTTCTTTTGACCTCCTTGCTTGTCACCATCTGAAGAGCCTCCACTCGCTTGTAGAGCCTCTCCACCTCTGCAACTTCGCCCTCCAAGATGTGGTTTTTCCATGATCTCTTCTGGACAATCTTCTGCTCGGAGTCAAAGGGGCCAAGACCAAATTGCTAAACGTCCAACTTAACATCGCGGATGTAAAACCACTTACGACGCCAATAATGGACGGACTCGCAAATAGAGAAGGAAAAAAATTGGACCAAAGGACGAAGGGAGATGATGCAGCCACCAAGCGGATAGACTCCGCCGGTGCCGAACTGCCTCTTCACATAATAGAGCTTCCGGAAGAGGCCAAAGTGTGGCTTGATGCCGAGCCAGCACTCGCAAAGCGTGATGAAGCACGTGATGTTAAGAAGAGAATTGGGAGACAGATGATGAATCTGAATCCCATAGAGAAAAAGGAGCCCACGAAGGAAATCGTGGGCGGGAAGCGAAAAACCGGGGAGAAGGAAGGCAACAAAGATCACCCGAAACCCTACGGGCAGGCGGGGGATTACCTCATCGTCGGGGATCCTGATGTCCTCCTTGTTCTGCGGGATTAATCCCGCATCGCGAATCTTGCGCAGATCGGTGTGACGCAACTCGGAGCGCCTCCACTTGCCGTTAGTAGTGCACGCAGGAGCGGCCACCTTCTTGCCGCCGGCAGCGGCACTCGATCTAGCTCTAGCAGCACCCTTCCTCGACTTTCCCATGGCGCGACGGCGAGTGCGGTGATGAGCGGAGAAACGATGAAGGAAATGAACGAAGAACGTCTGGTGCGCAAGGGCGAGGGATGTGTTGCCCGAGAAAATGGAGGCAATGGTGAAAGCAAATGGCAAGGGTGAAACAAAATCACTGTTTCCCCACGATTATAAAAGATGAGGACGACGAACAAGAACTGTTCATCTAGAAGCCGTAACGTCCAAGACAGATCCAACCGTACACGTGGCAACACAACAACAAATCGTCACCAGCACGGCGTCCACTATGCACGGAAACTGAGGAGACGCCGTAATTCTCGCCATGTCGCGCATGACTAGTCAACTCCAAGTCAGAAAGTGGGACCCACTTTCATCCTATCACGTCATCTCTGGCGCCACAGACGGTTGAGCTCACCGATCGTCAGCACTGACGTCAACAAGACCAACCTAGCAATGGTTGGAAACATTCGGCTAAGGAATTAAGTACTTACTCGAATCTACGATTTGAACAACTACTCGGGGGCTAATCCTATCAGGAGCGCTGGCCGCGCACCTGAGACATGATTAAGGTACTGCAACTCTCATCTATCTTCGAGTCCCACGTTGAGTCTACGACTCCACTAAGGACTCAGGGGCTACTCCCATAGGGAGGATTGTTCAAGCATTCGAAAAAATTGTGTCCTTCGGACATGAATCTAAAAGTAACTGAACTAAAGTCTCTGCTTGAGTCTACAACTCAAACAGACACTCGGGGGCTACTCCCATAGGGAGCGTTGGCCGCACACCCTATGATTTCTTCGACTGCGATCCTTCGGAACAAAATACAAAACTTTTTGTTCTCAACTTTTACCAAATAAACCCTAAGTAAGAGGCTATCTCCTTGAACACCCGAAACACCTCCGCAGTGATAAAACTTCGGATGTTGCGTCTGCAACGCAAGGATAAGACCTACAGATACCATCTGAGGGCCTGGTAACGCACCTGACTGCGCTCTGCTATAAAAAAACCGTGTCAACGGGCGCGATGAAAAATCCTGACGAACGTGTTGGGTACATGACTTTAAAAATCACTGGGATTCGACTCCTATAAGACCTCAACGGCTTGAATCTAATTACACTAGCATTCATTCCAGATTCAAGTTCGGGGACTTGAGTCTGAAGAAGATCGTGTTGTTTTGTCCTATGATAGTTAACTGGCCCTGATCCGTCAGGAGAGTCAGGCACACGCATCAACAATCGCTACAAACTAAAATATTTTCTCCTACAAACAGGTCCAACTACACCCGAAAGATTGAAAGAGTCCTCAGCCGAATCTACGATTCGGCTGAACACTCGGGGGCTACTGACATGGTTATACCCCATGAGTACACAATGTTAGCCTACCTGGTCTAGCCCAAGGGAAGGCCCACGACAAGATACACGGCCTATGGAAATTTCGGGTGGCCCAAGCCCATGACGCCTTCGGATCCTTGGAGAACAAGACTAGAGTAGATAGAATTTCAAAGGGGCAAACCCAAATCTGTAACCGACTCGACCTACGCCCGGGACCTGCCTATCTATATAAAGGCTAGGAGGGCACGGCGAGGAGAACAATCAACTCACCTCTTACGCACCACACGCCAGATTGCATCTGCGCACCCCTGTAACCTTCGGTTCCACCGTAATTAAGAGCAGACAAGCAGGAGTAGGGTTTTCCCTCCATGGGCCTGAACCTGGGTAAACCTCGTGTACCCGTGTTGCTTGTTTGCTAACCGTCCGACGATCTCCAGCATCCCCATCTTCTCCAAAACCCAAGTCCATAATAATGGGCATTGACGAGATTAAACCTCGTCAGTTGTAGCATGACTTGTTTCAAACAATTGAGATTGCTTAATGTGCCATGAAAGAATCATGCATTGTTTTAGCATACAAAAATATAATATTGTGGTATTCTCCTTTGATGCTTTATTTGGGTTGACTTGACACATGCTTACACCATGTTATAACTATGAACCAGTCACCTTAGACTGTATGATCATTTAGTTTTTGACTTGTGATTTCACTTTATGCTTTAAATAATAATGTTTTGTTGCTCTGCATGATTATGGCCATTATTGCTCTCTTAGTTGGTCGCTCCAGTCTTTTGCTAGCCTCCAGCTGTACTGAGTATGAGCTCTACTCGTGCATCCAACTCCCAAGAAACCAAGTTATTCCAAAGAGTCCACTATAAATTCCAATGCATGTTGTGTTACACCATTCCAAGTATATTCATGTGTTTATTTATCTTTCAAATTAAATTATTGGTATGTGAAAATTAGTGATTAAATCTCTCACGAACTTAAAGGCACAATTTATTTCTTGCACTTAATAAACTTGAACCATTGTGGCTGTCTTATATGCTTGCAAGTTGTAAGCTGTGAATTAGCAGAACCATGTTGTCATGGGGAACGCTTTCAACATTGCACTTATTCTATTTATTTGATATCATGTTCTTTTGTTTATGGATCCTGGCGATGTGAAATAAAATGGGAGCTCCATGGAGTATGTATATGTGTTAGAGAAACGCCTGGGCAGCTAGCCTAAGCCATGCCTAATCATGGTGGAAGCTTAGAGCGAAACCATAGTGGCATTCTATGAAGCATACTCAATAAAAACCTTTGCAAATAGCAAATAAAAAGATTGTTGAGATGCTCACTGTCTGTTGCCTTGTCATTTTGATATGGGATAGCTCCTGTGTCATGGGGAAAGGGGTACCCCATTGGCATTTCTCTATGATACACATATACTTACAATGACAAGAACTTGCTTGTGACCAAAGTTGAGTAGCATGAGGTTCGGTACTCGTATGCAAGGGGCATGAGGTTCTCAACTTATAATTTGTCAAGCATACAATTCATATTTGCCCTCACTTTAACCTTAATCACTTCAAGATGTTTATGATAGGGGCAATGTGAGCTCAAAGCTAATAAGTACCATAATTTTTGGAAGCCTTATAAAACCATTTAATCCCTACTTCCCTCTGTGAAGGGCCTTTCTTTTTTTACTTTTATATTGAGTCTTCATCTCCTATCTTTATGAACTAGTTAAAAGAGCATAATTGTCATTCTTAGTTCAATGTGCATTGTCCCAAAACTTGTTGATTGATTCATAATTATGGTATTGATTGTTCTTGAATTATTTAGTATCTAGTCACCCTTATGAACTTTGAAGGTGTCCTATGCATTTATGTTTTTCTATTCCATGAAGGACAAGCTGAATACCTCTCTTGCTATGTTTTCTATGTGAAACAAACAAATGTCTTTCAAAGCATTATTCATGATCTTTTGTTTGGGTAGCCTTTCATGTTCCAACATAGTTGTTGTGTCTTATTATTAGATACATGTCTTTCATGCTTATGTTTAGAGTACTTTGATCCCAACTACCAATTCTTTACAATACCTTGATCAAGATTGTGATGGTGCATGTCACCTAAAAAATTATTCTTTTTATCACTTACCTACTTGAGGATGAGCAGGAGTTAAGCTTGGCGATGCTGATACATTGCAAACTTATCTATCATTTTTTATGCCCCATGCTTGTTTTGCACCAATTATATTATGTTTTGTCCACACTTTGAGGCATTTTTATGCATTTTCTGTAACTAACCTATTGACAAGATGCCACAGTGCCAGTTCATGTTTTCTGCTGTTTTTGGTTTCAGAAAAGCTAGTATAGAAATATTCTCAGAATTGGAAGAAAAGAAGGCCAAAGTTCCTATTTTTACTAACACAACACGGAGTTCAAAGGAGAGACGAGGAGTCGCCGTGAAGCAACCACACCTGGTGGCCGTGCAGGCCCACCCCTGGCTGTGCCGCCATAGGGTGTGCCCCCCCCGGGCGTCCACCAACCATGCCCCTTCGCCTATATAAGTACCATGAGGCAGAAACCCTACGTATCCAATCAGAATTCCACGAAAAAGTCCGTAGCCGCCGCCACCATCGTCCCTAGATCGGGAGGGATCTGAAGCTCTTCCTGGCACCCTGCTAGAGACGAGAGGTCATCCTAGAGGCCTTCTTCATCATCATGCCAGCCTCCGGAGTGATGTGTGAGTAGTTCATCCTTGGACTATGGGCCCATATCAGTAGCTAGATGGTTTTTCTCCTATTTGTGCTACCATGTTTAGATCTTGTGACCTGCCTATCATGATCAAGATCATCTTATTGTAATTCTAAATGTTGTGTTTGCGGGGATCCGATGGATATTGAGCACTATGTCAGATTGATTATTGATTATATCATGTCTATGTTATTTGTGATCTTGCATGCTCTCAGTTTCTAGTAGTTACTCTCGCCAAGTATTTGCTTGTGACTCCAAGAGGGAGTATTTATGCTCGATAGTAGGTTCATGCCTCTAGTAATCTGGGAGAGTGACAGAAACTTCTAAGATTGTAGATGTGCTTTTGCTACTAGGGAGAAAACAACAATCCTTTGCCTAATGGCAATTGTATCGTTTACATTACACACTTTGCTTAATGCAATTATCTAATGCTTGTAACTTAATACCCGAGGGTTGTTCGGATGATATCCTGGAGGTGGATTATTAGTCATAGATGAATTTGGATTACGGTCTATGTATCATGCTGTAATGACCAAGTGAATCTCATAGTGATCATCATGTCAAGTACATCCATTGTTATGCATTCTCTATTTGTCAATTGCCCCACTATAATTTATTCACCCAGCATGTTATTTATCTTATGAAGAAAACACATCTAGTGAACCGTGGACCCCGGTCCATTCCTTCCCATTGATATTCTATCTACTGTTTACTGTTTACTTTTTGCAACTACTACAAACAATTAGTTTCTTCCACACTATACATTTAATCCATTGTTTTCAGCAAAACCTCATTGATAAGTTGGTGCAGAGTATTGTGGTTGTGTTGTGTGCAGGTTCCATGTTGCTAGCAGTTCCTTCAGAAGTGGTTTTTTTCTCCTACTGGTTCGATAATCTTGGTTCCATAACTAAGGGAGAACTTGCTGCTATGATCATCATACCTTCCTCTTGGGGTTCCCAACGGGCTCCACATCAACCGAGCCAACATTAGGCATGAAGATTCTTCGCTCGGGGGTGAGCCTCGATAAACTTGAAGTGGATATCTGATGAAATTGCATATTTTGGACCTAAAAATGATTTTTGTAAAAAATCATGAGCATCAGATCATGTACCTATATTTCATATCTAACCTACTTCCTACCGATTTGGCAGGAATTTTTGTTTTTCACCAGGGATAGACGGAAAGGTTTGAGATACCTCTGTTATGACATTGTCCATGTAAGGTGGTATAGTATTTTGGAAAAATATGGTGGTAGCATTTTTAATTAGCTATTTGGTGGTTGCTTCACAAAACCGCCCGTTTTTTGCACTCGGAAAATAAAAAATGGATTTTTGGTGCGACAAAATGGAAAACTTCCTCCTGCAACATTGTTCACCATCCCATGATGCACATGTATTTACAATATGGTCACATTATCACAAATTATGCCTTGATTTTAGCCATAACATTGTTCATTTGACCCGAAAGCTAACCTCGAATGAGATAGGTCATTTTGTGAAGATTTTTTGAGACATAATCAATATATCAAGTTTTATATTTTTACTTCTAACTATGTCACATAATATGACATCACGCGAAGGTTTCGCATTGTTTGGATCGTCTTGAATTTCTTATGCCCGTTTTAAACTATATATAATGTTTTATGTTTCACTTAATTTTTATTTACAAATTTGTAATATTTGAGTGTATATAGATATATATTATTTTTCTACAAATTGTGATATATTATTTGTATTTATCTGAATTAGAATGATTTAGTTATGATTTTTCAAAGTTTAATGAGGTAAAAGGAAAAATAGGTACGCCGAGGGCAACCCACGTCGACAACTGCTTAGGGGAGGGAGGTGGGCTGGTCACGGTCTACACCGACAGCTCCATCGTTTGGCCGTATGCGTAGCGCGCAACCGTCGGCATGGCCCCCCAAGCTGCATGAAAAGTCCAAGTTACGTACAACGCTTGTCACTTCCATGTTCCATCGACGGCCTCAACAGAGTGCTGCTAGCTGCAAATTAATTTACGCTTAGCTTACGTACGTGGACGACGGAGTCGAAGGTGGCAACGGCGAGGATGTCGGCGCAGGAGACGGCCCGCGTGCACATGAGCTCCAGCAGAATCTTGATTCTGTGGATCACCTCTAGACCGCGCAGCGAGTAGGGTGTCAAGCGGGGCGGGTTGTGGCAGTGCTTTCTAACTAATCCTTCGTTAATTTTGGTAGCTTTTGAGACCTCCTTTTGCCTATATTTACTTTTGCTGGTCGTTATACAGGTGCTGCTTGCCACCCTAGCAGCGACCCAATGTTCGGCCCCGTCCCCTTTTCGCCGATGAAGCTGGCCGTGTCATCCAGCAGAACGGACGGCACACCCCTGTTAGTTGTACATCAACAGATCTATCGGTTCATGTGAGCTAGCTAGAACACCGGCCTTGTTTACCTCTAGGGTATTCCCACCCTCTAGTGTTTTGGGGATTGGAGTGGATTTGGTGAATCCCTCCTTTTCATCCAATCCCCACACTTCCCTTCATTTCCCCATATTTCCCAGTCCCGTTTGTTTACTTCAGTTTTCTGGGATGAGAGGGGATTGTGAAGTATTAAGCTTGATAATAAAAACTGAAACTTTACATCTACATGGACATAGTATCTCAAATAAAAATACAATCTTTGCACCAAATATATGAATATCTATCCAATCTTAACACTAAATAAATTTGTACGGAGCTTAAACATCTACTTCCGTGGAGTTTAAATATACCCAGCAAGCAACACATCAAGATGCATTTATAAAACATTATTACAACTCAATCATGGGCACATCCGTATCTTCAAAATCTTGATCAAACACTCAAACACTTGATTGCCTTGACAACGAGACAATAGCACCCATAAACATTCACTGGCTCACCCTTGGAGTTTATCTTGCAAAGCATCATCCTGTAAACGAACGGGGAACTGAAACCATCATCCTCATATATAGTATACCGAAAGAAACAACATCAAGATAGAAAAAAGGTCCACCAAAGCAAGTGCATATACAATTAAAGCTTTGCCTATGCACCAGTATGTTTCAAAATTATCAAAATAAGATAGAACAATCGAGGATATATTCGATAGGAAGGTTCAAATAGAGTGCATGTAAAATCTGATTGCACATAATTGAGAAAACTTCCAGTAACCAATTAACTATGCACGATAGCTCAGTAGGTAGGTAGCTTGCTGATCTAGGATACTAGTATGGTTATCTGAGCGAAACATAAAAAGGTTGCACTTTTGTTGTTAATTCCACTTACCAAAGGTTGTACTTAGACAATAAGAAATAGTTTCAGGTTCAAATCAACTAATCGGTAATGGATGATTGGACAAAGTATAATAGTTTAGTCACTAAAAGCATAAGTTTGATCAGAGACATGTCCCTCAAGAATTTCATCGACTCACGCCTTGCCATATAAGACGGAGCTATGCCACTGCATTCTCTCCATTTTTCCTCTACCATCCATTTGGTGGAAGTGCAATATTGGTAATAGTAAAAACATAAACTCCTCATCATCTTCCTCTCTTCTCTTCCTAATACAATCTAGTGTTTGTGGATTCATTTAGCACTAAAAGAATAGCAATTAAGGAAAACAATAAGATTTCAAGGGCTGGAACATATGATTCCATAACAAGTAGAAGTAGTAAATATGAATTTATACCGAAGTTTTGTGTGCTCACAGGATCCCAAGAAGGTGGTGGTTCATCCACTCCTACTATCGACCAAGGGGTAGGTATCTATCAAAAACAATGTTGAACAGATTAGACACAAGTATGACATGAATAGATCAGAGGCATGAACAGATTAGTGACATGAACAAATCAGCGACATGAACAGATCAGAGATATGAACATATCAGAGACATAATCAACACTTCAAGCTGAAACTACAACAAAAAGAGAACCTAGAAAATAAAAGCATCTACACTTTCTGCATCTGCATTAACTGTAAACATTTTGGCTAGTAGTGGAAGTTGAATTGATATAAAGCTCATGATTGCATTTTCCCCTCCGTTCTCAGTTGCAAAATGTTGAATTTTCAAAACCTTTTTTTAACTGTATGGGATTTTCAAAACTATTGAGAAACAGGCAAAGAAGAATCCTTGTTCGAACCAATGCAACCGGGATTAATCATTTGTTTGTTTGTTTTTTGAAACAGGAGGATTAATCATTTGTCATACCTGCAGTAAAAAGTACTATTTCCATTCACAAATGAAATTATTTCACTTCATCATAGAAAATATACAACATACAAATATAAAAGGCAGCACATAATGAACCAAGAAAATGACGTCTCACAAAAAAAATGGGACTGCAAGAAACAGTCCAGCGTCTACTTGATTATGTTTACAACTTTTTTCCAACACAAGTAGCGCCAGATAAACTCTGCTTATTGAACATGTTCTTGACTTGGAAAGACAAATCAGAATCTAAATGAGTATCATGACATACAGGCACAATGCCTAGGCATGATGCAATCGCAAGACTACATAGCACGATGCAGCTCACTGCATATTATTGACAAACCACGAGCTAAAGGCTCTTAGCCCATACTATGCACGATACAAGTGCACGGCTGCATACCCTACTGCACATTATTGACAGATTAATATCTAGTTCAGGACCAATGGCTCAAGGCCCTAGCAACTACACAACATTGACGATTCAAAGCTCAAGTTGGACTCACGATTCAGAGATCAAGTTGTAGGTAAGGAAGCTCATATAGTCCCTATTCTTGGACAGTCGGGCAGTTGCAGAACAAAAGGTAAGGAAGCTCATAAACTCAAGGCCCTAGCAGCTACACAGCATTGACGATTCAGAGCTCAAGTCGGACTCACGATTCAGAGCTCAAGTGGCAGGTAAGGAAGCTCATATAGTCCCTGTTCTTGGACAGTTGGGCAGTTGCAGAACAAAAGGTAAGGAAGCTCATAAACTCCAATGTTGTTTTGTAAATCTACATACACGGTAGAAACTACTTGGACAGTTGCACTGTACTAGTAGTACAAATTAATTTGTGCAGTACAAAGATTGAAAAGAGAGAGGCACCGAGGAAAAGCACAAGATTTTTCCGATCACTAACCACATATATATTATGCTGTGTCTAAAGAACTAGTAGCAAACTAGCAATAGCTTCTTCACTACCCAAAAGCAAGCTGAGCAATGAATAATCGTAGTACAATGATAACAACCAATACTAATTCTAATGGTGTATATATATATATGTGTGTGTGTGTGTAAATATTTATGTGGATGGAAAAATCAACTAACAATGAAGAAATGGACGGGAGTACTGCTAGGTTGCAGCTAGCTAGCTAGTGAATCATATGATCAGTACAGCCAGACCAGATTCAGCGGCAGTCAGACTTCTTGCATGGTCTCACGACCCCTGGAGCCTATGTCTTCGTCCTCACAGCATTGGGGATGAACCCTGGTGATGATCAACTCGCCACCGTCGGGTATTTCATGGACGAAATCGACAAGTAACAGAAGCGGCAGGAGAGCCAGAGGGGACAGGCAAGTGCAGCCAGACCTGCATCTTGAACTGTTAACCACGATGTTGTGCTCGTGGGGAATGCCAAACTGGAGTTTCAGGAGCTTCTGTCCGCAGTTGATGCGGCGTGGCTCGGAGTGATCTTCATCATGGGATGCAGGGCATTGGGGAAGACTGCCCTCGCAAGGGCGGTCAAAGAAGCCAGTGTCGACCCTGACGGATTCCATTGCAAAGCTTGGGTTGTGGCGTCGGAGTACAAGGACAATCTCCAAGGTCTTCTCAACAAGATTCTTGAAGAAATTGATACAAAATCAGAATCAGGCGACAGTTCCCCCCAAGAAACCATCTACGCGGAGCTGCAGAACAAAAGGCCAAGAAACCCTAGCATGGGAGGAGAGGGGAAAGGAACGGGGAAAGGGGGACTCACCTGAGAGAAGGGCTTGGTGAATCCGGAGGAGGTGCCCTTCAGCAGCGTCGCCAGGTCGACGTTCGCGCCGTCGCCTCCTGTTCGCACTGCCGCCTCGATCTGCGCCTCCTCCTCCTCGAGCACTCGCTTTCCTTCCTCGACAATACACGAGGGTAGAGTCGTGTGTGAGAATACACGCACTTTGTGTGGGCTAGGCCGGTATCTTCGGGGATGGGCCGAGATGCCCTGGAAAAACATGAGAAGTAAACAGGTTCAGCGGGATTTTCGGGGATTAGCGGTTGGGCCAGTAAAATACCTACCGAACCCAAAAAAACTAGAGAAGTAAACAAGGCCTTAAGCATGAAACTTTCTACTCTTTTCCAACACCAATAAACTTATTTGAAACAAAATATGCGAACGCGGGGTCCAACTAATTTATTCCAGCAAACCAAACAAACAAAAACCAAAAATGAAAACTAAGACGCTCCAAGAACAACACAACAGTGCATGAAACAATAAAAACGAAGTGTTTTGAAAGAAAACCTGAGATTTTTATTGATGAAGAAGGGGATGCCATGGGCATCCCCAAGCTTTGATGCTTGTACCTCTTGAATATTTCTTAGGGTGACATGGGGTGGCATCCCTAAGCTTGAGATTTTATCCATTCTTCATCTCATCACATCGTTCTTTCCCTACACATGAAAATTTCCTTCATACAAAACTTCACACAATCTTCATTAGCAACATTAGTGTATTCAAGATAATAAGCCTTTGGGTTTAGTTTCAACACAAGTAAAACTTCCATTAGAACACAAGCTACTGTAGCAATTCCTTTAAAATCTCAAGTGATCAAAGATAACTCAAAAGAACCGATTAAGAGGCAAATGCAAATAATGGCAGAAATCTGTCAAAACAGATCAGGAGGTAAAAACCGATTTTTTCGAAGACCTTATGTTGCTCAAATAGAAAAGTGTTTAACTAATGAAAGTTAGATAACAACCTAGGTCATAAGAGCATAAAATTATAGCTCAATTCAACGTATAGGGATTTTTCACGAATTTTTACAGTGAAGCACAAAAATCTGTTTCGGGACAGCAACTTCCTCAAAACTTACTTCCCTATCATTAGAGGTTATTCTTGGCACAAAAACCACACAAAAATTATAAGGAGATGTTATTACAGAACCAATAACTTCCAAGACTCAACAAAAGAAAAACTTACTGAAATAAAACAATGGGTTATCTCCCATAAGCGCTTTTCTTTAATGCCTTTTAGCTAGGCTTGATAGTTTGAGAAGATGATCACATAAGAAATATGAATTGAAGTAAAAGAGAGAATCAAGAAGAAAATTCAAAACACATTTAAGTCTAACCCACTTCCTATGCATAGGAATCTTGTACACACATAAATTCACAAAGAACAAAGTGATAGGGTGTGACACCCCCGGGATCAGGGCTAAACAAATCCCAGACCTTCGTCTGACATAAGCTTAACCTTGAGCTCGAGGATATCCAGTGAAGAATCGGTAACACATCAGTGACCCTACGACACAAAATTTATTACAGCAAGCTCATAACTGAGAAAAGAACCAAAATATTATAGGAAGAGGTCACTGACTACAAACACCAAACAACAGAAGGCAAATTATGCTATTAAGTATAGCAAACTTAACAAATGGCCTAAGAGTCCTAAAGCATAACGATGACGTCCTAGCCCATAGATTCCAGGCAGCCGGCCGGCAACCCCAAGCTACTCGTCAGTGTCGATGTAGTACGGAACTCGTCTTCAATGGAGCACTTACTCTGCCAAAAATATCAACAAAGCAAGGGTGAGTACAGGGTGTACTCTGCAAGACTTATGGCTGGTGGAGTTGTTTTGCATAAAGCCATCTTTGTTTTGCAAGACAAGAGGGAGAATAAGCTCGTCTAGTCAGAATATTTTAAAAGGGGATAAGAGAGCGACATCTCCAAAATATTGATCATCATCTTTTGATATCCACCAAGTCATCATCATCTGAACCCTAACTAGGATCACCCCCTGGTACCCATGAGGAAGCATCCTTAAGCACACGTTGATCAGCCAAGTTTTACGATTAGGTTATAGTTATCCATGATCTTAGAATCTGGTCACCAAGCGTTCATAACCGTGAACACGGCTGTTCGAAAAGATTTAACCCTGCAGGGGTGTACAACTTTACCCACACATACCAACCGACTCTTAATGCCAATGTTTTAGCCCTCTTCCTTGGAAGGCCGGCAGAGGGTGGTTGTCCACGACCTTTACCTTGATTTCACCGAGACCAATGGTCACGCAATAAGTTTGGTTCCGCCATAACGGGTCAAATCCCGAAGCCGGTACTTAAAGGTGTGAGGCGAGGTTGGTTTACCAGGGACTCCATCGACCCCAAGCAACCCGGTCCATGATTCCCTACCTGTTATGAATTCACCTTCACCGCCAAATCTTTCAAAAGGTTTACTATGCATATGTCGAATGGAACGCCGAACTATGTGACTCATGGAATCTACTAGGCAAGTTAATCAGGCAAGGGGTTCCCAAGCCCCGTGTGGTTGTACGCTCATCTTAGTTCCAAAGGCAAGAACTCAGGTCCTAGTGGTGGCGAGCATGGGACTAGAAAAACCACACCCCACTGTGGCCGCCCATACAAGCCTTATCATGTTTAACCTTTACCACTGATCTCATCTCATCACATTCTCCTGTCATACTAGATTATCTGCATCTGATACATCATCTGGATGGACTAGACTCAACAGCTATGCATGGCTAAGCGGGACACAAATATAAGCTCTAGCAGTACACACAAGTCAAACCTAGTTATGTTAGGAGTAGTGGATTAGGTAATATAATCTGAAAGAAAGTAATGCAACAGATAGGATACTCTATCTATCGATAAAAGACCACAATAGAATCGTATGCATCATGGCAGGAATTGAAATACTTCGAAATCATAGGATTATATCATGGCCGGGCTATGCTTGCCTTTTCCCATTGAGAACCAGAAAGAAGATCTTTGGGAGCCTTGTACTTGACTTGGTTATAGTTGGTCAAGTATTGTTCATCGATCTTCGATGGTCTTGATCTTGATCTCGATCTCGGTCTCGACATCGTATTCTACCGAGAAGAACCAAACACCAGAAATAAAGGGGAAACAATCAACACATGGCATAGATGCAATGCTCAAGCAAGTATGATGATATGGCAATTTGAATTGTATTGAATTGAAACCCTAAAACATGCTCTACAATTTAATCGGGGTTCTGATGGGTCAAAACCCTAACTCAGGGAAACTCCGGAATCACCTATGAGGGGTTACTATGTTATTCTAATTAAACTTGTCTTGAAAGTTGTTGAACAATGCATGATTATAGGTTAAATAGATAGTTCTCATTTTTCTAGACATTTTGATATATTATACATATTTTTTTGACTTATAAATATTTAGATATTGAATTATAAGATTTAATCAATTTCTGGAATTATTAAAACCATTTAAAATGAATTACTGCATCACTATGATGTCAGCACAGGGGTGGGGGTCATTTTTCACCACGGCTAAGCTAGCCACATATACTGTTAGGTGGGGCCGAGGACACGTCGATGTCACAGTGGCAGTCAAAGGTCAAAGAGGGCAGACGGACCCACGCGGCTATGTTAGCATGACATAGGCGTGACGTCACGTCGCCAGCCACCTGCAGATGGTCATCGGCGCCGGCGTTTCCGAGCACGCGTGTGCGAGCTATGTATGTGGTTTGAACCGGGGCTACAAGGCGAGCTAGCTAGTGGCGGCGCCACCCGCGGATGGTCACCGGAGCAACCTGTGCAACCGCGTCCAGCGGCGGCGCATGGCGGCGTTCATTGGCAGAGCAAACCAGAGAAGGAGGAAGGCAACAAAGTGGTCTAGGAGGACCACAAGCTTACCCTCGACGCGTGAGAGGGCTCGGCAAAGGCAGAGGAGGTCGGAGTCGGTGGCGATGGCAGCGCCGAGCAGCGTCGGTGTCAGGGAAGATGGGTTCGATTCCGGCGACAGAGGGCATCCCAACAAACATGCTTAAGAGGGAAGGGAGAGGAGGACAAGGCGGAGCTCGTGGGAGGGTCGGCAGGGTCCAGGGTGGTCTCTAGAGACGGCACACGGAGATGGCCGACGGGTAGGGTTTCGGGAGCTCATAGGGGAGAGAAGGGCAGAGCGAGAGAGAGAGGAGGGGATAAGGCGCCGAGGAGGGAGACAGGAACACGGAGACCTTCTTATCCTCCCAAGACTCGGCGACGGCATGAATCGTGGCACGACGGGGCGACAGATGGCATCAGCGAGGACAGCGAGCAGCTTCTCCTCCAACGCGAGGAAGAAGAAAAGCGAAAGACGCCTGAAGGGGTACGGGCCAAGTTGGGCTGAGCTGGGACACGCTTGGGCCGGCTACGGGTGCGCTGGCAGCAAGAAAGAGAGGGAAAGGGAGCTGGGCCGGCCTGGATTGCTCTGCTGCTCTATTTTTTTATTCTGAAAACAATTTTCTATTTCGGTTTCTATATTCTGTTTTGTATTTTCAAATTCATTTATGTTTTGAATCATTCAAAACTACCAGAGGGTGTTGTAAAATATGAAAAATATTATGAAACCCTTTTATTCAATTTGGGCTCCAAACATTTTGTACTTTTCAAATTCAAAACCATTTTGAATTGATTTGAGAAGAAGAGGGAAGCTAGGGTTTTAGGGTTTTTTCTTATTTTTCTTTGCATGCATTTTTAAAAGAATGATGCTCATGAATGCACAAACAAACCCTAATTATAGATCTACTAAAACTGGGGTGTTACAGCTCTATCCCCCTTACGAGAATCTCGACCCGAGATTCCAATGGTAGGAAGAGAGACAGTGCGAGAGACCCAGGGCCACTCTAAGGATAAGAGGGAAACACACTAAACAACATACAGAGTATCTTATGGTCAGCTCATGGATGGAGTGTTCAAAAACAACTCTGATATGACAACATGGAACAGGTCAAGGTAACGGAGGAAACAAAAGGAGAAGGTTTCAAGTTGTTAGATAACTGTGCTTCATAAGGATTGAGACCATGGAACTACAGAAGAGTTTAAGCTTATGAAAAGGAGAGGTTACAACAGAAATAACATAACCACAGTCTTCGATAAGGAAAATCTACCAAACGACTTAAGTAGAGATTTCGGGTTGTAGAGATATGGATCAACAAAACCAAGTTGTTGAACTACTTTTGAAACATAAGGTTCACTCTTTCATCCAACAGAAGGTCAAGACAGAAAGGTGTTTCGTGGAGAGGACTCATAAGAGTCACAAAGAACATGTAGTAAAAGAA
This sequence comes from Avena atlantica, assembly GCA_910589765.1. NCBI lineage: Eukaryota > Viridiplantae > Streptophyta > Magnoliopsida > Poales > Poaceae > Avena > Avena atlantica. The sequence continues at coordinate 56,207,984 of OU342739.1, read as the reverse complement.
ACTATGGATTACCAAAATCATAGTCACTCTTAAAACATGGTTGAGAAGATGAAGGAAACTCTATATTCATCCAGGTATATCAAGATCTTGGCCAAAGATCATGATATCACTTTACACCACTGGATAAATATGAAAGAATATTCCTGATGACACGAAAAGAAAGAAACTTCATTCTCAGACTTCAATTACTTGGCACAAAAAAACGATTACCAACGTAAAAGTGTCTAGAGGATCGACTGAGAGACATTTAGCAACACTATTTTAAAAGTTCTCCTTGATGTTCGAGAAATCAAACATCAAGTAAAGGTCGGACTTCATAGACAAAGGAAACCATGAGCACAACTTCTGTAATAAAATTATAGAGGAAGCCTCATGAAGAGTGGTTGTCATTTCTGAATCAAGAGAACGTAACAAAAGGTCTTTCCGGCTAAGTGTATCAACCATTACATCAATCTTGCCAGAATTACAAAGAGACCTATGTCTAAAACTTGAGGAACACCAACCATCATTGTTGCTTGATATTCAACTTTGGTTAGGTGGTATGATACTTCAGACTCAACATGTCTGAATAGAAGGTTTGTAACATTTACCACGAAGGTACAGTTACTAGATTCTCAAGATATGGACTATAGTGCTAAGATCCAAAAGGCTAAGCTAGATTGCTATACCCATGTATTAGCATCTTGTCAAAACACAACTGCATACATATAAAGTACTAACAATAAAACACACATGTGTCCTTAAGAAAAGAAAGATAACTCTTCGAATCCACGGTGACATATTTCAACAATTGCATGTGAACCGGAGAAGGTTACTTCTAACATCGAGAACTCATACTTCGAGATGACTCGAGGATGGTTCTCGAAAGTTTCCAAAATTAATGCCAATTGTTCCATATGAATAAAATCTAACATGGAGAAATAAGAATGTCATTGATGGGATCAACAACAAACTTACCAAGATACTGCAAAAGGATGAACTCATATGTGGCATGAACAAATCAAGAATACTGGTCAGACCAAACAACATGAAGATGTATTCAAGTGAAACATCACAAGAAGAAACACCATCAAGATAGTCCTTGGAACTGAGTTTGACTTGACGATAACCCAAATCAAATCAAAAGAGGGGAAGATATCATATCCACGAAGGAGATAATATATTTCTTCAATACGAACAAAACTAGACATCCCTTTAAGGAGGAACTAGGTCAGATAGAACTTTTGTCTTACAACTCTCCAAGTTGTTATTTAAGCTCAACCAACTAGTTCAGGGTTATCTAGTATGGATCCTTGGAGAAAGATGCAGTTCAGATAAATTGCTCAAGAACTTGACAACACGGTCATGTGGAAACATGGCGATACTTCTAGGAAGACATCCAGAATATCACGAACCACCGATATGTCACTTAGTTCGAGAGGAAACTTGCTTGTTAAGGCAGGCAGACATAGTCTTAGAGCTTCGGCACGAGCCTAACTATTTGACCAAAGAGAGCGTACCAGAATATCGGACTTTGTAGCACAATCATCCTTTTCTTAGTGACAGGGTTAACAAATCACGCTAAGAATAACACAAATGTCCTTAGAGTTCAAAACAATAATAATTGCTAAGAATCTCAGATGGCCACATTATTACACACACGCATCACTCACGAGCGCGAAAGCTCGAGGAAGGGTGGGTAAATATGTGTAAGATCATCACTGCATTAAGGGGTCATGAAACTTAGCATAACCTCTTAGTATAAAGAGTGTGACACTTTAAGGTGGAACAGATAGAAGCTATCAATGCCTCTTGATCTGCAGATTTACAACACTTTGACCTGGTCCTAGATATGACGAGGTACTGGAGTTTGTTTCTCCTGACATCCCGAAATGGGTTGTCTTGATGGACCACAAGAGTATCTTACATCGGAAGACACCGATGCACATTTACTACTTGGCTACCAATTAGTATACAAAGGTCGGAAAGCAACAAGGGAAAAGGAACATGCTTAGGATGGAATCCCGAGATGTGGATGCATAGTCAACAATCTTCCGAAAACCAATGCATAGAAGAGATAAGGTGTGGCGGAATCACGAGTATAGATGCGAAACTCTTAAGGATTACTCTTGTCGTGATCTATTTGGTTCCATTAAAGAACATCCGACATAACATGTGGTAGGGGAAGTCCTCAGTTGTCACAATTCAATCGCGACAGAGACCACAAGCTTGAAGTCTAGAATTGTAATACCAGCCATCCTGAGTAATGTATAACATTAATAACAGGGGTCAAAGGAATGGATCTTGGGTTAAAGGTCAGCTTCATGTACAAGATTCACAACACCAGAATCCAATACAATCAGGGATCTTCGGTTCAAGTCCATGAGTTAAAACGCAAAGGAAGGAGTAACTACTATTTGAGTGACATAGTGTACACTGCAAGATAGTATTCACGAGGTAGCTTCCAAGAGAAGAAATGACTTCTGAAGTACCCAAACAAATAAAAGGAGGCACACAAGGTGAAAGAAAACCTCGAAGCCTAGAACAAAATACTGTGGATCCAACAATATAATATTGTGGGTCCAAAAGATAGAGAGATCATGATAGAAAAGAATCTCTCAGATGAACAAGATCAAGGGGAACAAGGAATTCACAACACACACAACTCTAGAGAACTCAACAGTAGGTCAACTGGTTGAGAAACGACATGCCCAAAAGGCACCTAAACTTTGAAGGACTGGAAGAGATATCAAAACTTTTCCAAAATTAATGCAAGATAAGATGACCCATAGTTAGAGCGAAACTAGATAAGAAGAAAAAGAAGCATACTAGAGTTTTCACAAATACTTTTCAGCTTTTAAAATAGTTTTCACAAACACTAGACTCAACATCGACCAATAGCAAGGTTTTCCTACGGTCGATACTGCCCTGATACCAAAACCTGTGACACCCCCGGGATCAGGGCTAAACAAATCCCAGACCTCCGTCTGACATAAGCTTAACCTTGAGCTCGAGGATATCCAGTGAAGAATCGGTAACACATCAGTGACCCTACGACACAAAATTTATTACAGCAAGCTCATAACTGAGCAAATAACCAAAATATTACAAGAAGATGTCACTGACCACAAACACGAAACAACGGAAGGAAAATTATGCTATTAAGTATAGCAAACTTAACAAATGGCCTAAGTGGCCTAAATCATAACGATGACGTCCCAGCCCATAGATTCCAGGCTGCCGGCCGGGAACCCCAAGATACTCGTCGGTGTCGATGTAGTACGGAACTCGTCTTCAATGGAGCACTTACTCTGCCAAAAATATCAACAAAGAAAGGGTGAGTACAGGGTGTACTCCGCAAGACTTATGGGTGGTGGAGTTGTTTTGCATAAAGCCATCTTTGTTTTGTAAGACAAGAGGGAGAAGAAGCTCGTCTAGTCAGAATATTTTAAAAGGGGATAAGAGAGCGACATCTCCGAAATATTGATCATCATCTTTTGATATCCACCAAGTCTAGGATCACCCCCTCGTACCCATGAGGAAGCATCCTTAAGCACACGTTGATCAGCCAAGTTTTACGATTAGGTTATAGTTATCTATGATCTTAGAATCTGGTCACCAAGCATTCATAACCATGAACACAGCTTCTCGAAAAGATTTAACCCTGCAGGGGTGTACAACTTTACCCACACATACCAACCGACTCTTAATGCCAATGTTTTAGCCCTCTTCCTTGGAAGGCCGGCAGAGGGTGGTTGGCCACGACCTTTACCTTACTTTCGCCGAGACCATGAGTCACGCAATAAGTATGGTTCCGCCGTAACGGGTCAAATCCCGAAGCCGGTACATAAAGATGTGAGGCGAGGTTGGTTTACCAGGCTGCTCCATCGACCCCAAGCGACCCAGTCCATGCTTCCCTACCTGTTATGAATGCACCTTCACCCGCCAAATCTTTCAAAAGGTTTCCTATGCATATGTCGAATGGAACACCGAACTATGTGACTCATGGAATCTACTAGGCAAGTTAATCAGGCGAGGGGTTCCCAAGCCCCGTGTGGCTGTACGCTCATCTTAGTTCCAAAGGCAAGAACTCAGGTCCTAGTGGTGGCGAGCATGGGACTAGAAAACCACACCCACTGTGGCCTCCCATACAAGCCTTGGCATATTTAACCTTTACCACTGATCCCATCTCATCACATTCTCCTGTCATACTAGATTATCTGCATCTGATACATCATCTGGATTGACCAGACTCAACAGCTACGCATGGCTAAGCGGGACACAGATATAAGCTCTAGCAGTACACAAAAGTCAAACCTAGTTATGCTAGGAGCAGTGGATCAGGTAATACAAGCTCAAAGGAAGTAATGCAACAAATATGATACTCTATCTATCGATAAAAGACCACAGTAGAATCATATGCATCATGGAAGGAATTGAAATACTTTTGAAATCATAGGATTATATCATGGTGGGGCTATGCTTGCCTTTGCCCGTTGATAACCAGAAAGAAAATCTTCGGGATCCTTGTACTTGACTTGGTTATAGTTGGTCAAGTATTGTTCGTCGATCTTCAAGGTCTTGATCTCGGTCTTTGATCTCGATCTCGATCTCGACATTGTATTCTACCGAGAAGAACCAAACACTAGAAATAAAGGGGAAACAATCAGCACATGGCATAGATGACATGATCAAGAAAGTATGATGATATGGCAAGTTGAATTGTATTGAATTGAAACCCTAAAACATGCTTGACAATTTAATCGGGGTTCCGAGGGGTGAAAACCCTAACTCAGGGAAACTCCGGAATCACCTGTGAGGGGTTACTATGTTATTCTAATTAAACTTGTCTTGAAAGTTGTTGAAATGCATGATTATAGGTTAAATAGATAGTTCTAATTTTTCTGAACATTTTGATATATTATACATATTTTTCTGACTTATAAATAATTAGTTATCGAATTTATAAGATTTAATCAATTTCTGGAATTATTAAAACCATTTAAAATGAATTACTGCATCACTACGATGTCAGCACATGGGTGGGGGTCGTTTTTCACCATGGCTAAGCAAGCCACAGATACTGATAGGTGGGCCGAGGACACGTCGGCGTCACAGTGGCAGTCAAAGGTCAAAGAGGGCAGACGGACCCACGCGGCTACGTCAGCATGATGCAGGCATGACGTCACGTCGCCAGCCACCTGCAGATGGTCATCGGCGTCGGCGTTTCCGTGCACGCGTGCGCGAGCTGTGTATGTGGTTCAAATCGGGGCTGCAAGGCGAGCTAGCTAGTGGCGGTGCCAGCCATGGATGGTCACCGGAGCAACCTGTGCAACTGCGTCCAGCGGCGGCGCATGGCGGCGTTCGATGGCAGAGCAAACTAGAGAAGGTGGGAGGCAACAGAGTGGTCCAGGAGGACCACAAGCTTACCTTCGACGCGTGAGAGGGCTTGGCGAAGGCTAAGGAGGTCGGAGTCGGCGGCGATGGCAGCGCCGAGCAGCGTCGGTGTCGGGGAAGATGGGTTCGATTCCGGCGACAGAGGGCATCCCATCAATCACGCTTATGAGGGGAGGGAGAGGAGGACAAGGCAGAGCTCGTGGGAGGGTCGGCAGGGTCCGGGGTGGTCTCTAGCGACGGCACACGGAGATGGCCGGCAGGTACGGTTTCGGGAGCTCACATGGGAGAGAAGGGAAGAGCGAGAGAGAGGAGGGGATAAGGCGCCGAGGAGGGGAACACGAAGACCTTCTTATCCTCCCGAGCCTCGGCAGCGGCACAAATCGTGGCACGGCGGGGAGACGGACGACATCGGCAAGGACAACGAGCAGCTTCTCCTCCAGCGCGAGGAAGACGAAAAGCGAAAGACGCCTTCAGGGGTACGGGCCGAGTTGGGCTAAGCTGGGCCATGCTTGGGCCGGCTGCGGGTGCGCTGGGCAACAAGAAAGAGAGGGGAAGGGAGCTGAGCCGCCTGGATTGCTCTACTGCTCTATTTTTTATTTTGAAAACAGTTTTATATTTCAGTTTCTATATTCTGTTTTGTATTTTCAAATTCATTTCTGTTTTGGATCATTCAAATCTACCAGAGGGTGTTGTAAAATATGAAAAATACTATGGAACCCTTTTATTCAATTTGGACTCCAAACATTTTGTACTTTTCAAATTCAAAACCATTTTGAATTGATTTGAGAAGGAGAGGGAAGCTAGGGTTTTAGGGTTTTTCTTATTTTTCTTTGCATGCATTTTTAAAAGAACGATGCTCATGAATGCACAAACAAACCCTAATTATAGATCTACTAAAACTGGGGTGTTACATAGGCATAGGAAGATAAAACAAGAGTAAGTTCAAAACATTTAGCACATAGAGAGGTGTTACAGTACCATGAAAACTTCTACAACCATATTTTCCTCTCTCATAATAATTTTTAGTAGCCTCATGAATAAACTCAACAATATAACTATCACATAAAGTATGCTTTTCATGATCTACAAACACATAATTTTTATCAAGATCACAAATAGTGGGATTAAAACCTTCAAACCCACTTTTAACAATTTTATAACAAGATGACTAATCATTATCAAGAGGTATGGGGTTCCAAGATAAAGTCAAGACCCCTCCAATCTCATTTTCAATAGTAGTACAATTAATCTTATCAACCAATATAGGACCATCATCTAGAGCTTTATCATAAACATTTTCTAAGCAAAACTCTTTAGTACCATGCATTTTGAAGTTAGGCACAAATAAAGGATTATCATAGATAATAGGTAAAGGGAATATGCCCGAGAGGAAATAATAAAGTGGTTATTATCGTATTCCTTATTTATGATAAGTGTTTATTTTGCATGCTATATTTGTATTAATACAGAAACGTTAATACATGTGTGTTTAATAAACAAAAAGTAAGTTCCTAGTTATGCCTCTCTTATAAACTAGCTCGTTGATTAACAAGGTGATCAAAGGTTTCCTAATCTTGGACATTAGATGTTGTTAATAACGAGGTCACAACATTATTGGAATGATGTGATGAACATTCATCCGAAGTATAGCATTACGATCAAGGTCATTGTGTTTATATTGCTATAACATCATACGAAGTAATCTTAGTCCTTATACCACGAGATCATGTCAATCACTAACACCAGAAGAGTATCTTGATAACATCAAACGTCACACTGTAACAGGGTGACTATAAAGATGGGTTCAGTGCTACGAAGGTGTTATGTTGAGGCTCATGGATCAAGAGTGGAATTTGTCCATCCCGATGATGGAGAGATATCCTTTGGGGCCTCACGGTGATATCACATTAGTTAGCTTTCAAGCAAGTGATTTGATCACTAGAATGTTATATCACGGGAACGAGAAAAGAGTACATGTCTATAACGAGATCAAACTAGGTATGGGGATACCGATGATCGAATCTTGGACATGTAATATATTGCAAGACAAAGGGATTGAGTTACATGCGTATAAGGTTCACACGATCACAGAAATCGTTGTTGAATGTGTGGGAGTCAGTACGGATCTCCAGGTCCCGCTGCTGATTATTGATCGGAGAGGGGTCTCTATCATGTCTACATTATTCGCGAACTGTAGGGTGACACACTTAAGGGATACCGACACCATTTGGAGCAAATAAGATGCCAGAGAAAGAATAGGAAAGCGCAAGAATTTATTTCACTAAACACCGGAATCATTTCGGTTGAAATTGCTGAAACTGGTTGTGCATGTGAAATTAAAATGTTGTATGGGGTTTTATGTGAACTTTTGTTAATTAAAGTAATTAACAAAATTCTGAATAAATAAATAAAAGAGTTTTATTTAATGAGATATTGCATTAAATTTGGTGGAAATTTAATGGAGTTGAGTGGAATTTTGAGTGGGTGGCTATTTATGTGAGTGGGAACTCCACCCACATGAATGTGGAAGAAGTGGGGGCACCTACATGGCTGGTGATACGCCCAATTTGCATTACCTTTCCATATCATAATTTACCTCTATTCATTGATATTTGTCTTATTATGAGGTATTACTTATGGCTTTTCATCTGTTTATGCATGTTGGATGATTCCTAGAGGATGGACTGCCGGAGTTTGGATTCTGATGGAAAAGGAGTTTCGGTGCAATTTCACGAAGATCAGAAAAATACCATAAAAATATGGAAACATATTATTTTACCAGAAGACGAAGGAAGCCAGAAGGAGGGACGGAGATGGGCCTCAGTGGGCCCACACCCCCTAGGCGCGGGCCCACCTAACCCCGTGCCTAGGGCAGGTGTGGCCGACCTGCCCGGCCTCCGACTCTGCCCCTTCGCCTATATCTTCCCTATGAAACCCTAATACCAAAAAAGAGACCACAGATAGATTTCCGCCGACTCTGGGGACAGAAAACGCCGAGAGAGAAAGATCTCTTCGGCAGATAGATTTATGCCAAGGGAATTCCTTCTCGGAGAGGGGAGACCGTCGCCATCAACACCCTCATCAAGCTAGGCTTCATCAGGATCAGCATCATCATCATCCACACCATCATCTCCACCAGCACCATCATCACCACTCTATCCCGCTATAACAATTGTGTTGGATATTGCTTTAGTTCTTAGGGGAAACTTTCCCGGTGTTGATTACTATTGTAGTTGATGCTTGTGAGTGGAACCATTGGATTATTGTTTATGTTCAGATTGTTATCCATTATCATATCATCTTTGATCTTGATCCATATGATGCCTTGTGAGTAGTTCGTTTAGTTCTTGAGGACATGGGAGAAGTCATGTTGTTATTAGTGGATCTGTGTTGAGTTATTATTCAATGGTTTAGTATTTAAGTTGTGGTGATATTCTTCTAGTGGTGTCATGTGAACGTTGACTACATGACACTTCACCATTTATGGGCCTAGGGGAATGCATTGAGTATTTGGCTACTAATTGTGGGGTTGCCAGAGTGACAGAAACCTGAACCCCCGTTAGGACACCTTTGCAAAAGGGAGCGTAGGATCTCAAAGTTTAAGGTTGTGGTTAGATTTATATCTTAATTTATTTCCTATAGTTACGGATGTTTGCAGGGGGTTTAATCGCAAGTATGTATTAGTCCTAGGAAGGGCGGTATGTTAGCACAGTTTCACCCACACAACACTTACAAACACCAAAGAAGAGTACTTAGCTATTTGAAGCGAAAGCACTTGACAGAATTCCCATGTGTCCTCGAGAACGTTTGGTCCTTATAAGTATTTCCACTAGCTTGTCCTTTACTAACAAAGGATTGGGCTACTTGCTCCGTTTTGTTCGTTACTTCTGTTACTCGCTCTTTGTTTTATTGCTTTGTCAGAAAACCACTAAAAATCTGTTTGCTAAGTATTCACAGGGATTTCCTGCTCCATACCACTATTCAGCACCTTCTGCTCCTCGTTGGGATCGACACTCCTATTTATCAAAAGTACTACAATACACCCCGTATACTTGTGGGTCATCAAGACTATTTTCTAGCGCCGTTGCCGGGGACGCTATTGAAGAGTGGAACTGGTAAAGGAAACTTTTACTGTGAGTATTGATTTTGTTACTGCTTGTTACTTTGTTTCCAATATGGATAACCCACTTGGTTTTATGTTTGGGAAAAATACTACCGCTGCTAGGGTAGTAGATGAACCACCACCCGCTGAGATAGATCCTTTTAAGATACCTACAAGTATTGTTAATCGTGTTATGGATAATTATTATTTTGGGAATGGAACTGTCCATCCCGGTGATCACTTGCTTTTTATCCATGAATTATGCGGGATGTTTAAGTGTGAAGGTATCACAACTGAACAGGTGAAGAAGAAGTTACTCTCCATATCCTTGAAAGGGAGAGCTGAGGCATGGTATAAGCTGCTGAAGAATGGACAATCCATGGAATGGGAGGAGATGGCACCTCTCTTTTACTCTAAATTTTATCCTCCCAGTGAAATCCATAAGGATAGAAGTCTTATATATAATGTTGGGGGGATAACTCCGGGTAGGGTAAAGACGGGGAGAGACGGAAGGATGTTCCCCGTCTAACTTCCGAGTTACTGTCCGAGCCGGCCGAATCATGCAGAGGTCGGCCGAGATGGGAAAGGGCAAGACCCTCATGATGATGGCAAGACGTTACCCGGCCGAGATACTTCGTAACTCGGCTGGGTCAGCCCGAATAACCTTAATGCAGATAGAGGACGAGCCGAGCTACGGGAGGCAAGGCCGAATGACACGAAGCTTACAGGAGAAGGAGACGCCTGAAGTCAAACCCTAGCCGCGGGATAGGGAGAATCTGAGCCAAGCCAAGTAATACAGACAAAGACGCAGAGCGACAGAGAGGCAGAAGGAGGTCACGGGGGTGACAGTCCTGGAGCCCGAGGCGTGCAGGAGGGGCCCTCTGGAACCTTGCCGTAGTAGGAGGAGCGACAGGGAAAGGGGGGCGCCGAACTACTATATTAGGACAAGCATATTCCTCGAATATGCTTGCCACATCAGCCCTAAAGGAGCCCAGGACTCTCCTTTATAAGGAGAGGCTTGGACCCTGAGCAAGGGATCGACTCACTTTTCAGTACCGTTAGGCTGGTAAAGTTTTTCTCTTCACCCTGTATACAGCTCAAGGAGCACTTGTAGCCCGAGGAAGAAGAAATAAAGATCTTTGCCTTAGTCTATTGTGTGTAGAATCAACTACATCTTCCCTCCCCAGATCCCACTAGTATCCATTGGCCCCAAACTTTAGCCTACCCATGGCATCTGCCGTGCCACCACCACGACAGTTGGCGCCCACCGTGGGGCCAGCAGCGGTGCTAGCTGGAGTTATGATCCTGACGGGAAACTTCATCAACACGGGCGAGCGCGTTGTTTCTGGCTTGGTCCAGAGGTTTGATCTCTGTGACTACGTCAGCGACAATGCAGGCAGCTTCAGGGGAAAAAATTCCCCGCGCAACGGTGTCTTCATCAACCTGGGCGGGCACAAGGTCTACGTCGGCATCGACATCTCCGGCATTTATCCTCACCGAGTTGTTGTTGCAGGAGAGCCACCTCTTAACACTGTGAGCCGTCCGCGCGGAGCGCATCCCGAAGGCAGCGTCGAGGTGATGGTCGCGGCCGGAGTGCAAGCTAGAGCAGCGGCTGCCGGATCAACTAGAGAACCTGCCACCGGCGTACAGGGCGCACCCAGGCAAACATCACCACTACCCACCGAGGTAATCCCACCAGCGACCAACCCGATCGAGGTGCAGGACACTACCCCAAAGGCACCAAGAGTAAGAGGGCCACCTCTGGAAAGACCAGAGAACATTCTTCAGGCAACCATAGAGAACTTGACTACACCTGTAGCGCCGATACTTGATCCGGCAAATGCTCAGGCAGAATTAGAAGAAACCATGCAAAAGGTGCTGGTAGAGGCCAAAAAGGTGTCGTCCTTGCGAGAGTCCTTAAATAGGACCCTGCGCGAATATGCCAAAGCTAATAAGCTTGATGTCGCACCCGAACGGGTGGACGAATTAAGATTGAGGGGGAAAAACCTCATAGATGATATCAACGAGGAGCATGATGCTCATAAGGCGGAATCAGTTGATTTGGGCTTGCCGAGGTACAGTACCCCGGCAAAGAACCTAAGAGCGGCAAATGCCGCAGCATTGGAATTAGAGGGGTTGACCGGCGAAGCCCGGTAGAAACAGCAAGAAAGAGTGAATGAGCTGGTGCGCATCACGAACCAGCAAAACGAAGAAATGCTCAGGGCAGACCCGGCAAGGCCGGGGGCCTCACGAATGGTTCACTCAGCAGGAGCAGCACCTGCCTTGTCTGTGGCAGCAACATCCTCACCCGGAAATAATGCACGGAAGGACAGAGCAGTAACCTCAGGAGAGAGAAACAAACAAATTGTTCCGTATGATCCGGCGATAGACGGGAAGGCAAACGAGAACAGAGGCAATGGAAGCCGAGGTAACAGTGGTGAGAGGAATCCCGGCCGTATAGAGAAAGACGGTGGAAGCCGAGGCAATGGAGACCTCGGCAGAAGAGAGCTCGGAAGAGGCAATCATGAAAACAATACCCCGGCCGAAGTAAGAAGAGAACTGCCACTCAACCCGCAGCCAAGGCATGAACCCCGGCAGGAAAGAGAAACGAGGCCAGCTCGCCACAACCAAGTGAATGAAAGGTACAATGATGGTTATTCCGAGATGGAATATGCGATCCGTGGTGGAAATAACCACTATGGAATACAAGACAGGGTTCTATACAGAGATTTGCCATCAAATGATGCAAGAGTGAAGCTGGATCGGCCATACCGGTCCGAGTTGTTGGAAGAACAGGGCCCACCAGGTCCGACATGCTTTGGACCACGGATCATGGGCGAACCACCTGTGCCGAACTTTCAGCTAGCAAGAGGCACGAAAACATATAATGGGAGTACCAAACCACAAGACTGGTTGATTGACTATGCCACTGCTATGAAAGTAGCGGGTGGAAACTTACGATGGGCAGTGCGGTATGTCCCGCAAATGCTTGAAGGACCAGCTAGAGTATGGCTGAATAATCTACCAGCGGGCAGTGTCAACTGTTGGTTGGATTTTGAAGAAATGTTCGTCAGCAACTTTACCAGCACATATAAGAGGCCAAACAGACCGCAACAATTAGTCATGTGCAAGCAGAGGCCAAATGAAACAGATAGAGAGTTTTTAACTCGATGGTGTAACCTGAGAAACTCATGTGAAGGAGTTATAGAGTTGCAAGCAATAGCCTGGTTCGCTCAAGGATGTCGTTATGGCAGCGTATTATGGCAACGTCTGCAAAGAGATATGCCGACCACATTGGCAGAAACTATCAGAATAGCGGATTCCTACGCGTTAGGAGATCCAACGCAACCAGAATTAATGTCGGCAGATCATCGGGAGCAACAAGACCATTATGTAAGAGATTTGGCCGGGTCATCCAGGCGCAGCGACTTCAGAGGAAGAAGAAGATAAGAAAGGCCGGATTATAGATATAATTCGGCCCAAGTGGCAGCAGTAGCGCAGGATCCGCCGAGTCACGGACCGACTCAACGACAGAAAAATGGTCCTCAGAAGTGGACACCAAGGAATGAAGGAAAAAGATAGTGGACTCCAGAACAAAAGAAACAGTGGCAGGAGAGGCCGAAGTACACGTTCGAATCTATGTTGGATCAGCCATGCAAATTTCACATGTCAAACCCATCCAGGCTAGCCAACCATACGACTCGCCAATGTACATGGATGAAAAATGCAATGGGAAACCCCGTAGGCATTCAGGCAGCACCCCATCAAGTACATCAGCAACATCAACCATAGTTGACTGGAGCAAATGCACAGCAACTGATGTTACCGCCTCCTCCCCCGAGGTACGATAACTCGGATCGGAGAGATGCGGTTGTTAGACCCCTCCTTTATAGAGGAAAGGATCCCTGTGATTGCAATGCTAGTCCCTGGATCAATGCTAGCATCCACAGTTTAAGATGAAGTACACAGATACAAAGGTCGTTTATTACATTCATTCCAGAGATAAAATATAGTCTTTTACAACTCAGGGCCATAGGCCTAATACAAGAGTTTTTAGGAATAAGTAAATAAACACAAGTCTTCATCTTCATGTGCCACAGGCAAGCATGTTGAGTGTAGACTCATGACTCCTAATCATCATCGGAGTAACCTGCAACATCACAAGTTACAGCCACAGAGGGTCAATACTTTGGAATAGTATTGGCAAGTGATACCTTGGTATATTTTAAGTGGACTATATAACTATATGCATTTTTGGCTAAGTGTAGCTTGGCTTGCTTTTGCTTGAAAATATATTTTTCCTATTAGTTGAAATTGCTATGTTTTTCTTTGTCAGAAACATTCCCAAGGAAACCACCAATAGACATTGGGGTCCTTCACCCTTGTTCACCCACAAATTTTTATTGTAGAAGTTGGAGTGATGAGATTCTTGTAGCTTCCATGTCTTGATGCTCAAAAGTGTCCATTTCCTTGGACAAGGCTAAGTACTTAGTTTTTCCATCTGCAGAGGTTGTGCACTTTCCCCACCAGACTTGGTTTCCCAAGACAGGACCCTTCAGAAGCTTTTCCTTAGTCAAAATGGACGCGCTCCAACCTATCAACCCAACTACCACCATCTATCCAAAATGACTAAGTTCTAGCAACCTATATGATCATGGCAGAGCCCATATTGCCAAGTGGTTGCACTGTAAGCTGTCTCAACACTTGGCCTCCAAATCCCTTTGTGCCTGGGTGGCATTCCACAAGTGAGATACACAACCCAAGTCCATGGCCTTGTGTAACCACTCAACATAACCCAATCTTTCCATTCCACCCAGGAGTTCATTTGTCTTAGTTGTTTTATTAAGAAAAATATAAGTCTCTTGACTTAGTATATTTTTGTCTCATAATATATAGTTGTTCACCACCCTTGTTTGCTATGAGCTAGGCTAGGCAAAATATGGTAACCTATCTTAGGAATATTTCCCTAACAATTCTACTATTTCACTCTACTTAGGATTTCCCAATTTAGCACTTAGCAAAATATCATGCAACACTTTAGCAAAATAACTAATGCTAACACAAAACTTGGGATAGGAATATTCATGAAAATATCACTTGCCTTGGTAGTGTGGGGAGTAGCACTCTTCACAATCACAATCACAATCAAAATCTACACAAGAAATCAAAACATACAATTACACACATTTCAATATAACCAAAATAATATGAATGCATGCATGCAAGAATTTACCATGTGTTAAATTTTGAAAAATTCTACCAAGTGTGTGTTCATGACTACTGAAGCATAACATGTCACAAGTTTGTCCAATAAACCTATTTATCCCTAACAAAATTTTATAAAGATATTTTTATATCCAAAATAGCCCTAAACTTGTCCCACAAATAAAACGTTTTTAACTGTTACTATATGCTAAACAAAAGGTATATTCTGATAGGCCTTGTCTTACTGAACTCAACGATATAAAGTTTGCAAAAATCCAACGTGTCGTTTGAAAGTTATAAGCATTTGAAGTTTGAATCTAATTCAGGTTTTAAATTCTGTTTTTAATCTAAACCTTGCCACGCGTCGCGTTTCTACTGGCGTGTACCGGTTCGCACCGGATCACCCTTCTGTACCGTTGGATCTAATTAACAACGCGCGGCTCAGATCCGTCCATACCCCTTCGCTAAGTGATGTGTTTCTACGCGTAGGATCCAGATCTAACGACTAAGATTCTCCTAACCAAAAACGAGCGGCGCTGCCGGCGGTGACAGGCGGCGGCGCGTCAGTCAGTGGCGGTGCCGGCGTTCTAGGTCGCCCGCGAGAGGGAGAGGGGTATTACCAGGTTCGCCGGAGGCTGCTGAAGCTCGTCGTGGTATTGGCTTGTGGAGGGGCGTTCGGAGATGGGCTCTAGACCTCGTCGGAGTTGCGTCTGGCGTCAGGTGGGGGTCGTCGGAGTTGCTGCCGACGTTCTGCGTTGCCAGAGCATGAACCAATGGGTTTAGATGATGCGCAGGACAACTACGGACATGCTCGGGTGAACAAGAAAGCAAGGGGCGCTCGAAACTTACGGGGATTGCTCGCCGGAGTTCGCGAACGCGTCTACCACGGTCAGTTGTCGACGTTGGCGAGGTTCCTCGTCGCGCTAAGTCAAAACAGGGGTACTGTCAGATGCGCAAAACGAAGTGGGTTCAGGGCGTATCAGTCAGAGGGCAAGGGGCGGTGGCTACTTACGGAGGGAGGTCGCCGGAGTTCTTGCAGGAGACGGTGGCGGCCAGTCGTCGATGTTGCCAACGCTAGGGGTCATGCGAAAGCAAACGGCGAGTGTCAGAAGATGCACAGGGGTTCTCTGAACAGGATAGCGTGAACGCGAGACTGGGGAAAACTCGAGACTCACCGGAATTCGCCGGCGCAGTCGTCGGAGACGGCGGAGTTGCAGAGAGCAATGCGCGCAGCCTGGGGGCGTTCAGTGCTCGGGGTTTTGGGGAAAAGAGAGAGGGGACAGAGGGGTTTCTTATAGCCTTGTCGCGAGTGAGAATCACCCTGCCAATAACTCGAATTGATGCCACGAATCAAGACCAGAAACGCCCGTGTTGATTTGGGGATGAATGCGTCGTGCGGGTGGAGACGATGCTGACGTGGGGTTGGCCCGCTTGTCAGTGATACGCGCAGGATTTTGGTGGGGTCTGGCTGTCAGCGGCTCAGCGCGTGTGCTCGCGCGTGTGAGAAGAAAAAGAAGTCCCCGGGTGGGCTTACTGGGCTCGTTCTTCTGCTGGGCCAGATCCTAGCCGCGTGGCCCTTTTCTATTCAGATGCTCTTTTCTTTTTCTATTTCCATTTTCTGGTATGAATTTTGGTATGAATTCAAATCCTTTTGAAATCAAATTGCCTTGGAAATTTTTGTAGGGTTTTGTGGATTCAAAACAGTCACAAAACTAGGTGGTTATATTGCAAAGCTTGGTCCAGCTTTGGTTTTAATAATAATTAGGGATTTGTTCCTGTTTGCAAACATTTGAAATGGACTTTAGAATTACTTCTAAATTTGAAATCTTTGGGGTTTAAAATTTTCTCCTAATCTTTCCATCAATGAAGGCAAGTATTGAAGTATTTTAAACATTCAAATTTCACAGGATGATGTTCAATTGGGACAATTTGCCCACATGAAATCATAATTTATATTCCATTTCTAAATGATTTTTGGAGAAAAACCCTAAATGAATGAATGATGCAAAATGATATGAATGAGTTTTAAAACTATGATTTTTGGGATGTTACAGCGGTACATCAGGTGATGAACCAAGTCCAGGATGGAAGGGAAAATCCAGCGAGTACTGGACACAATGATTACAGAGAACATCATCAGTCTTATTGCGTGTTCACAACGGAACAGCAAGACAAGCAGAGTGTGCAGCGCCGGCATATGGAAGTAAACGCAGTTATGCCTGCAGTACCAAGATATGTCCCTTGGTCAGATCAGGAGGTAACTTGGAGCATAAAGGATCACCCCAAGATAATGCCGAATCCCGGATCATATGCACTCGTGTTGGATCCGACATTCGTTGGACCAAGCATCAATGTGAAATTCTCAAAAGTACTCATTGACAATGGAAGCAGCATCAACATCATGTACAAAGACACCATGCATAAACTTGGAATAATGCAGAACATGTTGCAATCCACGAGGACCACTTTCCATGGGATAGTGCCGGGGCTTTCATGTGAACCCATTGGTAAGGTCCGAGTGGATGTGCTATTTGGCACAAGAGATAACTGCAGAGCAGAAAATTTAGAGTTTGAGGTGGTGGATCTAGAGAGTTGTTATCATGCTTTACTCGGACGGCCAGCGTTGGCGAAATTCATGAGCAGCTGTCATGTAAGCTATCTGAAAATGAAGCTACCCGGACCACAAGGAGTGATAACAGTAGCAGGTGATTACAAGAAGTCAATGGAGTGTGCTTCAGCCGGGTGAAATTTGGCCGAATCATTGGTTATAGCAAGAGAAAAAAGAAGGATTCAGGAGGTAGCAGCCCTAGCTCAGTCGGCACAGCTGAATATGCCGTCACTAGCCAATCCACATGGAAGTGTCTCCTTTCAGCCGACTATAGAAACAAAGAAGTTTCAGATAGATGAGCAATTCCCAGAACGTACTGTTACTATTGGGGCAGGCCTAGATGCTAAATAGGAAAGCGAGCTCACCAACTTCCTCCGTGAGAATCGGGATATCTTTGCATGGTCAACTCAGGATCTGCAAGGTGTTCCGAGGGAGTTGGCTGAGCACTCTCTGAATGTAAGGCCAGGAGCAAGGACGGTGAAGCAACCTCTCCGCCGCTTCGCCGAAGACAGGAGAAAAATAATAGGGGATGAGATAGCTCGGCTCCTCGCAGCCGGGTTCATCATGGAGGTGTTATATCCGTATTGGTTGTCAAATCCGGTGCTGGTAGAAAAGAAGAAAGATGATCCGAATGTAGCCATTGTATGGCGAATGTGTATCGATTACACGAACCTGAACAAGGCGTGTCCAAAAGATCCTTTTCCATTACCTAGAATAGACCAAGTCATTGATTCGACCGCTGGTTGTGAGTTATTATCATTTGTAGACGCGTATTCTGGTTTCCACCAGATACCGTTAAATCCGGCCGATCAAATAAAGACTGCATTTATTACCCGTTACGGGGCCTATTGCTATCGCACCATGCCATTCGGCCTGCGAAACGCAGGAGCAACGTATCAGAGATGCATGCAAAAATGTCTACACGACCAGATAGGAAAAAATGTACAAGTATATGTAGATGATGTGGTCATCAAAACTAAGGAAAGCAAAACGCTACTGGATGATATACGTCAGACTTTCGCGAACCTAAGAAGGTTCCGAATGAAGCTCAATCCGGAAAAATGCACATTTGGTGTGCCGGCAGGGAAATTACTCGGCTTCCTTGTATCTAGCCGAGGTATAGAGGCCAACCCAACAAAGATAAGGGCAGTAGAAAGAATGGAGTTGCCAAAGTGTCTAAATGATGTACAGAAGTTCACGGGATGTCTAGCCTCGCTCAGCCGATTCGTATGTCGGCTCGGGGAAAAGGCACTACCACTCTATCAATTAATGAAGAAATCAGATAAGTTCATTTGGACTCCACAAGCAGACAATGCATTTCATGAGTTGAAAAAGATGTTGGTCACAGGACCCATTTTAGCTTCTCCGTTATCAAAAGAGCCAATGTTACTCTATATAGCGGCTACCAACAGAGTAGTAAGTGCTGTAGTCATCGTAGAACGACTCGAAGATGATAAGTCGGTTCAAAGGCCGGTGTATTATTTGAGCGAGGTGTTATCCGCTTCAAAACAGAATTACCCACATTATCTGAAGATGGCTTATGGAGTGTATATGTCGGCAAAGAAGCTTAAACATTACTTCGAAGAGCATCCCATCAAAGTAATCTGTGAAGCACCCATAGCCGACATATTGAGCAACAAGGATGCAAGTGGCCGAATAGCAAAATGGGCAATTGAGTTGTCACCGTACGCACCACAATTCGATAGGAGAGATGCAATCAAATCTCAGGCGGTCGCCGACTTCTTCGTAGATTGGGCCGAGGTGCAGTATGAGCCGCCACTAACAGACCCAAATTATTGGACGATGCATTTCGATGGTTCCAAATTAAGAAATGGTTTGGGGGCGGGAATAGTATTAACCTCACCCAAAAGGGACCAGCTGAAGTATGTACTACAAATACATTTTGCGGCATCAAACAACGTAGCCGAATATGAAGCACTGGTACATGGGTTGAAAGTAGCCAAAGAGATTGGCATACGGCGGATCTTATGCTATGGGGACTCGGATTTAGTAGTACAGCAAGTCTCAGGCAATTGGGATGCGTTAGATGATAATATGGCTTTGTATAGATTTCATGTGCAAAAGATCAGTGGATACTTTGAAGGGTGTGAATTTCACCACATACCTCGGGCAGAAAATGATGCCGCAGACATGTCGTCAAAACTCGGATCGACCAGGCAATCAATTCCACCGGGTATTGCCCTGGAACACCTCAGAAAACCATCGATAACCCCCTCACCAGAATCCGAATCTATCTTTATTCCGGCAAGATCAGCAGAAGAAAATGTGCCGATGGAGGTAGATCAGCAATATAACTCGGAATCATCCGAGAAAAGTATAGAAGAGATAATCATAATTGTGAAGGAAGCCGAGGTATCTATGTCAGCGGAAAACATGGAGATAGAAAGTGAGACCGCACAAGAAAAAATCACATCGATATGGGCGCAACCCATATTCTCTTTCCTTAAGGATGCGACGTTACCGAATAATGAAGTGCTAGCAAGACAAACTGTAAGGAGAGCAAAAGCTTATACAATCATAAACAACGAGCTATACAAAAGAAGCATCACAAATGTATTGCAAAGGTGTGTGAGTTCGGCAGAAGGCCAGGAGATCCTCCTAGAAATACATCAAGGAGAGTGTGGACACCATGCCTCATCTCGTGCCTTGGTAGCCAAAGCATTCAGGCATGGGTTTTATTGGCCAACAACGTTGAAGGAAGCCAAAGATCTGGTTGAAAAATGCAATGGCTGTCAGAGATATGCAACTAAGATACACATGCCATCGTCCGAGTTAAAAACGATACCCATTACTTGGCCATTTTCTGTGTGGTGCCTAGATATGGTGGGACCGTTTAAGCCGGCCCGAGGGGGGATGACCCACATATTGGTCATGGTAGACAAGTTCACAAAATGGATTGAAGTAAAGCCAATAAAGAAATGTGACGGGCTAACAGCAATGAAATTCCTCAAAGATATTATCTTAAGATATGGTTACCCGCACAGTGTTATTACAGATAACGGCACAAACTTTGCAGAAGGAGCTTTCGCTAGATTTTGCCAAGAGAAACACATAAGATTAGATGCCGCGTCTGTTGCTCATCCAGCATCTAATGGGAAAGTGGAAAGAGCTAATGGTCTAGTGTTGTCCGGAATAAAACCACGACTTGCCGAACCGTTGCAAAGGTCGACAGGGTGTTGGATCGAGGAATTACCAGCAGTATTATGGAGCCTCAGGACTACTCCAAATAGATCGACAGGTTACACACCATTCTTTCTGGTATATGGGGCGGAGGCTGTGCTTCCAGCCGACATACTACATGACTCGCCGAGAGTTACTCAATATACAACTTCATAGATAAATGAAGTAGCTCGGCAAGATACTGTTGACCTATTAGAAGAAGCTAGAGAATTGGCTCTATCACGATCAGCTATTTATCAGCAGAACTTACGACTATATCACAGCAAGAAGGTGAATCCAAGAGTATTCAAAGAAGGAGATTTAGTCCTCCGACTGGTGCAATGCACGACCGGTATGCACAAGCTATCACCTCCATGGGAAGGACCATTCATCGTGAGCAAAGCACTGCATAATGATGCCTATTATCTAATCGACGCTCAATCCCCTGGAAGGAACAAGGAAGACAAAGCCGGCAAAGAAACGAAGCGGCCATGGAATGTAGCTTTACTTCGTCCATTTTACTCATAGCATAGTATTTCAAGGTCAAGAACCAATGATGTATTGAACCTCGGCATCCAGAGAAGTGACTCGGGGACTGCCATATGTTATTTCAATTTCATCTTATGTATTGAACCTCGGCATCCAGAGCAGTGACTCGGGGACTGCCATATATTATTTCAATTTCATCTTATGTATTGAACCTCGGCATCCAGAGCAGTAACTCAGGGACTGTCATATGTTATTTCAATTTCATCTTATGTATTGAACCTCGGCATCCAGAGCAGTAACTCGGGGACTGCCATATGTTATTCCAATTTCATCTTATGTATTGAACCTCGGCATCCAGAGCAGTGACTCGGGGACTGCCATATGTTATTTCAATTTCATCTTATGTATTGAACCTCGGCATCCAGAGCAGTGACTCGGGGACTGCCATATGTTATTTCAATTTCATCCTATGTATTGAACCTCGGCATCCGGAGCAGTGACTCGGAGACCGCCGTATCTTCTTTGGATTTCATCTTACGTATTCAACCTCGGTACCCTGGGCAGCGCCTCGGCAACGGTCTTATATTATTTCTGAAATTTGGTTTACACACTAGACTTCGGCGCAATAGGCCATGACTCGGGGACTGCTATATATTGTTCCCAAATAGTAGTCAACCTTTGCTACAAGGAAGGTATCACACTTCGATACTCAGAATAAGAGTAGCTCAATCTCGTATGATATTCGAGGCTCACACCCAGATTCATTGGTTCAACCACGAGAATACAAAGACAAAGATACATCCTAAAATCAGGGAATCGAAGATCATCAAAGCAAGAACTCGAACGAAAACCCACTTAAACAAAGTTATAACAACTACAAACATATATGTCGGAGCAGTACACAAGAAAAGAAATTCAGGTCATACAGAAGATAGAGAAATATTCCACGTACATCGTATGCCCGGCATACCAGGGACAAGAAATAACTTAAAGATTTTCAGCTGGAGAGGCAGTAGTCGGGTCAGGGGCCGGATGCTCCGAGATAGGCGGAACCTCGGCTGAGGTTGCCTTGCCTTCCACAGACCCAGGGGCGACTTGGCCGAAGCTTGAGGCTGCTGAGGAACATCAGTTTGCGCAGTTGAATGCCCAGTACCTTTGGAGGAGGATCGCGCGTCACCGTTGTCATCCGAGCTCGAACTGGAGTCACCGGAAGAAGCCGAATCATCTTCACATTCACCTTGTTCAGCCGAGTTATTGTCTGATGCATCCTCGACTACGACCTCATCGTCCGAGTTCGGGAGGAAGCTCGGACCTTCATTCCAGGTATGCACGCCGGCATACTCAACAAGCTGAAAGGCGCGAGCTTGATGAAGAGCAACAAAAGTGGGGTCCTCAACCCAACGGGAACCTGTGTGCAAATTTCTCAGGATATCAAGAGAAATGTCTTCATACCATGACATGATAACAGTAAGAGCCATATCAGCGCCAGCTCGCCCAGCTGATTCCCTCCAGAGACTCAGTTGCTTCTCAGATGCCATCAATCTTTTCACCAGAAGTTCGACCTCATTGATATCAGGAGTCCCTGAGGTATTCGGCCAGAGAACATGGTAGGCTCGAATAGCTGCCTGCACCAAGTCCCTGCCCATAATCTTCATCGGACCAACTGCAGCGCCGACAGCGACCAGGAAATCCTCCATCAAGTACTCCGAGTCAACGTTAATAGGGATACCTCGGCGCGCACGAGCTGCAAGAACCGCTTTAGAACTCACAGGCTTAGCTTCTGGAAAATGACCTGCGCAAAACACAAATGCGTCAGGAGGCAGCAACGACAAAGAGAGAAACATAATCCGCCCATGCTAGGAAACCTACAATGAATATAACTCATCATTATCTAAAGGTCCTTAGCCCGGATGCTCTTGCTCTTTTCAAAGCGAGCAATCTCCTCGCTCATTCCACGAGTTTTCAATTCGGCAGCCTCGAGGAGTTCTTTATTCTTCTGCAGCTCCAGAGCTAGCCGATTCTTCTCCTCGGAGAATTCCTAGTCGACCTTTTCTAGCTCGGATTTCTGAGAAAGCTTAAGGGCCTCCACCTCGGTGCGCAGGCGAGCTATTTCATCATCCTTCTCTTTCAGCTGCGCCGAATGAGTAGTGCTTTGTTCTAAAAAATGCAGCATCACGTCAGGCATGGGCGTGCAATCTTGGTGAGATGCTGCAAAGGTTTGTAACTCGGCTTTACCAAAGCCAAAAGAGATAAAAGAAGCTTAGCTCACATTTTAAAAAAGAGGAAGCTGTAAAGTAAAAGGGAAACTAACCTTCCAGGATCTTGACTTTCTTTGCAAGACGAATGTTGAGATTATTGATATTACCTATTCAACAAAAAAGTGAGCCGACATCTCGCATACAAAACAATAAGAATGTTGAAAATGACGAAAAGAATTACAGACTTACCAGTCTTTTTCACCACAGGGAGAACTTTCTCATATTTCTCTTCCAACTTTCGGTGCGAAAAAAGCAATCTTTGAAATTCGGCAGTCCGCCGGTCATGAGCAACCTAAACAATGGGGTAAACAATTATTGGATATTCGAAGCTAAAACAGATCCGAGTTAAGCGAAACTTAACCCGGATCTAGGTCGCTGGATATTCGAAGCTGAAACAGATCCGAGTTAAGCGAAACTTAACCCGGATCTAGGTGGCTGGATATTCGAAGCTGAAGCAGATCCGAGTTAAGCAAAACTTAACCTGGATCTAGGTGGCTGGATATTCGAAGCTGAAGCAGATCCGAGTTAAGTAAAACTTAACCCGGATCTAGGTGGCTGGATATTCGAAGTTGAAACAAATCTGAGTTAAGTGAAACTCAACCCGGATCTAGGTGGCCGGATATTCGAAGCTGAAACAGATCCGAGTTAAGCAAAACTCAACCCGGATCTAGGTGGCTGGATACTCCAAGATCAACTAAACTAAAGTCAAGCAAGGTTTAAGGCAGATCTAGTCGAATGAAGATTCGAACCCTAAAGTTGAAATCAAACTATGTAGAGCATTATTAAACTTCCAAGAAAATAACAAGTTAGTTCCCTGCAAGTTTCGGGGACTAGTGTATAGTAACATATGGAGAATTAATCAAAACTCCGCAAAACGGCAGTTACCTCGTTCATCTTGTTGGTATCAAGGATGATCTTGGCAGCTTGATCCAAGCGGCCGCCAATGTCGGAAAGCTGGAATGGCTGATTGATTGGATTACCCTCAAACTGATCGGCAGCATTCCAATTATTCGCATATTCCACCAGCGAGCCGAGGCTGTTCCCACTAGCCGTCTGAGTTAAGACTTTACCCCGGACCTGCTGCGTAACCACCACGGCCGCAGGGCTTTTATGAAGAGCAAGCTGGGTACCAGCAGTCGGAGTAACGGAAGTTTTGGTGGAAGTAGTTCTTTTGCGCAGCACATCGGCGATACTCGGCTGAGAAGATCCAACAAGACCTTTTTGAGAAATGGAGGCTTTGACGGCGACCGCTTTACTTGCTTTAGAGACATCAGCAGGAGCTGATACCTCGGCAATGGGAGCAATGTCTTTGGGATCCGGAGAGATCACGGTCGCAGAAGGCGCCGGGATATTAGCGTCCTCGGCCTGGGCGGAAGCTACTATAGAAACTGCGGGGGTAGAATGAGGCTTAGTAGAAACACTCGGATTCACAGAGGAGGCAACTGGTTCCATGGAAACTTCGGAGGGCCGAGTGGAGTCAACGTCAACAAGAGAAGTCTCAGGCACTTCATGGTGAGGGGGTGATCGATTCAGAACTAGAGGAGATGCTGCACGAGCAGGACTCGGAACCCTGGTGTCTTCGGCTGGCGGAGGAGACGGCTGCCGAGTCACACGGCTAGTCATACTAGGACCGCCGGGCTTAACGAAAAGTGGAGCACTGTGGAAATACAGAGCGACATCAGGTTAAAAAACAGAAAGAGAGAAACAAGAAATACGAGCAAAAGGAACTTACCCTGCAACTCCAGGCATGATCTTGCGCCGAGGAGGATTCGGTGCGGATTTCTTCGTTCGTTTCTTGGGAACCGCCTCTGAGGCATCAGCAGGAGCCCCACGTTTCCCCGAGGTAACAGGGGGCCGGGAAGAAATAGGCTCGGCGTCGTGAACCTGACCGGCCGGATTAGCTAGGAAAGTAGAAGCCGGAAATGCATAAGAAATAGGCATTGCGGCAACTACCTCAAGAACTTGGACCTCGTCCGAATCACCTTCCTCCTCGTGAGCCGAGGCCTTTCCACGAGCGCGAGCCGGAGCAGGATCCGACTTAGGGACGAACTCTTCCGAGTCCGGCTCACCAATATCCAGGGTATTCGGTCCTCAGGCCACGGAAGCAACAAAACTTTGGCATCCTCATTCTTCTGCTCTGCAAACCTCTGTAAGACAAGAAAAAGGAAATTAGTGAAAACTGTTACGAAAGCAACTGGAAAACAGAGCGTTATTGATTAAGTTTACCTCGGGAGGAGGACCCTCGCGTGTAAACGGTTTCAACCCCCAAGCCCAGTCCTCAGGCATCTCCGTCTTGAAGATGGCTCGGACGCGCTTAAAGATGAGATAATTGTCCAGCTCCACGGTCGAGACTGGGTTGGGGTCGAGGGGACCGCTCATGTAGCAGAGCTTGTGTGTCCGTTTCTGGAAGGGGCAGATTCGGCTACTGATAAAGGTAGCCATCAGATCTTCGCCGCATAACCCGGCGCAGATCAGCTCTTTAAGCCGAATCTCAAAAGCCTCGGCCAAGGCGTGACTCTTCTTTGGATTATAAGTCCAATTCACCTTGGAGGGCGTACCAATGGAGAATGCAGGGAGCCGAATCTTGTCTTCCGTTCCTGTGTTCTTGACATAAAAGAAGGACTTGTGCCACTTCTTGCAGGACTCTAGCCCAGTAACACGAGGAAATACGGATTTCCTCCGAGGTGTAATGGACGCTGCTCCACATTGAGTACGTAGTTTCTCGGAAGGATGCAGAGACTTGTCAGGGATTACGTTAGACCGAATCTGGAAGAACTTCGACCAAACATGCACAGACGGCCATAGGCCGAAGTACCCCTCCGAGGCAGAGATAAAAGCAGAAAGAGAAGCGATGGCATTTGCAGGAACATGATGCGGCTGAAGGCCGAAGTAGTCGAGAAATTCTCTAGCAAAGTCGCTAAGAGGGAGACCAAAGCCGCGCCAGAAATGCGACATAAAGACAACATACTCGCCCTCCTGAAGATCAGGAGAGGACTCGCTGCCGGGTAAGCGACAGGAGACCTCGGCGGGAATCCTCCGAGTCCAGATAAGCCACTCGATCTCGCGCCGAGTAACGGAGGAGCCCTGCCACGAACCTCTCTCAGGCCCAGAGCCAGCATCGTCATCCTCTATCAGGGCACCGCTATAGGAGCTAGACATGAGCTCGCCGGAGAAATCGGCGGAGGAAGAACTAGCGGCGGAGGAAAGCTTAGAGCTACGGGGCCCCGTCGTGATTTTGCATAGGAACGGCGGCGGAGGAGCAGAGGAACCGCCGCACAAATACGAAATCGAGACAGAGAAATCTAGGGAAAAGCCTAGGGGATGCGGCCGGAAGGAACTCACCGGCGACAACGCAGAAGCTAGCGAACACGGACGAAGCAGGTGGAGCAACGCGGCGAAGTCCTCGCCGTCGGAGGTTCTGATGAACGCGCGGCGGCGGAGCTGCGAGCGGGCGCGGAAGCGAGAGGAAGAAGAAGGGCGCAGGAGAACGAATGGGGAAAAGTGAATCCTTAGGCGTCGCGCCCCTCTTTATAACCTAGCCGCAAGCAAGGTAGTGGGATCGTGGGTGTGGCAGTTGGCAGCGTAGATCGTGTGTGCAGCACGACCGCACGTCGTTGAGCGGAACCACACCAAGGGCCACACGGTAGTGGAGAAGATCGCGATACCCAACGGAAACGGCGCACGAGGCGTCGCAGCGCCGGTGCGACAAGCGCAGTAGTAACTGTAGCACGTCAGTGAATACTGTAGAGGAACAAAAAACTAGAGAAATAATGATGGGGATGACATGTAGGACAAAGCGTACACGAGAAGATACGGTAAAACCTCGAACAAGCAAAGAATAATTCGGAAACGATACAGGATGTGTGTAATGAAACTTATACGACCCAGCCGAGGTTATCGGCGGGGCCATACCAGCTTCGGGGACTAATGTTGGGGGGATAACCCCGGGTAGGGTAAACACAGGGAGAGACGGAAGGATGTTCCCCGTCTAATTTCTGAGTTACTGACCGAGCCGGCCGAATCATGCAGAGGTCGGCCGAGATGGGAAAGGGCAGGACCCTCATGATGATGGCAAGACGTTACCCGGCCGAGATACTTCGTAACTCGGCTGGGTAAGCCCGAATAACCTTAATGCAGATAGAGGACGAGCCGAGCTACGGGAGGCAAGGCCGAATGACACAAAGCTTGCAGGAGAAGGAGAAGCCTGAAGTCAAACCCTAGCCGCAGGATAGGGAGAATCTGAGCCAAGCCAAGTAATACAGACAAAGACGCAGAGCGACAGAGAGGCAGAAGGAGGTCACGGGGGTGACAGTCCTGGAGCCCGAGGCGTGCAGGAGGGGCCCTCTGGAACCTTGCCGTAGTAGGAGGAGCGACAGGGAAAGGGGGGCGCCGAAATACTATATTGGGACAAGCATATTCCTCGAATATGCTTGCCACATCAGCCCTAAAGGAGCCCAGGACTCTCCTTTATAAGGAGAGGCTTGGACCCTGAGCAAGGGATCGACTAACTTTTCAGTACCGTTAGGCTTGTAAAGTTCTTCTCTTCACCCTGTATACAGCTCAAGGAGCACTTGTAGCCCGAGGAAGAAGAAATAAAGATCTTTGCCTTAGTCTATTGTGTGTAGAATCAACTACATCTTCCCTCCCCAGATCCCACTAGTATCCATTGGCCCCAAACTTTAGCCTACCCATGGCATCTGTCGTGCCACCACCACGACATATAACTTTTGGCCTCTTGATGGAGAGAGTACAACTCAAGCTTGGGGGAGATTGAAGCTACTAATGCTTAAATGTCCTATTCATGAACTCCCTAACAATATTATTCTCAGTAACTTTTATGCTAGGCTTTCTCTTCATGATAAAGATTTACTAGATGCTTCTTGTGCTGGATCATTTGTAACACCCCTAGTTCTATTAATACTAATTAGGGTTTGTTTGTGTATTCATGAACATCATCCTCATCTTAAAATGCATGCAAGAAAGAAAACACTAAAATAAAACCCAAAACCCTATTTTCTTTCTCCCTTTGAAAACCTTCAAATGGGTTTAAATATTTTGAGAACACAAAAATATTTTGGAACCCAAATGGATTATAAGGGTTTTGCAGTATTTTAAAATGTTTATAAAAGTCTCTGTATTTCGAAAATGTTCAAAACAGGTTTGTATTTGATAATACAAATAGAAAATAGAAACAGAAACTAGAAAAAGAATCAGCAAATAAAAACTGCACCTAACCTAATCTAGGCCGAGCCCATCTCCCCTCTTTCCACTCTCTATCACACGTGCAGCAGCTAGCAGCCTGTCGAACTTTCTTTGCAGTAGCACAGAAGCCAGCCCACCTGGCCCATATGCATCCCGCGGCCAGCCCGTACCGGTTCGCCCGTTCTTTCCGTCGTCTTCGACGAAGACGGTAACCACCTGCGTGTCGCTGCCGCCACCGTCGATCCCACCGCCTGCGCTCCACCGTCCGTCGTGCTTTGGGGAGGGATAAGATCTTTGCGCCAACTCCCCGCCCGTCCTTATCCTCTCCTGTTCTTTCCCGCGACCTCCCTCTCTCGATCTTCCCCTCTGGCTGAACCTGAGCCACACCTCGCCGTCGAATCGCCGCCGCTCTGAGCCACCCCGTGCCCAGCTGAAGGTCCCTCGAGCTCTGTCTCGGTCCCCTGCTCCGACTCGATGAAGGAATCGAGCTCTTGCGCTCTGAGTCGTCGCCATCGACACCGGCTCTCTCTCCTCCGAAGACCACCTCCTTCGCCATTACCGACGACCCCGTACTCCTCTGCCCGAGGCCAGACACGCATCGAGGGTGAGTCTCTGGTTCTCCAGGACCAGTCCATTGTCTCCCTCCCTCTCTGGTCCATTCCTGCTTCTATCTCCGCCGTCTGCTGCAGCTGCCCGTCGTCGAACCGCTGTCTCCGGCGACCAATAGCTAGCGGTGCCTCCGTAGTTAGGTCTGTCGCGCTACGCTCGTTCGAACACACCCTCTCCATTGTCTCCGCTCGCCCTCCAACGCTGCCAACTGCCACCGCCTGGCTGTTCTCCGGCGAGCCCATATCGCGCCACCGTGGCGTCGGCGTGGCGCCTGCGTGTGCCTGACGTGGGCCTTGACCAAGCTTGTCCCACGTGGCCTTTTGACCCAACCCAGGGCCCATAAGTCAGTGACTAGGGCTAGACCCAGCCCTAGTAAGAAACACCCCACCCCGGTGTTGATGTCATAATGACGCAGTAAAGGTTTTATTTAGTTAAATAATTCTAGAAAATGATTAAAACTTATAAAATCAATAACTTTTATTCTGTAATCCAGAAAAATACAAATAATATATCAAAATGTTCAGAAAAATGAGACCTACCTCTTTAAGTTATAAAAATGCATTGTTAAAAAACTTACATGACAAGTTTAATTAGAAGAACTAAATAACCCCTCTCATATGCCTCCCGGGTTTCTCCGAATTAGAGTTTATACCCCTCGGGACCCCGATTAAGTTGTCAAGCATGCCTTAGGGGTTTATTTCAATGCAATTCAACTTGTCATATCATCATACTTGCTTGAGCATTGCATCTATGCCATGTGTTGATTGTTTCTCCTTCTTTCCGATATTTGGTTCTTCTCCGGTAGAATATGATATCGAGATCGAGATCAAGATTGAAGATCAAGGTCAACACCGACGAAGATCGAAGATCGACGAACAATACTTGAGCAACTATAACCAAGTCAAGTTCAAGATGTCCGAAGATCTACTTATTGGTTATCAACTGGCAAAGGCAAGCGAAGCCCCACACATACATATCAATACTACGCTTTCAAAGTATTTCATTCTTGCCATGTGCATACGATTCCAAAGTCTTTTATAGATAGATAGAGTAATCATATATGATGCATGTTTCCTTTGTATCCTATATTCCCTAATCCACTGCTCCTAGAATAACTAGGGTTTGGTTTGTGAAGCGTTGCTAGAGCTGTTACATCTGTTGCGCTTAGCCATGCTTAGCTGTTACCACTGGTCCATCCGGTTGATGAATCAGAGCTGCGAATGAACCTAGTATGACAGGATGACGTGGTAAAATCAGAGATGGATAATAAACATGCTAAGGCTTGTATGGGAGGCCACGTGGGTTGTGGTTTTTGTAGTCCGATACTTGCCACCCTTAGGACCCGATGTTCTTGCCTCTTGAACCAAGACGAGCGTACAGCCACACGGGGGCCTGGAAACCCCCTCGACCAACTAACTTGCTGAGTAGATTCCATGAGTCACATAGTTCAGGTGTTCCATTCGACATATGCATTCTGGCTCTTCTCGAAGGAGGTAAAGGAGGTGTATTCATGCAGGTAGGTAAGCGTGGCAGGGAACAAGAGATGCCCGACATCCGTAATCTTGAACCCTGTTCATATCATTAGGGACCGACTTCGGGGCTCGACCCATTACGGTGGCATGTACCTAGTGCGTGACTCATGGTCTCGGTGAAATCTAGGTAAAGGTCGTGTCTAACCACCCTCTGTCGGCCTTCCAAGGAAGAGGGCTTATCTAGTGGCATTAAGAGAAGGTTAGTACATGTGGGTAAAGATGTACACCCCTGTATGGTAACTAATCTTTTCGAAAAGCCGCATCCGCGGTTATGGACGACTTGGGAATGGACGTGAAGATCATAGAGAACTTGAACCTGATCGTAAAACTTGGCAAGTTAAGTAATGTGTGCTTAACGATGCTTCCTCAGGGATCAAGGGGGTGATCCTAGTTAGGTTCAGCTGTTGATGATTCGGTGGATATCAAAAGATGATCAAAGTTAGAGATACTGCTCTCTTATCCCCTTTTAAAATATTCTGATTAGTCGAGATTCTTCTCCCTCTTGTCTTTACAAAACAAAAATGGCTTAATGCAAAATAACTCCACCAGCCATAAGTCTTGCGGAGTACACCCTGTACTCACCCTTTCTTCATTGACACTTTTGCGGTAGAGCAAGTGTTACCATAGAAGATGAGTCCTTCACGGCATCAACAACGACGAGTAGTTTGGAGTTCCCAATCGGCAGTCTGGGATCTATGGATTGGACGTCATCGTTATGCTTCAGGCCTCTTAGGCCATTTGTTAAGTTTTCTATACTTAATAGCATAATTTGCCTTCCGTTGTTTGATGTTTGTGGTCAGTGACCTCTGCTTGTAATAATTTGGTTCTTCACTCAGTTATGAGCTTGTTGTAGTAAATTTTGTGTCGTAGGGTCACTGTTGTGTTACCGAATTTCTCTCCGTACACTTTCGAGATTAGGTTAGGCTTATGTTTAGACGAAGGTCTGGGATTTGTCTAGCCTTAATCCCGGGGGTGTCACAGGTTTTGGTATCAAAGCAGTACCGACTGTAGGAAACCTTTCCATTGGTCGATGTTGAGTCTAGTGCTTGTGAAAACTATTTTCAAAGAAGAAAATTATTTGAGAAAACTCTGGTATGCTTCTATTCTCCTTATCCAGTTTTGCTCTAATTCTGGGTCATCTTGTTCTGTTTTGATTTGGAAAAGTTTTGCTATCTCTTCCAGTCTTTTAGAACTTAGGTGCCTGTTCAGGCATGTCGGTTCTCAACCAGTTGACATAGTGTTGAGTTCTCTAGAGTCAATCGTGTGTGTTTCTTGATTCCCTTGTTCTGTTTCTTCTGGGAGATTTCTTTCTATCATGATCTCTCTACCCTAAGGATCCACATGATCATGTTTATGGTTCCATAATGTTCTATTCCAAGACTCGAGGTTTCCTTTCGCCTTGTGTGCCTCCTTTTTATTTGTTCGGGTACTTCAGAAGTCGTTTCTTCTCTTGGAAGCTACCTCGTGATTACTATATTGTAGTGTACGCTTTGTCACTCAAGTAGTAGTTACTCATTTCTTTGGGTTTTAAACCTCGGACTTGAACTTAAGATCCCCGATTGTGATGGATTCTGGTGTTGAGAATCTTGTACATGACGCTGACCTTTAACCGAAGATCCATTGTTGACCCTTGTC
This sequence comes from Avena atlantica, assembly GCA_910589765.1. NCBI lineage: Eukaryota > Viridiplantae > Streptophyta > Magnoliopsida > Poales > Poaceae > Avena > Avena atlantica. The sequence continues at coordinate 56,175,788 of OU342739.1, read as the reverse complement.
GTTAATGTTCATACATTACTTCAGGAAGGTTAGTACCTTCTAGTATAGCCTTCAATCTTGTGTTTGTTGTCGTGATTGAGTCGTGACAATTAAGGACTTCCCCTATCACTAGCTATGGCAGATATTCTTTGATGGAACCAAATAGATCATGACAAGACTACTCTTCGTGAGTCTCACCTCTATACTCGTGACTCTACCACCCCTTCCTTTTCTATGCATTGCTTTTCGGAATATTCATGACGTATGCATCTACATCTCTAGATTCTATCCTGAGCATGTTCCTTCTTTTTCTTGTTGTTTCCCGACCTTTGTCTACCAGTTGGTAGCCAAGTAGTACACTTGCATTGGTGTCTTTCAATTCAAGATACTCCTATGGTCCATCATGAAAAACCAGTTCAGGATATCCGGAGAAACAAAATCCAGTACCTCGTCATTTCTAAGACCAGGTCAAAGTGTTGTAATCCGCAGATCAATAAGCGTTGATTAGCTTATGTTCTGTTCTACCTTAAAGTGTCACACTCTTTTAAATCAAGTGATCGTGCTGAGTTTCATGATCCTCTTAATGAAGTGATGCTCTTACACATAATTACCCACCCTTCCTCGAGCTTTCGTGCTCAGGAAATGTTGCGTGTGCGTAATAATGTGGTCATCTGAGATTCTTAGCAATTCTTATTGCTTTGAACTTCAAGGACATTTGTATCATTCTTAGTGTGATGGATAATTTTATCACTAAGCCAAGGATGATTGTGCTACCAAGTCCGTTATTCTGGCGCACTCTCCTTAGTCAAATAGTTAGGTTCATACCGAAGCTCTAAGACTGTAGCTTCTTGCCTTACCAAGCAAGTTTCCCTCTCGAACTATGTGACATATCAGTGGTCCATGATATTTTGGATGTCTTCTAGAAGTATCTCCATGTTGCCACATGACCGTGTTGTCAGGTTCTTCAGCAAGCAAGTTCTTTGAACTGCTCCTTTCTCTAAGGATCCGTACTGGATACCCCTGAACTAGTTAGTTGATCTTAAACAACAACTTGGAGAGTTATAAGACAAAAGTTTCATCCAACTCAGTTCCTTCTCAAAAGGGATATCTAGTTTTTCTCATGTCGAAGCGATAGTATGTCCTTTGTGGATATGTTATCTACCCCGCCTTTGATTTGGTTTGGGCAATTGTCAAATCAAACTCAGTTCCAAGGACTACCTGATGGTGTATCTACTTGTGATGTTTCACTCAAGTACATATTCATGTTCTTTGATCTGACCAATGTTTATGCCCTGTTCATACAACATGTGAGTCCGTCTTCTTGTAGTGTATAGATAAGTTTGTTATTGAGCCCATTGATGACATTCTTAACTTCTCCATGTTATACCAGATTCGTATGGAACATTTGGCATTAATATTGGAATCCTTTTGAGAACTATCCTCGTGTTATCTCGAAGTATGTGTTCTGGATGTTAGAAGTAACCTTCTCTAGTTCATGTGCAAAATGTTGAAAGAAGTCGCCGTGGATTCGAGTAGCGTTGTCTTTGTTTCCCCGGGAATCATTCCAAGTTAGTCAAGCATGTGCGAGGTATTCTTGATATGGTAGGTTGATACCTTAACATCTCGAGAAGATCCTCCAAGCACACCAAGCCACTGATTGATTTGTTCATTGAAGATAAGAAGTCCAACAAAACTTCTATATCCTCCTAAATGTTTCCTAAACAGGATTACGCTGTGTTTCGTTGCAAAGAATTCATGTAGGTGCAATTATCTTTTGATAACTTGTAACACATATATTTCGCAATCTAGCTCAACTTTTGGAGCTTGACATTGAAGTCCATGTCTTGAGAATCTAGTGACTTTACCTCTATGGTAAATGTTGCACACTTTCTATTCAGACATGCTGAGTCTGAAGTATCTTTCTACCTAACCAAATCTGAATCTCAAGTAGCAATGATGGTTGGTGTCCCTCAACGTTATGACGTAGGTTTCTTGTAACTCTGGCAAGATTGATGTAATGGTTGACACAATTAGCCAGAAGACCTTTTGTCATATTCTCTTGAATCAGCAATCACAGCCACTCCTCATGAGGCTTCTTCTATGATCTGTTATAGGAGTTGTGCTTATGGTTTCCTTTGCATCCGAAGTTAAATCTATACTTGATGATTGGTTAAAGGCTTGTCAATAGGTTGACACCAGTGTCTCAAACATCAAGGAGAACATTTAAAGAAGTGTTGCTAAATGTCTCTCGATCGATCCTCCAGATCCTATTACGATGACAAGAATCTTGTTATGCCAACTACTTGGAGTCTGAGAATGAAGTTTCTTTCTTCTCGTGTCATCAGGAATCTTCTCAACTATTCATCTTGGTGGTGTAAAGTGATATCATGATCTTTGGCAAGTATTTTGATAGCCCTTGATGAATAAAGAGTTTCCTTTCCACTTTCTTAAACATGTTCAAAGAGCGTCCATGATTTTGGTAATCAACAATTCCTATTTTTACATGTTCTTTGTGACTCTTGTGAGTACTCTCCACCAAAACACCTTTCTGTCTTGGCCTTATGTTGAACCAAAGAATGACCCTTCGGTGTCAAAAGTAGTTCAACAACTTGGTTTTGTTGGCATCTATCTTTTCCACCTGTAAAGCTCTACTAAGATGTATAGTAGAGGGTAACTCTCGAAGTCTGTGTAACTTTTTCCATCAGTTATAAGTCTCCTTCCCTCAGAAATCAAAACTCTTCTGTAAGCTCCATGGTCTCAATCCTTATGAAGACCAGCTATTTGTCACCTTGAAAACCTTCTCCTTATGTTTCCCCCGTTACATTGACGTGTTTCATGTCATTAGCTTTAGAGATGTTTGTGAAACATCTATCCATGAGTTGACCATGAGATACTCAGTTTATGGTTCTGTGTCTTCCCCTCTTTTCCTTAGCGTGAGCAGCCACCTCGAAGATTATGAAGCGCTTCGTACACTCTTCATGGTGGCATGGATCAATCTCTTCGAGAAGATAGTTGAAGTTTAGTGTAACCCTGTTTCTTCTATCTTCCTGCCTAGGAATCTCGGGTCGAGATTCTTTTAAGGGGGATATAATTGTAACACCCCTAGTTCTATTAATACTAATTAGGGTTTGTTTATGCATTCATGAACATCATCCTCATCTTAAAATGCATGTAAGAAAGAAAACACTAAAATAAAACCCAATACCCTATTTTCTTTCTCCCTTTGAAAACCTTCAAATGGGTTTAAATATTTTGAAAACACAAAAATATTTTGGAACCCAAATGGATTATAAGGGTTCTGCAGTATTTTAAAATGTTTATAAAAGTCTCTGTATTTCGAAAATGTTCAAAACAGGTTTGTATTTGATAATACAAAGAGAGAACAGAAAACAGAAAATAGAAAAAGAATCAGCAAATAAAAACTGCACCTAATCTGGGCCGAGCCCATCTCCCCTCTTTCCTCTCTCTGTCGCGCGTGCAGCAGCTAGCAGCATGTCGAACTTTCTTTGCAGCAGCCCAGAAGCCAGCCCACCTGGCCCATCTGCAGCCCGTGGCCAGCCCATACCGGTTCGCCCGTTCTTTTCGTCGTCTTCGACGACGACGGTAACCACCTACATGTCGCTGCCGCCGCCGTCGATCTCGCCGCCTGTGCTCCACCGTCTGTCGTGATCTGGGAGGGATAAGATCTTTGCGCCAACGCTCTACCCGTCCTTATCCTCTCATGTTCTCTCCCGCGACCTCCCTCTCTCGATCTTCCCCTCTGGCCAAACCCTAGCCACACCTCGCCGTCGATTCCCCACCGCTCTGAGCCACCCCGTGCCCAGTTCAAGGTCCCTCGAAGTCCACCTCGGTCCCCTGCTTCGACCTGATGAAGGAATCGAGATCTTTCCCTCTGAGTCGTCTCCATCGACATCGTCTCTCTCGCCTCCGACGACCACCGCCTTTGCCATTATCGACGACCCAATCCTCCTTTGCCTTCGCCGAGGCCAGACACGCATCGAGGCTGAGTCTCTGGTTCCCCTGGACCACTCTATTGTCTCCCTCCCTCTCTGGTTCGTTCCTACGTCTATCGCCGCCATCTGATGTAGCTGCCCGTCGTCGAACCGCTGTCTCTGGTGACCAATAGCCAGCGGCACCGCCATAGTTAGGTCTACCGCATTGCGCTCATTCGCACATGCCCTGTCCCATGTCTTCGCTCACCCTCCAGCGCTGCCAACTGCCACCGCCTGGCCGTTCTCCGGCGAGCCCATGTGGCGCCACCGTGGCGTCGACGTGGCGCCTACGTGTGCCTGACGTGGGCCTTGACCAAGCTTGTCCCGCGTGGCCTTTTGACCCAACCCAGGGCCCATCTGTCAGTGACTGGGGCTAGATCCAGCCCAGTAAGAAACGCCCCACCCCTATGCCGATGTCATAATGACGCAGTAAAGGTTTTATTTAGTTAAATAATTCCAGAAAATGATTAAAACTTATAAAATCAATAACTTTTATTCTGTAATCCAGAAAAATACAAATAATATATCAAAATGTTTAGAAAAATGAGACCTACCTCTTTAAGCTATCATCATGCATTGTTAAACAACTTATATGACAAGTTTAATTAGAAGAAATAAATAAAACCTCTCATATGCCTCTCGAGTTTCTCCGAATTAGGGTTTATACCCCTCGGGACCCCGATTAAGTTGTCAAGCATGCCTTAAGGGTTTATTTCAATGCAATTCAACTTGTCATATCATCATCCTTGCTTGAGCATTGCATCGATGCCATGTGTTGATTGTTTCCCCTTCTTTCCGATATTTGGTTCTTCTCCGGTAGAATACGAAATCGAGATCGAGATCAATATTGAAGATCAAGGTCAACAACGACGAAGATCGAAGATCGACGAACAATACTTGACAAACTATAACCAAGTCAAGTTCAAGATGTCCAAAGATCTACTTATTGGTTATCAACTGCCAAAGGCAAGTGTCACATCCCAAGATTTTCCAAATCTTGTAATGTGAAAATAAATTAATAAAATAAAACTTTGTTTGATTTTCAGAGCTAGAAGAAACTTTTTGAATGCAATTGGAACTTCAAACTCATTTGAACTTAAAATAAACCTAAAGGGATTTAAAAAGATAAACATTTAATAAAAGGAAAAAATAAAAACATTTGGAAATACTATTTGGAAACAATTAAATGAAAAGATTTTGTTTTCAAATGAAATAGAAATTTATAAATAAATAAAGATTATTTTATAAAGCCAAATTAATCCTTGGCCAAGCTTTGGGAATTAAAAACATTTTATTTTAAATAAAATAGCAAAGGTTTATTTAAATAATAATAAAGGATTGCTTAAATAAAATAATAAGGAATTAATATCCAAAATTTATGCAAATAAAAGGTTTTACCATTTTAATTAAAACATCAAAACTTATTAAAATTATTTAAAATAAGTTTTCCAAATATTTGATATTCACAAATAAAAACCTACTAAAGTGTTTGGCTTTATTTTAGATTTCAAAATAAATATCTCAATAGAACAAATCCTATTTGATTTAATAATGAAAAGTCTATTATATTTAATTAATAATGGACTCTAAAGTAAAGGGTTATTTTGTTTTAAACAAGTTTCCAAGTATTCCTTATTTCCAAATAAAACCTACTGATTTGGTTATGAAAATATTTGGATTTAAAAATGGAGATTTTATTAAATAAACCAAACCCTAATTTATTAATAAACCATGGTCCATTTTATTTTGAATATAAATGGAACCTTTAACAAAATTGTTAGTTATTTTAAAACAAGCTTTCTAAATATACCTTATTTCAAATACAACCCACTAATTTGGTTTTGGAAAATATATGGATTTAAATAGAGTTTGAAATAAATCAAATCCTAATTTGATTAATTAGCAATGGACAACTATTTAATTAATAATGGACTTTATTCATTTAAAAATTATGGATTTTAGATTTAGGTTCAGGCTACTGAACAGAACCAAGTCAAACTTACAAAGTTGGGTGTTGTTTGAATTGATGTGAACATTGTTTGTTTGTTTGAAATTCAAAACAGGAAAATAGAAATAGGAAAAGAAAAGGAATCAGAAACAGAAAAAAATAATAAAGAGGGCGACCCAACCCAAGCAGCCCAACCAGGCCCAGCAAACAGCCCAGCTCTTCCTCCCGAAGAAAACAGTCTGCACCAACTAATTGACCCACGTAGACAATGACTAGTGGAACCAACGCCCATTCCTCCTCTAAACACTGACAAGACGGCCCCACGCCACATCATCGTCTCCTTCACCCACCCCCACCCGCAGACCAGTTCTTCTCCTCCGTTTCTGCCAGATTCTCGCCGAGTAAATTCGTCATAAACACTGCAGCAAATACACCGTGATTACTCTCTTTAACTCGCATCTGACTCCTCTCCGTTTCCCCTCTATCTCCTCCCCCGAGCACGCCTCCAGGAAGCCACAATTTCTCCTTGACTGCCCCTGTCTCCGACGAGGTCCATTGTCGATTCCGTCCAAACCGGACCACCCCATGCCACACTGAACACACGAGCAAGTTCCCCACTCCCAGACGCTCCTCTCTGTACCCTCCTTTCAACCGCGGGCGCCCAGAGCATCGACTTCGACAACATCTGACCGCGCCGCCGCGTCTGCCTCACTCCGACGAAGTCCCCTGGTAAACACCGACCGCCCCGTGCTCTCTCGTTCATGCTCCTACACTCGCCACACTCGACTGCGTCTAATCGTGTACTCGTTTTCCCTCTGGGTGAACCACAGCTCCACCCACGACGACCTCCTGAACCGCCCGAAGTCCAGCTCATCTCCGTCGAGCGATTGCCGTCCACCCCGAGCGCCCCTTCGACGGAGACGACCACGTTGAGCACCAGTATTCCACGGCGATCACTGTGAGCATCTCCCCACCCTCCTTTGATTCCTGTACCACCGGCGCCATCATCGACTGGCCGCTCCGCCGCCAACCACCGCCGCCAGCACCGCCACTTTGTGGTTGATTGATCGGGACCATTCGATTTAGATCAGACGCGTAGAAACAGATGACTTAAACGAAGGGGTAAGATAGATCCTGAGCCGCTCGATCTAATTTAAATCCAACGCTCCCCAGCGACTGATCCGTGCGAACCGGTACTGGCGAATAGGAGCAAGCCACGTGGCCAGGTTCTGATTAAAAACAGATTTTGAAATCAGATTGAAATACCATTTTGAAAACCCTATAACTTTCAAACCACACGTCCAAATTTTGCAAACTTTATATCGTTGAACTCAGGAGAACAAGCCCTAGCCAACCATGCCGTTGGTTTAGCAAAAAGCCTCTGGGAAAATGATTGTTTTTGCAGAAACATTTGTATGCCTGTTAAGGTTATAAAAATGGTATAAAAATGAATTTGGGGATGAAATCTTGGGCAAATGGTGTGATTTGAACCTACTAACATTGTGAAACACTTTGTGGTCTCAAAAATGTTTTTGGTGAAACAAAAGAATGATTCTTTGATTTAAAATCATTTCTAGTCAAATAGAAATGTAGTTTATTTATTAAAAATGGTTTTGGAAGAAAACCTTTGGAAAATGTTTTGTCTTAAAACATATAACCCTAAATACTAAGTTTTGTGATTTTAAAACATAATGGGTGAATCCTATAGGTCAATGCCTTAGTAAGAATATTTCTACACCACATAAAATGATACTTTATTTTGAAAATGGTTTTGGAGTGAAACCTCTTTGAAAATGACTTGGACACTTTACAAAATGACGAAAGAGGTGTTTACAAATGTTTATGAACCATTAGGAACCACTTCTTCAAACAAAACAAAGCTTGGCATTCTTGCATGCATTACTTTGACTTTGTCATTTTATGTGTTGTTTTGCTTGTTTGGAAGATTGAGTTGTGCCTTGCTTGATTGATTTGTAGTGACTTGAAGAGTGTGATTGTTGCAAAGATCAAGAAGTGAACCTATACTCTACCAAAAAGGCAAGTGATGCTTCATACTTTTTGTCCCATTACTTTTTCTATGCATTAGTGATTTTGCTAAGTAAACTTGCATGGATTTTGCTAAGTATAGATCTTGCTATAGGAAAACCTAGTAGATGAATCCTTAGTAGGATTTTCTAAGTTAAGTTTCCTATTACTACCAAGATTAGCCTAGCTAATAGAAAACATGGGTGGAATATATATTCACACTATGGAAAATTATTCTAAGTCTGAGGACTTGTGATTTTGTCTAATAAAACAACTAAGTTAATGAACCTCCTGGGTGGAATGGAAGGATTGGGATATGTTGAGTGGTTACACAAGGCCATGGACTTGGGTTGTGTATCTCACTTGTGGAATGCCACCCAGGAAACAAAGAGATTTGAGATGTCAAATGTTGAGAAACTTCAAGTGCAACCACTTGGAAATATGGGCTCTGCCATGATCATATAGGTTGCAAGAACTTAGCCATATGGACAGTGGGTGGTAGTGTTTGATAGATTGGAGCGCGTCCATTTTGGTCTAAGGGAAAGCTTCTGAAAGATCTTGTCTTGGGAAACCAAGTCCTGTGGGGAAAGTGCACCACCTCTGCAGAGTGTAAAATCTAAGTACTTAGCCCTGTCCCTGGTAAAGGACAATTTGAGCATCAAGACATGGAAGCAATCAAGAATATCATCATTCCAATTTCTAAATTAAAATCTTGTGGTTTGAACAAGGGTTTTTTGAATTCTTCAATCATTGATGGAGGGATGGCTTGGTACAAGGATCTTGAAATCTTTGATTGAGGAAAATGATTTTGTCAAGCAAAAACTTAGTATTTTCAAAATGATAAGAAAAATATATTTTGAGCAATGCAAGCCCCAACTCCACTTATCCAAATGCATATAGATGATAGAATCCACTATACTACCATAGTATCACTTGCCAATACAATTCAAATGTATTGACCCTTGTGGCTGTAACTTGTATGTTGCAGGTTTGATTGATTTTAGTGAAGATTGATTGTTTAGGATTACAAAGTCCAACATCTGCCTGTGGCACTTTGAAGATGAAGGACCACTTGACCATAGTTATTCCGCTGCAATGTAATGTAATAGCCTAATGAGCTATGTTTGATGTAATAAACTTATGTTATTCCTGGTTATAAAGTTATATTATGACCTTTGTTTCTTGGTATTACATCTTAACTGTGGATGCTAGCTATTGATCCAGGGACTAGCATTGTAAAACATAGGGGGCTCTATCTTATTAAAGATTGGGACCCTACAGATGGTATCAGAGCATTGTGTTGCCTGTAGGATTTGTAAACCTAGTATTGGACAAAACCCCTTAGAAAAATAGGAGTTGTATTTGTTCCAAAAACTTATTTACAAAACAATCTTGTAAACTCTTTCCTCAACCATTTTGGTTTCAACTCTACATCTCTTCTACTTCAACTTGATGGAAAACCTACCCATGACCAAGGACTACACTATGTGCAAAAGACTTCTTCAACATCTTCAGCATATTCATCAAGGACTTCCAACTTGGATACCACTAAGGACTACAAGTAAGACAAGGAAATCTTGCTCAAGATTTAGAGACTGAGGGAATGCAAAAAAGTTAGAAGGAGCCTACATCATTTGAAGTATTGTGACCAAAAGTTTTTCCAAGGAAACCGTGATCTCATGCAAGAAGGATATTACACAAGTGCAATGTTTCAAATGCAAAGAGATGGGACACCATGCCAATGAATGCCCAGAAAAGGAGAAGAGCCAAGAAGACAAACAAAGGCTAGTGAAACCTAAGATAAGGAAGGATATTAGTCAAGTGATGTGCAAACACTGCAAAGAGTTAGGACATTATGCAAGCAACTGTCCAGAAAAGATGAAGCATAAGATAAACCAGCCTATGAGGGATCTCAGCCTTGTCACATGTTTCAAATGCAAGGAACTAGGCCACTATGCAAACAATTGTCCAGAAAGGATGGAGAACAAGTTAAACAAGTCTATGAAGGATCTCAACCTTGGCCCATGAGTCAAGTAAATTAAACCAAGGACACATGCAACTGTTTGCTTAGAGAAATTTTTCCCAGAATCCCAAGAAGGACAATGTGTAATTTTTGGTTGGAAATTTTTAAGGGTGGTAGTACCCTAGTTATTTTGAACTTGCTTGTAACCCCAGCCTTCCCAAATCTCGGGACGAGATTTATTTTAAGGGTGGTAGTCTGTCACATCCCAAGATTTTCCAAATCTTGTAATGTGAAAATAAATTAATAAAATAAAACTTTGTTTGATTTTCAGAGCCAGAAGAAACTTTTTGAATGCAATTGGAACTTCAAACTCATTTGAACTTAAAATAAACCTAAAGGGATTTAAAAAGATAAACATTTAATAAAAGGAAAAAATAAAAACATTTGGAAATACTATTTGGAAACAATTAAATGAAAAGATTTGGTTTTCAAATGAAATAGAAATTTATAAATAAATAAAGATTATTTTATAAAGCCAAATTAATCCTTGGCCAAGCTTTGGGAATTAAAAACATTTTATTTTAAATAAAATAGCAAAGGTTTATTTAAATAATAATAAAGGATTGCTTAAATAAAATAATAAGGAATTAATATCCAAAATTTATGCAAATAAAAGGTTTTACCATTTTAATTAAAACATCAAAACTTATTAAAATTATTTATAATAAGTTTTCCAAATATTTGATATTCACAAATAAAAACCTACTAAAGTGTTTGGCTTTATTTTAGATTTCAAAATAAATATCTTAATAGAACAAATCCTATTTGATTTAATAATGAAAAGTCTATTATATTTAATTAATAATGGACTCTAAAGTAAAGGGTTATTTTGTTTTAAACAAGTTTCCAAGTATTCCTTATTTCCAAATAAAACCTACTGATTTGGTTTTGAAAATATTTGGATTTAAAAATGGAGATTTTATTAAATAAACCAAACCCTAATTTATTAATAAACCATGGTCCATTTTATTTTGAATATAAATGGAACCTTTAACAAAATTGTTAGTTATTTTAAAACAAGCTTTCTAAATATACCTTATTTCAAATACAACCCACTAATTTGGTTTTGGAAAATATATGGATTTAAATAGAGTTTGAAATAAATCAAATCCTAATTTGATTAATTAGCAATGGACAACTATTTAATTAATAATGGACTTTATTCATTTAAAAATTATGGATTTTAGATTTAGGTTCAGGCTACTGAACAGAACCAAGTCAAACTTACAAAGTTGGGTGTTGTTTGAATTGATGTGAACATTGTTTGTTTGTTTGAAATTCAAAACAGGAAAATAGAAATAGGAAAAGAAAAGGAATCAGAAACAGAAAAAAAAATAAAGAGGGCGACCCAACCCAGGCAGCCCAACCAGGCCCAGCAAACAGCCCAGCTCTTCCTCCCGAAGAAAACAGTCTGCACCAACTAATTGACCCACGTAGACAATGACTAGTGGACCCAACTCCCATTCCTCCTCTAAACACTGACAAGACGGCCCCACGCCACATCATCGTCTCCTTCACCCACCCCCACCCGCAGACCAGTTCTTCTCCTCCGTTTCTGCCAGATTCTCGCCGAGTAAATTCGTCATAAACACTGCAGCAAATACACCGTGATTACTCTCTTTAACTCGCCTCTGACTCCTCTCCGTTTCCCCTCTGTCTCCTCCCCCGAGCACGCCTCCAGGAAGCCACAATTTCTCCTCGACTGCCCCTGTCTCCGACGAGGTCCATTGTCGATTCCGTCCAAACCGGGCCACCCCATGCCACACTGAACACACGAGCAAGTTCCCCACTCCCAGACGCTCCTCTCTGTACCCTCCTTTCAACCGCGGGCGCCCAGAGCATCGACTTCGACAACATCTGACCGCGCCGCCGCGTCTGCCTCACTCCGACGAAGTCCCCTGGTAAACACCGACCGCCCCGTGCTCTCTCGTTCATGCTCCTACACTCGCCACACTCGACTGCGTCTAATCGTGTACTCGTTTTCCCTCGGGGCGAACCACAGCTCCACCCACGACGACCTCCTGAACCGCCCGAAGTCCAGCTCATCTCCGACGAGCGATTGCCGTCCACCCCGAGCGCCCCTTCGACGGAGACGACCACGTTGAGCACCAGTATTCCACGGCGATCACTGTGAGCATCTCCCCACCCTCCTTTGATTCCTGTACCACCGGCGCCGTCATCGACTGGCCGCTCCGCCGCCAACCACCGCCGCCAGCACCGCCACTTTGTGGTTGATTGATCGGGACCGTTCGATTTAGATCAGACGCGTAGAAACAGATGGCTTAAACGAAGGGGTAAGATAGATCCTGAGCCGCTCGATCTAATTTAAATCCAACGCTCCCCAGCGACTGATCCGTGCGAACCGGTACTGGCGAATAGGAGCAAGCCACGTGGCCAGGTTCTGATTAAAAACAGATTTTGAAATCAGATTGAAATACCATTTTGAAAACCCTATAACTTTCAAACCACACGTCCAAATTTTGCAAACTTTATATCGTTGAACTCAGGAGAACAAGCCCTAGCCAACCATGCCCTTGGTTTAGCAAAAAGCCTCTGGAAAAATGATTGTTTTTGCAGAAACATTTGTATGCTTGTTAAGGTTATAAAAATGGTTTAAAAATGAATTTGGGGATGAAATCTTGGGCAAATGGTGTGATTTGAACCTACTAACATTGTGAAACACTTTGTGGTCTCAAAAATGTTTTTGGTGAAACAAAAGAATGATTCTTTGATTTAAAATCATTTCTAGTCAAATAGAAATGTAGTTTATTTATTAAAAATGGTTTTGGAAGAAAACCTTTGGAAAATGTTTTGTCTTAAAACATATAACCCTAAACACTAAGTTTTGTGATTTTAAAACATAATGGGTGAATCCTATAGGTCAATGCCTTAGTAAGAATATTTCTACACCACATAAAATGATACTTTATTTTGAAAATGGTTTTGGAGTGAAACCTCTTTGAAAATGACTTGGCCACTTTACAAAATGACCAAAGAGGTGTTTACAAATGTTTATGAACCATTAGGAACCACTTCTTCAAACAAAACAAAGCTTGGCATGCTTGCATGCATTACTTTGACTTTGTCATTTTATGTGTTGTTTTGCTTGTTTGGAAGATTGAGTTGTGCCTTGCTTGATTGATTTGTAGTGACTTGAAGAGTGTGATTGTTGCAAAGATCAAGAAGTGAACCTATACTCTACCAAAAAGGCAAGTGATGCTTCATACTTTTTGTCCCATTAATTTTTCTATGCATTAGTGATTTTGCTAAGTAAACTTGCATGGATTTTGCTAAGTATAGATCTTGCTATAGGAAAACCTAGTAGATGAATCCTTAGTAGGATTTTCTAAGTTAAGTTTCCTATTACTACCAAGCTTAGCCTAGCTAATAGAAAACATGGGTGGAATATATATTCACACTATGGAAAATTATTCTAAGTCTGAGGACTTGTGATTTTGTCTAATAAAACAACTAAGTTAATGAACCTCCTGGGTGGAATGGAAGGATTGGGATATGTTGAGTGGTTACACAAGGCCATGGACTTGGGTTGTGTATCTCACTTGTGGAATGCCACCGAGGAAACAAAGAGATTTGAGATGTCAAATGTTGAGAAACTTCAAGTGCAACCACTTGGAAATATGGGCTCTGCCATGATCATACAGGTTGCAAGAACTTAGCCATATGGACAGTGGGTGGTAGTGTTTGATAGATTGGAGCGCGTCCATTTTGGTCTAAGGGAAAGCTTCTGAAAGATCTTGTCTTGGGAAACCAAGTCCTGTGGGGAAAGTGCACCACCTCTGCAGAGTGTAAAATCTAAGTACTTAGCCATGTCCCTGGTAAAGGACAATTTGAGCATCAAGACATGGAAGCAATCAAGAATCTCATCATTCCAATTTCTAAATTAAAATCTTGTGGTTTGAACAAGGGTTTTTTGAATTCTTCAATCATTGATGGAGGGATGGCTTGGTACAAGGATCTTGAAATCTTTGATTGAGGAAAATGATTTTGTCAAGCAAAAACTTAGTATTTTCAAAATGATAAGAAAAATCTATTTTGAGCAATGCAAGCCCCAACTCCACTTATCCAAATGCATATAGATGATAGAATCCACTATACTACCATAGTATCACTTGCCAATACAATTCAAATGTATTGACCCTTGTGGCTGTAACTTGTATGTTGCAGGTTTGATTGATTTTAGTGAAGATTGATTGTTTAGGATTACAAAGTCCAACATCTGCCTGTGGCACTTTGAAGATGAAGGACCACTTGACCATAGTTATTCCGCTGCAATGTAATGTAATAGCCTAATGAGCTATGTTTGATGTAATAAACTTATGTTATTCCTGGTTATAAAGTTATATTATGACCTTTGTTTCTTGGTATTACATCTTAACTGTGGATGCTAGCTATTGATCCAGGGACTAGCATTGTAAAACACAGGGGGCTCTATCTTATTAAAGATTGGGACCCTACAGATGGTATCAGAGCATTGTGTTGCCTGTAGGATTTGTAAACCTAGTATTGGACAAAACCCCTTAGAAAAATAGGAGTTGTATTTGTTCCAAAAACTTATTTACAAAACAATCTTGTAAACTCTTTCCTCAACCATTTTGGTTTCAACTCTACATCTCTTCTACTTCAACTTGATGGAAAACCTACCCATGACCAAGGACTACACTATGTGCAAAAGACTTCTTCAACATCTTCAGCATATTCACCAAGGACTTCCAACTTGGATACCACTAAGGACTACAAGTAAGACAAGGAAATCTTGCTCAAGATTTAGAGACTGAGGGAATGCAAAAAAGTTAGAAGGAGCCTACATCATTTGAAGTATTGTGACCAAAAGTTTTTCCAAGGAAACCGTGATCTCATGCAAGAAGGATATTACACAAGTGCAATGTTTCAAATGCAAAGAGATGGGACACCATGCCAATGAATGCCCAGAAAAGGAGAAGAGCCAAGAAGACAAACAAAGGCTAGTGAAACCTAAGATAAGGAAGGATATTAGTCAAGTGATGTGCAAACACTGCAAAGAGTTAGGACATTATGCAAGCAACTGTCTAGAAAAGATGAAGCATAATATAAACCAGCCTATGAGGGATCTCAGCCTTGTCACATGTTTCAAATGCAAGGAACTAGGCCACTATGCAAACAATTATCCAGAAAGGATGGAGAACAAGTTAAACAAGTCTATGAAGGATCTCAACCTTGGCCCATGAGTCAAGTAAAGAAACCAAGGACACATGCAACTGTTTGCTTAGAGAAATTTTTCCCAGAATCCCAAGAAGGACAATGTGTAATTTTTGGTTGGAAATTTTTAAGGGTGGTAGTACCCTAGTTATTTTGAACTTGCTTGTAACCCCAGCCTTCCCAAATCTCGGACGAGATTTATTTTAAGGGTGGTAGTCTGTCACATCCCAAGATTTTCCAAATCTTGTAATGTGAAAATAAATTAATAAAATAAAACTTTGTTTGATTTTCAGAGCCAGAAGAAACTTTTTGAATGCAATTGGAACTTCAAACTCATTTGAACTTAAAATAAACCTAAAGGGATTTAAAAAGATAAACATTTAATAAAAGGAAAAATAAAAACATTTGGAAATACTATTTGGAAACAATTAAATGAAAAGATTTGGTTTTCAAATGAAATAGAAATTTATAAATAAATAAAGATTATTTTATAAAGCCAAATTAATCCTTGGCCAAGCTTTGGGAATTAAAAACATTTTATTTTAAATAAAATAGCAAAGGTTTATTTAAATAATAATAAAGGATTGCTTAAATAAAATAATAAGGAATTAATATCCAAAATTTATGCAAATAAAAGGTTTTACCATTTTAATTAAAACATCAAAACTTATTAAAATTATTTAAAATAAGTTTTCCAAATATTTGATATTCACAAATAAAAACCTACTAAAGTGTTTGGCTTTAGTTTAGATTTCAAAATAAATATCTCAATAGAACAAATCCTATTTGATTTAATAATGAAAAGTCTATTATATTTAATTAATAATGGACTCTAAAGTAAAGGGTTATTTTGTTTTAAACAAGTTTCCAAGTATTCCTTATTTCCAAATAAAACCTACTGATTTGGTTTTGAAAATATTTGGATTTAAAAATGGAGATTTTATTAAATAAACCAAACCCTAATTTATTAATAAACCATGGTCCATTTTATTTTGAATACAAATGGAACCTTTAACAAAATTGTTAGTTATTTTAAAACAAGCTTTCTAAATATACCTTATTTCAAATACAACCCACTAATTTGGTTTTGGAAAATATATGGATTTAAATAGAGTTTGAAATAAATCAAATCCTAATTTGATTAATTAGCAATGGACAACTATTTAATTAATAATGGACTTTATTCATTTAAAAATTATGGATTTTAGATTTAGGTTCAGGCTACTGAACAGAACCAAGTCAAACTTACAAAGTTGGGTGTTGTTTGAATTGATGTGAACATTGTTTGTTTGTTTGAAATTCAAAACAGGAAAATAGAAATAGGAAAAGAAAAGGAATCAGAAACAGAAAAAATAATAAAGAGGGCGACCCAACCCAGGCAGCCCAACCAGGCCCAGCAAACAGCCCAGCTCTTCCTCCCGAAGAAAACAGTCTGCACCAACTAATTGACCCACGTAGACAATGACTAGTGGACCCAACTCCCATTCCTCCTCTAAACACTGACAAGACGGCCCCACGCCACATCATCGTCTCCTTCACCCACCCCCACCCGCAGACCAGTTCTTCTCCTCCGTTTCTGCTAGATTCTCCCCGAGTAAATTCGTCATAAACACTGCAGCAAATACACCGTGATTACTCTCTTTAACTCGCCTCTGACTCCTCTCCATTTCCCCTCTGTCTCCTCCCCCGAGCACGCCTCCAGGAAGCCACAATTTCTCCTCGACTGCCCCTGTCTCCGACGAGGTCCATTGTCGATTCCGTCAAAATCGGACCACCCCATGCCACACTGAACACACGAGCAAGTTCCCCACTCCCAGACGCTCCTCTCTGTACCCTCCTTTCAACCGCGGGCGCCCAAAGCATCGACTTCGACAACATCTGACCGCGCCGCCGCGTCTGCCTCACTCCGACGAAGTCCCCTGGTAAACACCGACCGCCCCGTGCTCTCTCGTTCATGCTCCTACACTCGCCACACTCGACTGCGTCTAATCGTGTACTCGTTTTCCCTCGGGGCGAACCACAGCTCCACCCACGACGACCTCCTGAACTGCCCGAAGTCCAGCTCATCTCCGACGAGCGATTGCCGTCCACCCCGAGCGCCCCTTCGACGGAGACGACCACGTTGAGCACCAGTATTCCACGGCGATCACTGTGAGCATCTCCCCACCCTCCTTTGATTCCTGTACCACCGGCGCCGTCATCGACTGGCCGCTCCGCCGCCAACCACCGCCGCCAGCACCGCCACTTTGTGGTTGATTGATCGGGACCGTTCGATTTAGATCAGACGCGTAGAAACAGATGACTTAAACGAAGGGGTAAGATAGATCTTGAGCCGCTCGATCTAATTTAAATCCAATGCTCCCCAGCGACTGATCCGTGCGAACCGGTACTGGCGAATAGGAGCAAGCCACGTGGCCAGGTTCTGATTAAAAACAGATTTTGAAATCAGATTGAAATACCATTTTGAAAACCCTATAACTTTCAAACCACACGTCCAAATTTTGCAAACTTTATATCGTTGAACTCAGGAGAACAAGCCCTAGCCAACCATGCCCTTGGTTTAGCAAAAAGCCTCTGGGAAAATGATTGTTTTTGCAGAAACATTTGTATGCTTGTTAAGGTTATAAAAATGGTTTAAAAATGAATTTGGGGATGAAATCTTGGGCAAATGGTGTGATTTGAACCTACTAACATTGTGAAACACTTTGTGGTCTCAAAAATGTTTTTGGTGAAACAAAAGAATGATTCTTTGATTTAAAATCATTTCTAGTCAAATAGAAATGTAGTTTATTTATTAAAAATGGTTTTGGAAGAAAACCTTTGGAAAATGTTTTGTCTTAAAACCTATAACCCTAAACACCAAGTTTTGTGATTTTAAAACATAATGGGTGAATCCTATAGGTCAATGCCTTAGTAAGAATATTTCTACACCACATAAAATGATACTTTATTTTGAAAATGGTTTTGGAGTGAAACCTCTTTGAAAATGACTTGGCCACTTTACAAAATGACCAAATAGGTGTTTACAAATGTTTATGAACCATTAGGAACCACTTCTTCAAACAAAACAAAGCTTGGCATGCTTGCATGCATTACTTTGACTTTGTCATTTTATGTGTTGTTTTGCTTGTTTGGAAGATTGAGTTGTGCCTTGCTTGATTGATTTGTAGTGACTTGAAGAGTGTGATTGTTGCAAAGATCAAGAAGTGAACCTATACTCTACCAAAAAGGCAAGTGATGCTTCATACTTTTTGTCCCATTACTTTTTCTATGCATTAGTGATTTTGCTAAGTAAACTTGCATGGATTTTGCTAAGTATAGATCTTGCTATAGGAAAACCTAGTAGATGAATCCTTAGTAGGATTTTCTAAGTTAAGTTTCCTATTACTACCAAGCTTAGCCTAGCTAATAGAAAACATGGGTGGAATATATATTCACACTATGGAAAATTATTCTAAGTCTGAGGACTTGTGATTTTGTCTAATAAAACAACTAAGTTAATGAACCTCCTGGGTGGAATGGAAGGATTGGGATATGTTGAGTGGTTACACAAGGCCATGGACTTGGGTTGTGTATCTCACTTGTGGAATGCCACCCAGGAAACAAAGAGATTTGAGATGTCAAATGTTGAGAAACTTCAAGTGCAACCACTTGGCAATATGGGCTCTGCCATGATCATATAGGTTGCAAGAACTTAGCCATATGGACAGTGGGTGGTAGTGTTTGATAGGTTGGAGCGCGTCCATTTTGGTCTAAGGGAAAGCTTCTGAAAGATCTTGTCTTGGGAAACCAAGTCTTGTGGGGAAAGTGCACCACCTCTGCAGAGTGTAAAATCTAAGTACTTAGCCATGTCCCTGGTAAAGGACAATTTGAGCATCAAGACATGGAAGCAATCAAGAATCTCATCATTCCAATTTCTAAATTAAAATCTTGTGGTTTGAACAAGGGTTGTTTTAATTCTTCAATCATTGATGGAGGGATGGCTTGGTACAAGGATCTTGAAATCTTTGATTGAGGAAAATGATTTTGTCAAGCAAAAACTTAGTATTTTCAAAATGATAAGAAAAATCTATTTTGAGCGATGCAAGCCCCAACTCCACTTATCCAAATGCATATAGATGATAGAATCCACTATACTACCATAGTATCACTTGCCAATACAATTCAAATGTATTGACCCTTGTGGTTGTAACTTGTATGTTGCAGGTTTGATTGATTTTAGTGAAGATTGATTGTTTAGGATTACAAAGTCTACAACCAACATCTGCCTGTGGCACTTTGAAGATGAAGTACCACTTGACCATAGTTATTCCGCTGCAATGTAATGTAATAGCCTAATGAGCTATGTTTGATGTAATAAACTTATGTTATTCCTGGTTATAAAGTTATATTATGACCTTTGTTTCTTGGTATTACATCTTAACTGTGGATGCTAGCTATTGATCCAGGGACTAGCATTGTAAAACACAGGGGGCTCTATCTTATTAAAGATTGGGACCCTACAGCAAGCGAAGCCCCACATATACATATGAATCCTATGCTTTCAAAGTATTTAATTCTTCCCATGTGCATACGATTCCACAGTCTTTTATTAATAGATAGAGTAATCCTATATGATACATGTTTCCTTTGTAGCCTATATTCCCTGATCCACTGTTCCTAGCATAACTAGGGTTTGGCTTGTGAAGCGTTGCTAGAGCTGTTACATCTGTTGCGCATGGCCATGCTTAGCTGTTACCACTGGTCCATTCGGTTGATGAATCAGAGTTGCGAATGAACCTAGTATGACAGGATGACATGGTAAAATCAGAGATGGATAATAAACATGTTAAGGCTTGTATGGGAGGCCATGTGGGTTGTGGTTTTTGCAGTCCCATACTTGCCACCCTTAGGACCCGATGTTCTTGCTTCTTGAACCAAGACGAGCGAACAGCCACACAAGGGCCTGGAAACCCCCTCGACCAACTAACTTGCTGAGTAGATTCCATGAGTCACATGGCTCGGGCGTTCCATTCAACGTATGCATTATGTTTCTTCTCGAAGGAGGTGAAGGAGGTGCATTCATACAGGTAGGTAAGCATGGCAGGGAACAAGAGATGCCCGACATCCGTAATCTTGAACCCTGTTCACATCATTAGGGACCGACTTCGGGACTCGACCCGTTACAACGACATATCCCTAGTGCGTGAATCATGGTCTCGGTGAAAGCAAGATAAAGGTCGTGTCTAACCACCCTGTGTCGGCCTTCCAAAGAAGAGGGCTTATCTAGTGGCATTAAGAGAAGGTTATTACGTGTGGGTAAAGTTGTACACCCCTGCAGGGTTACTAATCTTTTCGAAAAGCCGTGCCCGTGGTTATGGACGACTTGGGAACAGACGTGAAGATCATAGAGAACTTGAACCTAATCGTAAAACTTGGCAAGTTAAGTAATGTGTGCTTAAGGATGCTTCCTCAAGGATCGAGGGGGTGATCCTAGTTAGGTTCAGCTGCTGATGATTCGGTGGATATCAAAAGATGATAAAAAGTTAGAGATACCGCTCTCTTATCCCCTTTTAAAATATTCTAATTAGTCGAGATTCTTCTCCCTCTTGTTTTTACAAAACAAAAATGGCTTTATGCAAAATAACTCCACCAGCCATAAGTCTTGCGGCGTACACCCTGTACTCACCCTTGCTTCGTTGATACTTTTGCAGTAGAGCAAGTGTTACCATAGAAGATGAGTTCTTCACGGCATCGACATCGACGAGTAGTTTGGAGTTCCAAGTCGGTGGTCTGGGATCTATGGATTGGACGTCATCGTTATGCTTCAGGCCTCTTAGGCCATTTGTTAAGTTTGCTATACTTAATAGCATAATTTTCCTTCCGTTGTTTGATGTTTGTGGTCAGTGACCTCTGCTTGTAATAATTTGGTTCTTCACTCAGTTATGATCTTGTTGTAGTAAATTTTGTGTCATAGGGTCACTGTTGTGTTACCGAATTTCTCTCTGTACACTTTCGAGATTAGGTTAGGCTTATGTTCTGACGAAGGTCTGGGATTTGTCTAGCCTTAATCCCGAGGGTGTCACATCATTACACGTATGAAGGAAGAAGCTAAATGGGATCCTCTAGACCGTATTCAAGAGAACATTGAAGCTTGGGAGAATGACAAAGGAAGAAAGTTAGGTATAAACTATGATTATGAATGCATTAAATATTTTATGGGAACTGGCATCTTCCGTGATATTAGCAATAAGTTTAGCTTTGATCCTCAAGTCCTTGCAAAAATTTTTAATGCCTTTTCCTCTTATATTGAGATTCCTAAGAAAGAGTGGGACAAGTACCATGCTCCTTATAAAGACATTATTACCCACGTTCCTGCCAGTATCGAGGTTTGTACTGTTGATCCTATTTTGCCTGAAACTTATGTTGAGAAGATCCCTTTTCCCTCCAAGGTAAGGGAACACTCTATTATGGCCAATGTGATTAGCAAAAGCCCAGAGAAAACTGTAGGGTCCGATGAGCTTTATTATATCGAGCATGTGGTAGCTATTGCGAAGGATCTTGTAACATCCCTAAAATCATGTTTTCAAAGTTTGCACATCATTCATGCATTCATACTCATTTTAGGATCATTTATTCTAAAAACAGAAACTTTGTGATCTATCATTTTATATAAAGCAAGGCATTAGCCTTATTGCTACCTCATAAGAAGGAATGGTTGTTTTGATCAGTAGAGAATTGACCCTAAGATTGATTGATATATTTTATAAAGCTTGGACAAAGTTTTCAGAACAAAATATGAATTTAAAAACCAAGCATATGTCCTTATTAAATAAGTGATAAAGGCATTGTTTAATTTAAAACCCAATGGGCCAAAGTATTTTGAGTGAGAAACTTTTTTCTATAGCAAAAAGGTGCAAGTTCTACTTTACAAAAATTCAGAACAAGTTTGAATTCAAAACCATTTGAAAACCATTTGAAATTGATTCTATAAAATCAAATCAGAAATGGAAAAAGATAAAAGAAATGCGCAAGTTCGGCCCAGAAGCAAAAGCAGCCTACCGGGGATTTCCCTTCTCCCTCTGTTTCTCACTCAACCCACGCACACCCCCTCACTGACGCTCCGACCCTACCATCCACCTCAGCATCGTCGTCAATCACGCGCCAGAGGAACTGCTCCCCTCTGCCGTTTCTTCCCTAAATCAAATCCATTGATTGCACTTGATTCACGGAGTAATTCCCCCTCCTCGCTCAGCTATATAATCCCCACCCCTCGACGACCATTTTCCCCCACTCCACTCGCTCGCTCCGCCCCAGGCTGCCCCCAATTGCTCTCACACCGCCGCTATACCGACGAACTCCGGTGACAAAATTTCGGTGAGCCTGACCACCCCTGCCCTTCTAGTTCATACGAACGTGTTCCTTACAACCTTGTGCATCTCCTGACATCTTTCGTTTGGCCGCGCATGACCCAGGCCGCCGTCCCCGTCCACCTTCGCAAGCGACAAAGCCGCCGCTCAACTTCGGCGAGTTGTTCTGGTTAGTTCTGACCGCGCCTTGCCCTCTCTTTGATACTCGCATGACCAGCATTGCTTCCTGCATCTGACGCACTGCTTATTTTTCTCTGGCACGATCTACATCCTCGCCAACAACGACGAGCAGCTGCACTCGACGACCGAAGCAACTCCGATGAGCAATACCTGACGACCCCGTGCGCCCCTTGGTAAACGGCGACCACCTCGAGAACCAGCACTTCACGGTGAGACTGGTGAGCTAATCCCCTTCCCCTAGCGCTTCATGTATCGCCGGTAGCACCACCGTCCGAGCGCGCCGCCGCTCGTCGTTGACTCAGCACCACCAGTCTTTGGTCAGGGCAAAGATGCCCGTTGGATCTAGATCTCACGGCCGCGATTAGATCTTAGGTGAAGCGGTACGGGCAGATCTGAGCCGTGCGTAGCTCGTTGGATTCAACGGCCCGCGAACGTGATCCGCGCTAAACGGTATCGACCAATCAGATAGCGCCGCGTGGCTGTAGTTTGATTTAAAAATCTGGATTAGATCTATTAGATGTTCAAACTTGCATAATTCAAAACTTTTGATCCACATGTTCAAATTTTGTAAATTTTATATCATTGGAATCAGGAGAAATAATTCTATCCAACCATACACTTTGTTTAATAAATTGCTTAAGTAAACTTAGTTGTTTTTGCAGAGACATTGTAATCTTATTTTGTGTATAAAAATTATATAGAAAATGTTTTAAGGGCCAAATTGATTTTATTTAGTGTATAGTTGTTTTGTTTATGATTCAGTACTGTTCCACTTGTCTTGTTTGGTTTAGAAAAATCATGACATTTCATTTGCATGCATTCATATATGTTTTGCATGTTTATTTTGATATGTGAATTTGGTACTATCATTTTATGTGTAGATTTTGGTGCTAGTGGTGATTGTGATTGTGATTGTGATTGTGATTGTGAGGATTGTTGCTACTCCCCCAACTACCAAGGCAAGTGGTGCTTCATATTTTTGTCCCAATATTTTGACTATGCATTAGAAATATTTGTGTAGGGCTTGCATGAATATTTTGCTAAGTATCTATATGCTATGCTTGGGAAATCCTAGTAGTTGTAGAATTGTTAGAATTATCTCTAAGTTAAGATACTTACTATTGCCATGCTTAGCCTAGCTAGTAGCAACCAAGGGTGGAATATATATACATGCTATGTAAAAATATTGCTAAGTCTTTGACTTATGGTTTTTGCTTAATAAAACAACTAAGTGAATGAAACACCTAGGTGGAATGGTAATTGCTTGGTGGTTTTTGGTTGAGTGGCTACACAAGGCCCATTTCTATGGTTTACCTTGTGTATCTCACTTGTGGATTGCCACCCAGGAACAAAGGGATTCGAGATGCCAAATGTTAAGAAGCTTCTGGTGCAGCCACATGGCATTATGGGCTCTGCCTGGATCATATAGGTTGCAATAACTTAGCCAAATGGACAGTTGGTGGTAGGGTATTGATAGTTTTTGTCACATCCCAAGATTTTCCAAATCTTGTAATGTGAAAATAAATGAATAAAATAAAACTTTGTTTGATTTTCTTAGCCAGAAGAAACTTTTTGAATTCAATTGGAACTTCAAACCCATTTGAATTAAATAAAACCCAAAGGGATCTAAAAGATAAACATTTAATAAAAGGAAAAATAAAAACATTTGGAAATACTATTTTGAAAATCTTGAGTGAAAAGATTTATTTTTAAATGAAATAGAAGTTTATAAATGAAGAATGTTTTATAAAACCAAATTAAAACCTTGGCCAAGCTTTGGTATTAAAACATTTTATTATTTAAATTAACTAAAGTTTATTTAAATAAATTAATAAGGATTTCCAACCTTATTTAAATAAAAGGCTTTACTAATTTAAATTGAAACATCAAAACTTGTTAAATTATTTAAAATAAGTTTTCCCAATTATTTGGTTTTCACAAATAAAACCCACTAATGTGTTTTGACTTTATTTTAGGTTTAAAATAATTATCTCAATAAAACAAATCCTATTTGATTTAATAACTGAGAACCATTTATTTAATTGTAAATGGACCATAAATAAAAGGTTACTTTATTTTAAACAAGCTTTCCAAGTATTCCTTATTTCCAAATAAAACCTACTGATTTAGTTTTGAAAATATTTGGATTTAAAAAGGAGATTTTATTAATTAAAACAAACCCTATTTTATTAAATAACTAAAAGAACCATTTTATTTAAATTAAAGAATGGTTCTTAAAAAGAATAAAATTATTATTTTATTTTGGATTTTGGTTCATAATAATAAACAGAACTATTTTCAATATCACAAAGTTGGATGTTATTTGAATTGATTTAAACAATGTTTGACTTGATGAATAATTGATTGGAAATTCAAAACAGAAATCAGAAAAAGAAAAGGAAAAAGTTACAGAATAAAAAAAATGGAGATTGGCCAACCCAGCCCAGGCAGCCCAACAAGCCCAGAAAACAGCCCAGTCCCTCACCCCGCGAGAAAAACGATTCGCACCCTGTTCCTGAACCACACTGAGTATGACCGGTGGACCTCCCTCTCTTTTCATTTCCCACTGACTGATGGACCCCACCGCCACCTCCTTCTTCTTCCCCGCGTGACCCCTTCTCCCCTCACCGCGCGGCAGTTTCTGCCAGTTGAGAGCTCCATCAATCTGCGTTAATCCGTGCATTAAACCTCGCCGAGACAACGCCCATTTAACCGCCTGCTCCTCCTCCTCCTTTTCCCCCAGACACCGCCTCCCCTCTGCCTCTAGGCCGCCCCAATTTCTCTCTGTACCGCTGCTACTCCGACGACCCTCCTCGCCAATTCCGGCCAAGACTCGCCGCCCCTCTCCTCCCCGACCAAGCTCACAGCTTCCCCACTCTCAGGCGCATCTGCTAGTGCGTCCAACTCGACCGCGGGTACCCTGTAACCTCGCCTTCGACAACGACCACCGTCGCCACCGTCTGCTTCATCTCCGGCGAAGCCCACAGGTAGTATCTGACCGCCCCGCGGCTTCTAGTTGACGCACCCGACTCTGTCTTGTTCCTGCGCATCTAACCGTGTCGTCATTTCGCTTTGAGGTGATCCACAGCGCCGTCCACGACGACCACCTGACGCGCCCGACGCCGTCCTCAACTCCGGCGAGGAATCACGGCTGAACCAGTGCGCCCCCTGACAAACCGCAAGCGAGTTGAGCATCAGCGTCACTTCACGAACTCGGTGAGCATCCCTTTTTCCTCTCCCGCTTCCTGCATCGCCGGCAACGTCACCTCCAGGACGCTCCGCCGCCGGTAGCCACCGCAGCGCCGCCAGTTCCTGGCTGATACGATGTGAGCCGTTAGATCACGATCCTATGCACACGAAAGATCACTTAAACCTGAACCGTTACGTTTGATCTGCACCGCACAATCCCACTTAAATCCTGCGGTCCACATCACGCGATCCTACCGAACCGTTATGAGCCAATAGGAACACAACACGTGGCCAGGTTTAAAACTAAAATCAGATTTGAATCTGATTTAATTGCAAACTTCAAACCCTTATAACTTGAGATCTACACGTCTAAATTTTGCAAATTTTATATCAATGAATTCAGGAGAACAAGCCCTAGGCAACCATGGCCTTAGTTTGGAAAATAGTATCTATTTGTTTGCTTGTTTTTGCAGATTATTTTGTGAGCTAGTTTAGAGTATAAAAATTGTTTAAAATTGAATTTAAGGATAAAACCTTTGCAAAATAATTTGTAGTGACCATACTGACCCTAGGAACCAACCCTTAGTGTTGAAAATGATTTTGGTAAAGATTAGGTTAGATTATTTGACTTAGCCATTTTCTAGCTAAATAAAACTATTGATTTTATTATGGAAATGTTTTTGCAAAGAAAACTTTGGGAAAATGTTTTAGACTAAACCCACTGACCCAAAACACCAAGCTTTGCAAATGGAAACTCACTTGGTGAAAAACATAAAGTTTTGCTTTAATAAAAATATTTTCACCACATGAAATCATGATTGGATTTTAAAAATAGTTTTTGGACAAAATCCTCTTGCTAATGACTTTGCCACTTTGGTAAATGACCAATTTGGATCTTACAAAGTTTAGAAACCCAATAGAGGCCCTCTTTGCAAAATAAAACTAGCTTGTGTATGCTCCCATGCATGACTTAGATCCCATTGTTTTGTGTATGTTAAATTGTTTGATTGATTTATTGGTTTGAAATGCAAGTTGATTTTGTGTCTACTTGATTGACTTGTAGTGAAGTTAAAAAGTGTGAGACTAGCAAGATCAAGGAGTGAACCAGCATTCCCTACCAAAAAGGCAAGTGATGCTTCATACTTTTGTCCTGTTACTTTTACTATGCATTAGTGATTTTGCTAAGTAAACTTGCATGGATTTTGCTAAGTATAGATCTTGCTATAGGAAAACCTAGTAGATGAATCCTTAGTAGGATTTTCTAAGTTAAGTTTCCTATTACAATCAAGCTTAGCCTAGCTAATAGAAAACATGGGTGGAATATATATTCACACTATGGAAAAATATTCTAAGTCGGAGGACTTGTGATTTTGTCTAATAAAACAACTAAGTTAATGAACCTCCTGGGTGGAATGGAAGGATTGGGATATGTTGAGTGGTTACACAAGGACATGGACTTGGGTTGTGTATCTCACTTGTGGAATGCCACCCAGGAAACAAAGGGATTTGAGATGTCAAATGTTGAGAAGCTTCAAGTGCAACCACTTGGCGATATGGGCTCTGCCATGATCATATAGGTTGCAAGAACTTAGCCATATGGACAGTGGGTGGTAGTGTTTGATAGGTTGGAGCGCGTCCATTTTGGTCTAAGGGAAGGCTTCTGAAAGATCTTGTCTTGGGAAACCAAGTCTTGTGGGGAAAGTGCACCACCTCTGCAGAGTGTAAAATCTAAGTACTTAGCCATGTCCCTGGTAAAGGACAATTTGAGCATCAAGACATGGAAGCAATCAAGAATCTCATCATTCCAATTTCTAAGTTAAAATCTTGTGGTTTGAACAAGGGTTGTTTGAATTCTTCAATCATTGATGGAGAGATGGCTTGGTACAAGGATCTTGAAATCTTTGATTGAGGAAAATGATTTTGTCAAGAAAAAACTTAGTATTTTCAAAATGATAAGAAAAATCTATTTTGAGAAATGCAAGCCTCAACTCCACTTAGCCAAATGCATATAGATGATAGACTCCACTATACTACCATAGTATCACTTGCCAATACAATTCAAATGTATTGACCCTTTGTGGCTGTAACTTGTATGTTGCAGGTTTGATTGATTTTAGTGAAGATTGATTGTTTAGGATTACAAAGTCTACAACCAACATCTGCCTGTGGCACCTTGAAGATGAAGGACCCACTTGACCATAGTTATTTCGCTGCAATGTAATGTAATAGCTTAATGAGCTATGTTTGATGTAATAAAATTATGTTATTCCTGGTTATAAAGTTATATTATGACCCTTGTTTCTTGATATTACATCATAACTGTGGATGCTAGCTATTGATCCAGGGACTAGCATTGTAAACACAGAGGGCTCTATCTTATCTAAGATTGGGACCTCTACAGATGGTATCAGAGCATTGTGTTGCCTGTAGGATTTGTAAACCCTAGGATTGGACAAAAACCCTTAGACAAATAAGAGTTATTTTGTTCCAAAAACTTATTTACAAAAACACTTGTAAACTCTTTCCTCAACCATTTTGGTTTCAACTCTACATCTCTTCTATTTCAAATCTGATGGAAAAACCAACCCCATGGCCAAAGACTACACCATGTGTAAAGGACTTCTTCAACTTCTTCAACTCTAATGACTTCAACATCTTCAGCTCTAATGACTTCAACATCTTCAGCATGTTCACCAAGGACTTCCAACATGGAAACTACTAAGGACCCCAAGTGAGACAAGGAAATCTTACTTAAGAAATAGAGACTGAGGGAATGCAAAATAAGAAGAAACCATCAACAACTTTGAAGTATTGTGACCAGGAGTTTTTCTCAAGGAAACCATGATCTCGTACAAGAAGAATCAACCAAGAAGGATGGAAAGATCACAAGTGAACCACATAGATGGACCACCATAATTTAGTTAAGTCAAAACCACCAACTTATGTGGTGTAACAAAAATATTTTGTTGCCTAAGTATGTGCTTGAACCTTGTTTGAGTGAAATATTTGGTTGTGATTGCATGCACATTGTTTGTGTAAATTGTGGTGTGTGTGATTAGAATTGATTCCTTAGAAAAATCTTGCCTATTCTAACCTCCCTTCAACCCAAACAGATGACTACTCCAAAAGACTCCAAGATTGATGACACCAACACCACCCAAGCTGACAGCATGAAAGAGCTCATAGCAACCCAACACCAGTTGAACCAACTGACAGCTCAGTTCATAGTCAACAATAGTGATAAAGATCTAGCACTACAAAAAATTTTGGAAGAGCAATCCCAACTGATGCTTAAGGTGACTAATCAAATGATCAGCATGGAGGAAAACTACCCCAAAGAAGTCTATGATAACAAGGCCGACAAGAATGTTATTCTGGATGGAGCCCCAGCTTGCACTATATGTGGAGACAAGGATCATACTTCCAAGGAGCATGAAGGACAATGCCCCAATTGTGAAGAAGATCATCCTGTTGAACAATGCCCCACCTATCAAGCTACTTGTTACCTTTGTGAAGGAAGTGATCATACTCCTGACCAATGTCCCATCTATGCCATGGTAGAACAAAGGAAGCAGTAAGGATCCAAATCTACCAAAGGAAAAGGACCACTCATACCTCCAAACAAGACAACCCAATTCAAAGGATCAAAGAAAATCAAGAAGCCCAAGCAAGACATGAGCCTTGCACAATGTCGTAAATGTAAGGAAATGGGACACTACTCCAGTGGATGCCCAGAGAACAAGAAGAATAAAGAGATTGACCAAGTGTGGTGCAACAACTGCAAAGAACCAGGCCATTATGTGGCAACTTGTCCACAAGAACAACGCAAAGAACTCAAGGACATTCATTGTTTCAACTGCAAGAATCCAGGACATTATGCAAGCAACTGTCCAGAAAGGATGAAGAACAAGTTGAACAAGCCTATGGAGAAACTCAACCTTGGTCCATGAGTCAAGCATAGGAATAAAGCAAAAGTTTGCTTAGAGAAGTTTCCAGGACCCAAGAAGGACAATATGTAATTTTTGTTTGAAATATTTTAAGGGTGGTAGTACCCTAGTTGTTTTAAACTTGCTTGTAACCCCAGCCTCCCCAAATCTCGGGACGAGATTTATTTTAAGGGTGGTAGCCTGTCACATCCCAAGATTTTCCAAATCTTGTAATGTGAAAATAAATGAATAAAATAAAACTTTGTTTGATTTTCTTAGCCAGAAGAAACTTTTTGAATTCAATTGGAACTTCAAACCCATTTGAATTAAATAAAACCCAAAGGGATCTAAAAGATAAACATTTAATAAAAGGAAAAATAAAAACATTTGGAAATACTATTTTGAAAATCTTGAGTGAAAAGATTTATTTTTAAATGAAATAGAAGTTTATAAATGAAGAATGTTTTATAAAACCAAATTAAAACCTTGGCCAAGCTTTGGTATTAAAACATTTTATTATTTAAATTAACTAAAGTTTATTTAAATAAATTAATAAGGATTTAATATCCAACCTTATTTAAATAAAAGGTTTTACTAATTTAAATTGAAACATCAAAACTTGTTAAATTATTTAAAATAAGTTTTCCCAATTATTTTGTTTTCACAAATAAAACCCACTAATGTGTTTTGACTTTATTTTAGGTTTAAAATAATTATCTCAATAAAACAAATCCTATTTGATTTAATAACTGAGAACCATTTATTTAATTGTAAATGGACCATAAATAAAAGGTTACTTTATTTTAAACAAGCTTTCCAAGTATTCCTTATTTCCAAATAAAACCTACTGATTTAGTTTTGAAAATATTTGGATTTAAAAAGGAGATTTTATTAATTAAAACAAACCCTATTTTATTAAATAACTAAAAGAACCATTTTATTTAAATTAAAGAATGGTTCTTAAAAAGAATAAAATTATTATTTTATTTTGGATTTTGGTTCATAATAATAAACAGAACTATTTTCAATATCACAAAGTTGGATGTTATTTGAATTGATTTAAACAATGTTTGACTTGATGAATAATTGATTGGAAATTCAAAACAGAAATCAGAAAAAGAAAAGGAAAAAGTTACAGAATAAAAAAAATGGAGATTGCCCAACCCAGCCCAGGCAGCCCAACAAGCCCAGAAAACAGCCCAGTCCCTCACCCCGCGAGAAAAACGATTCGCACCCTGTTCCTGAACCACACTGAGTATGACCGGTGGACCTCCCTCTCTTTTCATTTCCCACTGACTGATGGACCCCACCGCCACCTCCTTCTTCTTCCCCGCGTGACCCCTTCTCCCCTCACCGCGCGGCAGTTTCTGCCCGTTGAGAGCTCCATCAATCCGCGTTAATCCGTGCATTAAACCTCGCCGAGACAACGCCCATTTAACCGCCTGCTCCTCCTCCTCCTTTTCCCCCAGACACCGCCTCCCCTCTGCCTCCAGGCCGCCCCAATTTCTCTCTGTACCGCTGCTACTCCGACGACCCTCCTCGCCAATTCCGGCCAAGACTCGCCGCCCCTCTCCTCCCCAACCAAGCTCACAGCTTCCCCACTCTCAGGCGCATCTGCTAGTGCGTCCAACTCGACCGCGGGTACCCTGTAACCTCGCCTTCGACAACGACCACCGTCGCCACCGTCTGCTTCATCTCCGGCAAAGCCCACAGGTAGTATCTGACCGCCCCGCGCCTTCTAGTTCACGCACCCGACTCTGTCTTGTTCCTGCGCATCTAACCGTGTCGTCATTTCGCTTTGAGATGATCCACAGCGCCGTCCACGACGACCACCTGACGCGCCCGACGCCGTCCTCAACTCCGGCGAGGAATCACGGCTGAACCAGTGCGCCCCCTGACAAACCGCAAGCGAGTTGAGCATCAGCGTCACTTCACGAACTCGATGAGCATCCCTTTTTCCTCTCCCGCTTCCTGCATCGCCGGCAACATCACCGCCAGACCGCTCCGCCGCCGGTAGCCACCGCAGCGCCGCCAGTTCCTGGCTGATACGATGTGAGCCGTTAGATCACGATCCTATGCACACGAAAGATCACTTAAACCTGAACCGTTACATTTGATCTACACCGCACAAACCCACTTAAATCCTGCGGTCCACATCACGCGATCCTACCGAACCGTTATGAGCCAATAGGAACACGACACGTGGCCAGGTTTAAAACTAAAATCAGATTTGAATCTGATTTAATTGCAAACTTCAAACCCTTATAACTTGAGATCTACACGTCCAAATTTTGCAAATTTTATATCAATGAATTCAGGAGAACAAGCCCTAGCCAACCATGGCCTTAGTTTGGAAAATAGTATCTGTTTGTTTGCTTGTTTTTGCAGATTATTTTGTGAGCTAGTTTAGAGTATAAAAATTGTTTAAAATTGAATTTAAGGATAAAACCTTTGCAAAATAATTTGTAGTGACCATACTGACCCTAGGAACCAACCCTTAGTGTTGAAAATGATTTTGGTAAAGATTAGGTTAGATTATTTGACTTAGCCATTTTCTAGCTAAATAAAACTATTGATTTTATTATGGAAATGTTTTTGCAAAGAAAACTTTTGGAAAATGTTTTAGACTAAACCTACTGACCCAAAACACCAAGCTTTGCAAATGGAAACTCACTTGGTGAAAAACATAAAGTTTTTCTTTAATAAAAATATTTTCACCACATGAAATCATGATTGGATTTTAAAAATAGTTTTTGGACAAAACCCTCTTGCTAATGACTTTTCCACTTTGGTAAATGACCAATTTGGATCTTACAAAGTTTAGAAACCCAATAGAGGCCCTCTTTGCAAAATAAAACTAGCTTGTGTATGCTCCCATGCATGACTTAGATCCCATTGTTTTGTGTATGTTAAATTGTTTGATTGATTTATTGGTTTGGAATGCAAGTTGATTTTGTGTCTACTTGATTGACTTGTAGTGAAGTTAAAAAGTGTGAGACTAGCAAGATCAAGGAGTGAACCACCATTCCCTACCAAAAAGGCAAGTGATGCTTCATACTTTTGTCCTATTACTTTCACTATGCATTAGTGATTTTGCTAAGTAAACTTGCATGGATTTTGCTAAGTATAGATCTTGCTATAGGAAAACCTAGTAGATGAATCCTTAGTAGGATTTTCTAAGTTAAGTTTCCTATTACAATCAAGCTTAGCCTAGCTAATAGAAAACATGGGTGGAATATATATTCACACTATGGAAAAATATTCTAAGTCGGAGGACTTGTGATTTTGTCTAATAAAACAACTAAGTTAATGAACCTCCTGGGTGGAATGGAAGGATTGGGATATGTTGAGTGGTTACACAAGGCCATGGACTTGGGTTGTGTATCTCACTTGTGGAATGCCACCCAGGAAACAAAGGGATTTGAGATGTCAAATGTTGAGAAGCTTCAAGTGCAACCACTTGGCAATATGGGCTCTGCCATGATCATATAGGTTGCAAGAACTTAGCCATATGGACAGTGGGTGGTAGTGTTTGATAGGTTGGAGCACGTCCATTTTGGTCTAAGGGAAGGCTTCTGAAAGATCTTGTCTTGGGAAACCAAGTCTTGTGGGGAAAGTGCACCACCTCTACAGAGTGTAAAATCTAAGTACTTAGCCATGTCCCTGGTAAAGGACAATTTGAGCATCAAGACATGGAAGCAATCAAGAATCTCATCATTCCAATTTCTAAGTTAAAATCTTGTGGTTTGAACAAGGGTTGTTTGAATTCTTCAATCATTGATGGAGAGATGGCTTGGTACAAGGATCTTGAAATCTTTGATTGAGGAAAATGATTTTGTCAAGCAAAAACTTAGTATTTTCAAAATGATAAGAAAAATCTATTTTGAGCAATGCAAGCCTCAACTCCACTTAGCCAAATGCTTATAGATGATAGACTCCACTATACTACCATAGTATCACTTGCCAATACAATTCAAATGTATTGACCCTTTGTGGCTGTAACTTGTATGTTGCAGGTTTGATTGATTTTAGTGAAGATTGATTGTTTAGGATTACAAAGTCTACAACCAACATCTGCCTGTGGCACCTTGAAGACGAAGGACCCACTTGACCATAGTTATTCCGCTGCAATGTAATGTAATAGCTTAATGAGCTATGTTTGATGTAATAAAATTATGTTATTCCTGGTTATAAAGTTATATTATGACCCTTGTTTCTTGATATTACATCATAACTGTGGATGCTAGCTATTGATCCAGGGACTAGCATTGTAAACACAGAGGGCTCTATCTTATCTAAGATTGGGACCTCTACAGTTTTGGAGCGCGTCCATTTTGGTCTAAGGGAAGGCTTCTGAAAGGTCCTTTCTTGGTGAAAATCAAGTCTTGTGGGGAAAGTGCACCACCTCTGCAGATGGAAGAAACTAAGTACTTAGTCGTGTCCCCGGAAATGGACAATTTGAGCATCAAGACATGGAAGCTATCAAGAATCTCCTCATCCCAATTTTCTAAGTTAAAACTTGTGGTTGAACAAGGGTGAAGGTTCACCAATTTCTATTGGTTGTTCCTTGGGAGTTTTGCCAAACAAAAACTTAGTGTTTTCTACTGATAGGTAAAACCTATTTTGAGCAAAGCAAGCCTAAGCTACACTTAGCCAAATTCATGTAGTAAATAGATGCTAATATTCTACTAAGGTATCACTTGCCAATACTATTCCAATGTATTGACCCACTGTGGCTGTAACTTGTGATGTTGCAGGTTACTCTGATGATGATTAGGGGTTATGAGTCTACACTCAACATGCTTGCCTATGGCACATGAAGATGAAGACTTCTATTTTTATATTGTTAAGTTAAACTCTTTTACTAGCCTATGGCTATGGAGTTGTAAAAGACTATGTTATCTCTGGAATGACGATGTAATAATGACCTTTGTTTCTGTGTACTTCATCTTAAACTGTGGATGCTAGCAATTGATCCAGGGACTAGCTGTAACACCCTCAGAATCGGCCCTATGCAAGTTTTAGCGAAACTCGCCAAACCCGCATAGAAACGATTCGAAGGTGCCCACCAGGCACTTTCGTGCGGGTGGAAAACGAAGTAATAACATTACACAACAGTCCTCGATGGGACCCACAGAACAGATATATATAATAGCGACTCGATGAGTCAAGAATACAGATATACAATACAAAGATCCAAATCACCTGTAAAACGATACAGCGTCCGACTACGGACAAGATGCAAATGGGGCTAAGAGCCCTGAAGAATAATCAATGGCGTCCATAACCCTGCCCAGGCCAAGCCGGAAGGG
The DNA here is from genome assembly GCA_910589765.1 of Avena atlantica. Taxonomy (NCBI): domain Eukaryota; kingdom Viridiplantae; phylum Streptophyta; class Magnoliopsida; order Poales; family Poaceae; genus Avena; species Avena atlantica. Next base: position 56,140,669 of record OU342739.1, on the reverse strand, counting down.
TAACCCTGCTAACGACGTCGATCTCAAAACCTGCTTAAACAAAAGGGGTGCCGACAAAGGGCAAAGGAAAAAGAGGAGCGTCAGTACTGAGGCCAGTACACGGCGAGGCTAGAATTCGGCGGTCCTCGCCTACATAGGTATGGTGGACTGAAGCGGCAGCGGCAACATGCACTAGAACAACCTATAGAGACTCGATACAACTGGCGTCAATCAGAGAGGGGTAAGAAAGACCTATCCGGATCCAACCTGAAGCTAACACCAAACAAACCCATCCTGGTGTTTCCCCCTCGAGACCAAACGAGGAAGTCAACCGAGGAACTCACACAGTTGGCAGTTTTATTTATTCAGTTATCGTTGCAGCAATTACTAGTCAGATTTGGATAATCCTCCTGATAAAATAAGCAGTGGGCAATTTTAGCTAATCATTCCGTTGTAGTTGCAACAATTACTAATCAGATACAATTAGCATGAGATAACCCAAAAACCCAGCAATTGTTGGTACTTTTATTCAGCCATTCCGTTGTAGTTGCAATACTTACTAGTCAGGTACAATGGTCGCAAGCGACACTCCAAACAAGCAATTGTGGGCAGTATTATTTAGCCATTCCATTATAGTGAAGCTGATTACTAGTCATTATAAAGTCAAATTTAGAACAATAAACTTTAGTTATGCTTGTCTATGGTCGAGATACTGTGCTCCAAGTCGTCCATAACCGCGGACACGGCTTTCAGAAAGTTTTAACCCGGCCGGGGTGCACAAATAGCAACACACACACGATCAACCTCGGAAAAACCAAATCAAAACCCAACGAGGTCTTCACGACAGAGCAATCACAAGATTCAGAAATATTTCAGGGGGCCACCCCATTGAGTAGACCCACAACGAAGTAAGCAAGCTCCGAGACGGACTCAAGGTTCGCGACAATGGCTGTAAATGACTGGGAACCCGAAAGTGTGGCTGGGCTTGTCGATACCGCGAAAACATTCCGCTTACCTAAACAGTACAGTGTGCTCCCCGCACAATCGTAAATACAGAAGTAGCATGGCATAAGTACAGGATAGTAAATAAAACCTCAAACTAGTTTGTGGCCCCAAGAAATAAGACGGAATCAAGCTCTGGCTAAGGGGGGCCCATAATTCCCCATATGTGGATAGCGCGATAAATCAAGGAACAGGTATCAAGTACTCGGGGTCCTACGGGACACAAGTGGGCGGTCGGAAACCAAATGTTATCTATCACCCACCGATGCCTCTGCTTACTTACTTCAATTTTAGTTGTTAAACAGGAATTAAAGTGAACGATAAATAAAGCCGAGATCATCTCCAACATCCAACATGTGGCAATACTCCAACAACTGTGGTACATGGCGACACGCAACAGCACTTGAGCAAGCGACTACGACGCGCAAGTCCAACTATCTACCAAACAACAGGTAATAGGAGGTGGCCATGGCAATATAGGGCTGCAAGGAATATCACGGGAACGGAAACTAAAGCATCGCAGCACAGATAGCAATAGATCAACAGGAGGGAATAAATACTATAAAAGTAAGATAGGTAGAAAGGGGAAGATGCTCGCCTGAAAACATTGTCGAAGGTTCATCCGAAGATCGGGGCGAAGCTCACATCAACTCAACGGCCTTATCCGCGAAGAAGCAAATCACTAGCAGAAACACCGGATGCAATATTTAATACAACGGCAGAAGATCGGGCATGATGCATGTATGATGTATGACATGGCAAGGGTGCAATGCGATTAGGTCATATTAAGCGGAACCGGGGTCCCGACAATTAATTAAATGGTTCCAGTTATTTAGATACCCCGCAAATTAAATGTTGTTTTAGCATGACAAAAGACAGCACCGGTTCGCTACACAAATTTAAATGAGGCCAATATAAGGCTAGATTTGCCCGCATATGGGCCCCATATTTAATTATTAGGTGAATCGACATAAGGCCCCCAAACCACATGATTATGCATGCAAGTATGGCAATTAATGTGCAACAGGTTTTATGTTTAGCATTTATAAAATAGGGCTCGGAGAAAGGGGTCACACATTGAGGGTTCGGCAGATCTTGGTTTCCGGGGTTCGGGGTTCGGTCTCAGGGTCCAGGGTTCGACGGAACGTTCTCGGGCTCCGGGGTTAGGGTCTTCGGATCGGGGTAGATCTTGGCGTTCGGGTAGATGAACTTGGCGTGGCGTCGGGGCGCATCGGTTTAACCCTGGACGGTGTCGTTCTTGTCGTCGCGAAGGTCTTTTCGGGTCCCACGGGGTCAGTCTTGCCGTTGCGAGGGTCTTGTCGGGCCCGCGCCATCGAGTCGGTGTTAGCGTCCGGGAGCGTTCTCGTGGCAATTTGGGCGTCCGAGACGGAGAACTTGTCGCACTTGTGGCGATCTTGGCGTCCTCCCGGTTCGGGTTCCGTGTGGCGGTCTTGGCGTCCGGGGATCTTCGGCTCCCTATCGACACACTTGCGGGTCCGTCTTGGTCATCGATGGGGAACTTGGGGCTTCGGGGCTTGATTGTCGGTGTTGGGCTCGGTTCTCGTCGTCGGTAGGTCTTGGTGTCGATCTTGTTGTTTCCACACCCAACAACTTAGCACCAACTTGGTACTACACAGGGAACCTGCACGGGTGGAGGCGGATGGCATTGGCGACGACGGGGTGGGTCCCGCGGGCAGGTGGGTCCAGACGGGGCCGGCGGGTGCAGAGGACGGAGCCGCGGGGTCGGGCGCGGCCGGCCAGGTGCGGGAGGAGATGAGCGGGTCGCTGGCGGCGGTGGACGAGCGGTGGGGGAGGAGGCTGAGAGGAAGGGGACGCGGGGTGGGGGGCAGGTGGCGTGGGGATCGGGGCGGGACAGGTGGTGGGTCCCAGGGGCGTGGGCCCGGGGGACAGGAACAGGGAGAGAGAGTGGAGAGAGGAGCGGCCGGTGTGGGGTGTGTACTGCTGGGTGGGTTGGTGAGAGAGAGGAGAGAGAGGAGAGAGGGAGGCCAAGTGGCAGCATCTGATTGGGTGGGGGAGAGGAGAGGTGAGGTGGCGCGACGGGGTTGGCCGGGGTGATGTGGAGGCAAGGGCTGGGTAGATAGGTTGGTAGTTTTAGGAATTGTTGGGGTGGACCGTTTATAATTCTGGGGGTGGTCGTTCGGGTCATTCGGCCTGTTCGACTGCCCCCACTAAAAATACTTAACATTTTATTTGTTTTAAACGGGCCGTTTGCAAACCGATAGCAGCCAAAACAAAATAATCCGGAGACCCGGGTTTGGCGTTTGAATAAAAGACGGGGCGTTTTAGAAAACAATAACAGGCTTTGCGAAATAGTTTTAAGCAAACAATGCATGATGATGACGATGCAATGCACAAATTCAACGCGATTTTCTAGTAGTGGTTTTGCGGGATGCCACAATTCGACACCACTAACGATGGATCTCGCCCTCGAGATCCGCCTCATGGTACCGGAAAGAAGGTCAGCGATCTGCGTCTTCTCGCTTTGTGTAGATCCTCGCGACACCACTAACAGGAGGTCGTTGTCCGTGATCATCGAGAGAACACTCCGGAAACGAAAGGTCGAAGGTAGAGGTATCAACAAATAAAGCCACCTCTAGCTTCCATGAACGGAGTAAAATTGCAGGATCCACTGATTCGATGTACAAGAGCGAATGATAAGAGTAGTCGGATGGTGATCAGTCCATCGCGCACCCAAACCATTACTCTGCACACGAACAGGCGGATTATGCAACCAACTCTCGGAATCAGACTGAAGATCTCGACAAGCGAGGTTCGGAACAACGGAGTGATGCAGACTCTGCATCGGATCTGGCGTAGATGATGTCGTCGCGCCGGAAAACACCGGAAGGCACAAACAAGGAACACAGAATGGTACCACGGTAGACGGATTCCTCAGGCAGCATGAACATCGGATGGCAGAACACCGTTATCAGAGGAGGAAGCGAAACCCTGAAGGTACGACGGAAACCCAACCACGAGAATTCCTGGACTCGAGGAAAGAGAAGAGAGCGGATTCAAAACACGTAGAGGTAAGAGGAAAATAGCAGAGGGGTAAGGAGTAAAATCAGACCTAATCAGAACCATCCAACCGATTTGCAAAAATAGTTTTGACACTCTACTTCGGCCGTTAGCTAGGTTATCCTACAGGCTGGACTTGTGGGGTATCGCAACTGCTGAGCTCTGATACCACTCTGTAACACCCTCAGAATCGGCCCTATGCAAGTTTTAGCGAAACTCGCCAAACCCGCATAGAAACGATTCGAAGGTGCCCACCAGGCACTTTCGTGCGGGTGGAAAACGAAGTAATAACATTACACAACCGTCCTCGATGGGACCCACAGAACAGATATATATAACAGCGACTCGATGAGTCAAGAATACATATATACAATACAAAGATCCAAATCACCTATAAAACGATACAGCGTCCGACTACGGACAAGATGCAAATGGGGCTAAGAGCCCTGAAGAATAACCAATGGCGTCCATAACCCTGCCCAGGCCAAGCCGGAAGGGTAACCCTGCTAACGACGTCGATCTCAAAACCTGCTTAAACAAAAGGGGTGCCGACAAAGGGCAAAGGAAAAAGAGGAGCGTCAGTACTGAGGCCAGTACACGGCGAGGCTAGAATTCGGCGGTCCTCGCCTACATAGGTATGGTGGACTGAAGCGGCAGCGGCAACATGCACTAGAACAACCTATAGAGACTCGATACAACTGGCGTCAATCAGAGAGGGGTAAGAAAGACCTATCCGGATCCAACCTGAAGCTAACACCAAACAAACCCATCCTGGTGTTTCCCCCTCGAGACCAAACGAGGAAGTCAACCGAGGAACTCCCACAGTTGGCAGTTTTATTTATTCAGTTATCGTTGCAGCAATTACTAGTCAGATTTGGATAATCCTCCTGATAAAATAAGCAGTGGGCACTTTTAGCTAATCATTCCGTTGTAGTTGCAACAATTACTAATCAGATACAATTAGCATGAGATAACCCAAAAACCCAGCAATTGTTGGTACTTTTATTCAGCCATTCCGTTGTAGTTGCAATACTTACTAGTCAGGTACAATGGTCGCAAGCGACACTCCAAACAAGCAATTGTGGGCAGTATTATTTAGCCATTCCATTATAGTGAAGCTGATTACTAGTCATTATAAAGTCAAATTTAGAACAATAAACTTTAGTTATGCTTGTCTATGGTCGAGATACTGTGCTCCAAGTCGTCCATAACCGCGGACACGGCTTTCAGAAAGTTTTAACCCGGCCGGGGTGCACAAATAGCAACACACACACGATCAACCTCGGAAAAACCAAATCAAAACCCAACGAGGTCTTCACGACAGAGCAATCACAAGATTCAGAAATATTTCAGGGGGCCACCCCATTGAGTAGACCCACAACGAAGTAAGCAAGCTCCGAGACGGACTCAAGGTTTGCGACAATGGCTGTAAATGACTGGAAACCCGAAAGTGTGGCTGGGCTTGTCGATACCGCGAAAACATTCCGCTTACCTAAACAGTACAGTGTGCTCCCCGCACAATCGTAAATACAGAAGTAGCATGGCATAAGTACAGGATAGTAAATAAAACCTCAAACTAGTTTGTGGCCCCAAGAAATAAGACGGAATCAAGCTCTGTCTAAGGGGGGCCCATAATTCCCCATATGTGGATAGCGCGATAAATCAAGGAACAGGTATCAAGTACTCGGGGTCCTACGGGACACAAGTGGGCGGTCGGAAACCAAATGTTATCTATCACCCACCGATGCCTCTGCTTACTTACTTCAATTTTAGTTGTTAAACAGGAATTAAAGTGAACGATAAATAAAGCCGAGATCATCTCCAACATCCAACATGTGGCAATACTCCAACAACTGTGGTACATGGCGACACGCAACAGCACTTGAGCAAGCGACTACGACGCGCAAGTCCAACTATCTACCAAACAACAGGTAATAGGAGGTGGCCATGGCAATATAGGGCTGCAAGGAGTATCACGGGAATGGAAACTAAAGCATCGCAACACAGATAGCAATAGATCAACAGGAGGGAATAAATACTATAAAAGTAAGATAGGTAGAAAGGGGAAGATGCTCGCCTGAAAACATTGTCGAAGGTTCATCCGAAGATCGGGGCGAAGCTCACATCAACTCAACGGCCTTATCCGCGAAGAAGCAAATCACTAGCAGAAACACCGGATGCAATATTTAATACAACGGCAGAAGATCGGGCATGATGCATGTATGATGTATGACATGGCAAGGGTGCAATGCGATTAGGTCATATTAAGCGGAACCGGGGTCCCGACAATTAATTAAATGGTTCCAGTTATTTAGATACCCCGCAAATTAAATGTTGTTTTAGCATGACAAAAGACAGCACCGGTTCGCTACACAAATTTAAATGAGGCCAATATAAGGCTAGATTTGCCCGCATATGGGCCCCATATTTAATTATTAGGTGAATCGGCATAAGGCCCCCAAACCACATGATTATGCATGCAAGTATGGCAATTAATGTGCAACAAGTTTTATGTTTAGCATTTATAAAATAGGGCTCGGAGAAAGGGGTCACACATTGAGGGTTCGGCAGATCTTGGTTTCCGGGGTTCGGGGTTCGGTCTCAGGGTCCAGGGTTCGACGGAACGTTCTCGGGCTCCGGGGTTAGGGTCTTCGGATCGGGGTAGATCTTGGCGTTCGGGTAGATGAACTTGGCGTGGCGTCGGGGCGCATCGGTTTAACCCTGGACGGTGTCCTTCTTGTCGTCGCGAAGGTCTTTTCGGGTCCCACGGGGTCAGTCTTGCCGTTGCGAGGGTCTTGTCGGGCCCGCGCCATCGAGTCGGTGTTAGCGTCCGGGAGCGTTCTCGTGGCAATCTGGGCGTCCGAGACGGAGAACTTGTCGCACTTGTGGCGATATTGGCGTCCTCCCGGTTCGGGTTCCGTGTGGCGGTCTTGGCGTCCGGGGATCTTCGGCTCCCTATCGACACACTTGCGGGTCCGTCTTGGTCATCGATGGGGAACTTGGGGCTTCGGGGCTTGATTGTCGGTGTTGGGCTCGGTTCTCGTCGTCGGTAGGTCTTGGTGTCGATCTTGTTGTTTCCACACCCAACAACTTAGCACCAACTTGGTACTACACAGGGAACCTGCACGGGTGGAGGCGGATGGCATCGGCGACGACGGGGTGGGTCCCGCGGGCAGGTGGGTCCAGACGGGGCCGGCGGGTGCAGAGGACGGAGCCGCGGGGTCGGGCGCGGCCGGCCAGGTGCGGGAGGAGATGAGCGGGTCGCCGGCGGCGGTGGACGAGCGGTGGGGGAGGAGGCTGAGAGGAAGGGGACGCGGGGTGGGGGGCAGGTGGCGTGGGGATCGGGGCGGGACAGGTGGTGGGTCCCAGGGGCGTGGGCCCGGGGGACAGGAACAGGGAGAGAGAGTGGAGAGAGGAGCGGCCGGTGTGGGGTGTGTACTGCTGGGTGGGTTGGTGAGAGAGAGGAGAGAGAGGAGAGAGGGAGGCCAAGTGGCAGCATCTGATTGGGTGGGGGAGAGGAGAGGTGAGGTGGCGCGACAGGGTTGGCCGGGGTGATGTGGAGGCAAGGGCTGGGTAGATAGGTTGGTAGTTTTAGGAATTGTTGGGGTGGACCGTTTATAATTCTGGGGGTGGTCGTTCGGGTCATTCGGCCCGTTCGACTGCCCCCACTAAAAATACTTAACATTTTATTTGTTTTAAACGGGCCGTTTGCAAACCGATAGCAGCCAAAACAAAATAATCCGGAGACCCGGGTTTGGCGTTTGAATAAAAGACGGGGCGTTTTAGAAAACAATAACAGGCTTTGCGAAATAGTTTTAAGCAAACAATGCATGATGATGACGATGCAATGCACAAATTCAACGCGATTTTCTAGTAGTGGTTTTGCGGGATGCCACAATTCGACACCACTAACGATGGATCTCGCCCTCGAGATCCGCCTCATGGTACCGGAAAGAAGGTCAGCGATCTGCGTCTTCTCGCTTTGTGTAGATCCTCGCGACACCACTAACAGGAGGTCGTTGTCCGTGATCATCGAGAGAACACTCCGGAAACGAAAGGTCGAAGGTATAGGTATCAACAAATAAAGCCACCTCTAGCTTCCGTGAACGGAGTAAAATTGCAGGATCCACTGATTCGATGTACAAGAGCGAATGATAAGAGTAGTCGGATGGTGATCAGTCCATCGCGCACCCAAACCATTACTCTGCACACGAACAGGCGGATTATGCAACCAACTCTCGGAATCAGACTGAAGATCTCGACAAGCGAGGTTCGGAACAACGGAGTGATGCAGACTCTGCATCGGATCTGGCGTAGATGATGTCGTCGCGCCGGAAAACACCGGAAGGCACAAACAAGGAACACAGAATGGTACCACGGTAGACGGATTCCTCAGGCAGCATGAACATCGGATGGCAGAACACCGTTTTCAGAGGAGGAAGCGAAACCCTGAAGGTACGACGGAAACCCAACCACAAGAATTCCTGGACTCGAGGAAAGAGAAGAGAGCGGATTCAAAACACGTAGAGGTAAGAGGAGAATAGCAGAGGGGTAAGGAGTAAAATCAGACCTAATCAGAACCATCCAACCGATTTGCAAAAATAGTTTTGACACTCTACTTCGGCCGTTAGCTAGGTTATCCTACAGGCTGGACTTGTGGGGTATCGCAACTGCTGAGCTCTGATACCACTCTGTAACACCCTCAGAATCGGCCCTATGCAAGTTTTAGCGAAACTCGCCAAACCCACATAGAAACGATTCGAAGGTGCTCACCAGGCACTTTCGTGCGGGTGGAAAACGAAGTAATAACATTACACAACCGTCCTCGATGGGAACCACAGAACAGATATATATATAACAGCGACTCGATGAGTCAAGAATACAGATATACAATACAAAGATCCAAATCACCTGTAAAACGATACAGCGTCCGACTACGGACAAGATGCAAATGGGGCTAAGAGCCCTGAAGAATAACCAATGGCGTCCATAACCCTGCCCAGGCCAAGCCGGAAGGGTAACCCTGCTAACGACGTCGATCTCAAAACCTGCTTAAACAAAAGGGGTGCCGACAAAGGGCAAAGGAAAAAGAGGAGCGTCAGTACTGAGGCCAGTACACGGCGAGGCTAGAATTCGGCGGTCCTCGCCTACATAGGTATGGTGGACTGAAGCGGCAGCGGCAACATGCACTAGAACAACCTATAGAGACTCGATACAACTGGCGTCAATCAGAGAGGGGTAAGAAAGACCTATCCGGATCCAACCTGAAGCTAACACCAAACAAACCCATCCTGGTGTTTCCCCCTCGAGACCAAACGAGGAAGTCAACCGAGGAACTCACACAGTTGGCAGTTTTATTTATTCAGTTATCGTTGCAGCAATTACTAGTCAGATTTGGATAATCCTCCTGATAAAATAAGCAGTGGGCACTTTTAGCTAATCATTCCGTTGTAGTTGCAACAATTACTAATCAGATACAATTAGCATGAGATAACCCAAAAACCCAGCAATTGTTGGTACTTTTATTCAGCCATTCCATTGTAGTTGCAATACTTACTAGTCAGGTACAATGGTCGCAAGCGACACTCCAAACAAGCAATTGTGGGCAGTATTATTTAGCCATTCCATTATAGTGAAGCTGATTACTAGTCATTATAAAGTCAAATTTAGAACAATAAACTTTAGTTATGCTTGTCTATGGTCGAGATACTGTGCTCCAAGTCGTCCATAACCGCGGACACGGCTTTCAGAAAGTTTTAACCCGGCCGGGGTGCACAAATAGCAACACACACACGATCAACCTCGGAAAAACCAAATCAAAACCCAACGAGGTCTTCACGACAGAGCAATCACAAGATTCAGAAATATTTCAGGGGGCCACCCCATTGAGTAGACCCGCAACGAAGTAAGCAAGCTCCGAGACGGACTCAAGGTTTGCGACAATGGCTGTAAATGACTGGAAACCCGAAAGTGTGGCTGGGCTTGTCGATACCGCGAAAACATTCCGCTTACCTAAATAGTACAGTGTGCTCCCCGCACAATCGTAAATACAGAAGTAGCATGGCATAAGTACAGGATAGTAAATAAAACCTCCAACTAGTTTGTGGCCCCAAGAAATAAGACGGAATCAAGCTCTGGCTAAGGGGGGCCCATAATTCCCCATATGTGGATAGCGCGATAAATCAAGGAACAGGTATCAAGTACTCGGGGTCCTACGGGACACAAGTGGGCGGTCGGAAACCAAATGTTATCTATCACCCACCGATGCCTCTGCTTACTTACTTCAATTTTAGTTGTTAAACAGGAATTAAAGTGAACGATAAATAAAGCCGAGATCATCTCCAACATCCAACATGTGGCAATACTCCAACAACTGTGGTACATGGCGACACGCAACAGCACTTGAGCAAGCGACTACGACGCGCAAGTCCAACTATCTACCAAACAACAGGTAATAGGAGGTGGCCATGGCAATATAGGGCTGCAAGGAGTATCACGGGAATGGAAACTAAAGCATCGCAACACAGATAGCAATAGATCAACAGGAGGGAATAAATACTATAAAAGTAAGATAGGTAGAAAGGGGAAGATGCTCGCCTGAAAACATTGTCGAAGGTTCATCCGAAGATCGGGGCGAAGCTCACATCAACTCAACGGCCTTATCCGCGAAGAAGCAAATCACTAGCAGAAACACCGGATGCAATATTTAATACAACGGCAGAAGATCGGGCATGATGCAAACCGATAGCAGCCAAAACAAAATAATCCGGAGACCCGGGTTTGGCGTTTGAATAAAAGACGGGGCGTTTTAGAAAACAATAACAGGCTTTGCGAAATAGTTTTAAGCAAACAATGCATGATGATGACGATGCAATGCACAAATTCAACGCGATTTTCTAGTAGTGGTTTTGCGTGATGCCACACTAGCATTGCAATCACATAGATCTTTACCTTTATAAAGGTGGGATCTTACAGATGGTATCAGAGCACCATGTTTCCTGTAGGTTTATGACCCTAGGATTGGATTAGAAACCACTAAGGAAATTTTTTCAACAATTTCCACACTTGTCTTTTTATTCTAGTAAACTTTTCTAATCTTCTTTCTAATCTCTATTTGTAGATGAACTCCATCAACGAAGCCGTGAGGAAGGGACCACTCATGACCATGACTTTGGAGTGTGAGACTGAATTTCCCAAGGCCCTCAAGAACCCTATGGTTACCGTGGGGATACATGGTGCAGCTGTGTACAAAGGATTCCCTATGATGGATGAAGGAGTAGAGTATTGGTGGGTGCAACTTCACTTGTACAAAAACAAGGAAGACAACCACAAGGAGTCAGGATTCTGCATGGTCACCAACTCAGAAATGTACACAACATTCTTTGACTCTGCAAGAAATGCATCTTGGAATGACATCAAGGAGCTTGGTGATAGATTCAAGTGCAGAATGCGCAACACCCAAAATGACCTTATGGAAGAAAAGAAGTATACCCAAGAGTTAGATGCTACCAACCAACGTTTAAGAGAAGACATCATAGACTTAGAAATGGAGTCATGTGATCAAGATCGATAGATTGCCTCTAGGGATGCCCTGTTAACCAATTTGGCAAGTGAGTGGGGATTGTAATGTACTCCGTTAGTTGGACCACCACATTTATCGTTTTACTTTTAAAAAAAATTGTCTAAGTTATGTTGAACCTTTGATGCTTGTAATGGGTTTGTGTATGCCATGACTTGTATGATTGTTGCAAAAGTTATGCTTGGGATATTTTGTCTTGTAATTTTCTCTATTGGTGTTCATTCTAACTTTTCTCTATCTTATAAAATAGATGCCTAATGTTACTATCAGCACGGCCGAAGAGTTCAAGGGAACTCGTTTTGGTACTCGTCTCATTGAGCTCACTAGTGTGCTCAACCTTCCACTTCCTAGCATCATGACGCTTCCCCTCACCAATTTTGAGAGGAAGGACCTTTGGGGCTTCAGAGTCACTCAGCCGGGACGCCAGACAGAGCCAACCACGGAGGCCATCACTTTCAAGCTGATGCATGACGACAAGGAGAGAGGCCTAGACATAGTCATGTAGGAGTTACTTGGGCGCCTGGTAGGGAGACACTCCAGAGAGCTTAGAGGTCTTTACTTTCACCCCTTAGGGAGACGCGACGAGGAGGGTGAGGCTATTGAGTACGAGGATGCTGCTAGAGAGATGATGGAGCCTATTCGTCTGTACCTTCAGGACCTAGAGGGTCTTATTAGGCACCTAGATACTGATAGGACCAACGTCATGCTTAGCAACGACGAGCTCCAGGTGAAGCTTCGTGAGAAGGAAAAGCTCTTCACGGAGCAAGACGAGATAGTCAAGGAAATGGAGGCCAAGTTTGAAAGCCAGGACAAGAAATTCAAGAGCCAGGAGAAGAGGTCCAATACAGGAACCAGAAGATCCGGGAGATGAAGGAAGAGCTAGAGACCAAGGACTTCGATCTCGAGCATCAGTAGGGAGTGATCGAGAGGCTTCGCTCACAGAAGAGGGCTCTTAGGGCCAAGATAGAGGCCTTTACTACTAGTGTTGATGAGTACAAGACTGCTATGGAGAATGCAGGTCTTACCCTTGTTGATGTGGAGATTGATGCGGAGGAGTAGTGTTGGCTACTCATTTATCTCATCTATCGTACCTTTGATTATTGAGTCGCAATGACCATCCAACATGTGGGTGGCTTGCTATGGTGTGTTTGCATTTCCAAACTCGTTGTTTATGTCGTTCAAACTCTATGTTATTTTGATGCTTGGTTATTGTGATTGAGTATGTGATGTATTGTGCATGTTAAGCATCTATGGGTATCTCATTATCATCCTTATGAAAACCACAGATGCCTCCTCGACGTGCCAACACCAACCCAAACAACAACAATGTCACCCCCGAGATGCAGCTGTTGATGACAGCACATGCACAACTGATGTAGATGATGACCACTTTTATGCAGAATCAGAATAACAACAACAACAATAACAACAACAACCCGAACAATCCACCAGGATTTGACATGCTCACCATATTCCTAAGACTGAGGCCTGCAAAGTTCTCAGGAACCACGGATCCAATGGTGGCCAATGATTGGCTACATTCGGTGAACAAGGATTTGGTAACTGTCGGCTGCACCGACGAGGAGAAGGTCAGGTTTGCAGCACATCTGTTGGAAGGACCAGCAGCTACTTGGTGGGATAACTTTCAGATCACCACTCCCATTGAGGATGTGACCTGACCTATCTTTGAGGATGGATTTCGTACAACACACATCTCATCCGGGGTGATGAATTTGAAAAAGAAGGAGTTCCACAACCTGAAACAGCGTCACCGTAGTGTGGCTGAATATATTGAGGAATTCAACAATCTGGCGCGTTATGCACCGGATGAAGTGGATACTGATGCCAAGAGGAAGGAGAAATTCCTCGAAGGACTGAATGATGAACTCAATCTGCATCTGTCTGTTGCCTATGTCCCAACCTACCAATCACTTTGTGACAAGGATACCATCTTGGAGAACAAGATGAAACAGGTTGAAAGCAGAAAGAGGAAGCACAGCTTTGACAAGCACATCTCGGGATCGTCTCACAAGCGTTCCCATCATGATGATAGTGGGAGTTCTGGATCCCACAAACATGGAAAGTACAACAACCACCACAGCCACAACCGCCATCATGACAACAAGCACCACCGTAGTCATGATAATGACAAGTACAAGAGCCACAAGGGTGGACACAAGAGCCACCACAGTGGAAGTGGAAGTGGTAGTCAGCCTGCGAAGATGGATATCAGTCAGGTTGAATGTTTCAAGTGTAAGAAGATGGGGAATTATGCAAATGAGTGCCCAGAAAAGAAAGTTGAAGGAACCACCAAGCCCAACCCTTTCCAGAAGGGACAAGTGAACCACATCAATGTGGAAGAGATTTATGAGGAGTCCGATGTTGTGGCTGGTAAGTTCAAACTCAAGTCTATTCCAGCACTTGTTCTTTTTGATACTGGTGCATCACATTCATTCATATCAAAAGCATTTGTTGATAGAAATGGGTTTCCAACTGAAAATATTGGGTGTCCACTAAAAGTAAGTTCTCCTGGTGGAGATATGATAGTAAGTCTTGGATGTCGTGATCTAGTGATAGAATTTGGAAAGCATAAGTTTCCAGTGAGTCTGATAATCCTAGATTACCAAGGAATGGATGTAATTTTGGGAATGGAAAGTATGAAGGAGTACTGGATTGTGCCAATCGTACTGTCGCACTCACAACCCCGGAAAAGAAACGGATTAGATTCAAGTCTAACTTTGAATCAAAAGGGAGTAAGCTAAATTCTCTTAAGGGGGTTAGCATAGATAGTAAATCAATTGTGAGAGAATATCCGGATGTGTTTCCGGAAGAATTACCGGGAATTCCACGAGATAGAGATGTGGAGTTTCTGATTGACTTGCTGCCAGGATCAGGACCAATAGCAAAGAGACCTTACAAGATGTCAGTTGATGAGTTGAAAGAACTCAAGAAACAACTTGGAGAACAGTTGCAGAAAGGATTTATTCAACTAAGTTCTTCATCTTGGGGAGCACCAGTCTTGTTTGTGGAAAAGAAAGATAGAAGTCAAAGGTTATGCATCGATTATCGTTCACTCAATGAGGTGACTATCAAGAACAAATATCCTTTGCCCAGAATAAATGATTTGTTTGATCAGTTAGAAGGAGCTTGTGTGTTCTCAAAGATTGATCTCCGGTCAGGCTATTTTCAAATTAAGATAAGGGAGCAAGACATTCCTCATACTACATTCACCACTAGGTATGGATTGTATGAGTACACTGTGATGCCATTTGGTTTGACCAATGCACCAGCCTACTTCATGAATATGATGAACAAGGTGTTCATGGAGTTTCTTGACAAGTTTGTTGTCGTTTTCATCGATGAAATTTTGATCTACTCCAAGATCAAAGAAGAGCATGAAGGACATTTGCGTTTGATACTTGAGAAGCTTAGAGAGCATAAGTTGTATGCCAAATTCAGCAAGTGTGAATTCTGGTTGAATGAAGTTGGATTTCTTGGACACATTGTGTCAGGAGATGGTGTAGCATTTGATCCTGCAAAGGTGTCAGCTGTAACTGAATGGGAATCTCCTAAGTCAGTGAAAGAAGTACGTAGTTTTCTTGGCTTGGCAGGATATTATAGAAGATTAATTGAGAATTTCTCCAAGGTAGCTAAGCCAATGACGGAAGACAAGAAATTTGCTTGGACTGAAGGATGTGAACTCAGTTTCCAAGAATTGAAGAAGAGACTAGTGACAGCACCAGTCTTATGTCTGTCAAATTTGGAGAAGGATTTCCAAGTGTATTGTGATGCATCTCATCATGGATTAGGTGCAGTTCTGATGCAAGAAGGGGAAGTTGTGGCTTATGCCTCAAGACAACTCAAAACTCATGAGGTGAATTATCCTACTCATGATTTAGAGTTAGCCTTTATTGTCCATGCACTCAAAACATGGAGACATTATCTTTTGGGAAAGAGATGTGAAGTGTTCACTACTAGGAAACAGGCAGTTAGTGGCGCACCCGAAATGCCCATCCGTGGCGCACTAGGAGTGCTCCACGGGCCTTGCGCTACGGCTATCTCTCAGCCGTGGCGCACTGCCTAGTGCGCCACGGTTGTGTAGAGATAGGCATAGCGCACCTCCTAGTGCGCCACAGAAGTTTAGGATGGTGCACTACCCCTGGGATCTTCTGTGGCGCACTATCTAGTGCGTCACTAAACTTCCATAGTGCGCTTTAGGTGTAGTGCGCCACAGAAGGTAGACCATGTGCTCCAAAGATGTATTTTTTTTGTTTTTTTTAATTTCCGAGCCAGATTATATGCAATATAGATTATATACAATATTACAGCAGATATACACACACAGATACAAGATATACAATTATATATATAAATACTCAATATGAAAAACAAGATTGAAACAAATACATATAGATAAGTCTCATACATGAATACATAGTCTAAGTTACATTGTTTCGATCATGTTACAAAGTAGTAGTTGGTAACATGCGAATACATGTGTCGATCGAACAAGCTAGAGCTCGGAAGATCGCCTAGACATCTAAACTAGCTAGCTAGACACAAACGCGGGATAAATAACCAAAGAAGATAAGCATGATCACCGCCGCGACGAAGGTGTAGGTCTTCATCCGGTTCCTTGTCCTAACTCCCGCTAGATAGCGCGTGTATCTAGCTTCCGCCTCCGCCATAGTGTTGTACCCTTTGTAGCTATTGCCGCTGAAACGGTGTACCTGTCTCCGACAGTCTTCCCAATCATCGTAGACTCCGGGAACCCGTCCCTTGTACACGACGTACCACGTCATATATAAGTTGACAATAATAATTAACCGATTATTGAAAAAAAACATATATAATTAAAGTCGCATATGAAGATACACTTATAGAAAGTACTCCTAAATCAGAAAGACCAAACTCAAAAAGCATGCCTCATATATAACTAGGTTGTTCGACACAGGAATATGCTACGATGCAACTGTCCGCCAAGTAGGATGCACAACACCTGGACCTATGCATAGCACAAGGCGGACAATCCCATCGCAGCACATTGACATATAGTGTGCCACAACATTTCAATCATCGGCATTATTCTCGAAAAAGACCAAAGTAACTCAAAAAGCATGCCTCATATATAATTAGGTTGTTCAACACAGGAATATGCTACGATGGAACTGTTCGCCAAGTAGGATGCACAACACCTGGACCTGTGCATAGCACAAGGCTAACAATCCCATCGCAGCACGTACATTCACATATAGTGTGCCACGACATTTCAATCATCGGCATTATTCTCGAAAAAGTCCAAAGTAACTCAAAAAGCATGCCTCATATATATACATAGGTCGTTGGACACAGGAATATGCTACGATGGAACCGTACGCCAAGTAGGATGCACAACACCTGGACTTGTGCATAGCACAAGGCGTACAATCCCATCGTAGCACATTCACATATATAGTGTGCCACGACATTTCAATCATCGGCATTATTCTCGAAAAAGACCAAAGTAGCTCGAAAAGAATGCCTCATATATAACTAGCTAGGTCGTTGGACACAGGAATATGCTATGACGGAACGGTTAGCCAAGTAGGATGCACAATTCCTGGACTTGTGCATATCACAAGGCTAACTATCCCGTCATAGCACATTCATATATATATTGTGCCACGACATTTTAATCATCGGCATATTCTCGAAAAAGACAAAAATAACTCGAAAAGAT
The DNA here is from genome assembly GCA_910589765.1 of Avena atlantica. Lineage (NCBI taxonomy): Eukaryota > Viridiplantae > Streptophyta > Magnoliopsida > Poales > Poaceae > Avena > Avena atlantica. The sequence goes on along the minus strand of OU342739.1, from coordinate 56,123,351 downwards.
TGCCTCATATATATACATAGGTCGTTGAACACAGGAATATGCTACGATGGAACGGTGAGCCAAGTAGGATGCACAAGACCTGGACTTGTGCATATCACAAGGCTCACAGTCCCATCGTAGCACATTCACATATATAGTGTGCCACGACATTTCAATCATCGGCATTATTCTCGAAAAAAGAGTAAGGAAAAAAAGAAGGACCAAATTGAGCAAAGGACCAAAGAGTAAGCAAAAAACCCAAGCATTGATTGATATATAATAATAAGCAAAATAAGTTCACTTGTCGTCCACACACACACACAAAGGTCATCTATAGTTTGTAACTACAACTAGGCCAACATCAAGCCTTCTGGCTCAGCTTAGGGAACGGGAGGACGCCCTGTCTCGTCATGAACTTCCTATAGTCACCCTGCATCTCTAGGCGATCTTCTATGTCACGGTTATTCGGGATATTTCCTCCGTAGAAGACCCCCCCGAAGTCATGACATCACGAAAGATGATTGCCCCAAACTGCTGCTGGATGCGATACATCTCTTGTCTAATATCCGAATCATTGATCTTGGCCTTTGCTTCGGCCCACTGTTTGAGATGATCTGGCAGCGTAGAATTTTGCTGCTCAAGTAGGAATGCCATCATGTGATGGAGTGCGTAGTAGGCTTCCTTCTTACTGTTTTCCGGCTGCTTCACGCAGGGGAACTCCGTTACGTGGTTGAAGACGTGCCTGCCGAACTTGACCTTCGTACGCACGAAGGTGGTGCCTTCCGTCGAGGCAAAGCCAGTGAGAGCATCATCCAGAACTTCCTTGATCTTGTCGTAGTTTTTCTTCTTTTCTAGACTCCCCGAGTCAAAATACGTGGCGTGGGAATGCTTCGGTGATAAGGATATGAGCGTGCAGTGTTCATCTCTGCGCAAAAAAATCAAATGGAATGTGTTGGAAAAAGAATGATGGTGATCTAATAAAGCCAATCGACGGTGGCGAGTGAATAACGACTTACTCGGGAAGGTAAGGCACGAGAATGTATTCCTTTGTCTTGTTCGCCACGAGGATTATTTTTAGGTATGACGCCACGATACGTCGTTCGGCGGGGGAACCCAAGCAGCCATCACGCATGTAGTAGGGGTCCACTATAGCGATGCCCGGTGTGTTCTCTCTAATGATCTGCATGGCCAGGCTGAGAGAAAACAGACGGACCATGGTATAGTGCAGCGGGTATAGGTGGAACATATTGAAGATGTCGTCGAACCGCAGGAAGAACAGATCCGCAGGGGCATTGTCGACGAAGCCCAAGCCTGGTGGCACCTTAACCACGAATACCGGGTGCGAGGGATCTTTCTCCGATAGTAGGCGTCTCTCTATCGTCAGCACGCCGTCATGCACACTCTGTAGTTCCGAACTGGCGAGCTTCCGCAAATTCTTAGGTAGCATGGGCTCACCCGCCACATGAATCCTCCACATAATTCCCTCGGGTCTTGGTGGCCCGTCCCGAAACCTGATCGGATTCGCAGTTGTTGACGCCACCGGCTGGCTCGAGCTGCTAGATTTTCTTTTCCTGCCCTTTTTTCCTTTTGGAGAGCGGGCAGGCACCGCAATCTGAGCACCGGCCGCCCTATGTAGTGTGTCAGGGCTTAGAATAAAGGGTCGGTTGGTTGTATCAGCTGGCTCTGTAAAGGCGCAAGCTAGAGGCGTCTCCTGAGAACCAAACAGACGCTTGGTGATAGTGGCTTTCTCTGTGGGGCCACCAGCTAGGTCTTCTTCATTGACAAACTGAGTGCTGAAGAAGTGATCATTCCAGTCTTCGTCGTCCTCGGCCGGATCCTGCGCAATGTGCATATCATCAACATGATCATCCGACCCACCACGTGGAGGTGACGGCGAGGGCGGTAAGGGGGCCTTGCCACCGCTTGTCGCTGGCACGACAGGCGGTGCTGTTGTCTGTGGCGTGATGGCCCCCGCCGTCCCCAAACGGATCATGCTCTTTGGCCATAGCAAGAATAAGCCGAAGCAACTTCTGAGGACATACAGCTCTTCTTCATCCGCTCCTGGGGGTTGAATGGGAGGTTCCAGGTCGTCGCAGCCCCTTAGCACTCGACTAATTTTAACCCTGTGCACGCTATCTGGCATCGGCTTTGAGTGGAACATGCGCTGCAAGGGTTGAACGATGGTACCCTTGGCAACATCCCTCAGCTCGTTGTTCACGTAGCATAAGAGAGTGCAAGGAACATCCGTCTGCGGAAAACATGTACGGCGTCGTCAGAGCGAGATGCCATAAGAGTAATAGATGGCATGAAAGGCGGTAATTAAAGCAATTTGTTTACCGTGATGGCGTCGAGATCGGCTAATGTCGATGCACCGCATACGGTGACGGGCGTGCAAGAGACGGAAGGGATGCTTGATGGCGCGGTGCTAGCCGCCGGTGTATTCTCCCTACCGACGGGTGCTTGGAGCTCCGGTGCCGCCGCGACGATGGCAGGGGGGCACCAACATGTACTCCGGCGCCGCGGTGATGGCAGGGGGAGTCACCAACACTTGCGGCGCCGCGGTGCTAGCGGGCGGAGTCACGAACACGTAGTTCGCCTGATTCGTCGGCGCCGCGTTGTTCGAGTGGCTGCTGACCATGCTTGGAATCGGGCACGGCCCTACTCGACCACCCGCACTCCAGTTCGCTATTGACTCCACCAAGGTAGGAAGGAAGGACGTGAGGGTGATTGCCAGGTTGTCTTGGACGATCTGCGGGATCCGCGCCACTTATGCCTTAAGTTCTTGAACCTCTCGGTTTTCCTCCTCGCTCCTTCCCGACGGCGCCACATGCGTCCTCGGCGGTGGACCAAAATGATCCACCCAATTCTTACCCCCGAGGCCGGCCAGATGGCCAGTCGACGACGGCTTCTTTGTAACCGGCTCTATTTTCTTGGCCCGGTTCATCGCCCTGTTAAAAGGGTTATCCCACCGGGTGGCCGCCGTCGACCCCTGGGATGAGGAACCCTGGGATCCATGACTAGCAACAATTTCCTCCTCCTGCAGAAGAAGTAACAGTGAATCATTTAGATCATCGATTAGATTGCAATCGTGTTGATCCGCGGTAATTAAATTATACTTACCACAATTTCCTCGAATTCCTTCACCGCAGGATCCGCGGTGAGTTGTTTGGTTTTTGGGTCAACATGGTAACGGGCCCTGATGAAGTTTCGAACCTGCCCGGGTTCGAAATTAGCAAAGGGGTTTTCTATCCCGTTGGATCTATACTCTTCGTCCTCCTCATTCCATTTGGCCTCCGCGGTTCTGTATCCACCAGATCCGAGATGGTGATGACCTATATTCATCGCCTGCAGCACCTTTCCCCGATTACTATTGGCCAGGGCTCTTTCGGATTCACACCTCTCCTTGAACTCCCGGAACTGATCTTCGGTGATCTGCGGGTCAATCTTCTGGATCTCCTCGAGACTTTTGCCTTCTTTATAGATCTTCTTCTTTATCCGGGTTCTCCAGCTGGCCAGGGCGGTGCTCATCTTTGTGAGGGCGGATTTGTTTACTTCGTTCCCATGATAATTTGTGTTCTGATACTTAGCAGGGAACTTGTGTCTGGCGTGCAGCTTCTCGAAGAGGAGTGTGCGCAAGTGGCCATTATCTTTATGCCGGAGATTCTCAGTGTTGATCGAGATGGTTGTCCGGGTGATCGCCGCCACTTTCCCACCGTACCCTTTGACGACAAGGGCGGGCTCCAAAGGAACCCCTGATGGGCTCACTTCGGTAATTTCCTCCCTGACCGTGCCGACCGTGTTCGGGCGCCGGTCCTTCGGCTTCTTCTTCTTCTTCTTCTTCTTCTTCTTCTTAGGAGGGTTGCTACCACTCCCTGTGCCCTCGCCGCAATCAGTGGTTTCATCGTCCGTCGTTCCTTCGTCTTCTTCCTCCGCGTCTTCCATCTCATCATCCTCGCTCTCCGAAGGATGGTATTCCTCATCGTCTTCTAGCCGCTGGGCCGCCTCCCAGAATGTCAATTGTTTATTCGGAGGTCTGAGTTCTCCTTCAGCGCTGATGCGCTTAGAACATCCAGCCTCGTCGTTGTCACACATCTTTGCACTAATAAAAAACAAATAATTGGTTAAATGCACGGAAAAATCCGGCATGACCTTTGCTAATTTTCTTAAACTAGGAGTGCCCGATTTCTGCCAAAACGGAAGTTAATCAACATTCCGGCAAAAATCGGGACTCATTTCATACAAGAACCTGCATACAAACATAATAAAGTGCTTCATATACAAGCACAATTTCAAGGTGCTGTTGTCCCAGCACAGATAGTAGTAGAAGCACAGTAGCACCACAGATAGTAGTAGCCAGAGCAACACTAGGATGGATATAAGGAACAGATAGTAGTAGCAGCACAGATAATAGAAGTAGTAGCAGCTCAAGTAGCATAGAAGTAGTAGTAGCACAAGTAGGGTGGACATATAATATGTGGATGTTCCAGACTAAGAAGAAGAGCAAGCACAACAATGACAACAGCAAGCAGAGCAAGCACAACACAACAAGCATATTGCTGTCATTTGTACTATTTCAGTGGGAGAAAACAGTGGATTCACCAGGTTATTATTTGGATGAAATATGCAAAGATCATATTTCTATCAGTATTAGCTCAGTAATCTCAAAACATTATATACCAAACTTATGTTTTCTGAAAGAAAGAAATTGTAGAGCAACTGAATGTGTACATCAAACATATCTTAAGTACTGACTGCCCAATATGCTTTTTTTCTGGAAGCTGGTTTAGAAGTACTAACTTCCCAATATGCATTTTTTTACAAAACACCAACTTTCGACAGAGTACACAACATTAGTATGATTGATAAGCAGCTAGCATATGAGCCTGCTTGACCACACCATGACACTTCCTCTGCCTCCAGTGTTGTGTGATTATTTACAGCAATGTTGATCCATGAAATTTAACAGAAAGATGGGCATTTAAGAAACACTACTTGAATCTTGCTACTTGCTTAAGTATAAAAGATGGGCATTTAACTTGAATCTTGCTACTTGCTTAAGTATAAAAGTACTGAAGCAGCAGCAGCACCTAACACTACTTTCTAAACCTACTACTACCAATAACACACCATCCATTTCTAGCAAAGCTACTACTACCTGGACACTGGTAACAGAAGCAGTAGCAGCACCAGTGGGACCTCCTTTTTTACTGTTTTTCATTAACTAACATGCTACCAGTTGGTGTATGCCACACAGGCATAATGTCCATCTTAGAAGCATCCACACAGGCAAGCATACAATCATGCAGAAATAAAAATTCAGAATAATGTTCATCTCAGAATAATTTATCTAGGGGCTAAGACAACTAGGAAAGGAAGTTGCTTGCAGTGTAATCCATGAAACCATGAACCATGAACCATGAAGACAAAACCACTGTTATGATTTCATACTACCTAAGAACATTTCCTAACTCTGAATCCTAACTCTGAACCACTACTCTGAACAACCATAATGTCCATCTTAGAAGCATCCATACAGGCAAGCATACAATCATACTACCTAAGAACATTTCCTAACTCTGAATCCTAACTCTGAACCACTACTCTGAACAACCATAAACCATGCAACCATTTCCTAACTGAATTTCCAAATCTAAATTTCCTACTCTAAATTTCCTAATCTGAATTTCCTAACTGATTAACATTTCCTAATCTGAATTTCCTAATCTAAACATTTCCTAACTGAATTTCCTAAGAACATTTCCTACTCTGAGCATTTCCTAACTGAACCCTACTCTGAATCCTAAGAAAATCTGAACATTTCCTACTCTGAATCCTAAGAACCCTAACTGAACCCTAACTTTGAACCCTTACTCTGAATCCTACTCTGAATCCCCTAAGTGAATGGATGCAACGAGAGGGGAGAGAGGGGGAGAGGGGAGAGGGTGATTCTCACCTCCGAGTCAAGGACAACGACGAGCACGTGGACGATGAGGGCCTTCTCCTTCACGAACTGCGCGGCGAGTGCGACCTCCTCCTCCACGAAACGAGCGCGACCCCCTCCTCTTGGCGTGGTGACTGCGACCTCCTCCTCCTGGGATGCGGTGGCGGTGGATTGGCAGCGGCACGGGCCTGCTCCTCCACGGTCTCCTCCTCGAGTGGCGGCGGCTGGCAGGGCTGGCGAGGCGGCGGATCGACAGTGTCGGCGGCGGGTGGCAGGAGATGGGTGGGCGCGGTTGAATGGGGATGGGTGTGTGCCTGCGTGCACGTGGATAAGACAAAGATAGGCGTAGCGCACTCTGGCATAGTGCGCTACGGATATCCGTAGCGCACTATGCCAGAGTACGCTACGCCTATCTCCTCTAGCAACTGTATAAGAAAAGAGCCGTCCCACTATCTAACAGATTCACTACCCTATCCCACTGGTTCTGCCCACTACTCTATTCTAAATTTCTAAGCACCCAGGTTCGAATCCTGGTGCCCCCCTTTTTTATTTTTATTTTAAAAATACTTTTAAATGTTCCAAAAATTCCCAAAAGTGGTAATATATGCTATATTTGTTTTGTTTTTATTTTATAAATACTTTTAAATGTTCCAAAAATGCCCAAAAGTGATAATATATGTCATAAAAGTGGTACAAATAATATGATTCAAAGTATAACTAAATTTTATAATAATTTGTCCATAATAATATGAATCGGGCACGACCCTACTCGACCACCCGCACTTTACAATTTTTTTCGACCACGCGTTTTACAATATTTTTTGAGCTAGCGTTTTACAATCTTTTTTCCCTTGTTTGTCGCGGTTGAATAATTTAGCCCCGGCACTTTAATGTTTCTTCTTTCGAACGGGCTACCTTTTTGGGTAGGGTTGTCCTTTTTCTTCTTGTGATGTATGTTGCTGCATCGTAGTCATCGTCATCTTCAATCTTTGGATCGCCGTACTGGTCGAAGTCTTGCTCGTTGGCGACTCCATCCATTCCGATGATGTTTCTTTTTCCTCTCCTCGCGACAACACGGCTAGGCTTTGTCGGGTCGGTAATGAAAAAACATTGGTCCACTTTGGTAGCCAGTACCCACGGTTCATTTTTCGCGGCCACGTTTGCACCGGCGGCCTTGGATTTGGATGCTTCGGGTATAACCATGGTTGTGAAATACCGGTCTTCTCTTTCGACGCTCTTTGCCCATCTGACACGGAACATCGGCACCTTTTCTCCACAGTAGTCAAGCTCCCAGATCTCCTCGATTCTTCCGTAGAATCTTTCCTTCACGTTGTCATCGGTGTAGAATTCCGACGTTACGCCTGAGTTCTGATAATCACACTTGTTGTCCTTTTCCTCCATGTAGAATGTGTAGCTGTTGATATCATACGCCTGATAGGTCACCAGGTTTTGCATCGGTCCCTGCGACAAGGTGAATATGATCTTTTCCGTGTCAGAAGAATGCGAGCGCGGGGGATTATCAAGGAGCGTCTGCCTAAACCAACACGTGAAATCTGAGTTGTGCTCTTTGATTATTTCTCCCTGCGTCCTCTGTATGCCCCGGTCACTGTACTTCTTCTCGATTAACCTTTTGTGCTTCTGTACCCAAGGATCGACCAGTTCTAAATGTTGTAGCGCGACGAGGTTTGCTCGATCAAAGTCTCCGCGTCGAAAATCGAAGTCTGCATGCAGTATGCGACGACCCTCTCGGTGACCAGATCCGTTGAGCTTGCCAAGGTGTCTGTTGACGGGAAGACCGACAGGGTTCTCGATGTCTAGATAATTCGTGCAGAAAGAGATGCACTCTTCGGCGAGAAAGCCCTTGGCTATGCTTCCATCTGGACGGGACCTGTTGCGAACGTATCCTTTGATGTGTCCGTTCATCCTTTCGAACGCCATCATGCTGCGGAGGAACATCGGCCCGATTTGTACGATGTCCTCCACGACATGGACCAGCAGATGCACCATAATGTCGAAGAATGCGGGTGGGAAGTAGACCTCAAGCTCACATAGTATCACCACGATCTCCTCCTGTAGCCTTCCGAGCTGATTCAAGCCAACCGACTTCCTAGAGATGACGTCGAAAAACTTGCATAGGCCAAATAACGTTTCACGAACGTGCTCGTCCATTATCCCTCTTAGTGCGACCGGAAGTACCTGCGTCATTAGCACGGCAGAGTCGTGAGACTTCATGCCACTGAACCTCTGCTTCGCCTCGTCTAGGTATCTGTTTATCTTGCCCGCGTAGCCGTAAGGAAATTTGACTCCTAGAAGGCACTTGAAAAACTGTTTGATCTCATCCTGGCTTAGAGTGAAGCAAGAAGGAGGGCAGTAATATTCGTTCTTCTTGAACTTTTTACCCTTCCGACGACCTTGTGTCGTCTCCGACTCATGATCATCGTCATCTTCCTGATCATCAGGAGTAGTGCGTCCTCCGTGAAGCTCCTTCCGGATACCCAAGCATATCAGGTCGTGCCTTGCTTTCAGACCATCTTTCGTTCTATCTGGCATGTTGATTATGGTGGCGACCAGACTCTCGCACACGTTTTTCGTGATATGCATGATGTCAAGGCTATGAGGCGTGCGGAGAAAATTCCAGTATGGCAACTCCCAGAAAACAGACATTGTTTTCCATACCTTCATCAGCGGCTTGTCTTGTTGCTGCCTCTTTCGCTTCTTTCCAGGCTTAGGACAATCTTTCCAGTTTTTCAGCAACTCTTCCACTTCTTCGCTGCTCCTACGCTCTGGGATTCCTCGGGTCTCTGATTTTCCATCGAACAGGTCTCCATGTTTTCTCCATGGATCATTCTTGCCGAGCCACCTCCGGTGCGCCATGAACACGGTTTTCGATGACCCTGGATCTTTCTCTAGTTGGAGATAGCTTGTGTTATCCATGCACCTAACGCATGCGCAGAATCCTTGGATAACCTGCCCCGAGATGTACCCGCAACCTGGATAGTCTTGCACCGTAGTGATCAACGCGGCTCTCATAGTGAAATAATCTTGTGCGACGGCGTCGTAAGTATTGGCTCCAGATTCCCATAACGTGGCTAGCTCCTCTTTCAACAGCCCGAGATACAGATTGATGTCGGTACCAGGTTGTTTCGGCCCTTGACTTAGCATACTCATTTGTATGTACTTCTTCTTCATGCACAACCATGGAGGGAGGTTGTACATCCATACAAACACGGGCCAAGTGCTGTGCGTGCTGCTCTGGCTACCGAACGGATTGAGTCCATCGGTGCTCGCACCAAGCCGGATTGAGTCCATCGGTGCTCGCACCAAGCCTGATGTTCCTCGAATCTCCACCGAATTCTGGGAATTCGAGGTCCAATGCTTTCCACTGGCTAGCATCTGAAGGGTGCGTCAGCAGCTCATCCTTTTCGGGGTCATCATCATCTCCTGGCTTCTTCCTTTCCGCATGCCATCACATGAGCTTCGCTTCCTTAGGGTCGGCGAAATAGCGCTGCAGACGAGGAGTGATAGGAAAGTACCATACCACTTTTCGAGGTGCTTTCTTCCCTTTCTTGTATCGACTCACGCCGCACACCGGACATGTGGTTTTCTCCGCGTCCTCGCCCCGATAAATGATGCAATCGTTGATGCATACGTGATATCTAACATGCGGTAGATCGAGAGGACAGACGATTTTCTTGGCATCCTCGATACTAGTTGGACATGTGTTCCCCTCTAGGAGACGATCGTGCCAGAATGCCATCATATCGTCGAAGCTTGTGTCGCTCAAATTGTGCTTTGCCTTCATCTCCATAGCCTTGAGCGTTACATTCAACCGGGTATCATCGGGCCTGCATCCTTCATACAATGGAGTAATCGTGTCTTTCTCAAGTTGCGCAAGCTTGGCTTTCTCTCTAGCGGCAGCCCTAGTGTTACTCGTCTGCTTGAGAAGCAGCTCTTGCACATAAGGGTCCCGCACCCAGCCTGACGTTGTTCCATCGTCGTCTGCTCCTCCGGCATCTAGATCATCATCATCCCGGTCTGCTTCCGCACCTTCACCATCTCCAGGAGACTCTTCATCATCTCGCCCGTTCTCGCCGTGATGATGATCATCGTCATGTTGGCCACCTTCACCGTCTCCATCATCTACGTCATCGCTTATCCAACGAGTGTATCCATCCATGAAACCATGGCGGAGCAGGTGCGCCTGCAGATTTCCGGAATCTGGGTCGATCACCCAGTTGAGTTTGCATCTTCCGCACGGACATCTTATATCTGTCTTGTTATTTCGTATCATGTCGGCCGTCGCACATTTCAAAAATCTAGCCACAATGCCTTCGCTCATTATGCGGACCATTTTTGCCTGCACGGTGTACACGGTACAATTTTGAAGTCTATTAGAACCACATAATGAATGCATGCATGCAATGGTCGATAGAAAATTTCGGCATGACCTATCCTAAAATTAGGACCTTTACGAAATGCCAAAGTCTTGCCAAAATGGAAATGAATCAACATTTTGGCAAAACAAATGGCAACTTGTTCACATACAAACACAAGAGAGAGAGAGATCGAGACCGATCCATACACACATGAACATATCATTATCCTCTCCATACGCACATGCATGAGCATCATCGATACTCTCCATATACACACACACATATGACCATCCTCTCCACATACACACATCATGAGCATCGATCATCTACATACATATGAGAACATCATCCATATACACATGAACACATCCTTGCATGGACAACTTACCGAGATGAGAGACCGATCGCGAGAAAAGATGGAAAGGAGAGGTGCGCGCGTCGACCGGAGAAGGAGATGAGAGACCGGAGACCTCCTCTATTACTTATGTAACATCCAAAGCAAGTTTTACATGCTAAAAATGGTGAATGGGTGGAGAAATTGAGGTGGGAAGGAGAAGATCCCGACTAGATCTAAGGAGGAACAAGAAGGGGAAAGTGAAGTGTGGGGTGGTGGATGTCTGGTCACACATGTGCACATAAAGTGTTGTCCTAAAAAAATCGACACATCCGTGGCGCACACGGCCCTAGTGCGCCACAGGGAGTAGACACAACTGTGGCGCACTAGGCCATGTGCGCCACAGATGTTCCTACTCCCAGTGGCGCACTAGGCCGAGTGCGGCACATAAGTTTGTGGCCGTTTCACAGCAGAGGGGGGCGTGCGCTTAGGCGTAGCGCACCCCCCCATGTGCGCCACAGATGAGACTAACAACCGTGGCGCACATGACCCTAGTGCGCTACAGATGTTTGGCGTGCGGCCAACGGGCCCCTGGCCCACACACATCTGTGGCGCACTATAGTCATGTGCGCCACGGTTATTCTAGTTACTAGTAGGGCACTGCCCACAGGTGAGCCACGCTTGTTTTAGCCGTGGGGCACTTCAACCATGTGAGCCACAGATGTGCTGATTACCTATAGCCGTTTTCCTAGTAGTGGTTCTTAGATCACAAAAGTTTGAAGTATATCTTCACTCAGAAAGAAATCAAAATGAGACAAAGAAGATGGCTAGAACTCATCAAGGACTATGGCTTGAGTTTGCAATACCACCCAGGTAAAGCAAATGTTGTAGAGGATGCACTAATCCGTAAGGTATTTGTGAATGGCCTTACTAAGGGAGAGTTGCCAGATGATCTGTGTGCCCAATTTAGAGACTTTAGATTGGAGATTGTGCCTGAGGGACATCTCATGTCATTGGATGTTCAACCCACCTTGTCGGACAAAATCAGGGAAGCCCAAAATACGGACAAGGAAATTGAAGAGATTAAGGAAAAGATTGGCAAGGGAAAAGCCAAAGGATTCCATGAAAACGAACAGGGTACTTTATGGTATGGAAAACATATCTGCGTTCCGCAAGATCCGGAGCTTCGGAAACTGATATTACAAGAAGCACACAACTCACCGTATTCCATTCATTCGGGTAACACCAAAATGTACATGGATATGAAGGAAAATTTTTGGTGGAATAATCTCAAGAAGGACATCACCGAACATATTGCTTTGTGTGATGTTTGTAGTAGAGTGAAAGCGGAACATCAGAAACCAGCAGGTTTGTTACAACCACTACCTATTCCTGATTGGAAGTGGGACAAGATCGGCATGGATTTCATCACCGGACTACCAAGGACTAGGTCGGGATATGATTCAATTTGGGTAGTAGTGGATCGTCTAACCAAAGTGGCTCATTTCATACCCGTGAAGACAACCTATACAAGTGCTAAGTTGGCCAAGATATATATGAATATGATTGTGTGTCTACATGGAGTTCCCAAGAGTATTGTGTCTGATAGGGGAACTCAATTCACTTCTCTTTTTTGGAGGCAACTGCATGAGTCATTGGGAACAAGATTAGAATTCAATACTGCTTTCCATCCCCAGACTGATGGACAGACAGAGAGGACCAACCAGATTCTAGAAGATATGTTGAGGGCATGTGCCCTAGACTATGGAGCCAGTTGGGATGAAAGTCTGCCTTACGCAGAATTCTCTTATAACAACAGCTATCAAGACAGTATTGAGATGGCACCGTTTGAGTTTCTCTATGGGAGAAAGTGTACTACCCCATTACTATGGAATGGTGTGGGAGAAAGAAACTTGTTCGGGCCAGAACTAATCAAAGAAGCTGAAGAGAAAGTCAAGTTAGTAAAGGACAGATTGAAGATAGCACAGTCCCGACAGAAGAGCTACGCAGATCCTAAGCGTAGAGAAGTCACCTATGAGGTGGGTGATAGAGCTTATCTTAGAGTGTCACCACCTCGTGGAGTGAAGAGATTTGGAGTCAAAGGAAAAATGGCCCCAAGATACGTTGGACCATTCGAGATTCTGAGTCGTAAAGGAGAAGTAGCTTATGAGATTGAATTGCCGGAATCATTGTCTGCAGTTCACAATGTGTTTCATGTGAGTCAGCTAAAGAAATGCCATCCAGATATGGAAGAGACTTCTTTGAAGGATACTATACCTTTGGAGGAGGTCCAATTGGAAAGTGATCTCACTTATGAGGAAAAACCTATCAAGATTCTTGAGACTGCAGAAAGAGTTACTCGGACAAAGACTATCAAATTTTGCAAAGTTCAGTGGAACCATCACTCCGAAGAAGAAGCAACATGGGAAAGAGAAGATGACCTTCGGAAGGACCACCCTCACCTATTTGCTAGCCAATCTGAATCTCGAGGGCGAGATTCACCTTAAAGGGGTTAGATTTGTAACATCCCTAAAATCATGTTTTCAAAGTTTGCACATCATTCATGCATTCATACTCATTTTAGGATCATTTCTTCTAAAAATAGAAACTTTGTGATCTATCATTTTATATAAAGCAAGGCATTAGCCTTATTGCTACCTCATAAGAAGGAATGCTTGTTTTGATCAGTAGAGAATTGACCCTAAGATTGATTGATATATTTTCTAAAGCTTGGACAAAGTTTTCAGAACAAAATATGAATTTAAAAACCAAGCATATGTCCTTATTAAATAAGTGATAAAGGCATTGTTTAATTTAAAACCAAATGGGCCAAAGTATTTTGAGTGAGAAACTTTGTTCTGTAGCCAAAAAGGTGCAAGTTCTACTTTACAAAAATTCAGAACAAATTTGAATTCAAACCCATTTGAAAACCATTTGAAATTGATTCCAGAAAATCAAATCAGAAATGGAAAAAGATAAAAGAAATGAAAATAGGCCGTCGCCACTCTTTCGGCCCAGAAGCAAAAGCAGCCCACCCGGGATTTCCCTTCTCCCTCTGTTTCTCACTCAACCCGCGCACACCCCCTCACCGACGCTCTGACCCCACCACCCACCTCAGCATCATCGTCAATCACGCGCCGGAGGAACTGCTCCCCTCTGTCGTTTCTTCCCAAAATCAAATCCGTTGATTGCACTTGATTCACGGAATAATTACTCCTCCTCGCTCGGCTATATAATCCCCACCCCTCGACGACCATTTTCCCCCACTCCACTCACTCGCTCTGCCACGAGGCTGCCCCCAATTGCTCTCACACCGCCGTTGTACTGACAAACTCCGGCGACAAAATTCCGATGAGCCTGACCACCCCTGCCCTTTCAACCTTGTGCATCTCCTGACATCCTTCGTTTGGCCGCGCATGACCCAGGCCGCCGTCCCCGTCCACCTTTGCAAGCGACAGAGCCGCCGCTCGACTCCGGCGAGCTGTTCTGGTTAGTTCTGACCGCGCCTTGCCCTATCTTTGATACTCGCATGACCAGCATCGCTTCCCGCATCTGACGCACTGCTTATTTTTCTCTGGCATGATCTACATCCTCACCAACAACGACGAGCAGCCGCACCCGACGACCGAAGCAACTCCAACGAGCAATCCCTGACGACCCCGTGCGCCCCTTGGTAAACAGCGACCACCTCGAGAACCAGCACTTCACGGCGAGACTGGTGAGCTAACCCCTTCCCCTAGCGCTTCCTGTACCGCGGGTAGCACCACCGCCCGAGCGCGCCGCCGCTCGTCGTTGACTCAGCGCCGCCAGTCTTTGGTCAGGGCAAAGATGCCCGTTGGATCTGGATCTCACGGCCGCGATATCTTAGTTGCTTTTATATCATTGGAATCAGGAGAAAGAATTCTATCCAACCATACACTTTGTTTAATAAATTGCTTTTGTAAACTTAGTTGTTTTTGCAGAGACATTTGTAAGATTCTTTTGTGTATAAAAATTATATAGAAAATGTTTTAAGGGCCAGATTGATTTTATTTAGTGTATAGTTGTGTTGTTTATGATTCAGTACTATTCCACTTGTCTTGTTTGGTTTAGAAAAATCATCACATTGCATTTGCATGCGTTCATATATGTTTTTCTTGTTTATTTTGATATGTGAATTTGGTGCTATCATTTTATGTGTAGATTTTGGTGCTAGTGATGATTGTGATTGTGAGGATTGTTGCTACTCCCCCAACTACCAAGGCAAGTGGTGCTTCATATTTTTGTCCCAATATTTTGACTATGCATTAGAAATATTTGTGTAGGGCTTACATGAATATTTTGCTAAGTATCTATATGTTATGCTTGGGAAATCCTAGGAGTTGTAGAATTGTTAGAATTATCTCTAAGTTAAGATACTTACTATTGCCATGCTTAGCCTAGCTAGTAGCAACCAAGGGTGGAATATATATACATGCTATGTAAAAATATTGCTAAGTCTTTGACTTATGGCTTTTGCTTAATAAAAAAACTAAGTGAATGAAACACCTGGGTGGAATGGTAATTGCTTGGTGGTTTTTGGTTGAGTGGTTACACAAGGCCCATTTCTATGGTTTACCTTGTGTATCTCACTTGTGGATTGCCACCCGGGAACAAAGGGATTCGAGATGCCAAATGTTAAGAAGCTTCTAGTGCAGCCACATGGCATTATGGGCTCTGCCTGGATCATATAGGTTGCAATAACTTAGCCAAATGGACAGTTGGTGGTAGGGGATTGATAGGTTTGGAGCGCGTCCATTTTGGTCTAAGGGAAGGCTTCTGAAAGGTCCTGTCTTGGTGAAAATCAAGTCTTGTGGGGAAAGTGCACCACCTCTGCAGATGGAAGAAACTAAGTACTTAGCCGTGTCCCCGGAAATGGACAATTTGAGCATCAAGACATGGAAGCTATCAAGAATCTCCTCATCCCAATTTTCTAAGTTAAAACTTGTGGTTGAACAAGGGTGAAAGTTCACCAATTTCTATTGGTGGTTCCTTGGGAGTTTTGCCAAACAAAAACTTAGTGTTTTCTACTGATAGGTAAAACCTATTTTGAGCAAAGCAAGCCTAAGCTACACTTAGCCAAATTCATGTAGTAAATAGATTCTAATATTCTACTAAGGTATCACTTGCCAATACTATTCCAATGTATTGACCCACTGTGGCTGTAACTTGTGATGTTGCAGGTTACTCTGATGATGATTAGGGGTTATGAGTCTACACTCAACATGCTTGCCTGTGGCACATGAAGATGAAGACTTCTACTTTTATATTGTTAAGTTAACTGTTGTACTAGCCTATGGCTATGGAGTTGTAAAAGACTATGTTATCTCTGGAATGACGATGTAATAATGACCTTTGTTTCTGTGTACTTCATCTTAAACTGTGGATGCTAGCATTGCAAGCACAGAGATCTTTACCTTTATAAAGGTGGTATCTTACAGATCTTGTCACTAGAAACATAGAGGATGAGCATATTGTCTTCTGTGAAGATGCTACTAATGTTATTTCTCATCCTAAGAAGGTTAGAAAAGCTAGTGTTCTTGTGCTTTCTGATAAAATTGGTAGTCATAACTACTATGGTTTATGTGATATTGGTGCTAGTTCTAGTGCTATTCCTTATGAGCTTTATAGGGAAATTATGCATGAGATTGGTCCTTGTGAGCTTGAGGACATTGACGTGTTTATTCACCTTGCTAATAGAGAGCAAGTTTGCCCCATTGGTATTGTAAGAGATGTGGAGGTCCTTTGTGGTAAGATTAAATATCCTGCTGATTTTCTAGTACTTGGTAAAGAATCTAGTAAAACCTATCCTATCATCTTTGGTAGACCCTTCCTTAATACTTGTGGGGCTATCATAGATTGTAGGAAGGAAATTTTTTTGACTAAGTTTGCTGGAGAATCTTATGAGTTTAATTTTCCAAATTTGCCAAAACTCCTTATGAAAATGAATTACCTAATGAGGATTTCAGGGTTGAGCGATTGTCTGCTATTTCTCTTGCTCCTAACAATGCTTTGCAGCAGTTCATGGAAGATCATGAAAGTGATGCCTTTATGAAGGAAAGAAATGAGATTGATGAGGTTTTCCTTCGTCAGACTGAGTTACTTAAGCATAATTTACCTGTGGAAGATTTGGGTACCACACTTCCACCCAAAGGGGACCCTGTTTTTGAATTAAAACCTTTACCCGATGATCTTAAATATGTTTATCTTGAAGATAAGAAGATATATCATGTTATTATTAGTTCTAAACTTTCAGGGAAGGAAGAAGAAAGGTTATTGGAGGTATTGAAGAAGCACTGAGGAGCTATGGGTTATACTCTTGATGATTGAAAAGGAATTTTTCCCACTATATGTCAGCATGCTATTAATATTGAGCCTGATGCAATACCAGTTGTTGAGCACCAACGCCGTATAAATCCTAAGATGAAGGATGTGGTAAGAAATGAGGTATTAAAACTCCTTGATGGTGGTATTATTTATCCTATTGCTGATAGTCAATGGGTTAGCCCTGTTCATTGTGTTCCCAAGAAAGGGGGAATAATTGTTGTGCCTAATGATGATAATGATATTATACCCCAAAGAGTAGTGGTTGGGTTTAGAATGTTCATTAATTTCAGAAATATTAATAAAGTTACTAAGAAAGATCATTATCCTTTTCCCTTTATTGATGAAATGCTAGAGAGGTTGTCCAAAACGACCCACTTTTGCTTTCTTGATGGTTTTCTGGGTTTTCTCATATTGCTGTGAAAGCACAGGACCAAGAGAAAACTACCTTTACATGTCCTTACGGTACTTATGCTTATAGGTGTATGCCTTTTGGTTTGTGTAATGCTCCTGCTACCTTTCAGAGATGTATGTCTGCTATCTTTCATGGTTTTTGTGAAGAAATTGTAGAGGTGTTCATGGACGATTTTTCGTCTATGGAACTTCTTTTTATAATTGTTTGCACAACCTTGATAAAGTTTTGCAGAGACTTGAGGAAACCAACCTTGTTCTTAACTGGGAGAAATGCCATTTCATGGTTAATGAAGGGATTGTTCTTGGACAGAAGATCTCTGAAAGAGGCATTGAAGTTGACAAAGCCAAAATTGAAGCAATTGAGAAGATGTCTTTCCCTAGAGATATCAAAGGTATTCGTAGTATCCTTGGTCATGTTGGTTTCTATTGGATGTTTATTAAAGATTTCTCCAAAATTTCAAAGCCCCTTACTAATCTTCTTCAGAAATATGTTCCTTTTGTTTTTTATGATGATTGTAAGGAAGCTTTTGAAACTTTGAAGAAAGCTTTGATAACTGCTCCTATTGTGCAACCACCTGATTGGAGTTTACCTTTTGAAATCATGTGTGATGCTAGTGATTTTGCTGTGGGTGCCGTCCTTGGACAACATGTTGACAAGAAGTTGAATGTTATTCATAATGCTAGCAAGACTCTGGATGCTGCTCAAAAGAATTATGCTACTACTAAAAGAGAGTTCTTAGTTGTAATCTTTGCTTGTGATAAGTTTAGACCTTACATTGTTGACTCTATCGTTACTATTCATACTGATCATGCAGCTATTAAGTACCTTATGAAAAAGGCTAAGCCTAGGCTTATAAGGTGGGTGTTGCTTTTACAAGAGTTTGATCTGCATATTGTGGATAGGAAAGGTGTTGATAATTTATCTCATTTGGAAAACATTTCTTTTGACCCTTTGCCCGTTAATGATAGTTTTCCAAATGAGTAGTTAGCTGCAATAAGGGTAAGTCCACATGAAAATCCTTGGTATGCTGATTATTCTAACTTTATTGTTTCCAAGTATGTGCCTCCAACCTTTACAGCCCAGCAAAGAAGGAATTTCTTTTATGATCTAAGGCATTACTTTTGGGATGACCCGCACTTATATAAAGAAGGAGTAGATGGTATTATGTGAATATGTGTTCCAGAATTTGAACAACAAGAGATATTAAGAAAATGTCATGGCAGTGCTTATGGAGGACATCATGTTGGGGATAGGACCGCACAAAAAGTGTTACAATTTGGATTTTATTGGCCTACCCTTTTTAAAGATGCAAGGAAGTTTATCTTATCATGTGACAAATGCCAACGAGTAGGTAACATCTCTAGACGCAATGAAATGCCTATGAATTATTCTCTTGTTATTGGACCTTTTGATTGTTGGGGATTTGACTTTATGGGGCCTTTTTCTCCTTCAAAAGGGTATACTCATATTCTTATTGCTGTTGATTATGTTACAAAGTGGGTAGAAGCCATACCTACAAGCAGTTTTGATGGTAAGACCTTTTTGAAAATGCTCAAAGATGTTATTTTTCCTAGGTTCGGTGTGCCTAGATATCTCATGACTGATGGAGGATCTCATTTTATTCATGGGGGTTTTAGGAAAACTCTCGCTAAGTATGATGTAAACCATAAAATATCTTCAGCTTATCACCCCCAAACTAGTGGGCAAGTAGAACTTTCCAATAGGGATATCAAATCTATCTTGCAGAAGACTGTCAATAGATCTAGGAAAAATTGGGCTAAAAAGTTGAATGACGCTTTGTGGGCTTATAGAACTGATTATAGAAATCCTATGGGGATGTCTCCTTACAAAATGGTCTATGGGAAGGATTGTCACCTGCCTTTAGAATTAGAACATAAAGCTTATTGGGAAGTGAAGGAGTTGAATAGGGACTTTAGACTTGCTGGTGAGAAAAGACTACTCGACTTAAGTAATCTAGATGAGTGGAGAGGTGAACTTTACGAAAATGCTAGGCTCTTTAAGTAAAAATATGGCATGATAGGAGAATTATCAAAAGGGAGTTCCATGTGGGTGAGAAAGTTCTTTTGTATAGGTCTCGTCTCAGATTTTTTGCAAGGAAACTACTCTCCAAATGGGAAGGACCTTTTGTTATCAAGGAAGTGTACTGTTCAGGTGCCATCAAAATTTCTTCTCCGAAGGATGACACAACACAGGTGGTTAATGGTCAAAGATTAAAGCATTATATTTCTAGAGATTCTTATAATGAAGATGTGGATGTTATTCAAATGGTGACTCCGGACGAATTTATCAGAAATCGAACACCAGAAACTACAGAGTTCGCCTTTGAATAGGTAAAAGTGGTAAAAGCAGAAGGTTCATGAAACTCCAATATTTTTATATTTTTGATGTTTTTAATACATAAGGGAAGTTACGAGACGAAACTGAATAGGAAACGAAGCCCGGGGTGGACAAACCCACCCCAGGCATGGGCCCAGCCTGGCCGCGCCTGGAGGGGGTTTGACTCCCCCGAACTCCGTCTCCGCTTTGTTTCCATGTCAAAACATTCCTTATGCATTGAATCTTCGTAATATATAACCCCCCGGGTTCCTCGAGGTTCTTGTATCCTGTTCTCGTCGTGTTTTCGTTTCGATCTGTTTCTGTTAGGAAAATCCTCAGATTTGGAGCCTCAATGTCTTCCTCTGGAACACCCACGGAGGATCGCTCTGCGGAAGTCCTCAACCCATACATGTATGAGTTGAGGACTCATCCCAAAGAGTTTATCCTTAAGGAGGGGAAGGTACAAATGAAATAAGTTCAAGGCCCTAAAGGAGAAGGTAGCCTGGAAGATAAGATGGAAGTGCTAGAACAAGAAGTTTTCAGGTACAAGAAGATGGTGGAACGTGAAGTGGATGTTATTCACAAGATAAGTTCAGAACTCATCACGAAGCGCGAGGGAGAAGTTGCTGGGATCCAAGAAGAGATCTTCTCACTCCGTCAGACCACCAATCAATTGCAAGCACAGCTCTATGACATACATAACAAAAACTGTGAGTATGAGGCTAGATTTGATCGCATTAGCTCTGCTGCTAGTTTCAGGATTGCAGAGACAAGGACATCCTTTTGGATGGGGAACCATTGCCTTGGAAGTTTGATGATGACAAGGAAACACCACCACCAAGGGAGTAATTCGTCATCAGGTTTGGCATCCCCTTGGCTTGTTCCAAGCTTGGGGGAGTGTCGCGGTATCACCACCACTATCTCTTATCTTTTACCTTTTTAGTGGATTCATATATGTGGTAGAGAGGTTATCATATAGTTTGGTTTGCATGTGGAAGTATCTCTCCTTTAGTTGATTATCTATGTATCCCTTGGTGTGAGTGCCTTTATTGAATATTAATGAGAAGTCTCATCTTTTACTTTTTGCACTTCTTATTTTAGTTTGCAATCTCTATTATATGATGGATCTTGTTGATCAGTATTGGCACCACTCTGGGATCATCAAGTAGATCTAAATTGGTTTTGGCAAACCAAGTTTCGGTCAGTGGCTTTAGTTTGAAAGAAAAAGAAAGAAATAAAAAAGCTTACAGGTATTTGGTATCATTTGTTTTCTTTCTTGTTGGCTGATAAGCTTAATATTATTTATTTAAGATTCTTTTGTGTTTACAAGGAATATTGCATGTTTGGCTTTATTACTTGTATGTTTGCTTGTTTCTTTCAACTCTCTTGCTTGCTACCCAGCCTTGCTAGCCAAAAACCTGTTTTGAGAAGGCATACTTCTCATATTTCCAAAATCCTTTGAACCAAAAAAAACCTTTGCCATTTGTGTCCACCATATATACCTAGTAGCTGTTGCTATTACTTGCAAATTTTCAAGCTTCATCTACCTTTCGAATTAAAAAAGTATTTTGTTATGTGAAATCTAGTTAGTAAAGCTCTCACGAACTTGATGGCACACTTTATTACTTTCCCCTAATAAACTTGAACCATTGTGGACATCAAAGTTGTATATGCTTGCATCTATACGTTGGAATTAGTAGAACCATGCTGTCACGAGGAACGTTTTCAACATTGCACTTGTACTCTATACATAGTTGATATCGTGCTCTTTTGTCTATGGATGTCAATGGTGTGAAATAAAGAGGTGAAGGAAATATGCCCTGAGAGGCAATAATAAAGTGTTTATTATGTATATTCCAAGTATATGATATATGTTTATTTTGCATGCTATAATTGTATTAATACGAAAACATTAATACATGTGTGTTTAATAAACTAACAGAAAGTTCCTAGTTACGCCTCTCTCATAAACTAGCTCGTTGATTAACAAGATGATCAAGGTTTCCTGATCATGGACATTGGATGTTATTAATAACGGGATCACAACATTAGTGTAATAGTGTGATGAACATTCATCCGAAGTATAGCATTACGATCAAAGTCATTGAGTTTATATTTCTATAACAACTTACGAAGTGATCCTAATCCTTAGACCATGAGATCATGTCAATCACTAACATCGGAAGAGTTTCTTGATAACATCAAACGTCACACCATAACAGGGTGATTATAAAGATGGGTTCAGAACTAATAAAGTGTTATGTTGAGGCCCATGGATCGAGAGTGGAATTTTTTCATACCTATGACGGATAGATATACTCTGGGCCCTCTCGATGATATCACATTGGTTAGCTTGCAAGCAAGTGATTTGATCACTAGAATGTTATATAACGGGAACGAGAAAAGAGTGCATGTCAGTAACGATGTAAAACTAGGTATGGAGATACAGATGATCGAATCTCGGACATGTAATATATCGCGAAACAAAGGGATTAAGATACTAGCGTAAAAGGTTCCGACGATCACAAGAAAGACATCGTTGAATATGTGGGAGTTAGTATGGGTCTCCAGATCCCGCTTATGATTATTGATCCGAGAGGGGTCTCGATCATGTCTGCATTATTCGCGAAGTGTAGGGTGACACACTTAAGAGACACCGACATCCAATTGGAGCAAAAGTTTCATGCCAGAAAGAATAACAAGCGCAGGAATTTATTTCACTAGATACCGAAACAGGTTTTTGGGTGAAATTGCAGAAAGTTTGTTTTCATGTGAAATAGAATTCTAGAAAGGGGTTATATGTAAATGTTTGTCGTTAAAGTAATTGACAAAATTCTGAATAAATAAAAAGAGTTTTATTTAATGAGAGTTTGCATTAAATTTGGTGGAAATTTAATTGCAAGTTTGAGTGGGATTTTGAGTGGAGGGAAATGAAGAGGTTTTTGTGAGTGGAATGTCCACCCACATGAATGAGGGGAGAGCAAGGGGGCAGCCCCATGCGCCGGCCACCCCCTTGGGGTTCCCCCTCTCCTATAAAAGGCACCCCCTCCTCACTTCTCACTCACACCTCCTCGTGAAGGATCTCTCTCCCCCTCTAGAATTTATCCCCCATGGTCTCGGTCTAGCGAGATACATGTTCCCGGTGGCTATTCGGCAAGAAAGATTTGTGCTTCCGCTGCATCGCTGGAGGGAGGAGGCGGAGGTTGCTCGGTGCCTCAGACGTGTGTGCAAGAACAGATGCGCTGCTGATTTGCGGCTCTAGGACTTCCTCTCGATCTTGAGATCGGCAAGAGATCATCTACATCAACCACGAGTTAACTCGTTAAGCTTTGTCGGTCTTCAAGGGTATGTTCTCTACGGAAATACATCTGCCCGTTGTTTGTATCTAGTAGATAGATCTTGGTACATAGTTGTTCCCATCGTAGGAAATTTTTTTGTTTTCTATGCTGTGAACCCTACAGTGGTCTTAGAGCCGGATCTATGCGTAGATGCTTTACACGGGTAGTACACATATGAGTATGTGGGCGCTGATGATCATGTTGTTGCTCCTTAGTTGTAATTTTGGATATTTGTGGCATAGTGGGATGAAGCGGCCCAAACAAACTTTAAATGTCCTCACACATGAGACCTGTTCCACGCTTGACATGCAACTAGTTTGCATAAGTGGCTAGCGGATGTCTGTCTCTCCTACTATAGTCAATATCTATTTTGCAACGAGTTGTCAACAATTTGGTTATCCTCGTTGTGGTTCATGTTCGTAGGTATGAACGGTTCTATCCTCGAAAGCCCTAAGCCAGGTAAAATTTGCAATGGATAAATTAGAGGCGTCTAGTTTAGATTGTTGCTGGGCTAGTGTTATGATATGGTGATGTTGTAAGTAGAAGTATGAGATGATACTCTTACAACAAACATAATGTGTAAGTTCCATAGACCTTGGCCTTACACATAAAGGTATGATAGTGATCATACCACGATGCACATGATAGGGATCATATGAGGGAACCATATCATTCCACTAATAAACATGTGATGTTTGATAGCATCTTATATTGCTTGTTTGGTGTTTTATTAGCATAATAAGATGATCCCTCATTTAAATATCAAGGTAAGAATGTGTTCTTCCTTTAGTATGCACCGATTATGTTTTCGTTTCTCCAAGACATCACGTGATGATCGGGTGTTCTTGGATCCACGACCATATTTCGGGTGTAAGACAGTTACACACGCGAATACTAAGGTTCTTACTTGGCGAGCCTAGCATGTACAGACATGGCCTCGGAACACAAATCAAAAGGTTAAGCATGAGTCATATAGTAGATATGATGCCCATTTGATGCTCGCCTTTGAAGCTACACTAACTCACGCGATGATCGGACTGGTGTAGTGGATTTGGTTCATGTAGTCACCAAAAAGACACGAGGGGTGTCGTTTTTGAGTGGGAGTTCATTCGTAATGTGGATTAGTTGAACTCAATCTATCATAAACTTAGTCTAAACTTTACAAATCCTGTTGTAGATGGCACCACCTGCTTTTAATTTCAATGTGTTCATGGAGAAAGAGAGACTTGCAATGAACGGTAGCAACTTTACCGAATGGGCCATGAATTTGAGGATTCTCCTCTCTGCTGCACAAAAGCAATATGTGCTAGAAGCGCCCCTAGTCCCCCCACCTTTTGAGGATGCCCCTGACGAGGAGAAGAATGTCTATCAGACTCGTCAGGAGGACCACAACTTAGTTCATTGCCGCATATTGTATGGGCTTGAGTCAGAACTTCGAAAGAGTTTCGAAAACGGTAATTCATATGATACAATGGGTGAGTTGAAAATGATTTTCGACACACATGCTGCTGTAGAGAGCTATAATGCTTCAGAGAAGTTCTTAGTTGCATGATGGAAGAGCACAGCTCCGTAAGTGAGCATGTACTCAAGACTTAGGGATCCATCGTGTTTTGTAGTCTCTGCCACCTAGCTATAAGAGCTTTGTGATGAACTATAATATGCAAGGCATGAAGAAGTATCTCCCTGAGCTTCTGTCAATGCTTAAAACTGCAGAAGTGGAGATCAAAAAGGAACATCAAGTGTTGATGATCAATAGGAACACTAGTTTCAGGAAATACAAGAAGGGAAAACGGAAGGGAAGTAAGGGCGGCAAGCCGGTTGCCGTGCCTGAAAAGAAACCCCGAGTTGGCCCTAAGTCTGATACCGAGTGCTACTATTGTAAGGGGACTGGCCACTGGAAGCGCAACTGCCCCAAGTATTTGGCAGACAAGAAGGCCGGCAAGGAAAACAAAGGTATATATGATATACATGTTATTTATGTGTACTTGACTAGTGATCACAATAGCAC
Source organism: Avena atlantica (assembly GCA_910589765.1). Classification (NCBI taxonomy): domain Eukaryota; kingdom Viridiplantae; phylum Streptophyta; class Magnoliopsida; order Poales; family Poaceae; genus Avena; species Avena atlantica. Next base: position 56,098,281 of record OU342739.1, on the reverse strand, counting down.
CTGGGTATTTCATACCGGTTCAGTTGCTAATATTTGTAACTCGAATCAGGGGCTGCGGAACAAGCGACCGCTAGCAAGGGGTGAGGTCAAGATGCGTGTCGGCAATGGATCAAGCGTTGATGTGATTGCCGTCGGAACACTACCTCTCCACTTGCCGTCGGGATTAGTAATAAACTTGAATAATTGTTATCTGGTGCCTGCACTAAGCATGAACATTGTATCTGGATTGTGTTTGATGCGAAGTGGTTATTCATTTAAATCCGAGAACAATGGTTGTTCTATTTATATGAATGAAATCTTTTATGGTCATGCACCGATGATGAATGGTTTATTTCTATTGGATCTCGATAATAATATTACACACATGTTGATGCTTAAAGTGTCGGGGATATAACCCCAGGTACCCCAGAGTTAAGGTATAAAGAGACGTCAATAGAGTAATGGGCATTTCTATAGAAGAATGCGGAGGTATAAAAAGATATATCAAAAGATAAGAGGAATTAAGAAAGAAATATAAAGGAGAAAAGGGAGAAAGAGGACCTGGGCCGAATTACAGGTATCTCGGCCTGCTTCTATTATTTCTCCAAGGCCAAAACAACACCCGTAGGACGAATCAACATCCACTCGATGGCAGTGGGCCGAGTTGCCTCTAGTCTGGCCCATCCCGCCAAACCAACTCCCTCTGTTCCCGTCAACATTACCCGGACCACATCGAGCTCGCCCCAGCGTCTTCCATGCCTCGACGCCCTCCCGTGGAATCAGTGTCGTCGCCCCATCACCACTCCTTCAACGTCGCCCGCGTGGGCTGGGAAGGAGAAACCTCGGCCCACCACGGGACTCTCTCCATCCTCGCCAATGTTTCCAGACGTGCAGCAGATAACTCCTAGGTGGACCGAATGGAGGTGAGCTCAGCCCACCACGGGGCAGCGCCGCCAGCTCCACCTCATGCATCCACACCGTACCCGCGTGGGTCTGGCGGGAGACAATCCGGCCCACTGCAGGATTCTCCCTCAAGCTCTTTCCACTCAGGCCCCCGGGCCGACTCCAGGAACATCTCGGCTGGGCAGCCACTAGCTTGGGACGACTAAAGACAAACCTGGCCGGGTTGCTGCCAGACCCTGGCTAGGCCACTCCCAGGGCCACCCCGGCTGGGCCGAATCAACAACTGACCCGACTGGGCCATGGTGGACTCGGCTGAGACCAAATTTGACCCAACTTGGGCCCTAATGCTCCCATGCCGAATTAACCTCCTGCCAGGCCGAATTACCAATGGCCTAGGGGCGCCTGGGCCGATTTATAAAGCTCCAGACGCCCTCTTATTTATTCCAAGATGCAGTCTCAACAACTACGTCAACATACGATCAAGTAAAGTCAAGATCTTCATGTCAAGAGCCAGTCTTGGGACCCAACACTCAGACTAGCACATGGGCACAGGGAATATGCCCTTGGCATCAATAAGATGCTAGATAATATGCCCTGGCATCTCCAAAGATGCCAAGGCATATGCTGAGCATCAAAGAAGATCCTAGGAATATGCTACATAGATGCCAATCGTGGGGAACAAGACTTGTCCCCTGGGCTCCCCTTTATAAGGAGCACCAGGGAAATCATTCACAGAGAGGCCCCGGAGGGCTCTTCACCTCTCTGCTCAATAGGAGCTATCCTTCTTCTTCCTCCTCCACTGTCACAGAGAGATTTAGATAGAGGCATAGGAAATACAGCTCAAGGAGCATGATTGTAGCCACAAGTATGGCAATATTATAAGAGATTAGATGTAGAGGAAGAGGTGTTATCTCCACATGAGAGCTTCAATCCTAGATACATAGTATTTCTCTTTGTTCAAACGAGTGCGGTCTTCACTGCATCATCCCTCCCCGGATTCCTCCACGTCCATCGGCCCCAATTTTAGCCTACCCATGGCATATGCCGTGACACCACTACGACATTTGGCACCCACCGTGGGGCCTCTTAGTGGCATTGGTTGGGTTTCCATCCGGACGGGAGCATCTTCATCAACCTCATCTTCATAGAGCACCTTCATCTCCTCCAGGCAAACAGAGAACAGAGGGAGCATCTTCAGCTCCCCCAGGCGAACAGAGAACAGAGAGAGCACCTTCAGCTCCTCCCAGGCAAACAGAGAACAGAGAGGTAAGCGCGTGGGTCTCCAAGCCTGACTCAGCAAGGCAAGTAAGACTCAGCATGAGTGGCTCAAACTCTTCTCCAAGCTTACTGTAAGTAACAGATAACTCAGCCACCTACCCTCAATCCTTCACCCCGGGGAGAAAATAACTTAACCCGGGGACTAGTCAACTTATCCGTAGAGTCAACTTTGGATTAAGAGGACATTATGTTGATTTAGATCTGTATTTGAGTCATCTTGTTTATAACTCGGATAGAAGTCGAGTCGGCTTATTTATGATTCAGATAGATTTTGAGTCAGTTAATTTATGCTTTGGATTGACCTGTAGCTCAGCTCACCAGCCATCTTACTGATGATTCGGATAGAAGTTGAGTCAGCTTATTTATGATTCAGATAGATTTTGAGTCAGTTAATTTATGCTTTGGATTGACCTGTAACTCAGCTCACCAGCCAGCTTATTGATGATTCGGATAGAAGTTGAGTCAGCTTATTTATGATTCAGATAGATTTTGAGTCAGTTAATTTATGCTTTGGATTGACCTGTAACTCAGCTCACCAGCCAGCTCATTGATGATTCAGATAGAATTTGAGTTAGTTTATTTATGCTTTGGATTATCCTTTAACTCAGCTCACCAGCCAGCTTATTAATGATTCAGATATAATTTGATTCAATTTATTTATGCTTCGGATTAACCTTTAACTCAGCTCAGTATCTTGTCTCTGATTCAGACTAACATTTGATTCAGCTTGCCAGGGTATATTATAATTCGGATTTGTATTCAGACTCGGCATACTAAGCATATCTCTGATTTAGGCCGAAGCTTGATTCAGCTCGCCAGATTTCCAGGTTATGTTATGACTCGGATTGATATTTCACTATCTTGCCAGGTTATCCCATATCTCGGATGACTATTTGCCAGCTTATCATATCTCGAATCTATATCTCATATCAATATCTCGAATCAGATCTCTCAGCGGTTAGCCCTATTATCATATCCCAAAACTTAATATCCGATCTATATCTCGGATCCATATCAAAGGCAAATTGACATCATCTCACTGGATCAAGTTATATCGTGGCAAAAAGATAACTCGGATTTGAGTCATATACCTCGGATTTGAGTCAGATGGCTCAGATTTGAGATGCAAGTCAAAAATGAGTAAAGTAACTTGGATTTGGAATCAGATGACTCAGATTTGAGTCATATACCTCGGATTTGAGTCAGATGACTCAGATTTGAGATGCAAGTAAAAAATGAGTAAAGTAACTCGGATTTGGAATCAGATGACTCGGATTTGAGTCATATACCTCGGATTTCAGTCAGATGACTCAGATTTGAGATGCAAGTCAAAAATGAGAAAAGTAACTCGGATTTGGAATCAGATGACTCGGATTTGAGTCATATATCTCGGATTTGAGTCAGATGACTCAAATTTGAGATGCAAGTCAAAAATGAGTAAAGTTACTCGGATTTGGAATTAGATGACTCGGATTTGAGTCATATACCTCGCATTTGTGTCAGATGACTCAGATTTGAGATGTAAGTCAAAATTGAGTAAAGTAACTCGGATTTGAGTAATATACCTCGGATTTGAGTCAGATGACTCAGATTTGAGATGTAAGTCAAAATTGAGTAACGTAATTCGGATTTGGAATTAGATAACTTGGATTTGAATCACATACATCGGATTTGAGTCAGGTGACTCAGATTTGAAACATAAGTTAATTTTGAGTAACATAACTTAGATTTGGAAACAGATAACCCCGATTATAACTTACCCAATGGGGTTAAAAGAGCAATGCCCGAGAAGGCCAGAACTCAAAACTTACCAAAAAGGGTTATGACCAGTGCCCCAGAAGGCCAGAAGTCAAGAACTTACCCCAAAAGGTTTATGACCAGTTCCCAAGAAGGCCAGAAGTCAAGAACTTACCAAAAAGGGTTATGACCAGTGCCCAAGAAGGCCAGAAGTCAAGAACTTACCCAAAAGGGTTATGACCAGTGCCCAAGAAGGCCAGAAGTCAAGAACTTACAAAAAAGGGTTATGATCAGTGCCCAAGAAGGCCAGAAGTCAAGAACTTACCAAAAAGGGTTATGACCAGTGCCCAAGAAGGCCAGAAGTCAAGAACTTACCAAAAAGGGTTATGAGCAATGCCCAAGAAGGCCACAAGTCTAAACCTTGCCCAAAAGGGTTGTGTGAAAAAGAAGTATATAACCAAGAAGTTATAAGTCATAAGACAACTCTAGGAACGTCTTAATATAAAGTCTATGAGCGATTCTACGAATCCCACATAGACTTGGGGACTAATGTCAGGGATATAACCCCAGGTACCCCAGAGTTAAGGTATAAAGAGACCTCAATAGAGTAATGGGCATTTCTATAAAAGAATACGGAGGTATAAAAAGATATATCAAAAGATAAGAGGAATTAAGAAAGATATATAAAGGAGAAAAGGGAGAAAGAATACCTGGGCCGAATTACAGCTATCTCGGCCTGTTTCTATTATTTCTCCAAGGCCAAAACAACACCCGTAGGCCGAATCAACATCCACTCGATGGCAGTGGGACGAGTTGCCTCTAGTCCGACCCATCCCGCCGAACCAACTCCCTCTGTTCCTGTCAACATTACTCGGACCACATCGAGCTCGCCCCAGCATCTTCCATGCCTCGACGCCCTCCCGTGGAATCAGTGTCGTCGCCCCATCACCACTCCTTCAACGTCGGTCGGGTGGGCCGGGAAGGAGAAACCTCGGCCCACCACGGGACTCTCTCCATCCTCGCCAACGTTTCCAGACGTGCAGCAGATAACTCCCGGGTGGGCCGAATGGAGGTGAGCTCGGCCCACCACGGGGCAGCACCGCCAGCTCCACCTCATGCATCCACACCCGCGTGGGTCTGGCGGGAGACAATCCGGTCCACCACAGGATTCTCCCTCAAGCTCTTTCCACTCAGGCCCCCGGGCCGACTCTAGAAACATCTCGGCTGGGTAGCCACTAGCTTGGGCCGACTAAAGAGAAACCTGGCCGGGTCGCTGCCAGACCCCAGCTAGGCCACTCCCAGGGCCACCCCGGCTGGGCCGAATCAACAACTGACCCGGCTGGGCCATGGTTGACTCGACTGAGACCAAATTTGACCCGGCTTGGGCCCTAATGCTCCCAGGCCGAATTAACCTCTTGCCAGGCCGAATTACCAATGTCCTAGGGGCGCCTGGGCCGAGTTATAAAGCTCCAGACGCCCTCTTATTTATTCCAAGATGCAGTCTCAACAACTACGTCAACATACGATCAAGTAAAGTCAAGATCTTCATGTCAAGAGCTAGTCTTGGGACCTAATGCTCAGACTAGCACATGGGCACAGGGAATATGCCCTTGGCATCAAGAAGATGCTAGAGAATATGCCCTGGCATCTCCAAAGATGCCAAGGCATATGCTGAGCATCAAAGAAGATCCCAGGAATATGCTACAGAGCTGCCAATCGTGGGGAACAAGACTTGTCCCCTCGGCTCCCCTTTATAAGGAGCACCAGGGGAATCATTCACAGAGAGGCCCCGGAGGGCTCTTCACCTCTCTGCTCAATAGGAGCTCTCCTTCTTCTTCCTCCTCCACTCTCACAGAGAGATCTAGATAGAGGCATAGGAAATACAGCTCAAGGAGCATGATTGTAGCCACAAGTATGGCAAGATTATAAGAGATTAGATGTAGAGGAAGAGGTGTTATCTCCACATGAGAGCTTCAATCCTAGATACATAGTATTTCTCTTTGTTCAAACGAGTGCGGTCTTCACTGCATCATCCCTCCTCGGATTCCTCCACGTCCATCGGCCCCAACTTTAGCCTACCCATGGCATATGCCGTGACACTACCACGACAAAAAGAATTAAACTTAATGATGATATATCCGCATATATGTGGCACTGCCGTCTAGGTCATATTGGCGTTAAACGCATGAAGAAGCTCCAGTCGGATGGAATTTTGGAATCGCTTGATTTTGAATCATTTGATACATGTGAGCCATGCCTTATGGGCAAGATGACTAGAACGCCATTTTTCGGTTCAATGGAATGGGCGACAGATTTATTGGAAATCATACATTCTGATGTATGTGGTCCAATGCGTGTGTCGGCGCAAGGTGGATATCATTATTTTGTTACTTTCACGGATGATTTGAGTAGATATGGTTATATCTACTTGATGAAACACAAGTCTGAAACCTTTGGAAAGTTCAAGGAATTTGAGAATGAAGTGGAAAATCATCGTAATAGAAAGATCAAATTTCTACGGTCCGACCATGGAGGTGAGTATCTAAGTTACGAGTTTAGCACTCACATGAAAGAGTGTGGAATTGTTTCACAACTTACACCTGCCGGAACACCACAGCAAAATGGTGTGTTGGAACGTCGTAATCGTACTTTATTGGATATAGTTCGATCTATGATGTCTCTGACGGACTTGCCGTTGTCATTTTGGGGTTATGCACTAGAAACTGTTGCATTCACTTTAAATTGGGCACCATCTAAATCCGTTGAAAAGACACCGTATGAATTGTGGTTTGGAAACAAACCTAAGCTGTCATTTCTTAAAGTTTGGGGATGCGATGTTTATGTGAAGAAACTTCAACCGGATAAACTCGAAACCAAAGCGAAAAATACGTCTTCATAGGATACCCTAAGGAAACAATTGGGTATTACTTCTATCACAGATCCGAGGGCAATGTTTTTGTTGCCAAGAATGGATCCTTTCTAGAGAAAGAGTTTCTCGCGAAAGGTGTGAGTAGTCAGAAGGTAGAACTCGAAGAGGTTATTGAACCTTCCTTCAAAGTATGGCGAGTAGCGCAGCGCCGGAAGTTGTTCCGGAGTTGTCTTCACCTGTTGAAGAGGGAACTAATGATAATGATCATGAAACTCCGAAAGAGAGTACTACCGAACCTCGCAGGTCTAGTAGGACGCGTGCAGCTCTCAAGTTGTATGGAAACCCTATTATGAATTTCATGGTTGATGAAATTGATGACCCTACGACGTATGAAGAAGCGATGATGAGCCCGGATTCCAACAAATGGTTAGAAGCCATGAAATCCGAGATGGAATCCATGTATGAAAATCAAGTTTGGAACTTGGTGGAATTACCTCACGACCGAAAGGCCGTGGAGAACAAATGGATTTTCGAAAGGAAAACTGATGCTGATGGTAATGTAACCGTCTATAAAGCTCGACTTGTCGCAAAGGGGTTTTGACAAATTCAAGGAGTTGACTATGATGAGACATTCTCTCTCGTAGCGATGCTAAAGTCAGTTAGGATTATGTTGGCAATTGCTGCATATTTCGATTATGACATATGGCAGATGGATGTCAAAACCGCGTTTCTCAATGGTAATAGTGACGAAGAGTTGTATATGATACGACCAAAGGGTTTTGTCGATCCTAAGGATGCTAACAAGGTGTGCAAGCTTCAGCGATCCATCTATGGATTGAAGCAAGCATCACGAAGTTGGAATCTCCGCTTTGATGAGGTGATCAAAGAGTTTGGATTTGTCCAAACTTATGGAGAAGCTTGTATTTACAAGAAAGGGAGTGGGAGCAATGTGGCATTTCTGATATTATATGTGGATGACATATTATTGATCGGAAATGATATAGATCTTTTAAACAGTGTTAAAAGTTATCTAAACAGCAAATTTTCAATGAAGGACCTAGGTGAAGCGTCATACATATTAGGCATAAAGATCTATAGAGATAGATCTAGGCGCCTAATAGGGCTATCGCAAAGTACATACCTTGATAAGATTTTAAAGAAGTTTAAAATGGACAGAAGTAAGAAGGGGTTCTTACCTATGTTGCAAGGCAAGACATTGAGTAAGACTCAAAGTCCGGCTATGGAGGAAGAAAGAGAGATAATGGACAAAGTCCCCTATGCTTTAGCCATAGGCTCTATAATGTATGCCATGCTATGTACAAGACCGGATGTGGCACATGCTATTAGTTTGACTAGTAGGTACCAATCGGATCCAGGTTCGGAACACTGGATAGCGGTCAAGAATATCCTTAAGTACTTACGAAGAACTAAGGATATGTTTCTTGTGTACGGAGGTGAAGAAGAGCTCGTCGCTAAGTGTTATGTCGACGCAAGATTTGACACCGACTCGGATGACTCTAAGTCCCAATCCGGATACGTATTTCTCATGAATGGCGGAGCGGTTAGCTGGAGGAGTTCCAAACAACCTGTGGTGGCGGGATCAACAACGGAGGCCGAATATGTTGCTGCTTCGGAAGCGGCTCAGGAAGCGGTTTGGATGTAGGAGTTCATATCCGAAATAGGTGTGGTTCCAAGCGCGTTGGACCCAATGGTGATCTACTGTGACAACAATGGTGCCATTGCCAATGCAAAAGAACCAAGGTCTCACAAGAATTCCAAGCATATTAAGCGCCGGTTTAACTCCATCCGCGAGCATGTCAAGGATGGAGATATAAAGATTTGTAAAGTACACATGGATCTCAATGTAGCAGATCCATTGACTAAAACTCTCCCTAGAGCAAAACATGATCAACACCGGAACTCCATGGGTGTTAGATTCATCACTATGTAACTATATTATTGTCTCTAGTGCAAGTGGGAGACTGAAGGGAATATGCCCTGAGAGGCAATAATAAAGTGTTTATTATGTATATTCCAAGTATATGATAGATGTTTATTTTGCATGCTATAATTGTATTAATACGGAAACGTTAATACATGTGTGTTTAATAAACAAATAGAAAGTTCCTAGTTATGCCTCTCTAATACACTAGCTCGTTGATTAACAAGATGATCAAGGTTTCCTGATCATGGACATTGGATGTTGTTAATAATGGGATCACAACATTAGTGTAATGGTGTGATGAACATTCATCCTAAGTATAGCATTATGATCAAAGTCATTGAGTTTATATTGCTATAACAACTTACGAAGTGATCTTAATCCTTAGACCATGAGATCATGTCAATCACTAACACCGGAAGAGTTTCTTGATAAACGTAATAGGGTGATTATAAAGATGGGTTCGGAACTAATAAAGTGTTATGTTGAGGCCCATGGATCGAGAGTGGAATTTTTTCATCCCGATGACGGATAGATATACTCTGGGCCCTCTCGGTGATATCACATTGGTTAGCTTGCAAGCAAGTGATTTGACCACTAGAATGTTATATCACGGGAACGAGAAAAGAGTGTGTAAGAGTCCCAACCTTTAATAAGGTAGAGATCCCTGTGTTTACAATGCTAGTCCCTGGATCAATATCTAGCATCCACAGTTAAGATGTAATATCAAGAAACAAAGGTCATAGTACAACTTTATAACCAGGAATAAAATAATTCATTACATCTTACATAGCTCATTTGGCTATCACATTACAATGCAGCAGAAATAACTATATAGCATGGAGTGCTTCATCTCCAAAGTGCCACAGGCAATCATGTTGGTTGTATACTTGTAATCCTAATCAACACACTTCACTAACATCAAACAAACCTGCAACATAATAAGTTACAGCGACAAGGGTCAATACATTTGAATTGTATTGGCAAGTGATACTATGGTAGAATAGTAGTATCTATCATCTATATGCATTTGGCTAAGTGGAGCTTAGGCTTGCTTTGCTCAAAATAGATTTTCCTTATCATTTGAAAACACTAAGTTTTTGTTTGTCAAAATAACCCAAGGCATCTACAAATAGACATTGGTGATCCCTTAACCCTTGTTCAACCACAAGTTTTTAACTTAGAAATTGGGATGAGGAGATTCTTGATAGCTTACATGTCTTGATGCTCAATTTGTCCATTTCCAGGGACACGGCTAAGTACTTAGATTTTACTCTCTCGAGAGGTGGTGCACTTTCCCCACGAGAATCGACATGCATCGAGACAAGATCTTTCAGAAGCCTTCCCTTAGACCAAAATGGACATGCTCCAAACCTATCATACCCTACCACCAACTGTCCATTTGGCTAAGTTATTGCAACATATATGATCCAGGCAGAGCCCATAATGCCATGTGGCTACACTTGAAGCTTCTCAACATTTGACATATCAAATCTCTTTGTTCCTGGGTGGCATTCCACAAGTGAGATACACAGGGTAGGCCATGAAAATGGGCCCTGGTAACCACTCAACAAAAATCCATCCATGCAATTACCATTCCACCCAAGTGATTCATTCACTTAGTAGTTTTATTAAGAAAAAACATAAGTCAAAAGACTTAGCAAAATTTCCATAACATGTATATTTAAACCACCCTTGTTTGCTACTAGCTAGGCTAAGAATGATAGTGGTAGGAATCTTAACTTAGGGAAAATTATACTAAGGCATCAACTACTAGGATTTCCCATGGCATAGTTAACACTTAGAAAATTCATGCAAGTCCTACTTAGAAATATCACTAATGCATAGTGAAAATAATGGGACAAAAGTATGAAGCACCACTTGCCTTTTTGGTAGAGAATATAAGTTCACTCCTTGATCTTTGCAATAGTCACACTCTTCAGATTTCACTATAATTCATTCAAGGCACAAATTCAATCTACCATTCAAGCAATTCATCACATAGAATAATAAAACAAAGCAATGCATGCAAGCATGACAAAGATTGTTTTATTTGGAAAAGTGGTTTCTATTAGGCAATAAACATTTTAACATACCTATTGGTCATTTATAAAAGTGGCCAAATCATTTGATATTAAGTTAGTGAAAATGGCCACTTTAAATCATTTTTGTTTTGTTAGAAATGATTTAAATCAAGGTAGTAATTTCTAGTGTTTGACAAATATATTTTTAAACTCAAATGTTAGTGTTTATGGTCAAAGTGATGAATATTAAATCATTTGCCAAAGGTTTCACCTAAAAACCATTTTTAAATCAAAGCAACATTTTATTTTGCTAGAATGCCTTTAAACAAAGTAATAATTTTTTTAGGGTTCACCAAATGTATTTTTAAATCCCAAAACTTGGTGTTTAGGTTCAGAGAGTTTAAATCAACCCATTTCCAAAAGGTTTTACTCAAAAAACATTTTTAAAACATAATCAACATTTTTATTTAACTACAAATGCTTTAATTCGAAGATTTATTCCTTAGCATCACAAAATATATTTTTAAATTCAAAAGTTGGTTTATATGGTCATTAGGTTCAAAACAATCCATTTACAAAAGATTTTACCCTAAAAACATTTTTAGAATAAATTTTGTACACAAAATATGCCTAAACAAGTTTCTGCAAAAACAATCAATTTTTTAGAAGCAATTCACTAAACAAAGGGCATGGTTGGAAAGTACTCTTCTTGCTGATTCCATTGATATAAAGTTTGAAAAAATTGGACGTGTGGATTTAAAGTTATGAATTTTACAAAATCACATATCTAATAGAAGTGTTTATGTTTTTTAATCAAAGTCTGAGCCACGTGTCAAAATTTTACTGGCCGATAACGTTTTGGCAAGATCATGCAATACACGACGTAGGATTTAAGTTGATATGTGCGGATCAGATGGATTCCTACCCCTTTGGGTTATTTCTAATCTCACGCGTCCGATCTAGATCTAACGGCCCAAATCGAATAACCAAAAATAGGCGGCGGTGGCTGGCGGCGGAGCGGTCTGGCAGTGGCGTCGCCGGTGATACATGAAGCGAGAGGAGGAGTGAGGAAGCTCACCGAGTTCGTCGTGGCATGGGGATACTTGACGTGTGCTTGGTTGGCGAAGGGCGCTTAGGGACGACGTGGATTTCTCGCCGGAGTCGTTCCTGGCGGCGGGCACGTTCTGTCGTTGTTGGGGACAAGTTCCTGGGGTGCAAGTGATCAAGTCAATGCGTCAGGAGGGTGTGCAAGTTCTCGAGGGTCGCAGGGGTACTCACCAGAACACGAGGGGCGCTCGGGGTTGGCGTCAGTAGCTCGCCGGAGTAGAGGAAAACGGCGGTGGCGTTCTGGCATTGACGTTGTCGACGATAGGGGAACGCGCGGGCGAGTGGTTGGTGCTGGGAGGTGCGTAGGGAGGTGGAGAGTAGACTCGAGTGGTCGACAGGGCAAGGCGGTGGCCGGTGCTGCCGTAATTTGGGCGGAGGCTCGTCGGAGCAGAGGGGGTCTCGGGCAAAATTAGAGCGGCCTGGTGGCGTTCGTGGAGTGGGATCTGGGGGGAAAGATAGAGGATACGCGGGCGATTAAGTGTGCGTGGTTAGGGGCTGAATCAACACATCATTGATGCATAATCACGCCGGCAAATCAAAGCAGGAAACAGTCGGGGGAGGGGGCGTGGTCGTCACGCGGTGAGGAAGAAGGTGATTGTGTGGCAGTGGGGCCTGACGGCAGAGAGAGAGAGGGTGCGGTGGGGTCGTATATTCAGTGACCGTGCGGGTGGACGTTTGAGTAGAAAAACGTTTTAGGAGGGAAACAGGAGGTGGGCTCACTGGGCTTAGTGGGCTGGGCTAGTTTTAGGCTGGGTTGTTTCCCTTTTTTTATTCTGTTTCCTTTTCTTTTTCTATTTTCATTTTCTGTTTTGAATTTGTTCAAACATTTCAAACAACCATTTGAATTCATATCTTTACCAAACTTTTAGCAAGTTTTAATACTCTTTACTAATGTATTTTAGAGACCACTTTTGTATATTTCTTTTATTCTCACATGGTTTAATTATTTATTTAAAATGGACCTTTGTCTTTATTTAAATAGGATTTTAAATATGTTTTCCAACTTCTATTTAAATTCCAAATTTTACCAAATCCTTTTACCAAATATTTCTAATATGATTTATTAATCATTTACTTTAGGGATTCTCTCTTTATTCAAATAGAATATAATTTGGTTAATGATATATAATTTGATTTGAATATTCTTTATCCCTTTATTTCATTTGGATTTCGATTATCTTTGTTCCATTTACTTATGGATTTAATTCAAGATTTAAATTGCCTTCAAAATAATTTACTTAGGATTTATTATTTAGGCAAATTGTCTTAATTTAAATAAAATTGGATATTATTTAATCCTTATGATTTTATTTAAATAATCCTTTATTCCTTTTATTAATCAATAATCTTTCATTTCATTTGTTTGGCAAAGATTTAATTTGGCTTTTAAATATTCCTTATTTATTTATTTCTTTATTATATTATAAAATCCATATCTTTTTATTTATAGATTCAAAATTGGTGATTCCAATTTGTATAACTTTATTTAATATTTATTTGTCCTTTAGGATTATTTTGATCACAATTTTGGTATGTATTTTTGATAGGTGCTTTATTAGCTTTGAAAATTATTTCTTCTTATCTTATTATATTCATAAGTTTTTATCCATGGTTCCAGTTTGAATGAAATCAATTTCTATGGTTTATAATATTTTTATTTATCATTTGATCATTTATAAATTTTTGTTGACACACGTTTATACGGATCAAATCCATATTCTTAGAGAGATCTTGGAAATGATTTTCTTCCATTAAGGTTTTAAGGTTTTGGTTTATTTTCCCAAGTTTTAAATTTGAAGATTACATTTATTGATGAATGCATTTTCACTTGATTGAAATTTGTTGGATTCCATTTTCATTCAAAGTTTGTTCATTTTAATGTTTACATTTGAAATCAAAAAGTATCTTTTCACCCTAAATTTCAACAATTATTTATTTTGTTTATTTATTTTTCACATTTCAAAATTTGGAAAATTTTGGGATGTGACAGAGTGCATGTTAGTAATGAGATCAAACTAGGTATGGAGATACCGATGATCGAATCTCGGACATGTAATATATCGCGAAACAAAGGGATTAAGATACTAGCGTAAAAGGTTCCGACGATCACAAGAAAGTCATCGTTGAATATGTGGGAGTCAGTATGGGTCTCCAGATCCCGCTTCTGATTATTGATCTGAGAGGGGTCTCGATCATGTCCGCATTATTCGTGAACCGTAGGGTGACACACTTAAGAGACACCGACATCCAATTGGAGCAAAAGTTTCATGCCGGAAAGAATAACAAGCGCAGGAATTTATTTCACTAGATAATGAAACAGGTCTTCGGGTGAAATTGCAGAAAGTGTATTTGCATGTGAAATAGAATTCTATCAAGGGGTTATATGTGAATGTTTGTCATTAAAGTAAATGACGAAATTCTTAATAAATAAAAAGATTTTTATTTAATGAGAGTTTGCATTAAATTTGGTGGAACTTTAATTGCAAGTTTGAGTGGAGGGAAATGAAGAGGTTTTTGTGAGTGGAGTGTCCACCCACATTAATGAGGGGAGGGCAAGGGTACAGCACCATGCGTCGGCCACCCCCTTGGGGTTCCCCCCTCTCCTATAAAAGGCACCCCCTCCTCACTTCTCACTCACACCTCCTCATGAAGGATCTCTCTCCCCCTCTAGAATTTATCCCCCATGGTCTCGGACTAGCGAGATACATGTTCCCTATGGCTATTCGGCAAGAAAGAGTTGTGCTTCCGCTGCATCGCTGGAGCGAGGAGGCAGAGGTTGCTCGGTGCCTCGGACGTGTGTGCGAGCATGGATGCGCTGCTGATTTGCGGCGCTAGGACTTCCTCTCGATCTTGAGATCGGCACGAGATTGTCTACATCAACCATGAGTTTAACTCGTTAAGCTTTGTCGGTCTTCAAGGGTATGTTCTCTATGGATATACACCCGCCCGTTGTTTGTATCTAGTAGATAGATCTTGGTACATAGTTGTTCCCATCGTAGGACAAAAAATTTGTTTTCTATGCTGCGAACCCTACAAGAGGGAACTTGTAAGTCCATGGAGTTTGTACCTGGTCCTCTAGCCTAAGTCATGCTAAATCATGGTGGAAACTTGCAGCATCACCATAGTGAGTCATCTATGAAGCATCCTCAATAAAAAAGATATGCACATGGTAAATAAAAAGATTGCTGAGATGCTCATTGTCTGCTTGCCTTGTCATTTTGGTTATGGGAAAGCTCATGTACCATGTGCAAGGGGTACCCCGTTGGCGGTTCTCAATGATATGCAAATACTTACAATGATAAGAACTTACCTGGACCCAAAGTTGAGTATGCATGAGGAGTGGCCCTCATATTCAAGGGACATGAGATTGCCAACTTATATTTCGTCAAGCATATACTCCATCTTTGTTCACTTTAACCTTAATCATCTCAAGATGCTTATGATAGGGGCAATGAGGGCTCAAAGCTAGTAAGTACCATAATATTTTGAAAGCTCTTTATGACTTGTAATCCCTGCTACCCTCTAAGAAGGGACCTTTCTCCTAGTTACTAGTTGAGTCAGTAAACCTATTTCCTCTCTATCTCCAGCAAGCTTTTGAGTTGTTGTGTTTCAAGAATTCATATGGTGATTTATTCAATCATGTTCTTTATCTTCCTTGTTTTCACAAAAATCTTATCTATTGAGTATTACTTTGAAAGCCTTCACTTGTGAAAAACCTTTTTGAGCAAAGAGTGCTCTTGTTTTGAAACCTCTACAAAAATCCTTTGTGAAACTGTTTGCCAGGTGTTCTCTGACCAAGAACAAGTTTTCCAATTCCAATTATGATTTATATTTATGCATCTCTATTGTGACTGATGTACTTGGCTGCAAGCTAAGTTATATAATGGTGAGTTGCTTTCTTCTATGAGTTATGCAATGGTAAGTGTGATGCTTCTTGTTCGTATTCTTTTATCTACACTTCACTCCATAAACCTGTGGACATGTTTACTGAGCTTAGTATTCACTTGGGGACAAGCGAAGTCTAAGCTTGGGGAGTTAATACGCCCAATTTGCATCACCTTTCTATATCATAATTTACCTCTATTCATTGATATTTGTCTTATTATGAGATATTACTTATGGCTTTTCATCTGTTTATGCATGTTGGATGATTCCTGTAGGATGGACTGCCGAAGTCTGGATTCTGATGGAAAAGAAGGCGTTTCGGTGCAATTTCGTGAAGATCAGAAAAATATGGAAACATATTATTTTACCAGAAGACGAAGGAATCCAGAAGGAGGGACAGAGATGGGCCTCAGGGGCCCACACCCCCGTAGGCGCGAGCCCACCTGACCCCGCGCCTAGGGCAGGTGTAGCCCACCTGCCCGGCCTCCAACTACTCCCCTTCTCCTATATCTTCCCTACGGAACCCTAATACCAAAAAAGCGACCACAGATAGATTTCCGCCGCCTCTAGGGGGCGGAAAACACCGAGAGAGAAATATCTCTCTGACAGACAGATTTCTGTCGGGGGAATTCCTTCCTAGAGAGGGGAGACCGTCGCCATCAACACCGTCATCAAGCTAGGCTTCATCGGGATCATCATCATCCACCCCATCATCTCCACCAGCACCATCATCACCACAACGCCCTGCTGTAACAATTATGTTGGATATTTCTTTAGTTCTTAGGGGAAACTTTCCCGGTGTTGATTACTATTGTAATTGATGCTTGTTAGTGGAACCATTGGATTATTTTTTATGTTCAGATTGTTATCCATTATCATATCATCTTTGATCTTGATCCATATGATGTCTTGTGAGTAGTTCGTTTAGTTCTTGAGGACATGGGAGAAGTCATGTTGTTATTAGTGGATCTGTGTTGAGTTATTATTCAATGGTTTAGTATTTAAGTTGTGGTGCTATTCTTCTAGTGGTGTCATGTGAACATCGACTACATGACACTTCACCATTTATGGGCCTAGGGGAATGCATTGTGTATTTGGCTACTAATTGTGGGGTTGCCGGAGTGACAGAAACCTGAACCCCCGTTAGGACACCTTTTCACAAGGGAGCGTAGGATCTCAGAGTTTAAGGTTGTGGTTAGATTTATATCTTAATTACTTTCATATAGTTATAGATGTTTGTAGCGGGTTTAATCGCAAGAATTTATTAGTCCTAGGAAGGGTGGTATGTTAGCACAGGTTCACCCACACAACACTTACAAACACCAAAGAAGAGTACTCAGCTATTTGAAGCGAAAGCACTTGACAGAATTCCCATGTGTCCTCGAGAACGTTTGGTCCTTATAAGTATTTCCACCGGCTTGTCCTTTGCTAAGAAAGGATTGGGCCACTTTCTCCATTTTGGTTGTTACTTCTATTATTCACTCTTTGTTTTGTTGCTTTGTCAGAAAACCACTAAAAATCTGTTTGCTAAGTATTCATAGGGAATTCCTGCTTCATACCACTGCTCAGCACCTTCTTCTCCTCGTTGGGATCGACACTCCAATTTATCAAAAGTAGTACGATACACCACCTATACTTGTGGGTCATCAGATGCCACGCCAAGGGAGGGAGCTGACCCCCTCTCCCTATAAAAGGCACCCCATTCCCTCCTCTCATCACAAACCTCCTCATGAAGGATCTCTCTCCCCCCTTTAGATTTTCCCCATGGTCTCGGATCAGCGAGATACATGTTCCCGGTGGTTTTTTCTGGAAAGATTTGTTGCTTCCGCTGCTTCACTAGAGCGATGGCACAGAGGTTGTCGGGGTACCCAGACGTGTGTGCGATCACGGATGCACCACTGCTTTGCGGTGCTGGACTTGATGGTGCTGGACCGGCTGGACCAGATTGACTTCATCACGATCTTGAGATCGGCAAGCGTTCAACTACATCATCCACGAGTACAACCTCTTTAATGCTATTCGGTCTTCAAGGGTATGTATTCTATGGATTTATATCCACCCGTTGCTTGTATCTAGTAGATATATCTTGGTACATAGCTGAAGGGTTTCGCGGCATAGTAAATCAAAATTTTCTACGGAGCGAACAGAGGGAAAGCCAAGATCTAATCTAGGAGATGCAAACAACGAGAGAGATTGGATTAGATCTTCATACCCTTGAAGATTCGCACAGCGGAACGTTCGTCGAAACGTGGGTGATGTAGTCGTACTCGCTTCTCCTCCTCGCGATCCGATCCGATCTAGCACCACAAGTGGCGGTGCCTCCGTGAGATGCACACGTGCAGCACCTCGACGTCTCCTCCTTCCTCGGACCAGCGAGTATGGTGGAGAGATAGATTGGATCTACAACACGACGGCGTGGTGTATATGGTGGAGAATTTCTGCTGCAGGGCTTCGCCTACAAACAGTCGGGAGGGAGAGAGGAAGGTAGCAAGGCTGCTAGGGCTTGGAGGAAGGTGTGTGTGGGGGGGGAGGGGGCGCACCACCCCTCTATATATAGAGGGGGGCGGCCAGCCCTTGCCCCTCCTCCAAGCCTGTCTCTAGTTTAAACAATTTAAACTCTCCCTTATCTAGAAATTCTATCTCTAGTTTAAACGATTTAAACTCTCCCTTATCTAGAAATTCTATCCCGAGATTTAAACGAGTCAAATCTCTCTAGAATCGGCTGGGCCCTATGGGGCCTTGTGCCCCTGGCCCAATGCGGCCAGGACACTCCCTCATAGGCCCATGCCCCCTCCCGGAAGGTGGGGCCACGTTGGTCCCCTTCCGGAAGGTTCTAGAAGCTTCCGGTACAATACCGATTAACCCGGAACAATTCCGAACTCCAAAAACTGCACTGCCTTATATGAATATTATTCTCCGGACCATTCCGGAACCTCTCGTGATATCCCGGATCCCATCCGAGACTCCAAACAAAAATTCATAAACCAATTATCCAATCTATCCTAGCGTCAAGATACGTTAAGTGTGTGACCCTGCGGGTTCGAGAATATGCAGACATGATCTTCTATCAATAATCAACAGCGAGGTCTGGGCACCCATATTGACTCCCACACATTCATCGATGATCATATCGGATGAACCACGATGCCAGGATTCAATCAATCCCATATATATATTCCCTTCGTCTCGCGATATTTTACTTGCCCGAGATTCGATCGTCGGTACCGTCATACCTAGTTCAATCTCGTTCACAGCAAGTACTTTACTCGTTCCGTAATCCGATATCACTTTGTGATTAACTCCTTAACCACATGCTTGCAAGCGGTGTTGATATAGATTACCGAGTGGGCCCAAAGTATATCTCTCCGACTTGGGAGGGACAAATTCCATCTCGATACATACAACCCAACAAATACTTTCCGATCACCTGAGAGACGCCTTTATGATCACCCTCTCATAGGATGACATTTGATGACCTCAAAGCTTTGTTCCGATACCAGGGAGTTGCATTATCTCATGGTCTAAGGAATACAATATTTGACATAGGAAAAGCTTCGCAAAGACGAACACGATGACACGATCTAATTGCTCTGCTTTGTTTGGGTCTATCCACCATATCATTCTCCCAATGATATGATCTCATTATCAATTGACAACTCATGTCTATGGTTAGGAAACCTTAACCATCATTGATCAATGAGCTAGTCCATAGAGGCGTACTAGGGACACGGTGTTGTTTACAAACCACACAAGTATTAAAGTTTCCGCTTAATACAATTCTAGCATGGAACATAAACTTTATCATGAACAAGAATTATAATAATAACATCTTTATTATTGCCTCTAGGGCATAATTCCAACAGTTCCCGTCGTAGGAAATTTTTTGTTTTATGTGCTTCAAACCCTTTAGTGGCATCAGAGCCGGATTTATGCGTATATGCTTTGCATGGGTGGTACACATATGTATATGTGGGCTATGATGATCATGTTATTGCTTCTTAGTTGTACTTTGGATATTGGTGGCATAGTGGGATGAAGCAGCCCGGACAAACTTTACATGTCCTCGCACATGAGACCTGTTCCACGCTTGACATGCAACTAGTTTTGCATAAGTGGCTAGAGGGTGTCTGTCTCTCCTACTATAGTCAATATCTAATTTGCAACGAGTTGTCAATAATTTGGTTATCCTCGTTGTGGTTCATGTTCATAGGTAAGAACAGTTCTATCTTCGAAAGCCCTAAGCTACGTAAAACTTGCAATGGATAAATTAGAAGCGTCTAGTTTAGATTGTTGCTGGGCTAGTGTCATGATATGGTGATGTTGTAAGTAAAAGTATAAGTCAATACTCTTACAACACACATAACGTGTAAGTTCCATAGACCTTGGCCTTACACATATAGGAATGATGACGATCATACCATGATGCACATGATGGAGATCAAGTGCAAGAACCATATCATTTCATTTTTTTAACATATGATGTTTGTTGCATCTTATATTGCTTGTTTGGCATTTTATTAGCATAATAATATGATCCCTCTTTTAGATATCAAGATAAAAATGTGTTCTTCCTTAAGTATGCGTTGACAATGTTTCGCCGCTTCAAGACATCACGTGATGATCGGGTGTGCTTGAATCCACGAGCATATCTCGGGTGTAAGGCAGTTTTACACACGCGAATACTTAGGTTCTTACTTGGCAAGCCTAGCATGTACAGACATGGCCTCGGAACACGGACCAAAAGTTTAAGCATGAGTCATATGTTTTGATATGATGACCATATGGATGCTCGCCTTTTAAGCTCCATCGACTCACGTGATGATCGGACTTGGTGTAGTGGATTTGGTTCATGTAATCACCAAAAAGACACGAGGGATGTCATTTTTGAGTGGGAGTTCATTTCTAATTTGGATTAGTAGAACTCAATTTATCATAAATTAAATCAAAGTGAATTTGCATAATTTGTTGTAGTCATTGGCATTCGTTCACCACCTTATGCTTAGTTGTAATTGAGATAATAGAACTATAGAATTCTAGATATTTACTTTATGAACTGGTATCGTTTTGTGTTGAGTGTCAATCTAAAGTTTAAAGTCCTATTGCAAACTTTCAGCAAACTCTGTTTACTCCATGAAATTTAATAATTAGTATTAAATAGAGAGTAACAATTCCAGTGTTAGTATCTTAAGTATCATGTTTGCCTCCATGATTCTTGATTGTTCTTAAATATCAAGGTTATCTAGGAGCTGAAAGAATTGTTTCAGAAACCATCATGTATGGCAGATATCACGAAATATGAAACAATGTTTTGGTTGCAATATGATAGAGTATAATATATGTTCTCATATTGGATGAGAATTTGCAAAGGTTGGAGATGCTAGACATCCTAATCATCCAAAAAGTTTTTGGAAAGTAACATTATACTCACGGTTCGCCTTTATAAGTTACATTAGCTTGATCATGAAAGTCATCATGATAAGGATGAATAGAAGATGTACGTAAAGTGTTTACTACACATTTTGAAAGAACGCCAATCACTTGATGATGGTGATCTACTTCAAAGTGCAAGTCCAAAGGTATTAGTATTTGAATATACACGCTTTGGACTATGTGTCATGTATATGATGCCACTATTGATGTTGATATATTCTTTTAAAAGGAAAGCAAATGCTGAAAGATAATCTATAAAATATATTTGGCAGAAAAGAAAAGACTGGAAATATCCAGTTTAGGTATCTAGATGATATACATGTTATGGTTGTATTCTTTGCTTGTTAAACAATGTGGTTCTTGGGTATTGACTACCAAATTGGTTGGTATGAAATTTCATACAGAACGATGCAATTCATGAACCACAATGGCCTAAGTAACTAGCAAGAGAATATGTGATGATGTTCATCGAAAACAAACAAGCCATTGTTTGTATTTCTCGTTGACATCAAAGGCTGCCTTCAAGATTTGTTTTAATCAGGTATTATGAGAACAAAGATTATTCAAATAATTACCATATTCCATATAAGATGGATGATTTACAAATCTAGTTGGATAAATCACATCCATAAAAACTAATGCTAAAATGTCGTAAGACAAATGATTGAAAGACCACTTACGAAGTGACATCGTTGTTTAAATTATATTAGAAAGAAAACATGAAGAAACTCCATATTCATGGATTTTTGGAGTCTTTGATTTGATCAAGTGACACTTGTTAGACTTTCCTCCAGATAATTAAAACTTCGTTCTAAGGCCAAAGAAGAACGATCGACTAAATTATTAGAATTTATACATATCGATGTATGTAGTCCATTATGTGTAGTCGTAAGCGATGGATTTCAACTTCATATGCTTTCTCCGGAAATTTGAGTGAATATTCACTTAATGGGAAAGAAGTATGAAATATTTGAAAATGTTCAAAGACTTTCAAGATGAAGTGGAAATCATTGTAACAAGAAAATAAATAATTTATGAATTTATCATAAAGGGATTTATTTGAGTTGCAAGTTTAGCAAACCACCTAGATTTATATCTCCTTAAATACCATAGGAATATGGAGTGTTTGATATTTGTAATGAAACCTTGTTTGGCATGGTTGGATCAAAGGTGCTATTTATAAAACTGTCATTATGTTTTAAAAGATTAAAGCTTTAGAGACTACCGCTTTTACACTGAAAAGAGCTCCATCTTGATCTGTTGAAATGACACCATGTAAGTTATGGTTTGGGATAAAACCCAAGTTGTCCTTTCTTAAATTTTGGTATGATAAGCATAGGTAAGATGTTTACAACCAAATTCGGATGAGCATGTGTTTGTAGGTTATTTCGAATAACCATTGGGTATTCCTCCGTGACACCGAGGGCAAAAGGTTTTGTCGCTTGAAACATGAAGTTTCTTGAAAAAGGATTTTTTTGCAAAAGTTAAGTGGGAGGACAATAGAACTTTGATAAGGTTAACGAACCTTAGCTATATGTGCTAAGTGGCGCAGCACTGGAAAATGTTTCGGAGGCAGCCAAAATGCTCATGGCTCACGTGCCTCAAAGGTTATGGTCACGGAGGTCTAAGTTCCTATTGAACCAAGTAGGTCGGATAAACAAACCAATGCTAAGATTTGAGAGTAAATCATTGTTGTTTGACAATGATGAACCGACTACGTGCAAAGAAGCGATGATGGGCCCTGACTCCGTCAAATGGCTTGAAGCCATAAAATCTGTGATAGTTTCATACACGAAAAATCAAGTTTTTTGAACTTGGAAGACCCTCTGAAAGGTGTAAAAACCTATCGGTCGTATTTGGATCTATAAAGAAACAAACATGAATATTTCACATCTATGAAATAGTCGACATGTCGTAAATTATTTTACGACAATGTTCAAGGAGTTTACTATGACAAGATTTGATCTTTCATAAGCGATATTTAGTCTGGACGGATTAAAGTAGCAACCACTACATATAATTTGGTATATGGTACATGACTAAACAAAACAAAGATCTTCTAATTGAATGGTTACCTAGGACGTGTGCATGACACGATCCAAAGGGTTTTGTTAATTCAAAGGATGCTAAAAAGGGCATGCAAACTTCAATGGTTGAAGTAATCATCGCGGAGTTGGAATCTTCACCGTGATGAAACTATTAAAGGATTTTTCATCACGAGATGATGAAGATGCTTGCATTTGCAAGGAATTGAGTGGGAGCGCCGAGACATATTGATAATACTTTATGTGGAGGACATCTTGTTGATTGGAAATGATGTATCTTTTATTGACAAAGGTTAAGAATTTCATTTCGATGAAAGACTTAGGCAAAACCCGAATATTTAGCATGAATGTATACATGGATAGACAGTGACGCTAATATGGTCGTGCCAAACGTACATATATGAGATATTGAAGGGGTTCAATATAGAAATGACGAGAAAAGGATCTTGTCGCATAGAAAAGAATTGAATCAAGATTCAAGTGTATCGACACTTGATAAGTGAAACAAGATTCAAGTGCTTTGACACTTGGTGAGTGAAATCACAAGAATGTTTTGATCAATCATACAATGACATGTACACATCCAGATATGTCCTATGCTCTAAGTGTTATGAGAATATACCAGAATGAATCATAAAATGATCATTGGACGATAGTAAGGATATTCTCATAATCTTTTGGAAGAATTAAGAATATATTCCATTTGTATAAGAGACAAATAGTTCATTGAAAAATGACACTAGTTTTGTCACGAGATACAAATTAAGTTTATCTCAATTTAAACTATGAGTGGCACAATGAAATGGAAAGAAAGTTTCAATGATGGATTTGGATGAATTCCAAAGTTAAGACATTATGACGGATACTACAACACAAGGCTAAGTATATGACTGCTATAGTAGCAGCAAAGGAGGGCAGTTATGTCAAGTAGTTTGTTATCAAACTAAGGTGTGGTTCACAACGGGTTAACACTAAAGATATATTGTATGATAATAGTATCAACATGATTTAACCCCAAGGAATTAAAGGTCTCACCAAAAGACCAAATTTATACAATGCCATCTCATTAGAGAAATGAGTGATGCGCGAAAACGCAAAGACATGCAAATACACGCTGACCTAAAAGCATCAGATCCGTAGATTATGTTAACCACTTGCAATCGCATATATGGAACACCAAAAAGCCATAGGTGTTCAATACGCAAAGTTTCTAAACTAGATTATTGTCTCTAGTGCAAGTAGGAGACTGAAGGGAATATGGCCGAGAGGCAATAATAAAGTGGTTTTTATCGTATTCCTTATTTATGATAAATGTTTATTTTGCATGCTATAATTGTATTAATACGGAAACATTAATACATGTGTGTTTAATAAACAAAAAGGAAGTTCCTAGTTATGCCTCTCTTATAAACTAGCTCGTTGATTAACAAGGTGATCAAAGGTTTCCTAATCATGGACATTGGATGTTGTTAATAACGAGGTCACAGCATTGGTGGAATGATGTAATGAACATTCATCCGAAGTATAGAATTACGATCAAATTCATTATGTTTAAATTTCTATAATATCATTACAAGTAACTTTAGTCCTTAGACCATGAGATCATGTGAATCACTAACACGGGAAGAGTAGCTTTACATCAAACATCACACCGTAACAGAGTGACTATAAAGGTGGGTTTAGATACTCCGATAGTGTTATGTAGAGGCTCATGTATCAAGAGTGGGATTTGTCCATCCAAATGACGGAGAGATATACTGTGTGCCCTCTCGGTGTTATCACATTGATATAGCTTGCAAGTAAGTGATGGAGATCACTATAATGTTATATCACGAGAACGAGAAAAGAGTACATGTCGGTAATGAGAACAAACTAGGTATGGGGATACCGATGATCGAATCTCGGACATGTAATATATCGCGAGACAAAGGGATTGAGTTACATGCGTATAAGGTTCACACGATCATAGAAGTCATCGTTGAATGTGTGGGAGTTAGCACGGATCTCCAGGTCCCGCTGCTGATTATTGATCTGAGAGGGGTCTCGATCATACCTACATTATTCGCGAACCGTAGGGTGACACACTTAAGGGATACCGACACCATTTGGATCAAATAAGTTGCCAGAGAAAGAAAAAGAAAGCGCAAGAATTTATTTCACTAGACACCGAAATCGTTTCGGTTGAAATTGCTAAAACTGGTTCTTCATGTGAAATTGAAATGTTGTAAGGGTTTTTATCTGAATGTTTGTTAATTAAATTAATTAACAAAATTCTAAATAAATAAATAAAAGAGTTTTATTTAATGAGAGATTGCATTAAATTTGGTGGAAATTTAATGGAGGTGAGTGGAATTTTGAGTGGGTGGCTATTTATGTGAGTGGGAGCTCCACCCACATGAATGTGGAAGAGGTGGGGGCACCTCCATGGCTGCCACGCCACGGGAGGGGGCTGCCCCCCTCTCCCTATAAAAGGCACCACATTCCCTCCTCTCATCACACACCTCCTCGTGAAGGATCTCTCTCCCCCCTTTAGATTTTCCCCATGGTCTCGGATCAGTGAGATACATGTTCCCGGTGGCTTTTTCTGGAAGGATTTGTTGCTTCCGCTGCTTCACTGGAGCGAGGGCGTGGAGGTTGTTGGGGTACCCAGACGTGTGTGCGATCGCGGATTCACCACTGCTTTGCGGTGCTGGACTTGATGGTGCTGGACCGGCTGGACCAGATGGACTTCATCACGTTCTTGAGATCGACAAGCGTTCGACTACATCATCCACGAGTACAACCTCATTAACGTTATTCAGTCTTCGAGGGTATGTATTCTATGGATGTATATCCACCTGTTGCTTGTATCGAGTAGATAGATCTTGGTACATAGTTGTTCCCATCGTAAGAATTTTTTTGTTTTCTATGTTGCGAACCCTTCAACAGGAGCATAATTATTATCACAAGTTTTACCCATAGTAGATATTTCAAAATAATCCATAGGAACATAACATTCATCCTCCTTTGGTAAGCATGGGGTATAATCAAATAATGTAAGGGATAACGAGTTACTCTCATTAGAAGGTAGGAATGGGTAGATCCATTCTTCCTCCTTTTGTTCATCACTCTCCTCATATTTTTCATCTAATGAGATTCTTGATGGTACCCAGTACTTATCGTGGGACACTCGTTGGAAACCCTAAGAGAAAGGTATGAAGCATTACAGCAGCAAGTTTCCCTTAGTAAGAAACAGAGGTTATCGAACCAGTAGGAGGAAGGAAACGTCACACAGGTGTTGCAAGCAACGCGGAGACCTGCACAACAAAAACTCAAGACTTTGCCCCAACGAATCAGTGAGGTTGTCAAGCTCACCGATTTGTTGTAACAAAGGATTAAACATATGGTGTGGAAGGTAACGGTTTGCAGCAAGTAAACAGGTAACAGTGGAAGATGTATCAATGGTAAAGATTATATCGGGGTCCATAGTTCACTAGAGGTGCTCTCCTTAAATAAACAACATGGCATGAAGGGTAAACAAATTACAGCGGGGCAATTGATAGGAACTGAGCAAGTCATAACAATGCAATTACTAGTCAGAAAGATCATATGAGGCTGATTGGGCAATACAACAATATACATAGACCGCCATCCAAGTGCATCTATGACTAGAAGTCCACCTTCAGGTTATCATCCGAACCCCCTCCAGTATTAAGTTGCAAGCAACAGACAACTGCTTTAAGCAAAGTGTGTAAGGTAAACAGTCTACATGCTCCATGAACAAGAGACCGTTGTTTTCTCCCTAGTATCAACATCACATCTACAACCGAAGAGATTTCTGTCACTTCCCTTGGAAACTAGAGGCATGAACCCACTATCGAGCATAAATACCCCCTCTTGGAGTCACTAGCAACTACTTGGCCAAGATAGCTACTAACAACAGAGAGCATGCAAGATCACAAACAACACAGACATGATAGACTCATAAAGATAAAACCATTAATTAAACCAACATAATAATCTCAATATCCATCGGATTCCCGCAAACACAACATGCATGATTACAAATAGATTAGATCTTGATCATGAACGGAGCTCACAAGATCTATACATGAAAGCACAAAGGAGGAGATACAACCATCTAGCTACTATATGGACCCATAGTCCAAGCTGGAACTACTCACGCATCATACCGGAGAGAAGGCCTCCGGGATGATCTCCCCTCCGGCAGGGTGCCGGGAAGAACTTCAGATCCCCCGATCTAGGGACGATGGTGGCATGTATCACCCTCGCCTGATAAGGCTGAGTTCATGTGTATAGTGCCAATCTCTGGATCGGTTCACTGGCACACACACTACATATGAATACAAAATAATTTAACAGTTCATCATAAATAACGAATTGGTCCATAATTTGCAATTATTACAATAATGATTAGCACGTAGGCTAGCTCAAACAGTTCAATAGCAAACGGAAGCATAAATATATAGTAGACTCCATCTTCAATTGCCCACAAGCGAACAAATGTTGAGTGGAGTATCATGATGGGGATATGCCTACTGGGGTATACCCAGCAGGACGTTTCCGACTGGCCCGTGAGCTGGCGAGTGGGCCTGCAGAACGGCGAGTGGATTGAAGCCCAGCAAGGTACCGAGCGAATGGAAGCTGAAGGCCCAGGCGAGTAGATAGGCCCAGTCAGACTAGGTTAAACGACTACTGAAGCTTTAACCGAATCGGTTGAGATATGTAAACCCTAGGGGAGGTGAGCTTATATAAACCTCCCTACAGGGTGAGTAGAGACACGTTCCCTCATACACCCAAGCGACTCGCCGCCCAACCGCCGAGCTCGCCCATTGTAACACTTCCATAATACAATCTAGCAGGAGTAGGTCTTTACCCTCCGGGGGGCCGAACCTGGGTAAAACCCTGTGTCTTTGCCCTCATCTCGCACCGCAGATGGCTGGCCGCCCTTGCCCCTCGTTCTACTACTCGCTGCCGATTGCAGCATCTGCCGTGACCATTCCCACGACAGTGGCGCCCACCGTGGGGCCTGGCCGGTCTGGCCGGTGTTCTGCGGCGAGATCCAATCTACCCATCAACGAGACGGTCGCCACCGGCCGCATGATAGCGATCGGCGAGATGCTCCAGATCTTGCCGAGTAGCTACGTCCCGGCGGCGCGACCCGTCACGCACAGCGTGATCCTGCCTATCGGCACGATCAGCCTCTTCGTCGGCCTCACCGACGTCATCGTCTCGGAGGACTCGGCTCGCATCCAAGAGTCGCAGCCACGCGATCGGCTCTCCGAGAGCCAGATCCGCACGATCCACCGCCTCGCCTCCGAGTACAACTCGGCCCACAGCAACGTGGCCGGGAATTCAGCGGCCGCAGAGGATGCGGCCCTCACCGACGACGCCGACTCGCCGACCCCGGCGTCACTCGCCGGATCCATCGCCCAGGTCTCCAACGCGGGAGACTTCGAGGACCCCTCCATCCTCGGGATCTTCGAATTCGACTCCGGGTCGGAGAACTCCGCCGACCTCCGTGACGGAACCGGTCGCCACGCCGCGACCTACATGGCCACCGGCGCCGATCCGCCGGAGGATCCTTTCTCCACCCCAATCCCTCCTAACGCCACGGCAACGGAGGTCGAGGAACTCCGCCTGAAACTGGCGGAGGCGGTGCGCAAGGAGCAAGCCGAGCGCGAAAAATTTCGCCTCGAGCAGGTGACGGCGCATGAGCTATCACGCTACCACCAGTAGCGGATCAGGTCACACCTGAACCCCACCGTTCAAGGGCGTTCGCTGAACTTCGACGATGAAAACGACCCGGCCCGCGTGGCCGAACGCGCGATCTGCGAGAACGCGCCACCAGGAGAAAGCGCCCGGCCCCCGCCAGGATCAACGGCGAGGGGCGCCCCACCTCCACCCAACCGCACCCCTTCCAGGGACTAGCCGCGGATAGTAGTCTCCTCACGGGAGCGAGACGCAAACGGCCTCCCACTGTTCTCCACCCCAATGGACAACTTCGTGGCAGGTCGACAGCATCACAGCCACAGGCGACGGCGCCCTACAGATCCAATACGTCAGGGCCCTTCTCGCAAAGGCCGTCGAGCAGCAAAGAGCGGGCGCCGACTCGGCAGGTCAAGTATACTCGCGTTCCTCGGGAAGCAGAGCGGCCTCCAGCGGCCGCCCAGCGGCGGCAAACACCCTCAACTGCCCGCCACCAGAGCCGCTGCAGCCCCAATACCGACCTGCTAACGCGGCACTTTCCACCAACGACCTGCGAAGATACAAGATAAAGCTCAACCCAGGCAAATGCACCTTCGGTGTACCCGCCGGACAACTACTGGGGTATGTCGTCTCCAATCGAGGGATCAAGGCAAACCCCACAAAGATCGACACGATCGCCCGGCTCGGCAAACCCGAGTGCCTGCGCAACGTCCAGAAGCTGGCCGGGCGAGTAGCGGCTCTCAGCCGCTTCATCCCCCGCCAGGGCGAAAAGGCGATGCCCCTATACCGCCTGATGCGCAAGAACCCCACCTTCCAGTGGGACAAGGAGGCGGACGACGCGCTCCGCGACCTCAAAAAGGTGCTACTCGCTGCACAACTACTCGCCGCCCCCGCCGACAAAGAACCCATGCTGGTTTACGTCACAGCGTCCGAGCGCGTCGTCAGCGCCGTGATGGTCGTCGAGCGACCAGAGGAAGGAAAGGAGCGCCCGGTTCAGCGGCCGGTGTACTACATCAGGGAGGTCCTCACCGAGTCGCGCCAGCGGTACCCACAGTACCAAAAGCTAGTATACGCGGTCTTCAGGGCTCAGCGGCGCCTGCCGCACTACTTCCAGGAGCACCCGATCACGGTCGTATCCTCAGCACCACTACAAGACATCATCCGCAATCGCGAGGCGACCGGGCGGGTCGCCAAGTGGGCCGTCGAGATCGGCGTCCACAACATCAAATATGAGCCACGAAAGGCGATCAAGTCACAGGCACTGGCAGACTTCATCACCGACTGGGAGGAGGCCCAGCAGCCAGAGAAGCTGCCGTACCTCCACTACTGGAGCCTGCACTTCGACGGCTCCAAGAACGCGGACGGTGCAGGCGCAGGGATAGTGTTGACTTCACCAAAGGGCGACAAGCTCCGCTACATCCACTGCCTCGACTTCACGCCCTGCACCAACAACATGGCTGAATACGAGGCCCTACTCCACGGCATGCGAGCCGCCAAGGAGATGAACGTCAATCGCCTCTGCTGCTACGGAGATTCCGACCTTGTCGCGGGGAAAGTCGCCGGCACCTGCGACGCCGTCTCCCCTACCATGGCGGCGTACCGCCAAGCGGTGGACAAGTTGGGCGGCCACTTCACCGGCTACTCTGTCGAGTGGATCGACAGGCGGAAAAACGAGGAGGCCGACGCCCTCTCTCGCATCGGGTCGGCTCGACTCGCACCACCCGCCGACGTTTTCCTCGACACGATCTCCAAGCCATCAGTCTCTTCCCCAAGGGAGATCGACATCGGAGTCCCACTCCAACCAGAGGCAGCCTCGGTCGCACTCGTCACCGAGCCAGACGACTGGACCAAGCCCTACATCGCCTACCTGGAAGCCGGCACCCTGCCAGCAGACGAGACAGAAGCTCGAATGATCACTCGTCGATGCAAGTCCTACACCATCATCGACGGCGAGCTCCACAAGCGCAGCGTCACCGGCGTGTTCCAACGCTGCATCCAACCAGCTGAAGGACGCAAAATCCTCCACGACGTTCATTCAGGTGACTGCGGCCACCACGCCGCCGCTCGCTCCCTGGTCGCCAAGGCTGCGACACGGCTTCTACTGGCCCACCGCACACGCCGACGCTGTCGACATCGTCCAGCGATGCGCCGGGTGCCAGAAGTACGCCAATCAGACGCACGTACCGAGCTCGGCGCTCAAAACAATCCCCATCACCTGGCCATTCGCTGTGTGGGGCATGGACATGGTCGGCCCCTTCAAGAAGTCCCCCTCTGGCTACACCCACCTGCTAGTCGCCGCCGACAAATTCACAAAGTGGGTGGAGGCCAAGCCAGTCCGGAAATGCGACGGGAAGACCGCCACTAAATTCTTACGCGAGCTCATATATCGCTACGGGTTCCCCAACAGCATCATCACGGACAACGGCACCAACTTCGCCAAGGGAGCCATGGCCGAATTCTGCGAAGAGCACCATATCCGGCTCGACCTCGCGTCAGTCGCCCACCCGGAATCCAACGGCCAGGCGGAACGGGCCAACCAAAGCATCCTCCACGGCCTGAAGCCGCGACTCCAAGTACCACTCGAGCGCACCGCCGGGTGCTGGGTCGAGGAGCTGCCCTCTATCATCTGGGGGATCCGCACCTCAGTTAACAGATCGACGGGATTCACTCCCTTCTTCATGGTCTACGGTGCCGAAGCAGTCATGCCCACCGACCTCGAACACGACTCGCCACGAGTCGTCCACTATACGGAGGCTGCAAACGAGCTGGCCCGCCAAGATGGGGTAGACCAGCTCGACGAAGCACGCGACCTTGGTCGGTCACGCACCGCCATCTACCAGCAAGGACTCCGCCGCTACCACAGCCGGTGGGTGAAAGCTCGCACCTTCCAGGAAGGCGACCTGGTGTTACGCCTCATCCAGGACAAGAAGGGCATGCACAAGATCTCCCCTCCGTGGGAAGGCCCATTCGTTATCGGGCGCGTACTCGGCAACAACGCCTACTACCTCATCAATGTCCGCGGGGACGGCGAACTCGACGTCAAGCGACCATGGAATGTAAACCTCCTCCGGAAGTTCTACTCCTAGAACCCCACACATGTACTCTCCATTCGCTATGAAATAACAAGAAATGGTTACCGCAAATTGCGCCTACTCTCCATGACTTGTGCCACTCGCACTCGTAAAAACAGCGTTATGCTAAATGCAGAAGTCAACCTTTGGTATAGCGATCGGCACGGCTAAGTAGTGCGGTGTAAGAGCACTGAATCATTTCAGGTCTTGCACCGTCCACGAAAAACGCCAACCCGGAGCCCCACTGGAGTCGCCTAGCTCGACTGGTTCTACGAGCCAAGACAACTGCCCTCGCTTCTCACAGCGACCTTGGTCCTCCGCATCCTCGGCATAGCGACTCCAACGGCTAAGTACCACGCTCGGGGACTGAAGACCAGTTCGTCGCGAGCGGCCAGGGAAAACGCCAAGTAAGAGAGCATGCCCAGGACTCGCCATGCGACTGACCCAACGGGCCAGGCAGGAGCGACGCGCTCACACCAACGCGCTAAGTCCTCAACCACCCTCGAGTCGTGCCTCGAACTACCAAGTACCACGCTCGGGGACTCGGCCACCCGACCCCGTTCGCGCACGGGAAAACGGTAAAGTAAAGAGCACTCAAAGGAGTCGCCTTGCGACTGGCTCTCCGAGCTCGGGCGAGTCGACCAAAACAACAAAACACATGATAACAACACACACATCATATACGAGGTAAACCCCAAAAAAGGGCGGACGCGCTCGGGGACTCGTCCAAAATCAATCAAAAGCACACAAACAAGTATCAAAATAGACACGACGTCCCATTCAATCGCATGTTGCATTGTTTCATGTTACAAAATATGCCTGCGTGGCAGAACTGCTGCTAACGCCACAAGGCAAACTACCCTACTCTGCAGGCTTCGATGACGACTCGCCAACATCCCGGCGATTGCGGATGAACGCCGTGTACGGGTTTGACGGATACGTCGTCAGTTCACCCGCCATCGCCGCGCGAAAAGGTTGCTCGACTTTGAAGTCACGATGCGGAGGCTCGGGGTCGTTCGGCGCGACGACCGTCTCCTGGTACGGAAGGAGGTCGCCCATTGCCCAGACACGTTCTGAGTACATGGCGGCACGCTCCTGCAACTTGAGGACCTCGGACAGCTCCACCGCGCCAGTCGACTATGGATATCCACTTGTCACGTCGTCGATGTCGAAATCTTCGGGGAAGTGGGCGAGTCCAAGGCTCAGGGCCGTCGATGCTCCACGCCGAAACGCCGATCGCGTCATGAACTCAACGACCGCGGGTGCCTTCTCCAAATACTTCCACACCTCAACGAGGTCGCTGGGAATCACCTCCGTGGGCAATATTTCTTGGAGGTAAGCACGGATGCACGTCACCGACAACGTCGCCGAATCGATGAGCATGCTTACGCACTGCCTCGCGTCGAGAGAGCTCGCCTTTCCTTCGCTATCAATGATGCGACCTGCGAGTAGAAGACAATGATAAGTACGACGGACACCACAAAAACCACAACTATTAGAAAGTGAAGATGCACTCACCAAGCAACGGGCGGGCGAGTCCCGTGATGAAGCACTGAAGTGACATGTGGTCGTCTTGAAGCCCAGCAATAAGGACTTCCAACACCTTGCGATCCTCCTCAGCGGCCGCAATGGCGGCCTTAGCTCGCTCGTCCGCCGAGCTCGCTTCTTCTCTCGCCTCTCGCAGTTCGCGCTCGAGGTCGGCGATCCGCTGCTCAGCGGCACCCAGAGCAGATCGCGCCGCCACCAACTCACCAGCGGGGACAAGCCCCTGGAGAGCTTCCTCTGCCTTCGCAGCAACAGCCTGAAGCCCTTTGTTCGCCTCCTGGACGATGGCCAGCTCCTTCTCCGCGCGCTGTTTCGCGGCCAATCGGTCCGCCGACTCAAGCTACAGACCCTGCACATCACCGAAAAAGTTAGTCAAAACAAAATTCCTAAGTGCCCACCCGCTGAAATTCAGCGAGTGCGCACTCGGGGACTGGCGACCAAGAAATTCCTAAGTGCCCACCCGCTGAAATTCAGCGAGTGCGCACTCGGGGACTGGCGATCAAGAAATTCCTAAGTGCCCACCCGCTAAAATTTAGCGCGTGCGCACTCGGGGACTGGATGCGAAAATAAAAAAACTAGAAATTATAAGAATCAAGCTGCTGCAAAGCACCGACCTGATCCTCGGGGACTGGATGTACCTGGATGGCTGCGCCAAGCATGCCATGGAATTGTATCGCGTCCACGGACGCGAGTAACGCTGTCATGTGCCCACGACGTTGGTCGACTTCAGCATCGGCGGCCCCAGGAGCGTGGCTCGAGGGCGCAGCCCCACTCGCCGTGGCCGCCTTGGTCACGAAGCGGGGGAAGGTAGCAATAGAGGCACCCGCTCCAAGGGAGGTCGCCTCCGCCGTTCCAGGCAAGGAAGCGCCCTCCTTCGTAGACGCGGCTGCCTCCACCGCGGGCCCGGCCGGCGCGACCGCCGTGTCGTCAGAAATCGTGACGACGTCATCACCCTTGGCCTTCTTGCTGCCATCCGCCGAGGCGACGACCTCGTCCGCCTTCCTCTTGCGGGAAGGGTCCTCCTCGCTAATGACGGGTGGCACCTTAGCCACGGTCGGATGGCCCATCCTTTTCACTCCGGTCCTGCGCATCAATCGAGTCAATAAAGACAATCGAAATAGTTATGGAAAATAAGGAGGGGTGAGCGCACTCACTTGGCGACTGGGATGAAACGCAGTCCCGTACGGAGGCCGGCCGGTTTTTCCAGCTCAGGGCCCAGACGGCGACTGAGCCCCAACTCCAGAACGTCGCGTGCCCAAGACACGGACGGCTTCTTCGTCGTTGAGGCCGCAGCTGGCGCCTCTGGGACATCCTCAGCGGGAGCCTCCGTGTGGGGCGAAGCTGCCGCAGCCGGAGCCTCCTTGCGAGGCGAAGCCGCCGCAGCCGGAGCCTCCCCCAGCCCAGAGACTGGGGCGAATGGCGGAGGCATTGAAGCCAGCGGAACTTCCACGGACGCCGCGTCCAGCGCGGCTGTCGCTGATGGCGCGCCGTCGCCGGCTAGGCTGGGAGCGTCTGAGCTGCTCGCCGAGTGCGACGGCGAGGCCGTCTTCGACGGCTTCGTCTTCTTTTTTGGGGGGGCCCTCGCCTCCCTTTCCTTCTTCTTTTGCTTTGACGGAGTGGCTTGACGACGCGAGGTGGTCTCTGGGCGCGAGGTGGTCTCTGGGATCTCGTCGTCGTCGTCATGACGTTCGAGGCTTCTGCTTGCCTCGATCTCGCGTTGTCGTTGCCCGCGGGTCTTTCGGACCAGCGGGGCGATCTCCTCTTCGGACTCGTCCTCGTCGTCCTCGTTTCCCTTGGTAGGCGGTGATTCGCCTATGTCCTGGGCGGATGGGCCCGAGCTCTCATCATCCGAAGGTGGGAGCCACCCTTCCACCACTTGGAATAGCTGCGACGAATACAAAATGGAATCAGAATTACCGCGACTGCATATACTGCGACTGCGAGCAAGGTAAAGAAATTACCGTTGGAGCCGGACGCTTCGCGGTGTAGGGGGCGATCCCAGCCTGCGCATCCAGGTACACCGCCTGGGTAATCTTCTTCAATGCTGGGAGATAATCCTCCAGCTTCCACTCGTCGAGGCAGGCCTTTGTCGAGTCTCCCCGGCCCGTGTACTGGTACATGTAGTGGTCGCGCTGGGCGAGTGGAACGAGCCGCCGCCCAAGCCAGCAATTGTACAAGTTTATCGGTTGAAGGCCCTTCTTTTTCAGACCACGGATGGTCTGCAGCATCTCGTCAACGACCATCCGCTGGTCGTTGGGGAGCTTGCCGACTTGGAGATTGCGCGGCTCGGAACGACTAGCGGAGTACCGCGGGATCGCCACCTCGCCCTCCGGGGTCGCCTCGGTCACGTAGAACCACGACTTCTTCCAGTCGCTCGCTGCCTTGGCGGGTAGCATCAGATCAAAGAAAGAGGCTTTGGACTTGAGCTGGAACGTCAAGCCGCCTGCGGCTAGCATTGGGCCGCCTGCCTCCTCGCGGCTGATCCGTCCGTGGAACAGATCTTGCCACAAGGGAAAGTAGGGCCGGCAGCCCAAGTAGCATTCGCAGAACGCCACGAAGATGGCGAGCTGCTCGATGCTGTGGGGACCCAGATCTGAAGGCTGGATCCCGTAGTAGGCGCAAAAGCGCCGGAAGAACAAGGACGTGGGAAACCCTAGCCCCCGCTCGAGATGACTGGTGAAACAGACGAATTCCCTCTCTCGCGGGTTTGGGGTCGTTTCTCCGGCTGCGGGGATACGCCAACAGCCGGCTCGCAGGATCCCGGCCTCCTCGAAAGAGGCCAGCTGCGCCCTCGTGCACTTGGACCTACCCCATGGTTCGGTGGAAAGGGCCATGGCCGAGAGGTTGGTTGGAGATCGGAGGATTTCGGGTCGACTGGATCGTGGAGCGAAGGAAGGAAAATGCGCGCACTCGGAAGAAGTGGTGAGCAGTTGGCTCTACGATTGCCTGCCATTCCTCTTATATAGCGGGAGTTACCCGCCAAGTCAGGAGGCCGTTACCGCGCGATGATTACGCCGAAAGTTACCGTTGGATTACCCCAACGGCTAGTTTGACCGCGCCTGACGGTCCAACTCCAGCCACTCGGCTCGCCAAGTCAATCATTATGACCGCGTCTCGCCGAGTCGACTCGCCAAAGCCGCGACTTGGTTCACCGGATTTCCTCCTTTATACAGGAGCCCGCCGACGATTCGACTGGATGCCTACTCTGAAGCCGTATACTCCGACTGCCAGCAGCCACTTACGCCTAATCGACGACGGCCTCGGGGACTACTGATGGGGATATGCCTACTGGGGTATACCCAGCAGGACGTTTCCGACTGGCCCGTGAGCTGGCGAGTGGGCCTGCAGAACGGCGAGTGGATTGAAGCCCAGCAAGGTACCGAGTGACTGGAAGCTGAAGGCCCAGGCGAGTAGATAGGCCCAGTCGGACTAGGTTAAACGACTACTGAAGCTTTAACCGAATCGGTTGAGATATGTAAACCCTAGGGGAGGTGAGCTTATATAAACCTCCCTACAGGGTGAGTAGAGACACGTTCCCTCATACACCCAAGCGACTCGCCGCCCAACCGCCGAGCTCGCCCATTGTAACACTTCCATAATACAATCTAGCAGGAGTAGGTCTTTACCCTCCGGGGGGCCGAACCTGGGTAAAACCCTGTGTCTTTGCCCTCATCTCGCACCGCAGATGGCTGGCCGCCCTTGCCCCTCGTTCTACTACTCGCTGCCGATTGCAGCATCTGCCGTGACCATTCCCACGACATATCACAACCTAGTCGATCACTCATAATCCGAATCATAACCTGCAACATAAAACGTAGCATCCCCAAAGGGTCAATACTTGGAATGTATGGCAAGTAGAACTATTAAAGGAGACAATAAACCTAGAATCTACATGCTTATTTGGCAAGTGGAGCTATGGCTAGCTTGCATTTGCAAATATCTTGGTCTACTTTCATAAATGGTTTTTGATTTTCTTTGAAAAGATCCCAATTAAGTTAAACCATCAACATTAAAGCAATTAGGAAATTAGAATGAACGAGAAACATGTCATGAACTCAATATAAAGCAACTCAGATGTCCATAACCGGGGACACGGCTAATCGATTAGATTATACACCCTGCAGGGGTTAGTACACTTACCCATGTGACTTGGCCAGCCCAGCTCATACCACCACTCTCATATTGGGTGATGATAGGGAGAAGTCCAAGAAGGGACCGTTCGGGAAGTAGCTCTCCAAACCCGACACACACCGTACCAACCTACCAAAATTCTACATCTCTGGATACGTGAGTTCGAGTTATCACAACCTACTGAGTCCAACCAACCGCCCATTTCATTATTGGCACATGGTTGTACACGTAAGCTACCAAATAAAGAAGCCAATCATTTTCTCTTGATACCTGGGTGCCTTTCCGCAATGATACCACCAAAATTTATCAATCCCATCACACCCAGGAGGTTCATTGATTAAGTTGTTTTTAGTTTTGCAAACCAACACTTTTAGAAACAACTTTCAGTGATGTAACCCAGCCCTCGTTCATCATAGCACGGCTAACACATTTACCAATGGTGGCTCAACTACAAGAGATCCCTACCACATAATAGGACATAGCATAGCGATAATACTTTCCTACACATGCATCTACAAAATACACCACAATGCATTGAAAATAGTAGGACAATAATCATGAACAAATTAGCATCTACTTGCCTTGATAGTCTTTGGAGTCGTTCAAGCACACATAGCAATCACACACGTTGCACTCCTCGCAATCTATCGAGCAAATAATTGCATACAACATAAACAACAACACATAGAGATCAAACAAATGCAACAAATGCATGAATGACAATTTAATATGTCACAATGGTTATTATTTTAGTTATCTAAACAATACTAAAGTATATGATGCATTCAAGAGACCAACTAATGCAATGGAGTACTTGTTTTTAATAATTATATGCCAATATAGGGTTTTTAATAGTTATGATGTAATGCTTGTTCTAACTGTCGAATTAAATTTGTTTTTTGGGTTTACTGGATAGAGGACGTTAATACGAACCAGTAGGCGTTGGATTCACCCTAATCGGAGTTATAGATCTTTTTGTATGATTTAAATAGTATTTAATGAGTTTTAAATCATTTAGATAGTTTATCTTGCCTAAAAATCAAACTAAATAAGATCTGTAATCTCCATGTGATTGTGATTCCAAGGACATATTATTTGTAATTTTTTGAACGTTATTTATTTTCTTATGAATTTATTACTCTAAATATGACACTAAACCATTTAAATCTTCACGGCAAAACCTTACAGTCAAAGCCTGAACTAATTGAATATTGGTTATCTGCTTGGAACCAGATTTCCATCGGTATATTATTTATATTTTTGTGATATGCAAATAATTTACTATGAATTTAATGATTTCTAAAGCCTTTAAAACTAATTAAATTTCTACGGGGTAAATAATCGTCAAAAGCTGGATCCAACTAGATATTATTAATCTAAATTATAGTAGCTTCAATTTGATATATTGTTCATAATTTTCGGAGGTAAAGATAATTTCCTATGAATTTATTAACCTAAAAGACCATTAAAACTAATTAAATTACTACAGTAAAAGAATACTGTAACGGTTGGCTCTAATGCCATATTAATATTTTACATGTTTTTCTGAATCCATTGATATATTATTTGCTATTTTTGAATCTACGAATCTTTTTATATGATTTTTGCAAGTTTACACAATTTTCTGCAAATTAAATTCAATTTCAAATCTACAGGGAATATTCTATGCTGACTGGGATCTGGTTGACACGTGGCTAGATCTGGTTGGCTCGTATTCCTTCATTGATAAGCTCTAATCTTGACCGTCGGGATGAGATCCAGTGGCTAGAAGAGAAGATTGGCTCGATTTTGGCTCATAATAGATAAGAAAGAGATATGTGTTAGAGAGACAAATCCGTAGATCAAATTGAAAAACTTACAATATGAAAGTTGTAGAGAATCATTAGTGCTACCTTTACCAAAGGAATTTGGATTTGAAGAAACAAGCGCGAGTACATCTTGGTTTTACACCGTCATATCTGAACTATTGCGATACAAAATTCTCCGGCTGTGGTGGATGAAAAGAGGCAAGGTTTATCGGGATTGAAATATTTCGACGAGATCTACAACTATCGTGTCTTGGCCGAAGGCAAACAACGAAGTCTAGATGAGTGAATAAACGAAATAAGATTCGGGCATGTGTAGATTCGGGATTTCGAGAAGGAAAACTCATACAGTTGTGGCTCCATGGGTTTATATGGAGGTCTAGGACGGTGGAGAGATAGGACTTGGAGCAGGGAACAAGTAAAAACAAACGGAAGTCAATTTTGAGTTGTAGGTTAAAAGATATAAGAGTTTGAATAGATATAGATTTAAAGAAAATCGATTTGCACGCTTTTTAAAGCAACTGGGATCGATCCCTTGTCCTGTACGCGCATGGCTGGTCCGGTAGGCTACAGTGGGCCGGCTCGTTAGTTTTTTTATTCTTTTTCTTTTTTCATTTTCTATTTATTTGTTTCCCTCATAACTTTCACGTACAAACTCCAAATGAGTTAAAACTTATTTCTAAATTTTTCTAAATTCGAGTAGATTATTGTAGGATTATATTTGTAATATTTTTACTAGTTTGTAAATAGTGGATTTATAAATCCTTGTATATTTCATTTTTTTATATCTTTATTTGTTTGTATTTATTACATAAGGTTTTCATAATATCTCCAAATGAGCTCAATTTTATTTCTAAAATTTTGTAATATTTATTGGATATTTTTAGGCTATAATTTAGCAATAATCACTGCCTTAGCAACAATGGTTTTTTATAAAGCTAATTTAATTCCCTTTAGGAACAAAGTGGCATATACTATTTAGGGTTTTAGTCCTTTATTTCGATTTAGAAATTTTTATTGATGCAAAAATTCAATGCAATGCTCATGAATGTCATGCAAATGCAAAACAAAATTCTAGTCCCAATTTCTAAAATCTTGGGATGTGACATGGCGGCTACAGACGGTTTCGTGGATTTCTGATCGGGTACTCAGGGTTTCTGCATCGGGGGCTTCTTATAGGCGAAGGGGCGAGACCGGGAGGCGGCCAGGGCCACCAAACCCTAGCCAGGCATGGGCCCACCTACCCTCGCGCCTGGGCTGGGTCTGGCCCCCCTGGTTGGCCCCTCTAGCTCTCTTCTGGACTTCTTGTTCCCCACGGAAATTAATTGACTTTGACGTTTGTCTCGTCCAATTTCGGGAATATTTCTTTACTAACTTTTTTGAAACCACAAACAGCAGAAAACGGGCATCTGGCACTGTTGCAACTTGTTAATAGGTTAGTACCAGAAAACATGTAAAAAGCACCTCAAAGTGTGGACAAGTAAAGCAAAGTAGATACAAAACAAGAACGAAGCATTAAAAAATATAGATACATTTCCAACGTATCAAACATCCCCAAGCTTAACTCTTGCTCGTCCTTGAGTAGGTAAGTGATAAACAGAATAATTTTGAGGTGACATGCACCCTCACAATAAAGATTCAACCATGAAAGCTGGGATCAAAGAACTCTAACCATTTGTATGAAAGATGGAGTTCTAACAATAGGACATATATAGTAACTATCCATGCAACATGACAAGCTACAAATA
Source organism: Avena atlantica (assembly GCA_910589765.1). Taxonomy (NCBI): domain Eukaryota; kingdom Viridiplantae; phylum Streptophyta; class Magnoliopsida; order Poales; family Poaceae; genus Avena; species Avena atlantica. Next base: position 56,057,073 of record OU342739.1, on the reverse strand, counting down.
AATATCATGAATAACATGCATTGAAAAACGTTTGTTTGTTTCACATACAGAAAACATATCATAGTGGAAATTAGCTTGTCCTTCATAGAGTAGCAATATAGATGCATAGGACACCTGCAAAGTTCACAAGGGTGACTAGAAACAAGTAGCACAAGAACAAGTAATAACACAATATGCATCAATCAATAAGCTTTGGAACATTGCACACAGAATGACAACTATGCTCTCTTAATGGTGCCTAAAGTTAGAAGGTGGAGACTCAATAATGGTGGAAGAAAGGCCTTTTTATAAAGGAAGCAGGGATTACAAGTTTCAAAAAGAGCTTCCAAAAATTATGGTGCTTGTTAGCTTTCAGCCTTCATTGCCCCTATTATAAGCATCTTGAAGTGGTTAAGGTTAAAGTGGCAAAGATGGAGTATATGCTTGACGAAGTATAAGTTGGCAATCTCATGCCCCTTGAATACGAGGGCCACACCTCATGCATACTCAACTTTGGGTCCAGGTAAGTTCTTGTCACTTTAAGTATTTGCATATCATTGAGAACCGCCAACGGGGTACCCCTTGCACATGGTACATGAGCTTTCCCATAACCAAAATGACAAGGCAAGCAGACAATGAGCATCTCAGCAATTCTTCTTATGTACCATGGGAATATGGTGCTTTTTTCTCTCTTTCCTCTTTTCTCAATGTGTCTCTTTTTTATAAGAAGAATGCTTCATAGATGTCACTATGGTGATGCTGCAAGTTTCCACCATGATTAGGCATGGCTTAGGCTAGCGGCTCAGGCGTTTCTCTAACACAGAATACAAACTCCATGGACTTACAAGTCCCCTCTTTATTTCACACCGGTGACATCCATAGACAAAAGAACATGATATCAACTGAGTACAACAAGGTACAAGTGTAATGTTGAAAACGTTCCTCGTGACAGCACAGTTCTGCTAATTCCAACTTATAAGTGCAAGCATATACAAAAAAGTTGTCACAATGGTTCAAGTTTATTAGGGGCAAAGAATAAAGTGTGTCATCAAGTTCGTGAGGGCTTTAATCACTAATTTTTCACATAAGAAAATAGTTTTTAATTGGAAGATAGCTGAAAACAAGAATATACTTGGAATGATGTATACTTGGAATGATGTAACACACCATGCATAGGAATTTATAGTGGACACTTTGGAATAACTTGGTTTCTTGGGAGTTGGAAGCATGAGTAGAACTTACTCATACAAGTGGAGGCTAGCAAAAGACTGGGAGCAACCAACTAAGAGAGCAATAATGGCCATAATCACGCAATGCAACAAAGCATACTAATCAAAGAAAGGAGTGGTACTACAAGTCAAGGACTAAATGATCATAGAGGCTAATGCTGACTTGTCATATTCATAACATGGTGTGAGCATGTGCCAAGTCAACTCAAGAAAAACATCAAAAGATAATACCACAATACTATGCGTTTGCATGCTAAAACAATGCATAATTTATTCAAGGCACACTAAGAAATCCCAATTGTTTGGAACAAGACATGCTACAACAATAATCACAAAGCATAATGCTAAAACAACACCTGACATGTCAAGCTAAAGTCTAAGTCGCAGTCAATGCAAGCTCCTCTTGCACTTCAAGCAAGAACTTACCACTCCTTTCCAAACACCAAGCAAACTTATTTGCAAAACAACACAGCGAGAACGGGGCTCCAAACTACTTTATTCAAGCAAAATAAACAACCTAAGCAAATAAAACTAAAACTAAGACGCTCCAAGAACAACACAACTGTGCATGAAACAATAAAAACGAAGTGTCTAGATAGACCTGAGCTTTTTATTGATGAAGAAGGGGATGCCTTGGGCATCCCCAATCTTTGACGCTTGTACCTCTTGGATAATTCTTGGGGTGACACCATGGGTGGCATCCCAAAGCTTGAGATTTTGTCCATTCTTCATCTCATTGCATCATTCTCTCTCTACACCTGAAATTTTTCCTTCACACAAAACTTCACACAATCTTCATTAGCAACATTAGCTTATTCAAAAGATATTAGAACACTGGCAAAGCTTTCGAACAGCAAGGCTTTTCACTAAAAACTCAAGCTACTGTAGTAACGCCTTCAAAAAGCTCAATTTACCTGAAGAGAACTCAAAAAGGAATCAATAAGAAGCAAATGCAAATAATGGCAGAAATCTGTCAAAACAGACCAGCAGGTAGAAACGATTTTTTTAGAACATCTTGTGTTACTCAAATCAAGAAGTGTTTAACTAACTAAAGTTAGCTAACATACTGGGGGATTAATTTGTAAATTTTGAGCTCAATCTGAGTTACAGTTCCTCCTCACGATTTTTTTGGTGGAGGACAGAAATCTGTTTTGGGACAGCAACTCCCTAAATCTTACTTCCCTCTCATTAGAGGTCATTCTTGGCACAAAAATAAAACAAAAAGGATAAGGAGAGGTTATTACAGAAGTAATAACTTCCAAGACTCAAGGAAACTCTTGGGTTATCTCCCAACAAGTACTCTTCTTTAACGCCTTTAAGTGAGGCACAAGAAGCAAGGAGAAGCAAGTATTTTCAAATGAGGAAGCATCAACATCAAACCTTGATTTCAAAGGAGGAGAAAAAAAGAAACTTCTCTCTCCTCATAGGGAAGTGTTCAATACCTTTCTTGAATGGAAATTGATATTTAATGGTGCCTCCTTTCATATGAATGATGGCACTTACTGTTCTAAGAAAAGGTCTTCCCAAAGTAATAGGACGAGAAGCATTGTATTCAACATCCAAAACATAGAAATCAACAGGGATATAAGTATTGTTAACCATAATGAGAACATCATTAATACTCCCTATGAGTGTAACACCCTCAGAATCGTCCCTATGCAAGTTTTAGCGATTCCCGCCAAACCCGCATAGAAACGATTCGAATGTGCCCACCAGGCACTTTCGTGTGGGTGGAAAACGAAGTAATACCATTACACAATAGTCCACGATGGAACCCACAGAACAGATATATACAACAGCGACTCAAAGAGTCAAGGATACGGATATACAATACAAAGATCCAAATCACCTTGAAAATGATACAGCGTCCGACTACGGACAAGATGCAAATGGGGCTAAGAGCCCTGAAGAATAACCAATGGCGTGCATAACCCTGCCCAGGCCAAGCCGGAAGGGTAACCCTGCTAACGACGTCGATCTCAAAACCTGCTTAAACAAAAGGGGTGCCGACAAAGGGCAAAGGAAAAAGAGAGAGCGGTCAGTACTGAGGCCAGTACACGGCGAGGCTAGAATTCGGCGGTCCTCGCCTACATAGGTATGGTGGACAGAAGCGGCAACGGCAGCATGCACTAATCAACCTATAGAGACTCGATACAACTGTCGGCTATTAGAGAGGGATAAGAAAGACCTATTCGAAACCATCCTGATTCTACCACCAAGCATACCCATCCTAGTATGTCCCCCTCGAGACCAAACGAGGAAGTCAACCGAGGAACTCACACAGTTGGCAGTTTTATTTATTCAGTTATCGTTGCAGCAATTACTAGTCAGGTATAGATAGTCATCCTGATATAATAAGCAGTGGGAACTTTTAGTTAACCATTCCATTGTAGTTGCACACTTACTAGTCAGATACAATTAGCATGAGATATCCCAAAACCCAGCAGTTGTTGGCACTTTTATTTTGCAATTCCGTTGTAGTGGAGCTGATTACTAGTCATATCGGATACAAGTCAAATTATAACAATAAAATTTAGTTATAGTTGTCTATGATCGAGAACTGTGCTCCAAGTCGTCCATAACCGCGGACACGGCTTCTCGAAAAGATTTAACCCTGCAGGGGTGCACCAAAGTTCCCACACGCACCTACACCGTTGTTGTCAGATCAGGTAGGTACAAGATCACAAAACATACACCCAACGGTATGTCGACGGGGTTTCGGACACGATGTTTCCCAGGCCCAAAGCAAGCACGGGGGCCACCCCACTAAGCTACCCGCAACGAAGTCGGCCGGTCTCCGAGACGGACTCAGGGTTTGCGTCAATGGCTGTAAACGACTGGGAACCCGAAAGTGTGACTGGGCTTGTCGATACCGCGAAAACACTCCGCTTCCCTAAACAGTACAGGTGCATTCCTCGCACAATTTTAAATTAAGCAGTAAAGCATGGCATAAGTACAGAATAGTAATAAAGCCCCAAACTACTAGTGGCCCCCAGTACAGTACATGGAATCAGGTACTAAATCGATGGGGGTGCCCATACACCCCACCTGTGGTTAGCGCGCTCGATCTCGGAACAGGTGTCAAGAACTCGGGGTCCTACGGGACACAAGTGGACGGTTAACAACCAAATAACATCTATTGCCCACCGGTGCCTCTGCATTTACCTACTTCCAATTTTAGTTATTAAACAATAATTAAAACCATGATCGTCTCCAACATTAAACATGCGGCAATACTCCAACAACTGTGGTACTGGACGACACGCTGTTGCGTGTCAAAACCCACTGGCGAGCAGCGACGAGCAACACGAAGAGCCGGGAGGCTCCCAGAACTGCTGGTGGGCCCTGGTCCCTCGGGCAACGGCCCGCAAAACTCCGGCACACGTCCTGGCTGATGCAAGGGCGTGCCACCTGACCTATACCTGGTCAGGAAGGTGATGGATTGCTTCGATTAGTTTCCTGCATGGCAAACACGTATACGTAAAATTCGAGCCGCAACCGGCTCCCAGGTTTCCCTGTGAATCGGCTCCTGGAGCCGATTATCCCATGGTTCTGCATTAGATCTATGATAACATGGGGGTTTTGCTTCATCAATACAAGTTAAATCGACCTACGACAATTTAACGTTTTCACCACATAATTGGAACATCCTACACGTAATTGAGCCTGGTAGATATAAAAGATGATAGAAAACTAACCCTAGAGAAGGCCTAACAATCGACGTAAAGTCAATTCCCGGAACAACTTCTCTCGAATTGGCAAACCATATCCTTACATACCACTGGATCGTTCAACCCGTTTGCAAGGCCTGACCATGTGGATATCAAACAAAACCTTGGAAAACAAGGCATAACTATAACAGATCAAATCAACTGAATAAAGATCAAGCAAGATGCTGCCCTTACACCGAAAAAGGTGCAAAGGCAGCGAGATAACTAAAGGCAGCATAACTAAGCAATCATAACAAAAAGGTACCGATGCTAGCCCAAACAGATCTATGATAATAGTATTACTCGCCATCAACAAGGCTTCAGCACGAGTAACACTAAATAACGCATAAGCAGATACTGCCTAGACCGCAAGATGCGATCTAGGCAGCATGGCACTTACCCGAGAAAAACCCTAGAAACAAGGGGTGGCGATGCGCCGAGATTGTGTTTGTTGTGAACGTGATCGTCCTCTTTTCTCAATAACCTTAGGTACATATTTATAGTCCGGAGACTTTCTATCTTTGGAATAACCCTAACAACTCTATCTCTTACTTAAACCGAAACGTAACCTACCATAATATACAGATACACGGGCAATTTAGCCCAAATCCACACACAAGGCTGATCCAGCAATACGTTGCATATAAGTATCCTCCAAGCCCATCTTGATTATGGCCCATCTCCTCCTTTGGCCAAAATGTGGCGATAACACATGCCCCCCTGGTTTTGGCAATAATAATTCCAAAACCACTCTGTTTTTTTTTCTCTTTTTTTTTGTATCGGGTTACGCGTTGCAGAGCAGAATCGTCACGCCGCCCCCTCATCATGATGCCTTGTCTTCTCAACTTCTCCGCAGTGCATGATTTGACAATTTTGGCACCACATTCTGGGAAATCGCTATGGCATTGAACCACCTCCCACTATTCCCCTTATTTAAATTCATCTGAGCAGTTTGCACCCCCATCCTCTTCCATTAGTCAAAAAAACCCTCTTTCTCCGCCATGGCCTCCTCTTCTTCCTCCAAATCATCCGGCCTTTCCTCCCAATCCTCCAACACAATGAGCGACCGGGAGCCGACGCCGGAGCACCCGCCAATGGCGGCGTACGATGCTCTCGCCCCACAATGGTGGGACGAGAGGGACTGGGACTTCGCCGCCTGGTCAGAGGACGACGAGTCCCTGACCGACGGCGAGGAGGGCCTCCAGTTCCTTGTTGACGGGGAACTGGAGGCGGAAAGCGCCGACGACACCGTGTCCCTGGGCGAGGACGTCGAATCCTCCGACGAGGAGGAGGAAGCGGAGGAGGACACCTCCTCCGACGAATACCCGCCGGTGAAGCGCTTCCGCGCCGGGTCCAGCGAGGACACCGACGACGACGACGAGGACGAGGAGGCCCCCGCTAACAACTTCAGCAGCAGCGGCGAAGACTACGCCGGCAGCAGCGCCGATGATAGCGAATACGACGACGGCGAAGACAGCGGCGACGACACCGGCTTCTAGATTAGGAACTAGTAGTAGTAGTACTAGTAGTAGATTTCCATTTGTAAGCAATCGGCTTCATTGTACACAACCGCCTTTTGAATCAACAAAGATTGCTTTCCCAATTCGATTTTGCCGATAGTCAAAATACGTCAACGTTCCAGAAGCCGATAGTAATGTATCGGCTTTCACCATACTACGCTCATATGATCAACCAAGTCAAAACCCAAAGAGCCGATGGTAACACATCGACTTTCCCCACAAACGTCGACAAGGTCAAATTTGGTCGCATATTTAGATAAATCTGAGCGGCCATTTTCCAATTTCAAACGGTAGCCTGCGACCCTCTTCAAAAAGGCTAACCCAGATCTCCAATTGCCTCACCGAATAAATCGAGCTTACAGCGACAAGAACCCTCGATCCCCAATCGCATAGATCCATCTCCGCCGAAAAACTAGATGGAGGAATCGTCCAATACCAACACAGCGGTCTCTGGTCTGAAGGTACGCCCTCCTCGCAGTCTGAACACGGTGCTAGAATTAATAGCAAACACCTGAATTAATGCTTTATTCACCGTCAAATTTTTAGGTTTCAGACATCCTGCTGCCGCATCCTTCTCTCCAAAATTCTCTCTGTCTTGGCCCCCGTACAGAATCTAGTCCTGCCCATCTGATCTCTTGCGAGGCAAACAGAATCCCCTTCGTAAGTCAAAACCTAGATTTGAATTCTTGGGCCGACTGCCTGCGAGCCTGGCCTAATCCTCCTGAACATTGGGTCTCTTGGTACAGCAGGGTAGCCAAAACTTACCAATCCCAATGGAAAACCACGGGAATAGCCGATGCCTTGTATTTGTCATTGTCTCCCCTTGAGAAACATGAAAATCTTCTAAAAACCATCGGCTATTTCTGGTCCGATGCTCTGAACTGCTTCATGTTCGGTCACGGCCCCATGACACCAACTCTGTTAGACGTGGTGATGATTACTGTTCTGGACGTTACATCACCCAGCCCTTCTACTTTTAAGCTGACAAAGGTCCCCTACAAGCTTTCTTCTAAGACAGACTGCACGAACTGGGGTGCCTATCTTCAAAGCCACATGAAAACTAAAGGCCCTGTCACAGAGAAAGAACACACGGCTTTCCTCAACTTCTGGCTGGAACATTTCATATTTTGTGGCCCTTCCCTTGCTCCAACCAAGAATTATCTCTCCTTGGCCTACGAACTTGCCAGAGGCACTCAACTTGGCATCGGCAAACTGTTCCTTGGAGAAGTCTATCGATATCTCCAGTTGATGTCTGTCAAACTATTCTCCGGCATAGCCGTTAAAACAGGAGGTCCTTGGTGGTTCATTCAGCTATGGTCTCAGCTGTATTTTCAAAACCATGTCCCAAACTTCCCCCTTTTGGCGAGTTGCACCTTTCCAGATGCCAAAGGGAAGCAGATCCGATGCACCAGCTACGGCCAAGCTCTGTATAGACTGCTAGGTAGCAAACTGATCCCTCAGGAAGCATCCAAGTGGTTCAGCATTTTCTTCCAAGGCCTGGACAATCCTATCTTCTTTCCTTACACGGAAGAATCGGAACATTTTGAAAATCCAATCTCCTTCAGGCTAGACAACTTTGCCGATGACACCAGCACTCGGCAGCTATTTTCCACTGTGATCCGTCCCTGCTTCCTTCCAGTTGGCATGAGCACATCCAACAGAATAATCAAGCCTGGATACGAATTCTACCAGCCGGTCGTAGTGGCTCGGCAATTTGGCCTTGGACAAGTACCTCCCCATTTCTTTCTCCACCATCTTACAGAGAGCAGAGCCGACCTGCCCGATCCTCTCACCAGTCAAAGGTGTTATTCCTTCTTCGATGCTCTGACCATCCCAATTCCTAACAACCTCACCTTCGCTTCATCAACCGATGGTTTTGAGAACTGGTGGTCGATGTGGAAGACTCATGCCTTCAGGAGAGCTTTGGGACCGTTGCTGAAACAGCTCGATGCTGAATATGATATCCCCGTAGAACAGGTACCACTACTTGTAAATTTTCTTGATGCAGCTCACAAATGATTCTTCTAATAACCCGCTCTGTCTCCTTGCAGCAACAAGATGGTCCTGAACATACACATGGTGATGGCTCCCCCTTCGAATTCTTCCCACCAGCTCATGTGGTCCTTTTCTGCAAAAACTCGCCACCTTTGAAAAAGGTCGTGATGCAGAACCAGCCGATATCACCACAATCGGCTTCCAAGAGGCAAGCAACTTCTGGGTTAGCAACAAAAACAGCGGCGAGGAAGGTAGCTGTCAGGAAGACTTTGAGGCGCCGGAGCCCTTCTCCAGAAAGTTCACATGTACGCTGATCCATGCCTTGGTTGATCTCTTTCATCCTTGCAAACATGCTTGTGCTTACTAGCTCTCCTTTTCTTACAGGGTTCCATCGAAAACACCTCCAGCGGGGACACACAATCCAATCGAGGAGAATCGGGCCCAACAGACTCTGAGAGGACCACCACACCGAGCCAGCCAGATTTGCCACCATCGGCTTCCAGGAAACGGCCGGTTCCTGCACCTACTGCCCCCCGAGCATCAGTCGAGGCGGGGCCAGCTGTGAGCCCCAAGAGGGCTCGCAAGGGACTGCAAACTTCTTCGTCGAGCCAGGAGGTTTCGAAAGTCATCACCCTCGATGCTCTTACCAATTGTTTTTTATCTGCCGATTCATCACTATTTACATCGGCTAAACACCTTCCATGAAGGCGACTGACACTTCTAGTGGGAAAGCCGGGGAAGTGCCGATGCCTTTCGCAAGGCTGGATCTAGTAATCCCTGAAGGTGTAGATGAAACGGTGACCACCTTGGCCAAGCCCCCAGCAACAACACACGAGCCGATTGTCTCGTCATCTGCTATCCCCTTGATCTTAGGAGAGGTACGTTCGCTTCGTTCGGCTCATCCTTCCATGTTGGACGCATACTGACGCCATTTCGGCCTGCCAGGGTTGTGATATCTCAGGCCTGCTGACGTTCGACCCTGAATCCATCGAACCAACTCTCTCTGTCGCCAACGATGAACCACGAGCAAGGGCTGTTCTACCTTAATTCCAGCGTCTCAAAGCCTTGCTGTCCTCCCCGATCGAGAAGTTGATCGAGGGTTCTGAAGAGGTGAAGAGTGTTCTTGCCGAAATCAAGGACCAACTCCCAGTAGCACTGCAGGTGAAGCTTTGGCCAGTTGTAACTCTGTCTTTCTACGGGTCAAGGGTGAAGTTGGCTCGTGAGAGGATTAACCTGCGCCGCGCCCAACTCCCACTGAAGGCCAATATTGCAGACAAATGTCAGCAGCTCAACGAGAAAAAGGCGTCGCTGGATGCCAAAACTGACACCTCTGTCAGCACCGCCGAGCTTGCATCCTTGAAAAAGGAATTGGGAGATCTTGAAGAGAAGGTCCGGGCGACTAAACAGCTCATTCGTGACAAGGAAGCATTCATCGCCCGCTCCCAAGACGAAGCAGAAGGCCTCAAAGCTCAACTGAAGACTGATCTGGCGGAAATACGTGCCCTGAACAAGCAGCTAGTGATGGGCAAGGACGAAGATGACGAAGCCGAGATCGCTGAGGTGGATCGTGTCCGTGCTGACGCCCTCCACGCCTTCGAGGCATTCCTTCAGTAGCTTATTCATGTAAACTGACACCTGCTCGTAACAGTTTGAACCTCTAGAGTCGATGGCTGTGCATCGGCTCATGTAAACTGACACCTGCTCGTAACAGTTTGAACCTCTAGAGTCGATGGCTGTGCATCGGCTGTATTTTTTTTATTGGCCGATTACATGTATCGGCCCCCATATTTCACTGTCCATCATCCCACATGCTTGGGAAATATTTCTTGAGATGCTGACCGTTGACAGCCACTGGGAATTTCACGCCGTCCAGCTCCTCAAGCATGTACGCGTTCCCCCTTAAAACTTGATCGACCCTGTATGGCCCGTGCCAATTTGGAGACCATTTACCGTATGCTGCATCCTTAGTCCCCAATGGCAATACAGCTTCCCATACCAGATCGCCAACGTGGAACTCCTTTGGTCTCACCTTCTTATTATATGCGCGAGCTACCTTGGCCTTGTTCTCTTTGATTTTCTCAAGCGACCACAGCCTAAGCTCAGTTAAATCCTCAACACTGTCACTCATCAGGGCCGCATATTCTTCAGTTGTTAGATCGTTCTGAAAAGTGACACGCCTCGATCCAGCCGTAATCTCCCAGGGCAATACGGCTTCTTGTCCGTAGACTAGATGGTATGGCGAGGTTTTTATCGCTCCATGACATGACATGCGATAAGCCCATAAAGCCTCTGACAAAACCTCGTGCCAACGCCTAGGGTGCTCATCGACTTTCCTCTTAATCAGCTTGATAAGGCTCTGGTTGGACGCTTCAGCTTGCCCATTTTCTTGGGCATAGTATGGAGATGATCGGATCAGCTTAATTCCCGTGTCCTCACAGAACTTTCTAAACTCGTGAGAAATGAAGACCGAACCTCCATCGGTCGTGATAGTTTGGGGAATCCCGAATCTATGAATGACATGTTCTTTCACAAAATCGATAACATCCTTCGAGTTCACTGACTTCATAGGGACGGCTTCCACCCATTTAGTGAAATAATCCGTAATGGCCAAAATCCACATGTGGCCTTTGCTTGATGGAGGATTGATCTTGCCAATCATATCCATGCCCCAACCTCGGAATGGCCAAGGCTTGATGATGGGGTTCATTGCTGACGCGGGTACCATCTGAATTTTTCCAAATTTCTGACATGCTTGACACCCTTTGTAGTACTTAAAACAGTCCTCAAGCATGGTGGGCCAATAAAACCCTGATCGCCTGATCAACCATTTCATCTTGTGAGACGACTGGTGAGTTCCGCAGGCGCCTTCGTGTACCTCGTGTAGGAGCCGATTGGCCTCGGTTGGCCCCAGACATTTGAGCAGTAACCCTTCCAGAGTCCTGTAGAACATGTCGTCCCCAATAAGCACATACTTCATGGCCTTGTACCTTATCCGTTTAGGTGCCCCCCGAGCCGAATCTTTCAAGTAATTGAAGATATCGGCTCTCCAGTCGTCCACCTCCAGGAACTGTACCTGAACATCAGCTCCCTCTGCTACGTCCTTGTAGCCTGAAGCCATTTGTGCGAGATCATTCGCCTCGGTATTCTGCGATCGCGGGATCCAGTTCAAGTTTATGTACCGGAACTGTGCCATCAGCTCACGGCATTGCAACCATAATGGGAAGAGCGACTCGCTCTCGCACTTGTATTCCTCCGTGAGTTGGTAAATCACCAATTTGGAGTCTCCAAAAATTTCCACTGCTTCTGCTCTAGCTTCGATGAGCAACTCCATTCCCTTGCGTATCGCCTCATACTCAGCGACGTTGTTGGTGCGAGGGGTAGATAGCCTGATGGAGAAGGAATATGTTGCCCCCCGGGGCGACACGAGTAGAATGCCGATGCCGCAACCATCATCACAAACCGATCCATCGAAAAACATAGCCCACGCTCGTATAGACAGCGCTGCTATATCAGTGTTGATTCTTTCAGCAATAAGGTCGGCCAACGCCTGACCCTTAACTGCTTTCGCGGGTTGATATCGGATATCAAATTCCGATAATGCAAACATCCATTTGCCGAGTCGGCCTTTCAACATAGGAGCCGACAGCATATGTTTTATGACATCTGATTTGCATATAATGATAATATCCGCTGAGAGCAAGATGTGGCGCAGCTTGGTGCAGGTGAAAAACAGGCAGAGGCACAACTTATCGATCTCAGGATACCTTGTCTCTGCATCCAGCATCCTTCTGCTGATGTAAAACACAACTCGCTCCAGACCATCATAAACCTGCACCACCACCGAGGCGATGGACGTGTCAGCTACTGACAAGTAAATGTAGAACGGCCTATCCGGCTGGGGCGGAACCAACACTGGCGGCTTCGTTAGATATTCTTTGATCTCGTCGAAGGCTCGTTGTTGTTCTGTCCCCCAGCGGAACTCCTCATCAGTTTTAATTTTCACCAGTCCCATGAACGGCTCTATTCTTCCTGACAGATTGGAGATGAATCTTCTGACGAAGTTGATCTTGCCGATGAGAGACTACAGTTCTTTCTTCGTGGTAGGTGGCTTCATTGTTCGCACTGCCTCCTGACTTTTCAGGCCGATCTCAACCCCGCGTTCATGGACCAAGAAACCCAAGAACTGACCGGCCGTTACACCGAAGGCACACTTCTTTGGATTCATCCGTAGCCCGAATTTTCTTGTTCGGTCCAGGACGCGTCGCAGATCGTCCAAGTGTCCTTGTACTGAAGCAGACTTGACCACCACGTCATCGATATAAATTTCCACCAGCTTGCCGATCAGATCATGGAAAATGTAATTCATGGCTCTTTGGTATGTGGCGTCGGCATTCTTCAGTCCAAACGTCATGACTACGTATTCAAACAACCCCACCGAACCTGGGACTCTGAATGCAGTCTTGTGTATATCTTCCGGAGCCATAAAAATTTGGTTGTAACCGGCATTGCCATCCATGAAGCTCAAGACCTTATGACCAGCAGCTGCGTTGATTAATGTCTCTGCTACCGGCATCGGATACTCATCCTTTGGAGTGGCTTTATTGAGATCCCGAAAATCTATGGCAACACGCCAGCGGCCATCTTTTTTCTCTACAGGTACGATACTAGAAATCCACTCAGCATACCTGCATGGCCTGATTAACCTAGCTGTCAACATTTTCTCGATCTCTTTCTTGACTTCTTCCAAAATTTCGGCCTTCATCTGTCGTGCTCGCTGCTGGAATGGCCGAAACCCTTTTTTAAGCGGGAGTCGATGCTCAATGATGCTCCTGTCTAACCCGGGCATCTCTGTATAGTCCCAGGCCTAGCAATCTGGATATTCTTTCAACAAAGCTATCATCGGACCCCGCAGATTCGGATCTAACTTCTTGCTGATAAATGTTGGTCGCGGCTTATCCCCGAGACCGATGTCAATCTCCTCTAGCTCATCAGCGGAGGTAAACCCATACCCTAGCTTTCCGTCACCTGCTAAATCGATGCTAAACACGGGGCAAACAGTTGGTGAGGATAACAAAGATAATTTGGGCCGATTGCCGGAATCGGCCCCCTCTTTGATTGCATTAGTCAAGGAAGGTTTACAACTTATTTGTGCTCTACAATGGCAGGGAATCTCCCTACTACGACTGCATGACCTGTTTGTCGTAAGATTACTGCTTTTTATGTTTTGTGGCCGATCGCAGGGATCGGCCATACCACGTACGATCGTGGACTTTGCTACTCTGTCAGGCCAGTGGATAAGACCAGCCTCACCCTGTTTTTTGTAGCTTCAATGCGCTCACAGCCGTCTAGACTGATTCCAGAGATCAGCTCTTGGTCTTCTGCCTCCCAGATGTTCATGCCAGCTATGGAGATCTCGATCGAATCATCTGCATGAATGACCTCCACTTCATCTCCATCCCACTGTATTAGGCACTGGTGCATCGTGGATGGAATGCAGCAGTTAGCGTGAATCCAGTCCCTCCCCAGCAAGACGGTGTAGGTGCTTTTGCTGTCAATGATGAAGAATGACGTAGGGATGGTTTTTCTGCCCACGGTCAGATCCACGTTCAGAACGCCTTGCGTTTCTGAAGTTTGGCCGTTGAAGTCGCTTAACGTGACGTTGGTTTTGATCAGATCTGCAGTGGAGCGTCCCAAACGCCGTAGCATGGAGTATGGCATTATATTGACTGCCGCCCCGGTGTCAACCAACATCTTGCGGACAGGCTGCCCATTGATATAACCTCGCAGGTACAGGGCTTTCAGATGTTTGTAGCCCTTCTCTCGTGGCTTTTCAAAGATAACCGGCCATGGGCCGCAGTCAAACTGTGCCACTGGTAGTTCTTTGGTTCTTGGAGCGCAAAACTCTGACGGAAGTGTGAACACCATGTTTGTGCCAGCCGATGTCTTCGCATCGGCTTTTACTGGTTTGGGGCGCCACTCTTTCCTTTTCGGACGAGCCTCCGTTTCCAAGGTTTGCCGAACTTTCACGGCCAGATCGGGCCATGCTTTCCTTAAAGCGTGGAGGTACTGCGCTTCGGCTTCCTCCAAGCTACGCAGTCGCTGAACTCTACGCTTTTGGGTGTGTCTGAGTCCATCGGGACACCACCTTGGCCGGTGATATCTGTCTTCTTCTTCTTTACCCTTTGGCTCCTCGAGATCTTTTGCTCGAGATGACTCCTCTTGCCTGTTCTGAGGCGGGAGAGGCCCTAGACGCTTGAACACTGAAACTGGACCTGTGTCATCCTTCTGCTGCCACAGTCCGGGCAGTTGTCGATCGTAGGCAATCGGCTCATTCCCACATCCCAGCAATACTTGAAGAAAGGACAATCCCAATGTTTATCCACGCCTTCCTTTTCCTTTGACTTTCCCCTAGCGAGGTGCTCATAGCCTTCATCATCTCTATCGTGCCGGCGACGTCGGTCATACTGACGCTCATACTTGTTAAGGAGATGCATGGAGTGTGGCTTCTGATATCGCACGCTTCTCACTTGCTCCTCGGTTAAATACCGCCTTTCATCATAACGGGGCCGGTCTCGTGGACCAGCCTCCTCTCTTTCTTTGCCCCGAGAGCGACCGCCTTCCTCCTTATATGTGCCATGGTGGTGCACAGGCCCTGTCATATTAACATCGAACGAGAAATCTAACTGACGCCTCGTGGAGTGGCTGTGTTCTACCATGTTGACGCCGGGAAACGGGTTTGTGTCTACTTTCATGGCGAATTGCCCAAGGATCAGACGGCCCTGTTCTATCGCCGTTTGGATCTGGCGACGTAGCTCTTTGCAATCATTGGTGGTGTGGGTGAATGAGTGATGCCACTTGCAGTATGGTCTCCCGTTCATTTCTTGAGTCGTAGGGATTTTATGGCCTTCGGGTAACTTCAGCTGCTTTTCTTTCAGCAGTAAATCGAATATCTGCTCAGCTTTGCTCACATCGAAGTCGAACCCTTTTGCAGGCCCTTGCTGTTTTACCCATTTGCAGGACACAGGATCTGCCCCCCGAGCCCATTCAGCCACGGCCACCTCCTGGTCTTGTACGGGATCCTCTTCTTCTGTATCGACCAGGCCTATCGGACGTTTGAACTTGTCTTGGTACAACTCAGGGTGGCGCTGTTCATACATTGTCAGTTTCTGGGCCATGTGCGCCAATGAATTGTATTCTACTTGGAAAGCCAGATCCTTGATAGGTGCTGAGAGACCCAACACTGCCAGCTCGACTGCTTCTTTCTCAGTTAAACGAGCTGAATAACATCGGTTCTTGACAGTCCTGAAACGCTGAATGTACTCGGCTACCGTTTCTCCCCGCTTTTGCCGCACCTGCGCCAGATCTGCAATGCCAGCCTCGGTAGCTTCTGAATGATACTGAATGTGGAACTGCTCTTCCAGTTGCTTCCAAGTCTGGATCGAATCCGGTGGCAACGAGGTGTACCACCCAAAAGCTGGTCCTGTCAGAGATTGCGCAAAGAACCTTACGCGTAACTGATCCGATGCTGAAATCATGCCTAACTGTGCCAGGTATCGGCTCACGTGCTCGATCGAGCTCGACCCTTCTGATCCGCTAAACCTTGAGAACTCAGGGAGCCGATACTTGGGTGGCAGCGGAATCAGATCAAACTCGTTGGGGTACGGTTTAGAATAGCCGATTGTCCTTCTCTTCGGCACGAAGCCGAACTGGTCTCTCAAGATGGTACGGATTTTCTCCACCGTTTGAGCTGCAGGGGCTAAATTCTCATGACTCGTTCCGGTGGCATACTTGGCTAGCCATGCATGTTTATCCGCGTCCATCCCAGACATCCCTGCTCCAGAAATACCTGCTCCCGAAGCCCCTGCTCCAGAAACTCCTGCCCCAGAAATCCCTGCGGTTGCAATCTGGTTCGTGCGCGTCAGGCTATTGCAGTCTGGCACGTAAGTGCACACATATCCATGTGGGATTTCTTTAGGTGGTTCAAACAGGAATTGGCAATCGCCAGGGTCACCTCCAACCTTGTAGACGACGTACGCCGGTGCCCCTGGTGGCTCCGGAGCAGCAAGCGTGAATGGCAGCTATGGCCTGGTCTGGAGCAGTCTTTCTCCCTGGTGAGTCCCTAGAGTAGGCCCCGACGGAGAGTACTGATGTTTCATGATCTCCTGAACTACGCAAACCGCGACGCGCTCGAAAGCGTTCACTAGGCCCTCAGAATGGCGGTGAAGAGAATGAGCCACCATGTAATTGACTTCCTGTCGCAGAGCTCTGGTACGCTCTTCTGAAGGAACAGACAGATCCACCTCATCAAGAGCACCTTCGGGTGAGAACCCTTTCCACCTGATGCCATGCTTACGGGTCCTCTCAAAAGAGCCGATGAGATCGGCTTCGAAGAGAGCTTTGATATCATCATACTTCGCCTTGTGCTCATCAGGCAAATCGTCGTACGTGACAAGTCTGCCCTCCATCGCAGCGTCGGATGTTGATGCAGATGTTGTTGAAGGTCCCACCGCGCGTGCCAGAATGTGTTGCCTGTCAAAACCCACCGGCGAGCAGCGACGAGCAACACGAAGAGCCGGGAGGCTCCCAGAACTTCTGGTGGGCCCTGGTCCCTCGGGCAACGGCCCGCAAAACTCCGGCACACGTCCTGGCTGATGCAAGGGCGTGCCACCTGAACTATACCTGGTCAGGAAGGTGATGGATTGCTTCGATTAGTTTCCTGCATGGAAAACACGTATACGTAAAATTCGAGCCGCAACCGGCTCCCAGGTTTCCCTGTGAATCGGCTCCTGGAGCCGATTATCCCATGGTTCTGCATTAGATCTACGATAACATGGGGGTTTTGCTTCATCAATACAAGTTAAATCGACCTACGACAATTTAACGTTTTCACCACATAATTGGAACATCCTACACGTAATTGAGCCTGGTAGATATAAAAGATGATAGAAAACTAACCCTAGAGAAGGCCTAACAATCGACGTAAAGTCAATTCCCGGAATAACTTCTCTCGAATTGGCAAACCATATCCTTACATACCACTGGATCGTTCAACCTGTTTGCAAGGCCTGACCATGTGGATATCAAACTAAACCTTGGAAAACAAGGCATAACTATAACATATCAAATCAACTGAATAAAGATCAAGCAAGATGCTGCCCTTACACCGAAAAAGGTGCGAAGGCAGCGAGATAACTAAAGGCAGCATAACTAAGCAATCATAACAAAAAGGTACCGATGCTAGCCCAAACAGATCTATGATAACAGTATTACTCGCCATCAACAAGGCTTCAGCACGAGTAACACTAAATAACGCATAAGCAGATACTGCCTAGACCGCAAGATGCGATCTAGGCAGCATGGCACTTACCCGAGAAAAACCCTAGAAACAAGGGGTGGCGATGCGCCGATATTGTGTTTGTTGTGAACGTGATCGTCCTCTTTTCTCAATAACCTTAGGTACATATTTATAGTCCGGAGACTTTCTATCTTTGGAATAACCCTAACAACTCTATCTCTTACTTAAATCGAAACGTAACCTACCATAATATACAGATACACGGTCAATTTAGCCCAAATCCACGCACAAGGCTGATCCAGCAATACGTTGCATATATGTATCCTCCAAGCCCATCTTGATTATGTCCCATCTCCTCCTTTGGCCAAAATGTGGCGATAACACATGCAACAGCACTTGAGTAAGCGACTACGACGCACAAGTCCAACTATCTACCAAAAAACAGGTAATAGGATGTGTCCAAGGCAATATAAGGATGCAAGGGATATCACGGCTACGAAAACTAGAGCATCGCAACACAGATAGCAATAGATCAACAGGGGGAATAAATACTATAAAAGTAAGATAGGTAGAAAGGGGGAGGTGCTCGCCTGAAAAACTTTGTTGAAGGTTCATCCGAATATCGGGCCGACTCTCGCATCAACTCATCGGCCTAGTCCGTGAAGAAGCAAAACACTAGCACAAACACCGGATGCACTATTTAATACTATGACAGAAGATCGGGCATGATGCATGTATGATGTATGACATGGCGAAGGTGCGATGCATTTAGGCCATATTAAGCGGAACCGGGGTCCCGACATTTATTTAGAAGGTTCATGTTGTTTAGATACCCCACAATTTAAATGTTGTCTTAACATGGCAAAATATATCACCGGTTCGCTACACAAATTTAAATGTGACCAGTATAAGACTAGATTTGCCCGCATATGGACCCCATATTTAATTTAGGTGAATCATCTAGATACCTCCAAACACCCACAATATGTATGCAAACATGTTCATTTAATATGCAACAAGATCAATATCATATATTATAAAAATATGAGGGGTCTCGGATAGGGGTCACACATCGAATGGCGATCTTGGGGTTCCGAGGGATCTGGGGATCGGTCTTCGGATCCGGATAGGAGGTCTTGGCGCGGCACCGGTTTCGGGGTGTCGAGGCTTGGTCTTCGGACCTTCAGATCTAGGGTTCTCGAATACACGACGAGGGACTTGGGGTTCCATGCAGGAGTTCTTGTCGGTGGTCTTCGAGTGGCGCCGGCGATGGATGAACTTGACGGTTCACGACGGTCTTGTCGATGATGAAGATCTTGGCGGGGTATCGTTGGAAAGTGTCGCCCACCCAACAACATCACCACCTCAACAGATACAAAGCTGCGACAGGGGATCATGCTCAAGACAGTCCAATAAATGGGACCCCAAGGAAGTGCGTGTGCCTGTGCAACATAGAGCAAACGCCTGAAGTGGCACCTCATGTAGCAAAACGACCACCAAGGCTTGTGGAGGCGTCGGCAAGCAGGGAGCGCACAGCACAACGGGCATCGGCGAGGCGGGGCGGACTTGCCCAAAGGAAGGAGGTCGAGGTACTCGGGGTCGGCGAGGAAGGACAGCCAGCGAGTGACAAGCTTCAACATCGGTGGTGAGAGGTATTGGGCGGCCGAGGCGGCACGCCGGAGCTCTGTACGCGGGGAGGTCGACACCGACGGTGGCGAGGTGGCCGCGGGAGGAGGACGCGGGCGACGGTCATGGCTTGGAGAGGCGGAACGCGAGGGTAACCGGGGGCGTCGGCGGTTGGGCGGTGCCGGTGGCAGGGAGAAAAGTCGGCGGAGGGGAGGCTGTCGCAGACTCGTAGACGCGCTCGGGGCTCAGGGCGGCGGTGCAGGGTTGGCGCGGGCCAGAGGTAGCAGGGAGGCGGCACCAGATGAGGGAACCTCGCAGAAGGGGCCCACATGGCGGCGCCGTAAGGAGCTCCGGACGGGGCGACGAGGAGGTGGTGATGCAGGGCGACGGGGTCGTGGCGAGGAAGGAGAGCGGGAGGGGGGTGGAAGGCCGGCGGCGGACGGGGAAAGGAGATGCAGGGGCACATGGCAGGAAGGAGGGGTCCCGGCGAGGCAGTCTTGGCGGCAGGGCGTCCCTGCAGCCGGGAGCGGAGGCGGACGCGACCGGCAGAAGAGCTCGCGGCGGTAGGAGCCAAAGCAGGCGACGCGGGAGGACGGACGACGGGGAGGCGACGGTGGATCTTGGCGGAGGCAGAGATGCGGCCGAGAGGGGGGGCATCACCAGGGCGACGAGAACAGAGCGGCGCAGAGGAGCGACGGCGATCTCGAAGGATGGAGCGAAAGAGGAGCAGGGTCGGGAGGTGTCGGGGACGGGGTCGTCGTGCGGTAGCAAGGAAGGTGGGGAGTGGGGATCGAACAGGGGAGGGGAGACCGCGGCGGGGTTCACGAGGTGGGCCAGGATGCGAGCGGAAATCCCGAGGGAGGGGATTACGACAAGGGGAGCGTGCGAGTTGCGTGAGAGAGGCGTGTTGTGGGGGTGGTTCGGGCTGCCTAGCGAACCTGACGGGGTGGGGGTCCTGATGCACGCTTTGGGTGGGTGCCTGGCGGCGGTAGGAGGGGTAAGGTAGGGGTCTAGGGTTTGGTAAGGGTTGGGATGGTAGGCTCCTGGCTGCTGGGCTTTGGGCCTGGCGGCTGGGGCCTCTCCTAAAAAATAGTTTTACTTTTATATTTGTATAGTTTTATTTTAAACCTTTTGTAAATGATTTTTGGACAAAACAAAATATTCGGAAAAGACCGAGATTTCAATTTGAATTAAAGAAGGGGATAATTAGAAAACAATATAGGCTTTAGAAAATTGTTTTTGGCAAATAATATGCATGATGATGTCATGATGATGCACAAAGTATAAACAAAAACGATTTTCTAGTAGTGGTTTTATCCGGGGTGCTACAATTCGACACCACTAACAATGGATCTCGCCCTCGAGATCCGCCTCATGGTACCGGGAAGAAGGGCGGCGATCTGAATCTTCTCGCTTCGTGTAGATCCTCGCGACACCACTAACAAGAGGTCGTTGTCCGTGATCGTCAAGAGAACACTCCGGGAACAAAAGGTCGAAGGTAGAGGTATCAACAAATAAAGCCACCTCTAACTCCGATAGAAAGAGAGAACCGATGCATTCTCATCCACTTCAATGTACACAAGCGAATAGAGTGAGTAGTCAGCATGGGGGCCAATCCATCACGCAGCCAAACTATTACTCTGCACAATCAGTAGAAAAGCGTGCAACCATTCTCGGAATCAGACTGAAGATCTTGACAATCGAGGTTCAGAAACAAAGGAGTGATGCAGACTCTGCATCGGATCTAGCGTAGATGATGTCGTCGCGTAGGAAAACACCGGAAGGCACGAGAAGGAACAAAGAGAAGTCCACCAGACGAAGGGTTCCTCGGATAGTATGAAGACCAGATGTAGCAACACCGTTACCAAAGGAGGAAGCGAAAACCTGAAGGTACGATGGAACCCAACCACGAGAAATCCTGGACTCGGAGAGGGAGAAGAGAGCGGATTCAAAACACGCAGAGGTGAGAGGAGAGCAGCAGAGGGGTAAGGAGTAAAATCAGACCTAATCAGAACTATCCAATCGATTTTTCAAAAATAGTTTTGACACTCTACTTCGGCCGTTAGCTAGGTTATCCTATAGGCTGGACTTGTGGGGTATCGCAACTGCTGAGCTCTGATACCACTCTGTAACACCCTCAGAATCGGCCCTATGCAAGTTTTAGCGATTCCCGCTAAACCCGCATAGAAACGATTCGAAGGTGCCCACCAGGCACTTTCGTGCGGGTGGAAAACGAAGTAATACCATTACACAATAGTCCACGATGGAACCCACAGAACAGATATATACAACAGCGACTCAAAGAGTCAAGGATACGGATATACAATACAAAGATCCAAATCACCTTGAAAATGATACAGCATCCGACTACAGACAAGATGCAAATGGGGCTAAGAGCCCTGAAGAATAACCAATGGCGTCCATAACCCTGCCCAGGCCAAGCCGGAAGGGTAACCCTGCTAACGACGTCGATCTCAAAACCTGCTTAAACAAAAGGGGTGCCGACAAAGGGCAAAGGAAAAAGAGAGAGCGGTCAGTACTGAGGCCAGTACACGGCGAGGCTAGAATTCAGCGGTCCTCGCCTACATAGGTATGGTGGACAGAAGCGGCAGCGGAAGCATGCACTAATCAACCTATAGAGACTCGATACAACTGTCGGCTATCAGAGAGGGATAATAAAGACCTATTCGAAACCATCATGATTCTACCACCAAGCATACCCATCCTGGTATGTCCCCCTCGAGACCAAACGAGGAATTCAACCGAGGAACTCACACAGTTGCCAGTTTTATTTATTCAGTTATCGTTGCAGCAATTACTAGTCAGGTATAGATAGTCATCCTGATATAATAAGAAGTGGGCACTTTTAGTTAACCATTCCATTGTAGTTGCACACTTACTAGTCAGATACAATTAGCATGAGATATCCCAAAACCCAGCAGTTGTTGGCACTTTTATTTTGCCATTCCGTTGTAGTGGAGCTGATTACTAGTCATATCGGATACAAGTCAAATTATAACAATAAACTTTAGTTATAGTTGTCTATGACCGAGAACTGTGCTCCAAGTCATCCATAACCGCGGACACGGCTTCTCGAAAAGATTTAACCCTGCAGGGGTGCACCAAAGTTCCCACACGCACCTACGCCCTTGTTGTCAGATCAGGTAGGTACAAGATCACAAAACATACACCCAACGGTATGTCGACGGGGTTTCGGACACGACGTTTCCCAGACCCAAAGCAAGCATGGGGGGCCACCCCACTAAGCTACCCGGAACGAAGTCGGCCGGTCTCCTAGACGGACTCAGGGTTTGCGTCAATGGCTGTAAACGACTGGGAACCCGAAAGTGTGACTGGGCTTGTCGATACCGCGAAAACACTCCGCTTCCCTAAACAGTACAGGTGCATTCCTTGCACAATTTTAAATTAAGCAGTAAAGCATGGCATAAGTACAGAATAGTAATAAAGCCCCAAACTACTTGTGGCCCCCAGTACAGTACTTGGAATCAGGTACTAAATCGATGGGGGTGCCCATACACCCCACCTGTGGTTAGCGCGCTCGATCTCGGAACAGGTGTCAAGAACTCGGGGTCCTACGGGACACAAGTGGACGGTTAACAACCAAATAACATCTATTGCCCACCGGTGCCTCTGCATTTACCTACTTTCAATTTTAGTTATTAAACAATAATTAAAACCATGATCGTCTCCAACATTAAACATGCGGCAATACTCCAACAACTGTGGTACTGGACGACACGCAACAGCACTTGAGCAAGCGACTACGACGCGCAAGTCCAACTATCTACCAAACAACAGGTAATAGGATGTGTCCAAGGCAATATAAGGCTGCAAGGGATATCACGGGTACGAAAACTAGAGCATCGCAACACAGATAGAAATAGATCAACAGGGGGGAATGAATACTATAAAAGTAAGATAGGTAGAAAGGGGGAGGTGCTCGCCTGAAAAACATTGTTGAAGGTTCATCCGAAGATCGGGCCAACTCTCGCATCAACTCATCGGCCTAGTCCGTGAAGAAGCAAAACACTAGCACAAACACCGGATGCACTATTTAATACTATGACAGAAGATCAGGCATGATGCATGTATGATGTATGACATGGCGAAGGTGCGATGCATTTAGGCCATATTAAGCGGAACCGTGGTCCCGACATTTATTTAGAAGGTTCATGTTGTTTAGATACCCCACAATTTAAATGTTGTCTTAACATGGCAAAATATCACCGGTTCGCTACACAAATTTAAATGAGACCAGTATAAGACTAGATTTGCCCGCATATGGACCCCATATTTAATTTAGGTGAATCATCTAGATACCTCCAAACACCCACAATATGTATGCAAACATGTTCATTTAATATGCAACAAGATCGATATCATATATTATAAAAATATGAGGGGTCTCGGATAGGGGTCACACATCGAATGGCGATCTTGGGGTTCCGAGGGATCTGGGGATCGGTCTTCGGATCCGGATAGGAGGTCTTGGCGCGGCACCGGTTTCGAGGTGTCGAGGCTTGGTCTTCGGACCTTCAGATCTAGGGTTCTCAAATACACGACGGAGGACTTGGGGTTCCATGCAGGAGTTCTTGTCGGTGGTCTTCGAGTGGCGCCGGTGGTGGATGAACTTGACGGTTCACGACAGTCTTGTCGATGATGAAGATATTGGCGGGGTATCATTGGCAAGGTCGCCCACCCAACAACATCACCACCTCAACAGATACAAAGCTACGACAGGGGATCATGCTCAAGACAGTCCAACAAATGGGACCCCAAGGAAGTGTGTGTGCCTGTGCAACATAGAGCAAACGCCTGAAGTGGCACCTCATGTAGCAAAACGACCACCAAGGCTTGTGGAGGCGTCGGCAAGCAGGGAGCGCACAGCACAGCGGGCATCGGCGAGGCGGGGCAGACTTGCCCAAAGGAAGGAGGTCGAGGTACTCGAGGTCGGCGAGGAAGGACAGCCAGCGAGGGACAAGCTTCAACATCGGTGGTGAGAGGTATTGGGCGGCCGAGGCGGCACGCCGGAGCTCTGTACGCGGGGAGGTCGACACCGACGGTGGCGAGGTGGCCGCGGGAGGAGGACGCGGGCGACGGTCATGGCTTGGAGAGGCGGAACGCGAGGGTAACTGGGGGCGTCGGCGGTTGGGCGGTGCCGGTGGCAGCGAGAAAAGTCGGCGGAGGGGAGGCTGTCGCAGACTCGTAGACGCGCTCGGGGCTCAGGGCGGCGGTGCAGGGTTGGCGCGGGCCAGAGGTAGCAGGGAGGCGGCACCAGACGAGGGAACCTCGCAGAAGGGGCCCACATGGCGGCGCCGTAAGGAGCTCCGGACGGGGCGACGAGGAGGTGGTGATGCAGGGCGACGGGGTCGTGGCGAGGAAGGAGAGCGGGAGGAGGGTGGAAGGCTGGCGGCGGACGGGGAAAGGAGACGCAGGGGCACATGGCAGGAAGGAGGGGTCCCGGCGAGGCAGTCTTGGCGGCAGGGCGTCCCTGCAGCCGGGAGAGGAGGCGGACGCGACCGACGGAAGAGCTCGCGGCGGTAGGAGCCAAAGCAGGCGACGCGGGAGGACGGACGACGGGGAGGCGACGGTGGATCTTGGCGGAGGTAGAGATGCGGCCGAGAGGAGGGGCCATCACCAGGGCGACGAGAACGGAGCGGCGCAGAGGAGCGACGGCGATCTCGGAGGATGGAGCGGAAGAGGAGCAGGGTCGGGAGGTGTCGGGGACGGGGTCGTCGTGCGGTAGCGAGGAAGGTGGGGAGTGGGGATCGAACAGGGGAGGGGAGACCGCGGCGGGGTTCACGAGGTGGGCCAGGATGCGAGCGGAAATCCCGAGGGAGGGGATTATGACAAGGGGAGCGTGCGAGTTGCGTGAGAGAGGCGTGTTGCGGGGGTGGTTCGGGCTGCCTGGCGAACCTGACGGGGTGGGGTCCTGATGCACGCTTTGGGTGGGTGCCTGGCGGCGGTAGGAGGGGTAAGGTAGGGGTCTAGGGTTTGGGAAGGGTTGGGATGGTAGGCTCCTGGCTGCTGGGCTTTGGGCCTGGCGGCTGGGGCCTCTCCTAAAAAATAGTTTTACTTTTATATTTGTATAGTTTTATTTTAAACCTTTTTAAATGATTTTTGGACAAAACAAAATATTCGTAAAAGACCGAGATTTCAATTTGAATTAAAGAAGGGGATAATTAGAAAACAATATAGGCTTTAGAAAATTGTTTTTGGCAAATAATATGCATGATGATGTCATGATGATGCACAAAGTATAAACAAAAACGATTTTCTAGTAGTGGTTTTATCCGGGGTGCTACAATGAGTTTCTTCTTAGCATTATCATTGAGTGGAACATTCAAATAACAATCTTCCAATGGTGGCAAATCAAGCATTTCATAAATCTTCCTAGGCATAATAGAGACGCTAGAACCAAGATCACATGAAGCTTTGAGATCAAAGTCATTCACTTGCATATTAATAATGGGTTCCCAACTATCTTCTAATTTCCTAGGAATAGAAGCTTTGCGTTTTAGCTTATCTTCCTTAATTTTCACAAGAGCATCTGTAATGTGTTTGGTAAAGGCAACATGCATATCACTAGCATCAGGACTTCTAGCAAGCTTTTGTAGAAACATAATCACTTCAAAAATATTACAACCATCAATATCAAAGTCAAACTTAGCACCACTAGTGGTAGGCATAGTAGGAGGAGGAATGGGGGCTACTTGTGGTTTAGTGGTGATAGTGCACACACTATTGTTTCTATCAATTTCAGCTTCCCTTTCCCACCTAGCATGAAGTTGAGCTAACAGCCTAACATTTTCATCAATAGTAACTTGTATGGCATGAGCAGTAGCAAAGGTGTTTTCCATAGTTTCAGGTTTAGCAGCCATTTTATTAACCAAGGAAGTTTGGGCTTCAGACAAAGAGGATATATTTTTCTCAACAGTTAAAAGCTTTTCCTCTATAGTCTTATTGAAAGTGATTTGTTTACTAATAAAGTATTTGAGCATGACTTCAAGTTCAGAGGGGGCACTTCTAGAATTATTGTAAGATCTTCCATAGGAGTTTCTATTATTAGGAGGATAAGGCCTATAATTTTTGTTGCTACCAAAATTATTCCTATAGGCATTGTTGTTGAAATTGTTGTTTCTAATGAAGTTCACATCAACTTGCTCTTCTTGAGCAACCAAATAGGCTAAGGGAACACTATTAGGATCTAGAGGAGCTTTCCCATTAACAATCATAGCCATAATAACATCAATCTTTTCACTCAAAGAGGCAGTTTCCTTAACAGAATTTACCTTCTTACCATGTGGAGCTCTCTCAACATGCCATTCAGAGTAGTTAACCATCATATTATCAAGGAGCCTTGTTGCAGCACCCAAAGTGAGGCCCATAAAAGTACCTCCAGCAGCAAAATCCAACATGTTTCTTGAGGAGAAGTTCAAACCTGCATAAAAAGTCTGGATAATCATCCAAGCAGTGAGTCCATGAGTAGGGCAATATTTAACCAAACATTTCATTCTTTCCCAAGCTGGAGCAACATGTTCACTATCAAGCTATTTAAATTTCATAATGTCACTTCTCATAGATATAATCTTAGCAGGAGGATAGTACTTTCCAATAAAAGCATCTTTGCACTTAGTCCAAGAATCAATACTATTTTTAGGCAAACAAAGCAACCATGCTTTAGCTTTTCCCCTCAAGGAGAAAGGAAAAAGCTTGAGCTTAATAATATCTCCATCTACATCCTTATACTTTTTCATCTCACAAAGTTCAACAAAGCTATTAAGATGGGCAGCAGGATCATCAGAACCAGCACCAGAAAATTGCTCTCTCATCACAAGATTCGACAAGGCAGGCTTAATTTCATAAAAGGTAGCATCAGGAGTAGGTGGAGCAATAGGAGTGCTTAGGAAATCATTGTTGTTGGTGCTAGTGAAGTCACACAACTTGGTGTTCTCAGCAGAGTTCATTTTGGCAAAAGTGGGCAAGCCAAAAACAGGAACAGCTAGAGCAGGAACTAATTTTTTTGTGTTTTTGAATAAGGCAAGCAAACCAAACTAGACTAATTTTTGGGGTTTTTTTTGAAAAGAGATAAACAAAAACCAAGCAAAAGAAACAAAGTAAAGAGAAAGGAAGTGAAGGACTCCCCTAGTGAAGACGTCCTTAGCCTCCCCGGCAACGGTGCCAGAAAATAGCTTGATGGCGCCCAGTACTTGTCGTGGGACGCTTCGTTGGAAATCCCAAGAGCAAGGTATGAAGCAGCACAGCAGCAAGTTTCCCTCAGTAAGAAACCGAGGTTATCGAACGAGTAGGAGGAAGGAAACGTCACACAGGTTTTGCAAGCAACATGGAGACCTGCACAACACAAACTCAAGAATTTTCCCCAACGAATCACTGAGGTTGTCAAGCTCACCGGTTTGCTGTAACAAAGGATTAAACGTATGGTGTGGAAGGTAATGGTTTGCAGCAAGTAAACAAGTAATAGTGGAAGATGTATTAATGGTAAATATTGGGCCGGGGTCCATAGTTCACTAGAGGTGCTCTCCTTAAATAAACAACATGGCATGAAGGGTAAACAAATTATAGCGGGGCAATTGACAGGAACTGAGCAAGGCATAACAATGCAATTACTAGTCAGAAAGATCCTATGAGGCTGATTCGCTAGTACAACAATATACATAGACCGTCAACCAACTACATCTATGACTAGAAGTCCACCTTCAGGTTATCATCCGAACCCCCTCCAGTATTAAGTTGCAAGCAACAGACAACTGCTTTAAGCAAAGTCTGTAAGGTAAACAGTCCACATGTTCCATGAACAAGAGACCATTGTTGCGGTAACCCAGCATACCACTTCATGTGTAGTACAGTATAGTCATTGACATGACACTCACAGAACACTATTCCGTAAATATCACATCCCTCAGAGTGGTACAATAGAAACATTGCGGGTCCATATTACAAACATTCACACATTATTATTATTACAATACCAGAAGTTCAAGACTTCAAAAGGTTCAACTTACAAACCAAAATATAAAGTGTTTCAACAGAATTTAAAAGTAGCAACTCCGACTAGGAGTTGAGCTCAACAGCTTATTCTATAGAGTTCATGCTGCTCGGCTCCATTAGTTACTACTAACTAGGTACTTAGTTGGACTCGTTATCATCAACACCGTAGCGGATTTCGTAATCCACTCCTTCAACACCTCCGAATAGATCGGGTTCCTCGTAAAACACATCTTCTTGACATTCGGCTGCATACATTGGCACGTCTTTGGGACTTGGAGTCTAAGCAAGGGATCAAAGGAAAGAATGAGTAACAGCGTTACCCAACAAGTTCATTATATGCAAGGTGGGAAGTTTGATGCTCTAACTACCACCTCAGATTATAAATCCTTGGCACTATGCAATTTTTGTAAATCTTTCTTCAAAGATTAATTTTATTCTGAAAAACTATGACAATCAGCCTTCACAGTTTGACCAGAACTTTCATGGAGTTCCTCTCCTGTCGTGTTCGTAGCTCCTTCGCGGAACAGGGAGTAACAAGTTACAATTCATACACTCTGCAGAGGTGCGTTACTTTACCCATGAGAGATCAACTCCTTGTTGCACAACCGGGCGTACTTTCCTGTCCACAATTCCATGATGTGGGGCCCAGTAGTTGCTCCAAGCCAATCACTGCCCCCTTCGCGACCCCGCATGCCTCCTTGGTGTACACCATTCCCACATAATAAATTACGGCAATGGTTTGTACAAACCGTTAGATGCCAGAACTATCATGGGATAATGAGGGTTCCCACCCATATGCTGCATATCCTCTACGAATTACCAATTAATATGCATGCTACGAGGATAACAGCCATGACCTGCACATCCGACTTCATGCGAGAGGAAGAAGATACAGCTGACTTCTCTGTCCCATTCCAAATCTCATGGCTAACCCGTAATATACGGCGCTAGAATCACTGATGTTAGAGGTTATTAAGTCCCTAACTGTTCATCATTAGTGCAAATAGAATGCTAAGTTCTATTGCTCCATCAAATCATCACTTAGGATGATATCTATGATTTCTTTTATTTGTGAAAATAATATTTTATTTTATAGCATATATATGATAACACACAATTTGCAAATACTTCGGTAAAGACTCTTCAAAGGACATGAGCAATTGATGAACTTGCCTTGTGATGGCAAGGTAGTGAAGTCTGATGCTTGCACTGGACCTTGAGCTTCTATGTCTACAAAAACATCATTATTGCCCGGTAAGGACAATATTTAAAGAAGCAAAATGTTTATGCAAGTAATGTAATGCATCATTTAACTGGATATGCATTTACCCTTTTACTATACAAGGTTATTTTTAATAATAAAGGATTTATAAATATTACTTTTTAATATTTATAATATTTATTGAAATATTTTATTTTCCTTTATTTGACTTTTATTGTTTTAATAATTCTTTTAGGAATTATCACTTAAATATCAGAAATTGTTATTAAATATTTATTTTGTATTTTTCAAAAATACTACCATATTAATATATAATGAAAGTGATTTTTATTTATTTCTATCATCTTTCTATAATTTTGTAAAATTCCATAAGGAATATATAATTTACAAAATTCCTAAAAATATTTAAATGTCTAAAATTTTATATTTTAATTTATTTGGTTAGTGTGGATTATACTGTGAACCCAAAAATATTTTATTTATAATTTTTGGACTTTTATTTTATTTTCTAGAATTTAAATAAATCCAGGGGTATTTTGGTCTTTTCCTATTTATTAGAATAGGCCTTAAAAGATTTTTGGGCTGGCTTATTCTTATTGGGCCCTAGTGGCCCATTAGACATAGTCAAAGTCGCCACCCTGAAGGGTCTGGCCCAACTCAGCCCACTCCTCACTGCCTCTCTCCCCCGAGCTCACTGCTCTCCTCTTCTGCCCTCGACCCCGTGGTGCGTTATATCGCCGCCGGCGATTCCCGCCGTCGTGGGCCGTTCTGGTCGCCGCCGTGGTGCAACAGGAGGTTGTCAACAACGCCCGTCCTTTCTATCCAACTGGATTTGGGTATGGGGCTCTCCTGTGATAGATCGATGCCGTCCCGAACCCTAGGGTTTGGGGGTTGGCGTGGATCTTAGTGTTGCCGCTGCCGCTGTGCGTCCTGGTGATGCTCCTCGCCTCTATGCGTGTTCATGGTCGCCACCGTGGTGTCGTATGGGTTGCAGCGCCCCTCCTGGGGTGCTCCCCGTGCCGCCATGGTCGCCGGCCCCTTTGCTTCCTCTTCTAGTCTTTAGCGAGGCCCTTCGGTGAGTTCTGTTCCTCTCCCCTAGTGCTCTCTGTTCTTGCTGATCTGATGCTAGATGTTGGCAGTGGACTATCTGGTAACTGTCTTGTCCTGATTAAGATGATTTATTCCATTTAGGTTTCTTATCATGTGGTTGATCCTATACTGGATGAATTAGATCATGTCTGGATGGTATGTAAGCATGCTAGATGGTTATTGGCCTAAGGCTTGTTGCTTTAGATGAACTATAATGGTTCTGATGGCTGAATAGATGATTTTATGCTTGGTTTGTATATGATTCAGATGGTATAGTTGCTTTGGAATCCATGCTTGGTAAAGTCAGTGGCTTGATAACTTTCCACTGTCATTTCTTGGTTTATGATCATGATTATGGTGTGATGAAATCACTGTCTTAGTGTTGTTGGCTTAGAAATTAATATGTGGTTTGAGATCACAATGATCTCAAACAGTACATATAAACATTGGATTGTTTTTTTAATTATGATTCCTGATAGGAAAATTATTAGTAGATTGATTTGTTGAATCTGTGATGATTGGATGTTTATCCTGATTCATATAGAATTGTTCTTGTGACACCATCTTGGTATGGCACACAAGATTGATTCTTATTCATTGATTGGGTTGATTTAAGCTTAAGACGAGCTTGACTTTGAAAGATAAATAGAAATGTTCTTCTTTGAAATCCCTAAGACCAATGATGTTGGTCTGAGGCTTAGGGTGTTCGGCCTTGTCTAGTTGATTCATATAGATAGTCCCGGTAGTGGTACCAACTATTGTTTCTTGAATCAAAGCTTGGAGAAAAATGATAGTAGGCTTGATCATTATATGGATCCAAAAGATTAGTTTATAAGGTGCTACCCTTACTTTAGGGATGTGCCTAGAAATTAGATCTTAGCTATATTTATGCTTGAATTGAAATATATAGCTTGACAACCAAAGCAATGATGTTGTTCTGAGCTCTGGTTGGATCCTAGTACTTTTCTGTTTTCTTTTAGAGTTTAAAATCTCTATCATGGATTCACCCCACTTGGGTGCTTTCTGAGAGTTTGTTTCATAAAACAACACATGCTTCTGTCTAGATAATATGATTAGATCATGTGAGGGTTTTATGATGCTCACCACAGAATCTGATGATTGTGGAGTATGGTGGTGATGATCTTGATCTGGTTTTGCTAAACTCCTGTGCTTGACCTTGAGCTAGCCTGCTCCTCCTAGCTCCTGGACTTGATCTTGCTGTCCACCTGATCCTTCCCCCTCCTTATGCCACCATCCTGGTGATGAGATCTGGGCTTTGGTTGGTTTGGTTGCTGGTTATTGTGCTTGGTTTAGCTGCTGTCTAAGCTGGCTGTTCTTGTGTGTGTGCGGTGAAGAGATGCACTAGTGCCTCTCCACAGCTGTGCTGCTGGTTTTGGTGTGTTGGAGTTGTGTTGTGAAGCTGACAGCGCACCACATGCATTTAGTTGTGTGTCCTGCTTGTGTGCTTGTTGTGCACTTGTGGATATGCTATGGATTTAAAAGTTACTTCGATATGTTTACTTTCACCTGGCTGGTGAAACTTGCCCCTCTTGGCTGTCATTTGACTTCTGGCTTAAAAATTATGGAAGATTTATCTTTTCATATTGGTGAAACTTACCCCTTATATACTCAATGATGAAATATTGAACAGTGCACTTCACTGTCAACTTCTGAGAATAAAACAATACTAACCCTAATCTCTTTTTTCTATTTAGTTTCTGTTTGCTTTGTAGGTACAGATTTGAAGCGAATATTTTAGTTTAAGTTTGGTTATAGAACAGTCCAATGTAATCTGTTTTATACTTCTATAATTTTTGTTCTATTCTTTTGTAATCTTCATTTTATTATTTTGTAATAAATATTATACTATTATCAATAAAGAATATTCTTATTCTTTATTTATTTGCTTTTGTAAAGTGTGTGGATGATTTCAGTAAGTTACAATTTTGTAACTTATTTATAAAATAAAAATATGAAATAAGTTTTCATATTCTTAATTGTTTTCTTTAGATAAAAATTGAGTTATAATAATTAACTCCTAATTAATTCAAGATTCAAATCTTATTCTTTATTCATTTGAATTATAATTCAAACACTCAAGTTTAAAATTCAAATTCATTATACAAAACACATAATTCCTCAAAGATCATATCAAAGTCTATAGCAATCATCCTTTAAGACTAAACCTAATCTCAAAGTATGAAAGAAACCTTGATCACTTGAGGTTTTTATTTGGCGAAAATTTTACCCGCATTTTCATAGATGAATGCATGCAACATACCAAATTCCTAAATCTAACCTTCGTTAGTTCCTAAATGCTGGGATGTTACAGACTTCCCCCCTTAAATTAAACTTCGTCCCAAAGTTTGTGGAGATGTAACTGAATAGTTCTGGATAGGCTTTTCTTAAATCCTCTTCTTTCTCCCACGTGGCTTCCCTTTCAGGGTGATGTTCCCACTGTACCTTGCAATACTTGATTGCTCTGTTCCTGAATCTTTTCTAGTTTTCTTCCAGAATTTTATAGGGATTTTCAATATAGGTCAGGTCTGCTTGTAGTTCTATCTCTTGGTGTGTGATTGCATCATCCGGAACTTTCAAACATTTACGAATTTGTGACACATGGAAAACATTATGCACTTGAGCTAATCTTGATGGTAACTCTAAAGCATAATCTATAGTTCGGTTTTGACTCAATATCTTTAATGGTCCGATGTATCTTGGACTTAATTTTCCTTTAACTCTGAACATTTTTACCGATTTCATTGGACTTACTTTCAAATAGACCATATCTCCCACTTCTGGATGCCATGATCTTCGACTTTGATCCGCATAACTTTTCTGCCTGCTCTGGGCTATTTTCAGTCTATCCCTGGTCTTATCAATGATATCTTGTCTTTCCTTGATATAATCTAGCGCAAATTCTTTGCTGCTTCCAGGCTCATACCAACATATTGGTGATCTACACTTCCTTCCATACAAAACTTGGTATGGGGCTGCCTTCAGACTACTCTGATAGCTATTGTTATAAGAAAATCCTGCCAATGGTAGATGATCTTCCCATGTTCCTCCAAAATCTAGTGCACAATCCCTTAACATGTCTTCTAGTATTTGATTTGTTCTTTCAGTTTAACCTCCTATCTCAGGATGATATGATGTGCTGAAATCTAACTTTGAACCAAGTGCTTCATGCAATTGCTTCCAAAATGCTGAAGTAAACACTGATCCCCTATCAGTTACAATCTTCTTGGGTACTCCATGCTTACTTACTATCTCTTTGACATATATTTCAACTAACTTCTCGGCATTATCTTTTTGATTCACTGGAATAAAATGTGCACTCTTAGTGAGTCTGTCCACAATTACCCATATCATATCCTTCCTTTTTGGTGTCATGGGCAATCCTGTGATGAAATCCATACCTATTTCCTCCCACTTCCATTCAGGAATTTCCAAGGGTTGTAATGGTCCTTCTGGACTTTGATGTTTAGCCTTCACCCTTTGGCAAGTATAGCATTCAGATACATATTTAGCAATATCTCTTTTCATGTTATTCCACCAGAATAGTTCTTTCAAATCCATATACATCTTAGTACTCCCTGGATGTATAGAATATGGTGTTTCATGTGCTTCTCTGAGTATAACATCTCTAATCTCAGTCACATCTGGAACACAAAGACGGTCTTGAAACCATAAAGACTCATAATCCCCAAGGCGAAAAACTGATTTTTGCCCTTGAGATATCCTCCAAATTTCCTCAGCAATAAAAGGATCTTCTGCTTGATGTCTAAGAATTTCTTTCTTAAGATCACTGTCCTGTTTTGCAACTACCTGCATAGTAGCTAATCCTCCAAGAACCTCTGTTCTAATGAATTGAAGTTCTAATCTTTCCAAGTCCATTTGTAAATCCTTAGGTAGCTCCCTATTGCTAAGCTGAATATCTGCACTCTTTCTGCTTAAAGCATCTGCTACAACATTTGCTTTCCCTGGAGTGTAGTTGATTGTTAAATCATAATCCTTGATTAGTTCTGTAGGGTCCCAATCTTTAATAAGATAGAGCCCCCTGTGTTTTACAATGCTAGTCCCTGGATCAATAGCTAGCATCCACAGTTAAGATGTAATACCAAGAAACAAAGGTCATAATATAACTTTATAACCAGGAATAACATAAGTTTATTACATCAAACATAGCTCATTAGGCTATTACATTACATTGCAGCGGAATAACTATGGTCAAGTGGTCCTTCATCTTCAAAGTGCCACAGGCAGATGTTGGTTGTAGACTTTGTAATCCTAAACAATCAATCTTCACTAAAATCAATCAAACCTGCAACATACAAGTTACAGCCACAAGGGTCAATACATTTGAATTGTATTGGAAAGTGATACTATGGTAGTATAGTGTATTCTATCATCTATATGCATTTGGATAAGTGGATTTGGGGCTTGCATTGCTCAAAATAGATTTTTCTTATCATTTTGAAAATACTAAGTTTTTGCTTGACAAAATCATTTTCCTCAATCAAAGATTTCAAGATCCTTGTACCAAGCCATCCCTCCATCAATGATTGAAGAATTCAAACAACCCTTGTTCAAACCACAAGATTTTAATTTAGAAATTGGAATGATGAGATTCTTGATTGCTTCCATGTCTTGATGCTCAAATTGTCTTTTACCAGGGACATGGCTAAGTACTTAGATTTTACACTCTGCAGAGGTGGTGCACTTTCCCCACAAGACTTGGTTTCCCAAGACAAGATCTTTCAGAAGCTTTCCCTTAGACCAAAATGGACGCGCTCCAACCTATCAAACACTACCACCCACTGTCCATATGGCTAAGTTCTTGCAACCTATATGATCATGGCAGAGCCCATATTGCCAAGTGGTTGCACTTGAAGTTTCTCAACATTTGACATCTCAAATCTCTTTGTTTCCTGGGTGGCATTCCACAAGTGAGATACACAACCCAAGTCCATGGCCTTGTGTAACCACTCAACATATCCCAATCCTTCCATTCCACCCAGGAAGTTCATTAACTTAGTTGTTTTATTAGACAAAATCACAAGTCCTCAGACTTAGAATAATTTTCCATAGTGTGAATATATATTCCACCCATGTTTTCTATTAGCTAGGCTAAGCTTGGTAGTAATAGGAAACTTAACTTAGAAAATCCTACTAAGGATTCATCTACTAGGTTTTCCTATAGCAAGATCTATACTTAGCAAAATCCATGCAAGTTTACTTAGCAAAATCACTAATGCATAGAAAAAGTAATGGGACAAAAAGTATGAAGCATCACTTGCCTTTTTGGTAGAGTATAGGTTCACTTCTTGATCTTTGCAACAATCACACTCTTCAAGTCACTACAAATCAATCAAGCAAGGCACAACTCAATCTTCCAAACAAGCAAAACAACACATAAAATGAAAAAGTCAAAGTAATGCATGCAAGCATGCCAAGCTTTGTTTTGTTTGAAGAAGTGGTTCCTAATGGTTCATAAACATTTGTAAACACCTATTTGGTCATTTTGTAAAGTGGCCAAGTCATTTTCAAAGAGGTTTCACTCCAAAACCATTTTCAAAATAAAGTATCATTTTATGTGGTGTAGAAATATTCTTACTAAGGCATTGACCTATAGGATTCACCCATTATGTTTTAAAATCACAAAACTTGGTGTTTAGGGTTATAGGTTTTAAGACAAAACATTTTCCAAAGGTTTTCTTCCAAAACCATTTTTAATAAATAAACTACATTTCTATTTGACTAGAAATGATTTTAAATCAAAGAATCATTCTTTTGTTTCACCAAAAACATTTTTGAGACCTCAAAGTGTTTCACAATGTTAGTAGGTTCAAATCACACCATTTGCCCAAGATTTCATCCCCAAATTCATTTTTAAACCATTTTTATAACCTTAACAAGCATACAAATGTTTCTGCAAAAACAATCATTTTCCCAGAGGTTTTTTGCTAAACCAAGGGCATGGTTGGCTAGGGCTTGTTCTCCTGAGTTCAACGATATAAAGTTTGCAAAATTTGGACGTGTGGTTTGAAAGTTATAGGGTTTTCAAAATGGTATTTCAATCTGATTTCAAAATCTGTTTTTAATCAGAACCTGGCCACGTGGCTTGCTCCTATTCGCCAGTACCGGTTCGCACGGATCAGTCGCTGGGGAGCGTTGGATTTAAATTAGATCGAGCGGCTCAGGATCTATCTTACCCCTTCGTTTAAGTCATCTGTTTCTACGCGTCTGATCTAAATCGAACGGTCCCGATCAATCAACCACAAAGTGGCGGCGCTGGCGGCGGTGGTTGGCGGCGGAGCGGCCAGTCGATGACGGTGCCGGTGGTACAGGAATCAAAGGAGGGTGGGGAGATGCTCACAGTGATCGCCGTGGAATACTGGTGCTCAACGTGGTCGTCTCCGTCGAAGGGGCGCTCGGGGTGGACGGCAATCGCTCGTCGGAGATGAGCTGGACTTCGGGCGGTTCAGGAGGTCGTCGTGGATGGAGCTGTGGTTCGCCCCGAGGGAAAACGAGTACACGATTAGACGCAGTCGAGTGTGGCGAGTGTAGGAGATTGAACGAGAGAGCACGGGGCGGTCGGTGTTTACCAGGGGACTTCGTCGGAGTGAGGCAGACGCGGCGGCGCGGTCAGATGTTGTCGAAGTCGATGCTCTGGGCGCCCGCGGTTGAAAGAAGGGTACAGAGAGGAGCGTCTGGGAGTGGGGAACTTGCTCGTGTGTTCAGTGTGGCATGGGGTGGTCCGGTTTGGACGGAATTGACAATGGACCTCGTCGGAGACAGGGGCAGTCGAGGAGAAATTGTGGCTTCCTGGAGGCGTGCTCGGGGGAGGAGACAGAGGGGAAACGGAGAGGAGTCAGAGGCTAGTTAAAGAGAGTAATCACGGTGTATTTGCTGCAGTGTTTATGACGAATTTACTCGAGGAGAATCTGGCAGAAACGGAGGAGAAGAACTGGTCTGTGGGTGGGGGTGGGTGAAGGAGACGATGATGTGGCGTGGGGCCGTCTTGTCAGTGTTTAGAGGAGGAATGGGAGTTGGGTCCACTAGTCATTGTCTACGTGGGTCAATTAGTTGGTGCAGACTGTTTTCTTCGGGAGGAAGAGCTGGGCTGTTTGCTGGGCCTGGTTGGGCTGCCTGGGTTGGGTCGCCCTCTTTATTATTATTTTTTGTTTCTGATTCCTTTTCTTTTCCTATTTCTATTTTCCTGTTTTGAATTTCAAACAAACAAACAATGTTCACATCAATTCAAACAACACCCAACTTTGTAAGTTTGACTTGGTTCTGTTCAGTAGCCTGAACCTAAATCTAAAATCCATAATTTTTAAATGAATAAAGTCCATTATTAATTAAATAGTTGTCCATTGCTAATTAATCAAATTAGGATTTGATTTATTTCAAACCCTATTTAAATCCATATATTTTCCAAAACCAAATTAGTGGGTTGTATTTGAAATAAGGTATATTTAGAAAGCTTGTTTTAAAATAACTAACAATTTTGTTAAAGGTTCCATTTATATTCAAAATAAAATGGACCATGGTTTATTAATAAATTAGGGTTTGGTTTATTTAATAAAATCTCCATTTTTAAATCAAAATATTTTCAAAACCAAATCAGTAGGTTTTATTTGGAAATAAGGAATACTTGGAAACTTGTTTAAAACAAAATAACCCTTTACTTTAGAGTCCATTATTAATTAAATATAATAGACTTTTCATTATTAAATCAAATAGGATTTGTTCTATTGAGATATTTATTTTGAAATCTAAAATAAAGCCAAACACTTTAGTAGGTTTTTATTTGTGAATATCAAATATTTGGAAAACTTATTTTAAATAATTTTAATAAGTTTTGATGTTTTAATTAAAATGGTAAAACCTTTTATTTGCATAAATTTTGGATATTAATTCCTTATTATTTTATTTAAGCAATCCTTTATTATTATTTAAATAAACCTTTGCTATTTTATTTAAAATAAAATGTTTTTAATTCCCAAAGCTTGGCCAAGGATTAATTTGGCTTTATAAAATAATCTTTATTTATTTATAAATTTCTATTTCATTTGAAAACCAAATCTTTTCATTTAATTGTTTCCAAATAGTATTTCCAAATGTTTTTATTTTTTCCTTTTATTAAATGTTTATCTTTTTAAATCCCTTTAGGTTTATTTTAAGTTCAAATGAGTTTGAAGTTCCAATTGCATTCACAAAGTTTCTTCTGGCTCTGAAAATCAAACAAAGTTTTATTTTATTAATTTATTTTCACATTACAAGATTTGGAAAATCTTGGGATGTGACAAGTTCCAACCAACGTTTTTGTCTCATATTCAATTCCTTTTGAGTGAATAAGTATTTGAGACTTTTATGGTCAGTGTATAACTCACATCTGGCTCCATAAAGAAAATGCCTCCATCCTTTCAGCGCAAAAACTACTGCTGCTAACTCTAAATCATGAGTTGGATAGTTGACTTCATGTGGTTTCAGTTGTCTTGAACCATAAGCAATCACTTTCCGATCTTGCATTAGAACACAACCCAAACGTTCTTTAGACGCATCATAGTATACAGTGAAGTCCTTCCCTGTTTCAGGAACTTCTAAGATTGGAGTTGTGGTTAATATAGTCTTTAACTCTTGAAAACTTGCTTCACATTTCTCATCCCACTTGAATGGTGTATTCTTCCTTAATAATTTGGTCATTGGTCCGACTATTTTGGAGAAACCTTCAATGAATCTCCGATAATATCCATCCATTCCTAAGAAACCTTGAATTTCCTTCACATTGGTCGGTGCAGTCCACTCTAGTACTGACTGAACTTTAGATGGATTCACAGCAATTCCATCCTTACTGATCACATGACCGAGGAATTCTACCTCATCAAGCCAAAATTCACACTTACTGAACTTAGCATAAAGTTTGTGTTCTCTTAAAGTCTGCAATGCTATTCTCAAATGATTGGCATGCTCTTCCTTATCCTTGGAATATATCAGAATATCATCAATAAAGACGATAACGAACTTGTCCAAATATGGCATGAATATCTTGTTCATTAGATTCATGAATATGGCCGGTGCATTGGTCAAACCAAATGGTACTACCAGATACTCATGGTGTCTATATCTTGAGACAAATGTTGTCTTTGGAACATCTTCCAGTTTTATTTTTATTTGATGGTATCCAGATCTTAAATCGATCTTTGAAAATACTCCAGCCCCTTTCACTTGATCAAACAAATCTTTAATTCTTGGTAAAGGATACTTATTCTTGATAGTAACATTGTTTAGGTTTCAATAATAACCACACATCTGTCTTCCACCATCTCTCTTAACCACAAATATTACTGGTGTTCCCCATGGGGATACACTTTCCTGAATAAATCCTTTTCTAGATAACTCATCAATTTTATCTTTGAGTTCTTTCAACTCTTTGGGTCCCATATTATATGGTGCTTGAGCTATTGGTGTTGTGCCAGGAATTAGCTCAATAGTGAACTCTATCTCCCGGTCTGGTGGCATTCCTGGTAGCTCTGCTAGAAAAACATCTTGAAATATATTTAATATAGGAATCTCTTCCAATTTGACCTCTTTCATTGAATTCAACTACAGATCCACCATGATATGACTATGCTTATCTACTTGGTAAACTATCCTTGCTCCACTTGGAGTTTTGATTGAGACAGTTTTCTCCTCACAATTTATCTGAGCTCCATGTTCCATCATCCAATCCATTCCCAGCACTACTGCAATTCCCTTCAAAGGAATCACATAAAGGTCTGCGAAATATGTACAACAACAGATCGAGATAACCTGATCTTGTTTTATGTGACGTACAATCACATTCCCTCCTGCCGTAAATACTGTCATAGGTATAACATTGCCCTTCTAATCCCGAACTTATCACAAAATTCTTCAGAAATGAATGAAGTAGTTGCACCAGTATCAAATAGAACTTTGCCGGGATTGGTAAGGATATTGAGCGTACCTATCACTGCATGCTCCGAATTATCCACCTCCTCAAGGGTTGCACAGTTTAGTTTCCCAGTAGGTCGGTTCCTCTTGCCATTGTTATTCTTGCCATTATTTCCTCCTTTATTGGGCTATCCATTTCCTCCACTGGCTTGTCCTCCTCCCTTGGTAGGCCAACCTCCTAGTGGTTTGCTCGGACAATCGGGTTTGATATGCCCCTTCTGACCACAACCGTAACAGATCACTACAGGCTTTTTGCATTCCCTCTGGAAATGCCCAGGAATTCCACAATTGTTACAAATAACATTCCTTCTCGGATTGGATTGATTTCCACCACTGCCCTTGTTATTGTTATTGTTTCCATAATTCCTATTCTGAGGTTTGAACTCCGGGTTGGGTTTAGGTTTGCTTGCCTGAATTATATTGGTTTCCTTCTTGGATCTCTTCCTCCAATCCTCTTGGACATTCTTATAATCATCTTCGAAAGTAATGGCTGCATCCAGCAACTGCAGAAAAGTTTTCTTATTGGCTAACCTTGGTTGCATCTTCACAAATGGGTTTAATCCACGCAGGAAACGCTTCTTCCGCTTCTCTTCAGTGTTGACATCCTCCTCAGCATAGCGAGACAGTTGACTAAAGTCCCGGATGTACTTCATGACACTAGTATATCCTTGCTGAAGCTCCTCAAATTCTTTCCGCTTCAACTCCATAACACTTTCCGGAACATGATATTCACGGAATCTCTGCTTGAACTCTTCCCAGCTAAACTCCCTTCCTGGTTATTGCATGGCTAACTGATTCTCCCACCATGATGTTGTAGGTCCATTTAGAAGATGAGTTGCACACCTCAATTTCTCCTCATCATTGCAACCTACAGTTTTCAGCTTCCTTTCAGTATCTGCTAGCCAGTCTTCTGCATCCATTGGTTCAGGAGCTGGTGCAAAAGGTAACGGTCTTGCATTCTGGAAATCAGATAGACTCACTCCTCCACCTTCAGGTGCCCTCTGATTTGCTCACCCCAGCAACTCTTCCATAAACTTGTTCTGGGTCTCTTGCATCATTTGCATACACTACGTAAAATTCTGCTCCATTAACGGCCTCATTGGTGGTGGTGGTGGTGGTAATGCTCCTTGATTTGCTGCATCTGCATCGGCCTTCTCCTTGGCCTCTCGCTCCATCCGCTGCTGCTCAGTTTCCATTTCTACACCCGTATCCATGACCCTCTAGTCCTGCAACATAAAGCGAATACTCATAATTACATCATGCACATGTGCTCTGAGCTCGACTTTACGCACAAAACTAGTCACACAATGAAGATCCAAATGTGCATTTCACATATGATACCTACTATCATAATAATACAAAGTCATTACATCATATACCATATAGGTATAATCACATAACTACCTTACTCATCTCACTATTTTATTTCTTGGAGTACAATACATGGTACTTGATATCACTAACTAATTGCCTCCTTCTAGTAGTAACTACGCTCATCATACATGCCTGATGTCCAACCGTGATGACGTGTTGTTCATCGCACAGTTTGTGGAACATATGGCCTTCCAAAAGGAACATACTCTGTATCTAAAGTGTCAGGACTTGAGTCATTACTCAACCTGAGCGCATTGACTCCCTCCAGCTCAGCTGAAAAGTCTTCAGAAACATATTCAACATTATCTCCAGCCTGCATCTCTTGAGCTTCATTTCTTGAGTTGTCAACAGGATACGCAGATCCTGCTACTTCCCAGGTGCTCGCTTGGGCAAGATAATTAAACACTGAATAATGTATATTCCCTGCGTTTTGAGAAGATGTTGATGATTCAAACACTCTCTCCTTAGGATCTTATTCTTCATCCTGATTATCTATTGACATGGTATTTCTACTACTATTATTAGGGTTCATCCTTGCACCCATCCAACTAGATTGTCCAACATTCCTGTCAGAACCATCTGCGGACATCTGGTGTTCCTGAGATCCATTATATGATCCCATTCTCCAACCATCCGAATTCTCAATAGGAAGTTCTGAGTTAGAACCATCCTCGGCCATGTCGTACTGCATACCTCATATCCATAGTAGGATCATGTATAGGCTCAGGTCTTGGTGAATAAGGATATGGTATAAAAGATTCAGGATCTATAGGTATATCCTTAAAGATAGGTGTTGCACTACTACTTGCTTCCTTTTCTAACTGGAATGCTAACTGCTTCCTCCTTTTTGGGTCAGTTAGATCCTCTAACATATCATTTTTGTCTTCAACAATCACTTGATGGGCCTTATAAAAAGACGCAAGGAGTGTTCGATATCTATCCATAAACTTGGAAGCTAACTTAGGATGCTTCTTAACCAAAGTAAGATGATCCGGTATAGGCTCCGAGTCTATGGAATCATGAGGTATCACAGAGAATGTGCTACCTTCTAAATCCTTGGTTTTCTTCTCCCGGATATTAGCTATCGCCTCCACAACAGCAACATGATATGCTGCTAAATGACTCCTACCTTCTCCTATAGGTAGATCATGATATAGTCCAAGCTTCTCTGGAAGTTGGATACTCACACGATACTTGGATAACATCCGGCCATCAAGGTAAGTGATAGTGTTCACTAGAATTCTAGTTGGACAACTAAAGAGCTTTAAAAGTTGACGAAGTTGGTCTGTGAACGATCCTTGATAATCATCAAGAGTCTCATCTTTCCTTACCAAAGTCTGTTTTGTAAACTTTGGTGCCATATCTCTATATGTCAGAAAATAATTTTGATTAGTATCAAATAATATATTGCATCATAACAAAGAATTATCGCACTAAAATATATAATGGAGTATTCTCATTTGAATACCCATTATATTACTTTTAGAGAATTCTTTATCGTTGCTAACTTTCCTACAGGTAATACCCTTTACTAGGTTTCCAACCTAAGGTCAAAGCAATTTGCTCTGATACCAACTGCGTTGACCCAGCATACCACTGCATGTGTAGTACACTATAGTCATTGACATGACACTCACAGAACACCGTTCCGTAAATATCACATCCCT
This sequence comes from Avena atlantica, assembly GCA_910589765.1. NCBI lineage: Eukaryota > Viridiplantae > Streptophyta > Magnoliopsida > Poales > Poaceae > Avena > Avena atlantica. The sequence goes on along the minus strand of OU342739.1, from coordinate 56,013,356 downwards.
CAAAGTGGTACGACAGAAACATTGCGGGTCCATATTACAAACATTCACACATTATTATTACTACAATACCAAAAGTTCAAGATTTCAAAAGGTTCAACTTACAATCCAAAATATAAAGTGTTTCAGCGGAATTTAAAAGTAGCAACTCCGACTAGGAGTTGAGCTCAGCAGCTTATTCTATAGAGTTCATGCTGCTCGGCTCCATTAGTTACTACTAACTAGGTACTTAGTTGGACTCGTTATCGTCAACACCGTAGCGGATTTCGTAAACCACTCCTTCAACACCTCCGGGTATATCGGGTTCCTCGTAAAACACATCTTCTTGACATTCGGCTGCATACATTGGCACGTCTTCGGGATCCTCAGAGTCTAAGAAAGGGATCAAAGGAAAGAATGAGTAACAACGTTACCCAACAAGTTCATTATATGCAAGGTGGGAAGTTTGATGCTCTAACTACAACCTCGGATTATAAATCCTTGGCACTGTGCAATTTTTGTAAATATTTCTTCAAATATTAATTTTATTCTGAAAAACTATGACAATTAGCCTTCACAGGTTGACTAGAACTTTCATGGAGTTCCTTTCCTACCGCGTTCGTAGATCCTTCCCGGAACAGGGAGTAACAAGTTAAGATTCTTACACTCTGCAGAAGTGCATTACTTTACCCATGAGAGGTCAACTCCTTGTTGCACAACCGGGCGTACTTTCCCGTCCACAATTGCATGATGTGGGGCCCAGTAGTTTGTCCAAGCCAATCACTGCCCCCTTCGTGATCCCGCATGCCTCCTTGGTGTACACCATGCCCACATAATGAATTACGGCAATGGTTTGTACAAACCGTTAGATGCCAGAACTATCGTGGGACGATGAGGATTCCCACCCATATGTTGCATATCCTCTAGGAATTACCAATTAATATGCACGCTACGATGATAACGGCCACGACCTGCACATCCGGCTTCATGCGAGAGGAAAAAGATACAGCTGACTTATTTGTCCCATTCCAAATCTCATGGCTAACGCGTAATATACGGCGCTAGAATCACTGATGTTACGGGTTATTAAGTCCCTAACTGTTCATCATTAGTGCAAATAGAACGATAAGTTCTATTGCTCCATTAAATCATCACTTAGGATGATATCTATGATTTCTTTTATTTGTGAAAATAATATTTTCTTTTATAGCATATATGATAACACACAATTTGCAAATACTTCGATAAATACTCTTCAAAGGACATGAGCAAGTGATGAACTTGCCTTGTGATGGCAAGGTAGTGAAGTCTGATGCTTGCACTAGACCTTGAGCTTCTATGTCTACAAACACATCATTATTGCTCGGTAAGGACAATATTTAAAGAAGCAAAATGATTATGCAAGTAATGTAATGCATCATTTAACTGGATATGCATTCACCCTATTATTATACAAGGTTCTTTTTAATAATAAAGGATTTCTAAATATTACTTTTTAATATTTATAATATATATTGAACTATTTTATTTTCCTTTATTTGACTTTTATTGTTTTAATAATTCTTTTAGGAATTATCACTTAAATATCAGAAATTGTTATTAAATATTTATTTAGTATTTTTCCAAAATACTACAATAATAATATATAATGAAAGTGATTTTTATTTATCTTTATCATCTTTCTATAATTTTGTAAAATTCCATAAGGAATATATAATTTACAAAATTCCTAATAAGATTTAAATGTCTAAAATTTTATATTTTAATTTATTTGGTTAGTGTGGATTATTGTGAACCCAAAAATATTTTATTTATAATTTTTGGACTTTTATTTTATTTTCTAGAATTTAATTAAATCCATGGGTGTTTTGGTATTTTCCTATTTATTAGAATAGGCCTTAAAAGATTTCTCGGCTGGCTTATTCTTATTGGGCCCTAGTGGCCCATTAGACATAGTCAAAGTCGCCACGCCGAAGGGTCTGGCCCAACTCATCCCACTCCTCACTGCCTCTCTCCCTCGAGCTCACTCCTCTCCTCTTCTGCCCCCGACCCCGTGGTCCGTGATATCGCCGCCGGCGGTTCCCACCGCCGTGGGCCATTCTGGTTGTCGTCGTGGTGCAACAAGAGGTTGTCAACGATGCTCGTCCTTTCTATCCAACTGGATTTGGGTATGGGGCTCGCATGCGACGGATCGATGTCGTCCCGAACCCTAGGGTTTGCGGGTTTGCGTGGATCTTGGTGCTGTCGCTGCCGCCGTGCATCGTGGTGATGCTCCTCGCCTCTATGCGTGTTCATAGTCGTCGTCGTGGCGTCGTATGGGTTGCAGCGCCCCTCCTAGGGTGCTCCTCGTGCCGCCATGGTCGTCGGCCCCTCTGCTTCCTCTTCTAGTCTTCAGCGAGGACCTTCGGTGAGTTCTGTTCCTCTCCCCTAGTGCTCTCTGGTCTTGCTGATCCGATGCTAGATGTTGGCAGTGGCCTCTCTGGTTACTGTCTTGTCCTAATTAAGATGATTTATTCCATTTAGGTTTCTTATCCTGTGGTTGATCCTATACTGGATGAATTAGATCATGTCTGGATGGTCTGTAAGCATGCTAGATGGTTATTGGCCTGAGGCTTGTTGCTTGAGATGAACTATAATGGTTCTGATTGCTGATTAGATGATTTTATGCTTGGTTTACATATGATTCAGATGGTATAGTTTCTTTGGAATCCATGCTTGGTAAAGTCAGTGGCTTAATAACTTTCCACTGTCATTTCTTGGTTTATGATCATGATTATGGTGTGATGAAATCACTTTCTTAGTGTTGTTGGCTTAGAAATTAATATGTGGTTTGAGATCACAATGATCTCAAACAGTACATATAAACATTGGATTGTTTTTTAATTATGATTCCTGATAGGAAAATGATTAGTAGATTGATTTGTTGAATTTGTGATGATTGGATGTTTATCCTGATTCATATAGAATTGTTCTTGTGACACCATCTTGGTATGGCACATAAGATTGATTCTTATTCATTGATTGGGTTGGTTTAAGATTAATACAAGGTTGACTTTGAAATATAAATAAAAATGTTCTTCTTTGAAATCCCTAAGACCAATGATGTTGGTCTGAGGCTTAGGGTGTTAGGCCTTGTCTAGTTGATTCATATAGATAGTCCTGGTAGTGGTACTAGCTATTGTTTCTTGAATCAAAGCTTGGAGAAAAATGATAGTAGGCTTGATCATTATATGGATCCAAAAGATTAGTTTCTAAGGTTCTACCCTTACTTTAGGGATGTGCCTAGAAATTAGATCTTAGCTATATTTATGCTTGAATTGAAATATATATCTTGACAACCAAAGCAACGATGTTGTTCTGAGCTCTGGTTGGATCCTTGTACTTTGCTGTTTGCTTTTAGAGTTTAAAATATCTATGATGGATTCACCCCACTTGGGTGCTTTCTAAGAATTTGTTTCATAAAACAACACATGCTTCTGTCTAGATAATATGATTAGATCATGTGAGGGTTTTATGATGCTCACCACAAAATCTAATGATTGTGGATTATGTTGGAATTATGCCCTAGAGGCAATAATAAAGATGTTATTATTATAATTCTTGTTCATGATAAAGTTTATATTCCATGCTAGAATTGTATTAAGTGGAAACTTTAATACGTGTGTGGTTTGTGAACAACACCGTGTCCCTAGTATGCCTCTATGGACTAGCTCATTGATTAATGATGGTTAAGGTTTCCTAACCATAGACATGAGTTGTCAATTAATAATGAGATCATATCATTGGGAGAATGATATGATGGACAGACCCAAACTAAGCGGAGCAATTAGATCGTGTCATCGTGTTCATCTTTGCGAAGCTTTTCTTATGTCAAATATTGTATTCCTTAGACCATGAGATAATACAACTCCCTGGTATCGGAAGAAAGCTTTGAGGTCATCAAACGTCATCCTATGAGAGGGTGATCATAAAGGTGTCTCTCAGGTGATCGGAAAGTACCTGTTGGGTTGTATGTATCGAGATGGGATTTGTCCCTCCCAAGTCGGAGAGATATACTTCGGGCCCACTCGGTAGATATCAACACCGCTTGCAAGCACGTGGTTAAGGAGTTAATCACAAAGTGATATCGGATTACGGAACGAGTAAAGTACTTGCTGTGAACGAGATTGAACTAGGTATGACGGTACCGATGATCAAATCTCGGGCAAGTAAAATATCGCGAGACGAAGGGAATATATATATGGGATTGATTGAATCCTGGCATCGTGGTTCATCTGATATGATCATCGATGAATGTGTGGGAGTCAATATGGGTTTCCAGACAGCGCTGTTGATTATTGATATAAGATCATGTCTGCATATTCTCGAACCCGAAGGGTCACACACTTAACGTGTCTCGACGCTAGGATAGATTGGATAATTGGTTTATGAGTTTTTGTTCGGATACCCGGATGAGATCCAGGACGTCACGAGAGGTTCCGGAATGGTCTAGAGAATAAGATTCATATAAGGCAATGCAGTTTTTGGAGTTCGGAATTGTTTCGGGTTAATTGGTATTGTACCTAAAGCTTCTAGAACCTTCCGGAGGTGGACCAACGTGGCCCCACCTGCCGGGAGGGGGGCATGGGCCTATGACGGAGTTCCCTGGCATCATTGGGCCAGGGGCACAAGGCCCCATAGGGCCCAGCCGGCCAAACACCTAGGAAACCCCAGGGGAGCTTCTAGAAGGGAGGGGGAAACTTGCCCCCCCCACTCCTCCCTCCTTGACCGTCGGCCTAGGGCTTGGGGGAGGGGCTAGGGCTGGCCGCCCACCCCTCTATATACAGAGGGCTGCAGACGCACCCCTCCCCTACACCTCCTCCTTAACCCTAGCCGCCCTGCTGCCCCTCCTCTCTCTCCCTCCCGACTGCGCGTAGGCGAAGCCCTGTCGCAGAAACTCTCCACCGTTTGCACCGCGTCGTCGCGTTGTAGATCCAATCCATCTCTCCACCCCACTTGCTGGACCGAGGAAGGAGGATACGTCGAGATGCCGCACGTGTGCATCTCTCGGAGGCATCGCCACTTGCGGTGTTAGATCGGATCGGATCGCGAGGAGGAGAAGCGAGTACGACTACATCACCCACGTTTCATCGAACGTTCCGCTGTGCGAATCTTCAAGGGTATGAAGATCTCATCTATTCCCCCTCGTTGTTTGCATCTCCTAGATTAGATCTTGGCTTTCCCGTTCGCATCCGTAGAATTTTTTGATTTACTATGCTGCGAAACCCTTCAGTGGTATCAGAGTTAGATCTATGCGTAGATGTGTTTCACGAGTAGAACGCAACATGGTTGTTGTGGGCATTGATGTTTTCTGTTGCAAGCCTCTTGTTTGTGTACTTCTTATGACGCGGGATAGTGAGATTGAAGCGGTCCAGGCCAACCTTACGCGACCTCGTTCGCGAGACCGGCTCCGCACTTGACGTGTGGCTTGTTCCACACATGCTGATGGTGGATGTCAGTTTCTCTCACTATAGTTGTCATGGGATTTACACCGGAGTTTGGCAACCATAATATCACCGTTGTGGCTTTCCGTAGGTAATAATCATTCTTAGCTTGCTACTCCCATAAGCCACGTAAAACATGCAACAACAAAGTAGATGTGTCTAACTTGTTTTTGCAGGGAGTGTTTTCTGTGATATGGTATGGCCCAAGATGTGATGTGTATGTTGTATGCGATGATCATGTTTTGTAATGTTTCACGACTTGCATGTTGATGACTACACAACCGGCAGGAGCCATATGGTTGTCTTTATAATTGTGTATGACCTGTGTGTCAACTTCTTATACGCCATGTAATAGTTTTACTTTATCGCTAAGTAGTTATCAATAGTTGTAGTTGCTATTCGTGGTGGAGGCAATCATGGTGGAGTGATGGAGATCATGCCGGCACGCACAAGGTGGAGATCATTGCGCGAAGATTGGCTATACCATGTCACACAAAGTTATATGCATGTGATGTTTATCCTTTTATGTATCTTATTATGCTTAGATCGCGACAGTAGCATTATAAGATGATTCCTCACTTAAAGATCAAGATAAAACTGTGTTCTCCCCATGTATGCACCGTTGCGAAAGTTCATCGTGTTCAAGCATCACGTGATGATCGGGTGCTATAAACTCTACGTTCACATACAACGGGTGCAAGCCAGTTTTGCACACGCGGAAATACTTGGGTTTGACTTAACGAGCCTAGCATGTACATACATGGCCTCGGAACACATGAACCAAAAGGTTAAGCATTAGTCATATGAATGATATGATCGACACTTCGTGGTCCACCATTGAAACCACATCTCTTCTCGTGAAGATCGGATTAGGTGTGGTGAATTTGGATCATGTTCACTAAACAACTTGAGGGATGTTGAATTTAGTGGGAGTTCATCTAGTAATTTGATTAAGTTGAACTATTTATCATGAACATAGTCTAATTTGTACTTGCAAATATTGTAGATCAAACGGCTAAGTCCAACTTCAACTTCAACGTTTTTTGCTGAGAAAGAAAAGCTTAGAAACAATGGGTCTAACTTCACCAACTGGTTCCGCAATCTGAGAATCATTCTCGCTGGCGAACAAAAGTACTATGTCCTTGAGGATGCGCTAGGTGACGCCCCTACTACTGATGCGCCGGCTGATGAAAAAGTTGTTTATCAGTCACGCAAAGATGATTATGTAGTGATTAAGAGTACCATGTTGTTTGCTATGGAATCAGAACTTCAAAATCGTTTTGAGGAGTTCGACGGGCCCTTTGAGATACTTGAGGAACTGAAAACCATGTTTTAGACTCAGGCCTGTTCTGAGAGATATGAGATCTCTGAGAAGTTCTTTAACTGCAAGATGGAGGAAGGGAGTTCCGTTAGTGAGCACGCCATAAAGATGTCGGGCTACACTCAACGCCTTGAGCAACTGGACTGCAAGATTCTAGAGGAGCTCAAGATTGACAGGGTTCTACAATCACTCCCTCCCAGCTACAAAAGTTTTGTAGTGACTCATAATCAGATTGGTTCCACTGATACAATCATCGAGCTCTTCGCTAAGCTGAAAGCTGCGGAGGTGGACATCAAAAAGGATAATCATGTGTTGATGGTCAACAAGCCCCCCAACTTTAAGAAAGGTAAGGGTGCAAAGAAGCCCTTCAAGAAAGGCGGCGTCAAGCGCTTTGCCCCTGCTGAGAAGAAGCTCAAGTCTGGACCTAAGCCGGACACTGAGTGCTTCTATTGCAAGGACAAGGGTCACTGGAAGTGCAACTGTCCGAAGTACTTAGCGGACAAGAAGGCTGGCACCATCAAAGGTATATTTGATATACATGTTATTGATGTTTTCCTTACTAGCCCTCGTTGTAGTGCCTGGGTATTTGATACTGGTTCAGTTGCTAATATTTGTAACTCGAAACAGGAGCTACGGAATAGACGACAGCTTGCGAGGGATGAGGTGACGATGCGCGTTAGCAACGGATCAAGAGTTGATGTGATGGTCTTCGGCACGCTCTCCTTAGTTTTACCTTCGGGATTAGTTTTAAACATCAATAAGTGTTATTATGTGCCTGCGTTGAGCATGAACATCATATCTGGATCGTGTTTATTGCAAGACGGTTATTCATTTAAATCTGAGAATAATGGTTGTTCTATTTATATGAGTAACATCTTTTATAGTCATGCACCTGCTGTGAATGGTTTATTTCTTCTGAATCTCGAAAGGGATGAAACACACATCCATAACATTGAGGCTAAGAGATGCAAGGTAGATAGTGATAATACTACTTATTTGTGGCACTGCCGTCTAGGTCATATTGGTGTAAAACGCATGAAGAAACTCCATTCTGATGGACTTTTGGAGTCTCTTGATTTTGAATCATTTGACACATGCGAACCATGCCTCATGGGCAATATGATCAAAACCCCGTTCTCCGGAATGATGGAGCGAGCAACGGACTTGTTGGAAATCATACATACCGATGTATGCGAACCGATGAGTGTTTCGACGCGCGGTGGATATCGTTATTTTCTCACTTTTACCGATGACTTAAGTAGATATGGGTATATCTATTTGATGAAACATAAATTTGAAACATTTGAAAAGTTCAAGGAATTTCAGAATGAAGTGGAGAACCATCGTAACAGAAAAATTAAGTTTCTACGATCCGATCGTGGAGGTGAATATTTGAGTTATGATTTTCTCACGCAGCTTAAAGCAAGCGGAATCGTTTCGCAACTCACGCCACCCGGAACACCACAGCTCAATGGTGTGTCTGAATGCCGGAATCGAACTCTATTAGATATGGTCCGATCAATGATGTCTCTTACTGATTTGCCGTTATCATTTTGGGGTTATGCATTAGAAACCGCTGCATTCACTTTAAATAGGGCACCATTTAAATCCGTTGAGACGACACCGTATGAACTATGGTTTGGTGCTAAACGTAAGTTGTCGTTTCTTAAAGTTTGGGGATGCAAAGCTTACGTCAAGAAGTTGATGCCGGACAAGCTCGAACCCAAAGCGGAGAAATGCGTCTTCATAGGATACCCTAAGGAAACTATTGGGTATACCTTCTATCACAGAACCGAAGGCAAAGTGTTTGTTGCAAAGAACGGATCTTTTCTTGAGAAGGAGTTTCTCTCGAAAGAAGTGAGTGGGAGGAAAGTAGAGCTAGATGAGGTTGTTGAACCTTCTCTTGAATTGGAGAGTAGCGCAGCACCTGAAATTGTTCCAGTGCCGCCTGCACCAAAAATAGAGGAAGCTAATGATAATGATCATGAAGCTTCGGACGATGCTACTACTGAACGTCGCAGGTCGACAAGGTCGCGTGCCCCTCCTGAGTGGTACGGCAACCCTGTCTTAACTGTCTTGTTAGTAGATGACAGTGAACCTATGAACTATGAGGAAGCGATGATGAGCCCAGACTCTGAGAAATGGCTAGAGGCCATGAAATCCGAATTGGGATCCATGAGAGAAAACCAAGTATGGACTTTGGTGGACCCTCCTAGCGACCGAAAGGCCGTTGAGTGCAAATGGATCTTCAAGAAGAAAACGGACGCGGATGGTAATGTTACCGTCTATAACGCACGACTTGTCGCGAAAGGTTTTCGACAAGTTCAAGGTGTTGACTACGATGAGACTTTCTCTCCCATAGCGATGTTTAAGTCCATTCAGATTTTATTAGCAATTACTGCGTTTCATGATTATGAAATATGGCAGATGGATGTCAAGACTGCGTTCCTCAATGGCAACATTGATGAAGAGTTGTATATGATGCAACCCGAAGGTTTTGTTGATCCTAAGGATGTTGATAAAGTGTGCAAACTTCAGCGTTCCATTTATGGACTGAAGCAAGCATCTCGGAGTTGGAACCTTTGTTTTGATCAAGTGATCAAGAGCTTTGGATTTGTTCCAAATTGCTACGAAGCTTGTATCTACAAGAAAGTGAGTGGGGGCTCAGTGACATTTCTGGTACTATATGTGGATGACATATTGATTATTAGAAATGACATTAACATGCTTAACGAAGTGAAGAGTTATTTGAACAAATGTTTTTCAATGAAAGACCTAGGGGAAGCTGCTTATATATTGGGCATCAAAATCTATAGAGATAGACAAAGACGCCTGATAGCTTTAAGCCAGAGTACATACCTAGACAAAGTTCTGAAAAGGTTCAGAATGGATAAGGCAAAGAAAGGTTTAGTGCCTATGTTGTCAGGTAAGATATTGAGCAAGGCTCAGTGTCTAGCTACGGTAAATGATAGAGAAGCTATGAGCAAAGTGCCTTATGCCTCGGCCATAGGTTCTATTATGTATGCCATGCTATGTACTAGACCGGATGTGTCCAATGCTCTTAGTTTGACGAGCAGATACCAAAGTGATCCAGGAGTGGAACACTGGACAACCATGAAGAACATCCTAAAGTACTTGAATAGGACTAAATAAATGTTCTTAGTCTATGGAGGTGATGAACAGCTTGTCATAAAAGGTTACGTCGACGCTAGTTTCGACACCGACAAGGATGATTCTAAATCTCAGACAGGATACGTTTATATTTTGAATGGAGGAGCTGTGAGCTGGAGAAGCTGCAAGCAAAGCGTGATCGCGGGATCTACAGTAGAAGTGGAATACATGGCTGCTGCAGAAGCGTCAAGTGAAGGAGTTTGGATCAGGAACTTCATCATTGAGCTTGGTGTGGTGCCAAGTGCCTTGGACCCACTAGAGATATTGTGTGACAACACTGGTGCCATAGCACTAGCTAAGGAACCAAGATATCATCCAAAGACCAAGCATATCAACCGCAAGTTTCATATAATCCGAGATTATATAGCAGATGGAGATCTGAAGATTAGCAAAGTACATACAGATCTAAATGTCACAGATCCATTGACTAAACCTCTTCCACGTGCAAAACATGATCATCACCTTAGTGCCATGGGTGTTAGATTGTTGCCAGATGTAAACTAGATTATTGACTCTAGTGCAAGTGGGAGACTGTTGGAATTATGCCCTAGAGGCAATAATAAAGATGTTATTATTATAATTCTTGTTCATGATAAAGTTTAATATCCATGCTAGAATTGTATTAAGCGGAAACTTTAATACTTGTGTGGTTTGTGAACAACACCGTGTCCCTAGTATGCCTCTATGGACTAGCTCATTGATTAATGATGGTTAAGGTTTCCTAACCATAGTTGTCGATTAATAATGAGATCATATCATTGGGAGAATTATATGATGGACAGACCCAAACTAAGCGGAGCAATTAGATCGTGTCATCGTGTTCATCTTTGCGAAGCTTTTCTTATGTCAAATATTGTATTCCTTAGACCATGAGACAATACAACTCCCTGGTATCGGAAGAAAGCTTTGAGGTCATCAAACGTCATCCTATGAGAGGGTGATCATAAAGGTGTCTCTCAGGTGATCAGAAAGTACCTGTTGGGTTGTATGTATCGAGATGGGATTTGTCCCTCCCAAGTCGGAGAGATATACTTCGGGCCCACTCGGTAATCGATATCAACACCGCTTGTAATCGCGTGGTTAAGGAGTTAATCACAAAGTGATATCGGATTACGGAACGAGTAAAGTACTTGCTGTGAACGAGATTGAACTAGGTATGACGGTACCGACGATCAAATCTCGGGCAAGTAAAATATCACGAGATGAAGGGAATATATATATGGGATTGATTGAATCCTGGTATCGTGGATCATCCGATATGATCATCTATGAATGTGTGGGAGTCAATATGGGTTTCCAGACCCCGCTGTTGATTATTGATATAAGATCATGTATGCATATTCTCGAACCCGAAGGGTCACACACTTAATGTGTCTCGACGCTAGGATAGATTGGATAATTGGTTTATGAGTTTTTGTTCGGAGTCTCGGATGAGATCCAGGACGTCACGAGAGGTTCCGGAATGGTCCGGGGAATAGGATTCATATAAGGCAATGCAGTTTTGGAGTTCGGAATTGTTTCGGTTATCGGTATTGTACCGGAAGCTTCTAGAATCTTCCGGAGGGGGACCAACGTGGCCCCACCTACCGGGAGGGGGGCATGGGCCTATGAGGGAGTGCCCTGGCCGCATTGGGCCAGGGGCACAAGGCACCTTAGGGCCCAGCTGGCCAAACACGTAGGAAACCCTAGGGGAGCTTCTAGAAGGGAGAGGGGAAACATGCCCCCCACTCCTCCCTCCTTGGCCGCTG